>JAZHEH010003205.1:27787500-28387500 GCA_036589455.1 Ateles fusciceps | reverse complement strand
CATTTACTGGGGGCAAAATAGTGAATAGAAATAATTTCTAATGAAGCCAAGAGGTTTCATTTATAAGATAAAGATATTAAATAAACTATTATAAGGGTGTTCAAGAAACCAGAGAAAATCATATCAAATCATATCAAAAAGATTAAATGAATGTATAAGAATATTATCTCACCAAATAGGAACTATCAGTAAAGAGATAAAAATTAGAAACAGAACTGTAGAAGATCTGGAGTTTAAAAATACAATAAATGAAATAAAAAGTTGAGTAAAGTTGCCCAACAGCAGATTAGAGGTGGCAAAAAAAGAATCTTGAGACCTGCAGAAAAGATCACTAAAATTATAGTGTCTGAGAGAGAGAAAGGAAAACCAAATGAAGAAAAATGAACAGAGTCATAGAGATCTGTGGAACATTATCAAGCATATCAACATACACATAACAGTTGTCCAGAAAGTGAAGACGGAGAGAGAGAAAGAGAAAGAATATATGAAGAAATAATGGCTAAATGCTTCCAAAATTTGACTTAAAAAATATTATGCTACACATTCAAGAGCTGAATAAACAGCAAGTAGGAGAAACTCACTGATATGGTTTGGCTTTGTGCCCCCACCCAATCTCATCTCAAATTGTAATCTCCAGATGTTGAAGGAGGGACCTGGCGGGAGGTGATTGGATCGTAGGAGCAGTTTCCCCAGTACTGTTCTTGGGATAATGAGTGAGTTATTATGAGATCTGACAGGGACTCTTCCCACTTTGCTCTCTCTCTTACCTGCAGCCATGTAATATGTGCCTGCTTCCCCTTCTGCCATGATTGTAAGTCTCCTGGGGCCACCTCAATGACCCGTGCAGAACTGTGAGTCAATTAAACCTTTTTTCTTCATAAATTACCCAGTCTCAGATATTCTTTATAGCAGCATGAGAATGAACTAATACACACCCAACTAGTGATATGGTTTGGCTCTGTGTCCCCTATCCACATCTTATCTTATAGCTCCCATAATCCTCATATGATGTTGGAGGGATCCAGTGGGAGATTATTGAATTATGGGACAGGTTTTTCCCATGCTGTTCTCATGATAGTAAATGGGTCCCATGAGATCTGATGGTTTTTAAAAAACAGGAGTTTCTTTGCACAAGCTCTCTCTTTGCCTGGTGCCATCCACATAAGATGCGACTTGCTTCTTCTTGCCCTCCACCACGAATGTGAGGCTTCCCCAGTCACATGGAACTGTGAGTCCAATTAAGCCTTTTTCTTTTGTAAATTGCCCAGTCTTGAGTATGTCTTTATCAGCAGAGTGAAAATGGACAAACACAATAAACTAGACCAGGAATGGGGCACTGATGAAAAGATACCTGAAAATGTGGAAGTGATTTTGGAACTGGGTAACAGGCAGAGGTTCGAACAGTTTGGAGGGCTCAGAAGAAGAAAAGAAAACGTGGGAAAGGTTGGAACTTCCTAGAGAGTTGTTGAATGGCTTTGACAAAAAGCCAGATAGCGACATGGACAATAAGGTCCAGGCTGAGGTGGTCTCAGATGGAGATGAAGAACTTGTTGGAGACTGGAACAAAGGTGATTTATTGTGTTTTAGCAAAGAGACTGGAGGCATTTTGCCCCTGCCACAGGGATTTTTGGAACTTTAAACTTGAGAGAGTGATCTAGGGTATCTGGCAGAAGAAATTTCTAAGCAGCAAAGCATTCAGGATGTGACTTGGGTGTTGTTAAAGGCATTTAGTATTATAAGGAAAGCAGAGCATAAAAGTGCAGAAAATTTGCAGCCTGACAATGTGATAGAAAAGAAAAACCTACTTTTTGAGGAGAAATTCAAGCCAGTTGATGAAATTTGCATAAGTAATGATGTGCTGAAGACAATAGGGAAAATGTTTCCAGGGCATGTCAGAAGTCTACCCGGCAGCCCCTCTCATTACAGGCCTAGATGTCTAGGAAAAAGTGGTTTCCTGGGCCAACTCCCAGAGTCCCCGTGCTGTGTGAAGCCTAGGGACTTGGTGCCCTGCATCCCAGCCACTCCAGTCATGGCTGCAAGGGGCCAACTTAGAACTCGGGCTGTGGATTAAGAGGGCGCAAGAATAAGAAAATATGTCCTCTTTCACCATGTATAGTCAACATTATATTGAAGGTTATGGTCAGGGCAATTAAGAAAAAAGCCACCAGATTAGAAAAGAAGAAATAAAACTATAACTATTTAGAGAATATATAATCTTATATTTAAAAAATCCTAGGAACTCACACACACACAACTATTAGAACTCATAAATAAGTTCAGTAAGGTTGTGGAATACAAGACCAGTATATAAAATCAATTGTATTTCCATATGCTTACAATGAACAATCTAGAAATAAAATATACAATTTGATTTATAATCATATTAAAAAGAATAGAATATTTAGGAATACATTTAAGGAAATAAATGCAAGATGCATATGCCAAAACTGCAAAATATTGTTGAAGAAAATTAAAGATGATCTAAATAAATGGAAAGATCATGTGTTTATGGATTGGAAGAGCTAATATTGTTAAGATGGCAATATTTTTCCCCCAAATTTATGTATTTCACAAAATTCCAATAAAAACCCCAGTTGCTTTTTTATTTTGTAGAAATTTATAAAGCTGATTCTAAGCTTCACATGAAAATGTAAGGGTCCCAGAATGGCCAAAGCAATTTTTAAAAACAATAAAGTTGGGATACTTTTATTTCTTTATTTTAAAATATACTACAACTATGGTAAACAGTATAGTGTTGGTGTCTTTTTCACACTGCTATACAGAACTACCTAAGACTAGGCAATTTATAAAGGAAAGAGGTTTTATTGACTCACAGTTCCCTATGGCTTGGGAGGCCTCAGGAAACTTACAATCATAGCAGAAAATGAAGGGGAAGCAAGGTATGTCTTATATGGTGGCAGGAAGCAGGGGGAGTGGTGCCATACTTTAAAATTATCAGATCTCATGAGAATTCACTTATGATCACAACAACAACAAGGGAGAAGTCTGCCCTCATAATTCAATCACCTTTCACCAGGGCCCTCCCCCAACACTTGGGAATTACGATTGGAGATGAGATTTGGGTGGGGACACAAAGCCTAACTATATCATTCCTCCCTGGCCCCTCCCAAATGTCATGTAATTCTCACATTTCAAAACTAATCATGCCTTCCCGACAGTCCCTCAAAGTCTTGACTCATTCCAGCATTAATTGAAAAGTCCAAGTCCACAGTCTCATCTGAAACAAGGCAAGTCCCTTTTGCCACCGAGCTTGTAAAATCAAAAAACCAGTTACTTCCAAGATACAATGTGGGTACAGACATTGGGTAAGTATTCCAATTCTGAACAGGAGAAATTGG
Organism: Ateles fusciceps; assembly: GCA_036589455.1. Lineage (NCBI taxonomy): Eukaryota > Metazoa > Chordata > Mammalia > Primates > Atelidae > Ateles > Ateles fusciceps. The sequence goes on along the minus strand of JAZHEH010003205.1, from coordinate 28,384,141 downwards.
CCAAAACAAAGTGTCTACAGCCCCCACTGATGCCTAAAACACTGTAGGGCAGTCATTAAAACTTAAAGCTCCAAAATAATCACTTTTGACTCCAGATCTCACATCCAGGGTACACTGATGCAACTGGTAGGCTCCCAAGGCCTTGAGAAACTCTGCCTCTGTGGCTCTGCAGGGCACAGTCCCCCACAGCCACCTTCATAGGCTGGCATTGAGTGCCTATGGCTTTTCCAGGTACATGGTGCAAGCTGTCAGGGGGATCTACCTTTCTGGGGTCTGGAGGACAGTTGCTCTCTTCTTACAGATCCACTAGGCTGTGCTCCAGTGGGGTTCCCACCCCACATTTCCCCTCTGCACTGCCTTTGTAGAGGTTCTTTATGAGGGCTCCAGTCCTGCAGCAGACTTCTGCCTAGACATCCAGGTATTGCCATACATCCTCTGAAAACTAGGTGGAGGTTCTCAAACCACAACTCTTGTCTCTGCATTTCTGCAGACCCAGCACCATGTGGAAGCTGCCAAGTCTTGGAGCTTGCACCCTCTGAAGCAACAGCTCCAGTTGTATGTTATCCCCTTTAGCCACAGCTGGAGCTGGAGCAGCTGGGACACAGGGTACCATAACCTGAGGCTGCACATAGTAACAGGGTCCTGGACCTGACCCAGAAAACCATTTTTACTTCCTAGGCCTCAGGGCCTGTGATGGTAGGGGCTGCCTTAAAGATCTCTGGCATTCCCTGGAGACATTTTCCCCATTGTCTTGTCTATTAACATTCAGCTCCTTATTACTTACAAAAATTTGTGCAGCAGGCTTGAATTTCTCCCCCAGAAAATGTTGGTTTTTTTTTTCTGCAGCATGATCAGGCTGCAAATTTTCCAAACTTTTGCCTTCTCCTTGCCTTTTAAACATAAGTCCTAATTTCAGACCATCTCCTTCTTCGACATATAAGAGTACACTTTTAGAAACAGCCAGGTCACATCTTGAACACTTTGCTACTTAGAAATTTATTCCACTACATACCCTAAATCATTTCTTTCAAGTGTAAAGTTTCACAGATCTCTAGGGCAGAGGCAAAATGCCACCAGTCTCTTTGCTAAAGCATAGCAGGAGTGACATCTACTCTAGTTCCCAATAACTCCTTCATCTCCACCTGAGACCACCTCAGCTTGGACTTCATTGTCCATATCACTATCAGCATTTAGGTCAAAACCATTCAACAAGTCTGTAGGAAGTTCCAAACTTTCCCTTAGCTTACTGTCTTTTTCTGAGTCTTCCAAACTCTTCCAGCCTCTACCTGTTACCCAGTTCCAAAGTTGCTTTTGCATTTTTGGGTGTCTTTATAGGAATATCCTATTACTCTCAGTACCAGTTTTCTGTATTAGTCTGTTTTCACAATGCTATAAAGAGCTGGGCAATTTATAAAGAAAAAAGGTTTAATTGACTCACAGTTCCACATTGCTGGGGAGGCCTCAGGAAACTTTCAATCATGGCTAAAGAGGAAGGAGGACATGTCTTACATAATGGCAGGAGAGAGGGGCCATCAGATCTTGTGAGAACTTACTAACATGAGAACAGCAAGGAGGAAGTCTGTCCCCATAATTCAATCACCTCCCACCAGGCCCCTCCTCCATCATGTGGGGATTACAATTTGAGATGAGATTTGGGTGGGGACACAGAGCCAAATCATATCAAATGTAATACTTGCATAAGCAAAGACATATAGATCAATCAATGCAGTAGAATTTGGGAATTGAGATTTTTAGTTAATAAACCTACACTACAGTCCATTTATTTTTAACAAGTGGACAAAAAATTTCAATGGGGACCAAAAATCTTTTCAACAAATGACTGAGACAACTTGATATCCATATCCAAAACAATTAATTTGTATACCTCTGTCACACTACATGTAAACATTAACTCCAAATGGATCATAGACTAAATATGATAACTAAGTCTAAAACTTTTAGAATAAAACATAGGAGTACTTTTTTATGAGCTTGTGGTAGGCATGGTTTCATAGATATGATACAAACACCAGGTGGGACAAAAGAATACACTAACCGCATTTCATCAGTATTAAAAACTTGTACTCCAAAGCACATCATCAAGAAATACAACTCACAAAACAGTAGAAAATATTTACAAATCATCAATCTGATTAGGGACTTGTACTCGGCTCATATAATGAACTATTATAACCCAATTACAAATCAACAGTAAACAGACAATTTAAGAGCCACTGTGGCTCATGCCTGTAATCCCCACACTTTTGGAGGCTAAGGTGGACAGATTACTTGAGCCCAGGAGTCCCAAATCAGCTTGGGCAACATGGCAAAACCCTGTCTCTAAAAAGAAAAAAAAAACAAAATGCAAAAAAATTAGCTGGGCATGGTGGCATGTGACTGGATTCCTAGCTACTCAGAGGGCTGAGGTGGGAGGATCACTTGTGACTGGATTCCTAGCTACTCAGGGGGCTGAGGTGGGACGATCACTTGAGTCCAGGAGGTTAAGGCTTCAGTGAACTGTGACTGTTCCGCACATCAGCTTGGGTGACAGAGTGAGACCCTATCATTAAAAAAAATAGAGACAACTCAATTAAAAATGGGGAAAAAATATAAATAAAAAATATTTAAGAATATATATAAATGGTCAAAAACCCATGAAAAGATCACCATCATTACTAAATAGAGAAATTCAAATTGAAACAAGATACTACATTATACTCAAAGGATGATTTAATAAAATAGAAAATAACAGTGTTGATAAGTACATGGAGAAATTGAAAATCTCAGACGTTGTTGGGATTGTAAAATAGTGCAGCTGCTTTGGAAAATGGTTTGCAAGTTACTCAGAAATTTAAATATAGACTTATGATATAACCTAGAAACTACATTCTTTGGTAAATGTCCAAGAGAAATAAACATATACTCACAAAAATGTGTCTATGAATGATCATAGCAGCATTATTCATAATAGCCAAAATGTGGAAACAATCCAAATTTCCATCAACTGCTGAATGGATGAACAAAATGTGGCATATCCATGAGTCGAGGTATTATTCAGCAATAATAATGAATGAAGAATTGATACATACTACACCATGAGTAAAGTTTGAAAATGTGATGAAGAAGTTTTTTAAAAAGGCCTCATATAGTATGATTCCATTTATATGAAATATCCAGATTACTCAAATTCATAGGCACAGAAAGATGAGTGGTTTCCAGGGGCTTGGAGAGGGAATGGGGAATGACTGCTAATGGATACAGAATTTCTTTCTGAGGTCATGAATATATTCCCATATTAGACAGCAGAGATGGTTGCCCAATTCTGTGAATACACACAAAGAAAGCTCCACCGAATTGCATATTTTAAAGGGTGACTTATTGTATAGAAATTGTTCCTCAATAAAGCTATTTACAAAAAGAATAGTTTGCCCCACCCCTAGATTTCAGAGATGCCTGAATGTCTGAGATCCCTGGAATTGACCTAATATGAGACAATATAGGCATATAGAATGCTAAAATCAAAATAATAGAAAACTGAGGTTTGCATAGTTCCAGTTCATGTCTTATCTTTATCATAAAGTAAAAATTCTTCACAACGTGTCTTTTAAGAGAGAAAAGTGTATATCAATTGCATCACTAGTTATCAAATTAGATTGTAAGGGAGAAGCTAGACATGAAATCATACATAAATGGCTTGCTGAATAAAGTGTGAACTTTTTTAATCCATATGGGCATAAAAACATATATATCCCTGATATCTACTCTATCCAAAAAATACCCATACTATCAAATGTGCTTTTTGCCACATTTCTAATTATGTAGGATATTTCATGCTGTATCACAAGAGCTTTTATTGCTACTAGACTACAAGCTTCTCAAGGAGAGAGGTCCTGTGTTATTTACCCTTGACTCTCACAATAAATGTGTACCTGACAATGATAGGTGCACAGATGTTCGTGTGTTTGGGAATATTAGAATGACAAAGGTTTTGATATGAATAATATTATGAGGGATCATGAAATTAGTTGCTCCCAGATGTTGAAGAATACTTCATACCTTAAAAAGATATCAGAAGGAATGTGGACCTCTGCTTCTGGCAATGACAGGGTAACTGGCACTGGACCCATTCCCTTGACATAAAAAGTTATAAAACTCAACCAAGTAATTGAAGCAAATGTTTTCCGACTTCGGACAATAGGCAGCACAGTTCTTTGATCCCTGAGAAAGGGAAACAAATGAGGTGAACCTTATAATTATTCCAGCTTTTTGCCTGGAAGCACTTTTCAAATCAAGGTAAGGGAGAGAGATCCCAAGCAGGGTACTTAGCTATGGAGGCAGATATCATAATTGGAGGCAGCAGGAAATTTGCTGGGCAGGGCTCCAGAGAGGAGAAACCTGCGCAGAAAAGGAGCACCAGAAATAAGCACAGAGGTCCTTTTAAATCTTTGGCTTAATACTAAGCTACACCTGCACGTGGGGAAATTCCACAAGGGCTGGTGGATAGCAGCTTCTTCGAGAACTGAGTTGGACATAGATATTCCAGAGATTACTCAGTGGTAGGATTTCTGATCAGCCAGAGTGAAGAACAGAACATCTTACTGAGCACCCCAGGCATTCTTTGAGACTTTAGAAAAGCTTCAGAATACAAGTAGAGAAAATTATGAGCTATTCTAAAAGAGCATTAAAATAAGCCTTGAAATGATCAAACTAATCTTCAGAAAATCAAATGCCTTGAAGAATAAAACTAAGCACTCTTTAAAGGAAATAAACAAAATCTGGACTCTCAACAATGTATCAATCTCAAAAACCTGCACTAAGAAAAAATTACTAGATCTGTGAAGAGTGGGGAATGTGATCTGTTTTTTAGGAAAAGTTTGTTCAATTAAAAAACAATCCAAGGGCAGGCCGCTCCACCCCTTGCCGGGTGCCTGAACAGGCATCAGGTGCAGAGATCCCCTTGTTCTGGGAAACGGGGTGTGGCTGGAAAGGCGGCTGCTTCTTCGTCCATCACACAACTCACACTCATGGGAAACCTGCTGCTAAAACATTCCTAGAGGACCAGCTTCTGTGTCCGGGTTTATTACCTAGCAGAGCAGCTCTCTCATTGCGATCCATTGAAAGTCAGCCCTCAACACTAAGAGTTTGTAAAAGGAAACAAACAAAATCCCAGAAATTGCTTACTAAGTAGAAGTAACACACTCAAAGGCTATAAAGCAGCTGTTACTAATATTCTAATGAATTTAAGGGAAAACCTAAATTTAATGACAAAAAAAATGGAAGAAATAAGAAAAGAACCAAATGAAATTTACAGAGGTGAAAATTACAATATCTGAAATTTAAAAATCACTTGTTTCACTTGGGATTAGATTAGATACTGCAAAAGAAAACATTGATAAACTTGAATTTATTGTACTAGTGAAATAATTTATAATAACATTTAGAATAATATATTCCAAACTGAAGGAAACATTATCTGTATGTATTAGTAACAGGGTAAATACATAGATTTATAGCACAAGTAGGCAAAAATCATTAAGGATATAGATTTTTATAACTCTATCAACTAGGCTAATTTAACTGATGTTTATAAAACACTCCACACAATAACAGGAAAATCCTCAATCTTTTCAAATGATTGTGGACTACTCCCTAATATAGACCACCTGCTGGGAAATAAAAGAAGTTTTAATAAATATCAACGTGTTAATACAAAGCCTGTTTTCTGATCAAAACAGAATTTTATTATTAATCAATAATAAAAAAAGTCTGAAAAACCCCAAATACTAGTGTTACCAAACCACCAGCAGCACCAAGTCCTGCTGCTCACTGCACAAAAAGCCAATCACTAAGACAATGGGTATCGTCAGGAAAGAAGACTTTATTTGGGTGGTACAGCTGAGGAGAAGAGAAGAGAAGTCTTAAATCCATCTCCTCAGCCTACCGAAATTAGAGGTTTATACAGCAGGGAAAGAATGTAACTATGTGTGGGAAAATAGGAACTAGGGACGTTAAAAACAGAAGTTGGTCAACAGGAAGCAGTTGGTCATTTAGGCAATCATGATGGATGAGGAGTCTGGCATCTCATTGCCAGATGTGGTGATCTGGTAAGTTTTAGCTCCTTGACACTATTTGGGAAGCCTGATGTTCTATCTATCTGAGAAAGAAAGAAACTTAGATAAGAAAAATGTAACTTTCGCAAGCTTTAAGACTTGGAGGGTCAATTTCTATGTTTATTCAAAGAAAGCATAAAAATCAGTTATATGGGAGAGTTGGGCTGGTTTCACTTAGAAATTGAACAATATAAGTTTTAATAACCCATAAATCAAACAAAGAAAAACTTACAAAATATTTTGTCATAAATGATAACAAAAACAAAGCATATTAACAAAGCATTAAAGGGATGCAGCTAATGCCATAGTTGAAGCAACAATTTGAGAAGATTTTCTTCGGCATTTTATGTATACATACATACATATATATATATATATATATATATATAATTGCACTTCAGGTTCTGGGGTACATGTGCAGAACATGCAGGATTGTTGCATAGGTACATACATGGCAATGTGGTTTGCTTCCTCCATCCCCCCTTCACCTATCTAGCATTTCTCCCCCATGTTATCCCCTCCCCAACCTCCCTACCCACCACTGTCCCTCCCCCTATTCCCCCCACAACAGACCCCAGTGTGTGATGCTCCCCTCCCTGTGTCCATGTGTTCTCATTGTTCAACACCCACCTATGAATGAAACATGCATTGTTTGATCTTCTTTTCTTGTGTCAGTTTGCTGAGAATGATGGCTCCAGATCTCATCCATGTCCCTACAAAGGACCAAACTCATGGCTTTTTATGGCTGCATAGTATTCCATGGTGTATATGTGCCACATTTGCCTTGCCCAGTCTATCATCGATGGCATTTGGTCTTTGCTATTGTAAACAGTGCCACAATAAACATACGTGTGGCATGTGTCTTTATAATAAAACGATTTATAATCCTTTGGATATATACCCAGTAATAAGATTCCTTGGTCAAATGGAATTTTTATTTCTAGTTCCTTGAGGAATTGCCACATTGTCTTCCACAATGGTTGAACTAATTTACACTTCCACCAACAGTGTAAAAGTGTTCTATTTCTCCACATCCTCTCCAGCATCTATTGTTTCCAGATTTTTCAATGATCACCATTCTAACTGGCATGAGACGGTATCTCGGTGCAGTTTTGATTTGCATTTCTCTAATGACCAGTGATGATGAGCATTTTTTCATATGTTTGTTGGCCTCATATATGTCTTCTTTTGAAAAGTGTCTGTTCATATCCTTCACCCACTTTTGAATGGGTTTGTTTGTTTTTCTTGTAAATCTGTTTTAGTTCTTTGTAGATTCTGGATATTAGCCCTTTGTTAGGTGGGTAGATTGCAGGCATTTTTTCCCATTCTGTTGGTTGCCAGTTCACTCCAGTGATTGTTTCCTTTGTTGTGCAGAAGCTCTGGAGTTTAATTAGATCCCACTTGTCTATTTTGGCTTTTGTTGCCAATGCTTTTGGTGTTTTAGTCATGAAGTCCTTGCCTATGCTTATGTCCTGGCTAGGTTTTCTTCTAGGGTTTTTATGGTGTTAGGTCTTATGTTTAAGTCATTAATCCATCTGGAGTTAATTTTAGCGTATGGTGTCAGGAAGGAGTTCAGTTTCTGCTTTCTGCACATGGCTAGCCGGTTTTCCCAAAACCATTTATTAAACAGGAATCCTTTCCCCATTGCTTGTTTTTGTCAGATCTGTCAAAGATCAGATGGCTGTAAATGTGTGGCATTGCCTCTGTTCTGTTCCATTGGTCTATGTCTCTGTTTTGGTACCAGTACCATGCTGTTTTGATTATGGTAGCCTTGTAGTATAGTTTGAAGTCGGGTAGCATGATGCCTCCAGCTTTGTTCTTTTTGCTTAGGATTGTCTTGGCTATGCAGGCTCTCTTTTGGTTCCATATGAAGCTTAATGTGGTTTTTTCCAGTTCTGTGAAGAGGGTCATAGGTAGCCTGATGGGGGATAGTTCTGAATCTATAAATTACTTTGGGCAATATGGCCATTTTCACGATATTGATTCTCCCCTGACCATGAGCATGGAATGTTTTTCCATCTGTTTGTGTCCTCTCTTATTTCCTTGAGCAGTGATTTGTAGTTCTCCTTGAAGAGGTCCTTTACATCCTTTGCAAGTTGTATTCCTAGGTATTTTATTCTCTGTGTAGCAATTGTGAGTGGGAATTTGTTCTTGATTTAGCTCTCTTTAATTCTGTTATTGGTGTATAGGAATGCTTTTGATTTCTGCACATTGATTTTGTATCCTGAGACTTTGCTGAAGTTGCTTATCAGTTTAAGGAGATTTTGGGCTGAGACGATGGGGTCTTCTAAATATACAATCATGTCATCTGCAAATAGAGACAATTTGACTTCCTGCTTTCCTAACTGAATACCCTTTATTTCTTTTTCTTGCCTGATTGCTCTGGCTAGAACTTCCAATACTATATTGAATAGGAGTAGTGAGAGAGGATATCCTTGTGTAGTGCCAGATTTCAAAGGGAACACTTCCAGGTTTTGCCCATTCAGTATGATACTGGCTGTGGGTTTGTTGTAAATAGCTTTTATTATTTTGAGATATGTTCCATGGAAACCTAGTTTATTGAGAGTTTTTAGCATAGAGCGCTGTTGAATTTTATTAAAGGCCTTCTCTGCATCTGTTGAGAAAATCATGTGGTTTCTGTCTTTTGTTCTGTTTATGTGGTGGTTTAAGTTTATAGTCTTGCATATGTTGAACCAGCCTTGCATCCCTAGGATGAAGCCTACTTGATCATGATAGATAAGCTTTTTGATGTACTGTTGCAATCGGTTTGCCAGTATTTTATTGAAGATATTTGCATCGATGTTAATCATGGGTATTGGCCTGAAGTTTCCTTTTTTAGTTGTGTCTTGCCAGGTTTTGGTATTAGGATGATGTTGGTCTCATAAAATGAGTTATGGAGGATTCCCCTCTTTTGTATTGTTTTTGAATAGTTTCAGGAGGAGTGGTTAAGCTCCTCTTTGTTCCTTTGGTAGAATTCGGCTGTGAACCCATCTGGACCTGGGCTTTTTTTGGTTGGTAGGCTATTAATTGCTGCCTCAACTTCAGCCCTTGTTATTGGTCTATTCAGGGTTTTGACTTCTTCCTGGTTTAGGCTTGAAAGAGTGCAAGTGTCCAGGAATTTATCCATTTCTTCCAGGTTTACTGGTTTATGTGCATAGAGTTGTTTGTAGTAATCTCTGATAGTAGTTTGTATTTCTGTGGAATTGGTGGTGATATCCCATTTATCATTTTTTGTTGCATCTATTTGATTCTTCTCTCTTTTCTTTTTTATTAATCTGGCTAGCTGTCTATTTTGTTGATCTTTTCAAAAAACCAGCTCCTGGATTTTTTGATTTTTTGAAGGGTTTTTTGTGTCTCTGTCTCCTTCAGTTCTGCTCTGATCTTAGTTATTTCTTGTCTTCTGCTAGCTGTTGAGTTTTTTTTTTTTTATTGCATTTTAGGTTTGGGGGTACATGTGAAGAACATGGAAGATTGTTGCATAGGTACACACATGGCAGTGTGATTTGCTGCCTTCCTCCCCCATCACCTATATCTGGCATTTCTCCCCCCCATGCTATCCCTCCCCAACTCCCCACCCCCCACCATCCCTCCCCTTTTCCCCCCCGACAGACCCCAGTGTGTGATACTCCCCTCCCCTGTGTCCATGTGTTCCCATTGTTCAACACCCGCCTATGAGTGAGAACATGCGGTGTTTGATTTTCTGTTCCTGTGTCAGTTTGCTGAGAATGATGGTTTCCAGGTTCATCCATGTCCCTACAAAGGACACGAACTCATCGTTTTTGATGGCTGCATAATATTCCATGGTGTATATGTGCCACATTTTCCCTATCCAGTCTATCATCGATGGGCATTTGGGTTGGTTCCAGGTCTTTGCTATTGTAAACTGTGCTGCAATGAACATTCGTGTGCATGTGTCCTTATAGTAGAACGATTTATAGTCTTTTGGATATATACCCAGTAATGGGATTGCTGGATCAAATGGAATTTCTATTTCTAGGTCCTTGAGGAATCGCCACACTGTCTTCCACAATGGTTGAACTAATTTACACTCCCACCAACAGTGTAAAAGCGTTCCTATTTCTCCACATCCTCTCCAGCATCTGTTGTCTCCAGATTTTTTAATGATCGCCATTCTAACTGGCGTGAGATGGTATCTCAATGTAGTTTTGATTTGCATTTCTCTAATGACCAGTGATGATGAGCATTTTTTCATATGTTTGTTGGCTTCATGTATGTCTTCTTTTGTAAAGTGTCTGTTCATATCCTTCGCCCACTTTTGAATGGGCTTGTTTGTTTTTTTCTTGTAAATGTGTTTCAGTTCTTTGTAGATTCTGGTTATAGCCCTTTGTCAGATGGGTAGACTGCAAAAATTTTTTCCCATTCTGTTGGTTGCCGATTCACTCTAATGACTGTTTCTTTTGCTGTGCAGAAGCTATGGAGTTTGATTAGGTCCCATTTGTCTATTTTGGCTTTTGTTGCCACTGCTTTTGGTGTTTTGGTCATGAAGTCCTTGCCTACACCTATGTCCTGAATAGTTTTGCCTAGATTTTCTTCTAGGGTTTTTATGGTGTTAGGTCTTATGTTTAAGTCTTTAATCCATCTGGAGTTAATTTTAGTGTAAGGTGTCAGGAAGGGGTCCAGCTTCTGCTTTCTGCACATACTAGCCAGTTTTCCCAACACCATTTATTAAACAGGGACTCGCTTCCACATTGTTTGTTTTTGTCAGGTTTGTCAAGATCAGGTGGTTATAGATGTGTTGTGTTGCGTCGGAGGTCTCTGTCCTGTTCCATTGGTCTATATCTCTGTTTTGGTACCAGTACCATGCTGTTTTGATTACTGTAGCTTTGTAGTATAATTTGAAGTCTGGGAGTGTGATGCCTCCAGCTTTGTTCTTTTTGCTTAGAATTGACTTGGCTATGCGGGCTCTCTTTTGGTTCCATATGAAGTTTAAGGTGGTTTTTTCCAGTTCTTCAAAGAAGGTCATTGGTAGCTTATAGGGATAGCATTTAATCTGTAAATTACTTTGGGCAGTATGGCCATTTTGACAATATTGATTCTTCCTAGCCATGTCCATGTTCATAGCTGTTGAGTTTTTTGATCTTGCTTCTCTAGCTCTTTCAATTTTGATGATAGGGTGTCGATTTTAGATCTTTCCTTGCTTCTCATGTGGGCATTTATTGCTATACATTTTCCTCTAGACATTGCTTTAAATGTGTTCCAGAGATTCTGGCACGTTGTGTCTTCATTCTAGTTGGTTTAGAAGAACATCTTTATTTCTGCCTTCATTTCATTGTTTATCCAGTCAACATTCAAGAGCCAGTTGTTCAGTTTCCATGAAGTTATGCATTTTCCAGTTAGTTTCTTAATCCTGAGTTCTAGTTTGATTGCACTGTGGTCTGAGAGACTGTTATGATTTCCGTTCTTTTGTATTTGCTGAGAGTGATTTACTTCCAATTATGTGGTCAATTTTAGAGTAAGTGCAATGTGGTGTTGAGAACAATGTATATTCTGTGGATTTAGGGTGGAGAGTTCTGTAGATGTCTATTAGGTTTGTTTGGTCCAGGTCTGAGTTCAAGTCCTGGATGTCCTTGTTAATTTTCTGTCTTGTTCATTTGTCTAATATTGACAGTGGAGTGTTAAAGTCTCCCACTATTATTGTGTGGGAGTCTAAGTCTCTTTGTAGGTAGTTAAGAACTTGCTTTATGTATCTGGGTGCTCCTGTATTGGGCACATTTATATTTAGGATTGTTAGCTCTTCTTGTTACATTGATCCTTTTATCATTATGTGATGCGCTTCTTTGTCTCTTTTGATCTTTGTTGGTTTAAAGTCTATTTTATCAGAGACTAGGATTGCAACTCCTGCTTTTTTTGGCTCTCCATTTGCTTGATAAATCTTCCTCCATCCCTTTATTTTGAGGCTATGTGTGTCCTTGTATGTGAGACGGGTTTCCTGGATACAGCACACTGATTAGTTTTGACATTTTATCCAATTTGCCAGTCTGTGTCTTTTGATTGGGGCATTTAGTCCATTTACATTTAAGGTTAATATTGTTATAGGTGAATTTGATCCTGCCATTTTGATGCTAGCTGGTTGTTTTGCCCATTAATTGATGCAGTTTCTTCGTTGTGTTGATGCTCTTTACCATTTGGTATGTTTTTGGAGTGACTGGTACTGGTTGTTCCTTTCTATGTTTAGTGCTTCTTTCAGGAGCTCTTGTAATGCAGGCCTGGTGGTGATGAAATCTCTGAGCAATTGCTTGTCCATACAGGATTTTATTTCTCCTTCACTTAGAAAGCTTAGTTTGGCTGGATATGAAATTCTAGGTTGAAAGTTCTTTTCTTTAAGGATGTTGCATATTGGCCCCCACTCTCTTCTGGCTTGTAGGGTTTCTGCCAAGAAATCCACTGTGAGTCTGATGGGTTTCCCTTTCTGGGTAACTCGACCTTTCCCTCTGACTGCCCTTAGCATTTTTTTCTTCATTTGAACCCTGGTGAATCTGACGATTTTGTGCCTTGGGGTTGCTCTTCTTGAGGAGTCTCTTTGTGGTGTTCTCTGTATTTCCTGGACTCGAATATTGGCCTGCATTCCTTGGTTGGGGAAGTTCTCCTGGATAATATCCTGAAGAGTGTTTTTCAGCTTGGATTCATTCTTTCCGTCACATTCAGGTACACCTATCAAACGTAGATTAGGTCTTTTCACATAATCCCATAATTCTTGTAGGCTTTGTTACTTTCTTTTCACCTTTTTTCTCTAATCTTGCCTTCTCCTTTTATTTCATTGTGTTGCTCTTCAATATCTGATATCTTTTCTTCTGCTTGGTCAATTTGGCTATTGAAACTTGTGTATGCTTCATGAAGTTCTCATGTTGTGCTTTTCAGTTTCATCAAGTCATTTATATTCTTCTCTTAGCTGTTTAGTCTCGTTAGCATTTCATAAAACTTTTTTCAAGGTTCTTAGTTTCCTTGCATTGGGTTAGAACATGATCTTTTAGCTCAGAGAAGTTTGTTATTACCCACCTTCTGAAGCCTGTTTCTGTCAATTCATCAGACTCATTCTCCATCCAGCTTTGTTCCCTTGCTGGTAAAGAGTTGTGATCCCTTGGAGGAGGAGAGGTGTTACGGTTTTGGGTATTTTCATCATTTTTGTGCTGGTTTCTTCCCACCTTTGTGGATTTATCTACCTGTTGTCTTTGTAGCTGGTGACTTTTAAAATGTGGTCTCTGAGTGCACATCCTTTTTGTTTATGATGAAGTTATTTCTTTCTGTTTTTTAGTTTTCCTTCTAACAGTCAGGCCCCTCTGCTGTAGGACTGCTGGAGGTCCACTCCAGACGCTGCTTGCCTGTGGATCACCTGCAGCAGTTGCAGAACAGTAAGGGTTTCTGCCAGTTTCTTCTGTTATCTTCATCCCAGAAGGATACCTGCCAGATGTCAGTCTGAGCTCTCCTTTATGAGGTGTCTCCAGATATACGGGGGTCAGGGAGCTGCTTGAGGAGACAGTCTGTCCCTTATAGGAGCTCAGTGCTGAGTATGAGCTCTGTTGTTCTGTTCAGAGCTGCTTGGCAGGTATGTTTAAGTCTGCTGCAGTGGAACTCATAACTGGCATTTTTCTAAGGTGCTCTGTCTTGGGAAGGTGGGGCTTTATTTATAAGGTCCAGACATACTGCCGCCTTTTTTTCAGAGATGCCCTGCCCAGCATGGAGGTAGCCTAGTCACAGTCTGCCAGCAGAGGTAGTGGTGGACTGCCTCAGTAATGGCTGACACCCTTCCCCCCACAGAGCTGGACCATCCCAGGTCCAGCTCTGCTTGTTGTGAAACTCTCAATCCAGAGTGTTTCAGATTGCTGGTCTTTGTAGGGGTGGGACCCACTGAGCCAAATCACCTGGCTCCCCTGTTTCAGCCCCCTATTTTTCAGTTGAAAGGGTGGCTTTGTCTCCCAGGTGTTCCAGGTGCCAGTTGAAATGGCCATCTAGATTTGTGTGAGTTTTTGTACGGAGACCCACTGCGCTGGCATGCTGGAAACTCATGGTGCTTTTCAGGGGAATCTCCTGGTCTATGGGCAGTAATAACTCTTTTGGAAATGTGGTGATCACTCACCCTGTGTGTTGTTCTCACTGGGGACTGCACTCCAGAGCTGTTCCTATTCAGTCATCTTGGAACCCTGTCTGATACTTTATTAAAGAAAATATATTATAGTTAATAAACATGAAAAAAAATGGTATCATTAGTCATTAGGAAAATACAAATAAAGACTATAATAAAATGCTCTTTCACATTCACCAGAATGGCTAAAATTGGAAAGCTGACAATATCAATTGTTTGTAAGCATAGGGTGAAATAGGAGTTTCTTATACTACTGAGCATGTAAAATGCTACATCTACTTTGGAAAAGTTTAACAGTTTCATATCAAGTTAAACATGCACATACCACATGACCCAGCAATTCCACTTCTGTGTATGTACCCAAAAGAAATGAAAACACATGTCTACACAGAGACTTACATATAAATTTCCATAGTAGCTTTTTTCATACTAGCCCTAAACTAGAGTTAATGCAAATTGCCAGTAACAAATGAATACATCAACTGTGACATATCTATACAGAAGAAAACTAAGCAATAACTATGAAACTTGCAGTAACATCAGTAAATCTGAGAAACATTTTGCTTTGTGAAGTAAGTGAGTCACAAAAGTATCTCTTGTAAGATTTTACTGATATGAGAGTCTAGAAGAGGTGAAAATAATCGATGGTGAATATATTTTTTAAAGAAGAGCAATGGCCTTTGGTGAAGTGGGTGGGAATTGATGGAGAAGGGGCACACACACTGTGTGTGTCAGATATTGGGAATATGCATTTTTAAAAACCTTTTGAGCAATAAAACTTAAGTTTTGTTTATTTCATTTAGTTGCATAAATTATACCTCAATTAAAAAAATTAACAAAGCAGAGACTAATATGTGAGGTTGCTATCTTTTTATTTTGCTAAGAATGTTTAAAACTTAACCAATAGTCTAGGTGCAGTGGCCCACACCTGTAATCCTAACACTTTGGGAGGCTAGGCAGGAGGATCACTTGAGACTAGGATTTTGAGACCAGTCTGGGACCCTGTCTCTGCAAAAAATAATAATAATAATAAAATAAAATAAAATTAGCCAGGCAAGGTAGTGTGCACCTGTAGGCCAAGCTACTCAGGAGGCTGAGGTGGGAGGATCATTTGAGCCTAGGAGTTTGAGGCTGCAGTAAGCTAAACTCCAGCCTGGCTGACAGAGCAAATGCAGGTTCTTGACTCTGTGGCACTTAAGAGTTTGAAAGAGTCCAAAGTAAGAGTAAGCAAAAAAGTTTACTGCAAAGCAAAAGTACACTCTGAGAGGCAGAACAGGATGCTCAAAGATAGAGACAGCCCCTAGTACCTTAAGGGGAGTTACCCTTATGGCAACTGTACATGCATATTTATAAAATACTGGGGTCAAGTATGCAAAGATGGTCCTATGGTTGGTGCATACACTCAGTATCTACATGCCCTACCACACACGGCATGTATCATTTTCCACCTAGGGGTGCGTTTTTTGTTTGTTTGTTTTGGATTTGTGTGTGTGTGTGTGTGTGTGTGTGGTTTTATTTTTTTACTTTTAAAATGAAGAAAAGGTTACCATAAGCTAGCTGCACATGAGGGACTCTGAAGTTCTCAGCCCCGTTAAGGCAGGAATTTGTAGCTAATAGTCTCTTGAGCTTTTGGTGCTGATGCGCTGGAGACTGGGGAAGCTACATCCAGAATAAGAGGCTTTTGTGCTCTTTCCTAGGCCGTATTGTGTATCAGGATCTTGTAACCATCTAGCAATCTGCTGGTATCATGTAGGACTGCTTACCTTGCAAAATAAGTTAGGTGCTGATTTACGAGGGTGCTAGGGATGAGGAGCTCAATGCTAAAAAGGAGCCCAGACTGCTTTACACAAGGAGACAAGTCAGTATACTCCTAACCTTACTTATCCTGCCTCAATACAACAAAAACTATCATTTCATGAAAAATCAGTATTTTAATTTCCTAAGAGAAAAAAGACCACATCATAGAAAGTCCTTTAAAATGAACACATTTAGCAATTTGAATAACTAAATTCATTGCTCTGCTGTTTCTCATTTCAACAGTGACTTAAACATTTCATGATGAATTGACATGCTTTCCTGGGCCAGTCCTGACCATTTGGCCTATCCAAATCAGAGTGGGCAGATTTAGCAAATAAAAGTCAGTACATCATATTTGCATAAAACAGACATTGCCACATATTGTATGGGACATGCTACAAAGTTATTCATGTGTTTATCTGAAATTTACATTTAACTGGGTGACCTGTATTTTACTGGGCAAATCTAAATCAAACTACTCTTGACAGATGAGTGAAACAAAAGCCCAGAAATAGTAAGATTTTCCCAAGACCTAACTAATGAAAAAGCTGCAATTAGTGCTCTGGATCCTCACCTGCAGTTTAATGTTTCGGGGTTAGTAAAATGAATGGTCAATTTTTTGGAGCAGAAATATGAAAACGGTATTTCCCTTCCAAAATTATGCTAAGTTACGTTTTCCACTTGGAAGTACAGCAACACAATCAGTCAAAACTGTCAATCCAATAGCACCATGGAGGGATATTCAATGAGCATTTTTCTGTATCTCATTTTCCTCCTCTTTAAATGTGGTGTTGAAGATGGTAGCAGTCCTCCTAGATTTGGTGTGAGGATTAAATGAGGCAATACATGTTAGTCGTGAGTCGTAGATGTGGCCCTTGGAAAGTGCTCAGTTAATAGTTTTGGCTGCTGCATCTCCTTCTCCAATCTCACTCTTTAGTCCTAATACTATTACCTATTTTTT
Source organism: Ateles fusciceps (assembly GCA_036589455.1). Classification (NCBI taxonomy): domain Eukaryota; kingdom Metazoa; phylum Chordata; class Mammalia; order Primates; family Atelidae; genus Ateles; species Ateles fusciceps. The sequence continues at coordinate 28,367,172 of JAZHEH010003205.1, read as the reverse complement.
TTTTTTTTTTTTTTTTTTTTGAGACGGAGTCTTGCTCTTTGCCAGGCTGGAGTGCAGTGGCACAATCTCGGCTCACTGCAACCTCTGCCTCCTGGGTTCAAGCGATTCTTCCGCCTTAGACTCCCAAGCAGCTGGGACCACAGGTACGTGCCACCACGCCCGGCTAATTTTTTTTTGTATTTTTAGTAGAGGCGGGGTTTCACTATTACCTGTTTTTAAAGGTACATGCCTTTCAAAACTATTGCCTCTGCCTCAAAAACACATGTAAAGTATCTAGCTACATGAAGGTTGTATCTGTGCACTCAAAGTGTGGCGGAAAATTAAATTAATTGACTGGAGCACATATTGCAACCTATAATACCCAAACAATCATCACTATATGTAGAACGTTTTAGTTTGTAATAAAATGCCAAATCCCCTGCCACACCTAGAGGGTCCACATTCTCTGCTCTGTCTCCAACCTTATCACTGGTCATGCTCCTCTTCACTCATTCTTCTGAGCCACTGGGCAAGTGTTTTCTTATAACATGGTCTTTGCTCATTCTGTGCCTTTTGCCTAGAATGTTATTCCTTGCATTTCTTGTGTATAAAACTCTTTCCTACCCTTTATGTCTCAGCACAAATGTCACCTTTTTACATGGACCTTTCTGACCATTCTGGTGATCATCCTTTGTTATTCTCCACCTGAATCCTTTGCTTACATCCATCAGAACACTTATTATTACTCAAAATTATTCTGTTTATATTGGTTTGCCTGTTTATTACCATCTCACCCATTAGAAGTTGGGCTCCATGAATGCTGACATGGTCAGCATTGTTTTCTTGGTCTCTGACACTTGGCACAGAGCTTCATACTGTGAAGAATGGACTGCTTCCTGCTGTGCCCTCTTTCCACCCTGATCACCCATCTTTTTGCTCTCTGCATGTCCTCAGTGAGACTCTCCTAACATCCATCCCCCAGCTCTGGGTCCTCTGATATAGACCCTCATACTGAGTTGCTGACATTTATCACAGTTTGTAGCCATACAATCATTTGTGTGAATAGCTGAGTGATATGGTTTGGCTCTGTGTCTCCACCCAAATCTCGTCTGGAATTGTAATCCCCATGTGTCCAGGGAGGTACCTGTAATCCCTACGTTTTGAAGGAGGGGGGTTATTGAATCATGGGGGTGGTTTGCCCCATGCTATTCTTGTGAGAGTGAGTGAGTTCTCATAAGATCTGATTGTTTTATGTGTTTGAAAGTTCCTTTTTTACTCTTTCTCCTGCTGCCTTTTGAAGAAGGTGCCTACTTCCCTTTCACCTTCGCCATGATTTTAAGTTTCCTGAGGCTTCCCCGAGCCATGGGGAACTGTGTCAATTAAACCTCTTTCTTTGTAAACCACCCAGTCTCAGGTATTTCTTCATAGCAGTATGAAAATGAACTAGTACATTGAGTAAGGTCTCTTTTTCCTATTAGGCAGAGTCATCTGCAGCCCTGTTTAGGGTCCATTTGTTCACCTCTGCACCCTGGTGTCTTCCACAGTGCACATAGGGTTCAATAGAAAAGTAAGAGATTAACAATATTCTGCCAGTTTTGACATGCCAAAATGACAACTTCACATGGCTCAAAGTAAATTTTCAACATGTGACTTTTCCTTTGGAAATTATGCTAAACTCTCATTTTCACTTATAATTCTAGGAAAATTCATTTCCCAATGGACATGGGTCACCTGGTGCTATAGACAACTGCAAAGCAACAAGGAAAGGCTCTATACTCAACTAAGTCAGACTCACAAAAAATCTCAGCAACAAGCAAACAGGAACTCCTCTCTCATGCTACACCCCATCTGTGTACCCACCACTTTCTACCTGCTTCAAGAGCAGAAGCAGAAAAGGAAGCACGACCTGTGAGATATTCAGGGTTAGCAATGTCTTACTGTACCTGGCTGTAAAGGTCACTGCTGGGCCAAGCTGTACTTTTCTGTGAGCTTTGTTATTTTGTCTACTTCTTTCTTTTACTATTATAGGGGTCGGTTGTGTGGGAAAGCCAGGGAGTCTGGAGATTTTTAAGCACCAAATTCTGTTTAATACATATTTCATATGGGCATATTTCTAACATCTAAAAAAAGTCAAATGCCATAACAGTTATTTTAATATCCCACATTTTTTTTGATGGACTGTTTTTTTCTCTATTACAGTCTTCAAACATACGTCCTATCTCTACATATCATTCCTCAACCACCACTGTTCCTCTTTCCCTTTCTTTCTTCTCTCAACCATCACTTTTCTCTATGGAGAGTTTTCAGTCCATAGAAAGTGTCCTAAACTTTAATTTACTAGCACTGTTTACATCAGGAAGGAATTTTTCTTAGTCACTCTTTCAGCCATACCATGGGATCAAACTCATCACACTCTTGACCTCTTCTGGAAGTAGAATTAATACACACAAATTCCACTGATACGTTATCATAGTGGTTAGATGGGTGGGTATTTCACTTTGGTGTATTTCCACCCTCCTCTGTTGTGTCTGATTTAATATCAGTGCAATTTGCATCCTGGGATATATCCCTGCCTTTCACCATTTGTCAGGATCTGTTTGGAATGAAGAGGCCAGAAAGGGAGGCTTTAAATGAGCAAAATGAATGAAGAAGGAAAGAAGCCAGTACATCAACAACAGAGATTTTGCTGTGGTTAAATGGGGATTGTGATCAGATGGAAGCTGATTAATGTTGTCAATGTTTATCAACGATGATTAGTGATGGAATAATAGTCACGGACAAGTATCTTCAGTCTAGAATCCTGGCAGCCCTGCTCCAGAAAACAAATACTCAATATCATTACCGGATTAATAAAACATATTCCATGGAAACTACTGCAGGTCTTATATGCAGGGATTTAACACTTTCAGGAAACCAAACAAGACAATAATTTGACTTGGTGCTACATTTGCTCTGTCCTGAGTATAATAGCTTTATTTGATTCAATATTCTTAGGATTATATATTTTGGGACTGGAGCTTGGAGAGGGCTGTTTTCTGAAATTAATCTGAAATTACCCAAAATGAATCTCAGGGAGGTAGGGGGAATAACTCATTTAGTGAACATTTCATTCTTTTTGGCCTCCTACCAACTAAAACCTTTTTCTTTATTTGGGGAAGACCCACTTTAATTAATAGGGCCTGCTTCCTAATATGCAAGCTAAAAATTCCAGATACTCACCTTCCTAAGTGCCCTTGCAACTAGGTAAAGGGCCTCTACCTTAGGCAGCTGACCTGGGCATTGCAGCTCAGACACACTGGCTTCTCATTGATTTTAAAGCAAGTAATATATTTATTGGAAAACAGGGGATCTTGCAGGTACCATTCTCATGTAGTTGGCAGCAGTCAGTGGCTGTCTGTGGTTTCCACAAGCAGCAGTGACCCTAGCAGTGGGCTCCCATGACCAGCTGGAGTGATGTTGATAATGTAAACTGGGGTCCATGTCCAGTGGCTACAGCCATGCTATCCCCATGGGGCCACTCCTACTGTGTGATTTGAAGGTTTATTCCTAGATGCATGGGTTCCAAACCTGGTCTAGGCCTCTGGGAGATTCTGTGAGCTATGTGATAACCTTTAATAAATTAGCCAGAGTTGATTTCTGTTGCTTATAACTAAGACCCTGTCTGATACAGAGCCAAGGATAGGCCCAGGAGTGATTTGGCAGTTGTATTAGTTTTGTTCTGCTGCTTAACAAATTACCTCAAACTTAGCACCTTAAAACAACAAACATGAATCATCTGACACTTTCTGTGGCTCAGAAGTCAGGGCATGGAGCAGTAGGATCCTTTGCTTAGGATCTCAAAAGCCTACAATTAAGGTGTTGACTGAGTTATGTTCTTATCACAGGCTTGACCAAGGAAAGGTATGCTTCCAAGCTCCCTCAGGTTGCTGGCAGAATTAATTTTCTCACAGTTATAGAATTCATGGTGATTTGTTTCACCAAGGCCAGCCAGAGAGAGAGTCTCTAACTTTTAGACCTTTAAAATCAGGCAAGTTGTTAAACTCACTTGATTTTGTCAGGCCCATCTAGGATAATCTGGGTTTGGATTTACTTAGAGTCATTTTATTAGATGCTTTAATTACATCAGTAAAATACTTCCATGCAAAGTAATCACAAGAGTGATGTCTCATTACCTTTGCCATATTCTGTGGGTTAGAAACAAGTGACAGCATGTGGGTCATTAGGGATCATCTTAGAATTCTGCCTTTCACAATTATATTCACACATATTTGAGGATAACTGAACATATCATTTCAAACTGGGGCTATAGTGATAATGGTTTCTAATCAATGCCTCCTTGGGAGACTGGGGTCCACTGTCAAATCCTACCTTAAAGCAAGGATTTCTCTTGAGTCAATAGACTGTCTTCTAAATTAGACGAGACTTTTGGTCCCAAGATTATAAAAAAGATGATACAATTTTGTTACATGGCTGTAGATTGACTATGCCTGTACTATGAATTTTCAGAGGATAGTTGACTTTTACTTTTATAATTTTAGAAAATCTGTGGGTTATTTGTACATGGGAGCTTAACCTGTGTGTCCCATCTGTTCTCAATAAAAGGCCGTACCATTTAAGTCCCCAAAAAGGTGAAACCATTTTATTCTGTTCCAGGCAAATACTGCTCCATATACTAGGACCTGCTCACGTAATTGGCATCTTGATTGGGTAAGACTGGGGCAGAGCTTCTCGGAGAGGAATCTCACAGGTGGTGGTAATGTATGCTAACTTACCTTACTCTTTCCCCCACCCACACCTTGTTGCTCCTCGAATGGGAGACTTCAGTATGAGGCGTGGAGTGGTGTGGCTTGCAGCCCTTGCTGCCTTCTTCATTAAGAACCTTCACTTGCTTCACTAGATGCAGAAATGGTGGGAGTTTGCTGTAAGCTTGCCTTCGTTTTTACTTCCTACTGGTGAGTTCATGTTTCCTGTATATAGTCTCCCACAATTAGAAAAAAATAACTTGTTCTTAGTTTCACGTTTAAAAATAGAAGGTAATTTTTTTTTACCCAGATAAAAATGGTGGGAGATAGATGTCAAAGTTGTTTTCTGGAATGTGGTAGCAGGCACAAAACACTTACTTACACTGTCGCAAGCTTCTGGACTTTCAAGACTGTTATTCATTGAGTGTGTGATGTCTGGCATTCATTTGAAAGGCAAATGTGTATCATTCTAATCTCTGTGAGAATTAGTTCATTAAAATTTTAACTATGCTCAGGCAGAGAGGGAATTCATTTTTATGTTCTGATGAGGCTTTCTCCCTCCTGTGTTTTTACCTCTCTTCTCTATTTATTTTTCCTATCATTACATACATGCCCAAGTCTCTTAATTTTAAAAGAGACAAGCAAGCAAACAAACAAACCTTATATAATCCTGTTCCTTACTAATTACTACCCTGTCTTCCGTCTTAACAGTCAAGTTCTTCAAGTTATCTATAAAACTTTATCTTTCCTTTCTTACTTCTCATTTTCTTTGCAACCCACATTGTTCTGGCTTTGCCACTACTAATTAACTGAAACTGCTTTAAAATTTGCCCCAGGACTCTTTGATTACTTAATTAATGAGCACCATTCAGTCTATATTTTGACACCATTGGCCATTCAGGATTCTTGACCCTCTCTTCTCTATTGGCTCTCAAAGACAACATACTTTCTTGCCTTTCCTATCTTTTTATATTCTTCTCTTGGTACCTTTTGACCTTTTTTCTCCTCTTCGTCTGACTGCCTGCAATGTCTTCTTCACCTTCTGTTCCCCTACCACTGTGACATCTGCTGTTATCCCACAGAATCAGGACTTTAGCCTCCTCATCTCATGGTGCATGGTTTTCTTGGAATTTTTCATCTACTCCATGCTTATCAATCACTGCTTTTACCAATGACTCCCTTCCCCACCAAGAGATAACTGCTACTCAAATTTTGTGTAAATATGTTCTTGTTTCTTCTTTCAAATTTTGCCACCTTTGTTTATATGCCTAAATAATGTTATTTTTGCTTATTTTTGAACTTTATGCACATTGATTCATATTGTATATATCTTTAATGGCTTTTAAATGTTTCTGGCACTAATTTTTAAAGATTTATACATGCTTGTGGTTGTATTTCATTCATTTTCACTGTTATTTAGTATTTTATTGTACAACTATACAACAGTAAATTTACTCACTTTCTGGTCTATGGATATTTACTTCTTTTAGAATGTTTGGCTACTATGTACAATACTGCTCTAAATATCTGGCATATATCTCCTGGTGCCCAAGAGTTTCTGTATGTAATAGTACAATTGAAGGATTGCAAGATATATGCATGTTCAATTTTACCAGGTAATGCGAGACTTTTCCAAATATATTGTTGTCAATTTAGTCTCCTTTTATTAGTAGTTTGGTTTATATTATTCAATACCTTCCTCAACACTGGGCATTGTCCAGTGTTACAACTTTTCCCATCTACAGTTTAACATATTTTTACTCAAGTCATAAATTCTGTGTAGGAGGAAACGGGTACCTATAGACTTTGACCTTACCACTGAAAATGTTACTGAAATGCCAAGGACTTGGTCTAGGACCCACTGCTCACTACACAGAAAGCCAATCACTAAGACAGTGAGTACTGCCAAGGATTGGGACTTTATTTGGGTGGCGCAGCCAAGGAGTACAGGGAATCAATCTCAGATCTGTCTCTTTGGCTTACTAAAATTTGCGGTTTACATAAAAGGAAAAATGTAACTATGTGTGAGACAACAGGAATTAGGGAGGGAGAGGGAAGAGGTCAACGAGAAGCAGGTAGTTTTGGGCAATCATTATGGGTGAAGAGTTTCATGTCTCCTTGTTCAGATTTGATGATCTGGTAAGTGTTAGTTTCTTGGCACTGTCTGGGAGGTCTGATGGTTGGTTTCCTGAGAAAGGCACTCAGATAAGACAAATGTAACTTTCTCATGTTTTAAAACTTGGAGGGTCCATTTCTATGTTTATTCAAAAGAAAGCGTATATATCAGTTCTGCTGGACAGTTGGGCCAGTTTCAAAATGAGGAGTCATAAAACCTGAAGGACTTAATTTCTTCTCTATTTATGAAATACAAAAATTAAGTCTGTTCTCCAGGCAATTCAATTAAATTTAATATTTTTGTCTGATATCTGTACTAATGGAATTAGAATATGGTTTAAATCCTATTGAATATATTTAGCTAATTGCCTAAATTATCCAAAACATTTTTACGAGAGTAAACAGGTTTTGATGATTTCATTTCAAGTAACTTTTGTGGTTGTTGTTAAATTTAAAAGTACATGTATACTTACAAAGCTATAGTGGATAGTCAACAGTTTTGTTTGTTTCCTATTCTTTCCTCATAGGTCTTTGGAGAGTTTAATAATATAAACCACAATACCATTACATTGGAAATAATAATAATAACAATTTTTATTAATTGGATAAGTAGACAATTGTAACACAAAACTTTTGGTCTAGGACCTAATTCAGATAGGAAAGTATCCAGATGACTTAAAGCTTTCAAGCAGTATAATATGACTCAATGGAATATACTGCTAGTAGTCTGATTTTTATTTAGAAAGAGACTTAAAAAAATAAGCTGGATTAACTATTTTCTAAAAAGTTTATGAAAAATAAAGTTGAGTTTGGTGACTCACTTCCTCAATTCTGAATGATGTCCTAAAAAATTAGAAAGCAAAATGAAAATATTATTAATTTATTCTGGCTTTTAATTTTATATCTTTTATTCTTATGGTTTTTTTTTTTTTGCCCTGGAATATTAGCACATTTGTCTATTTCACAAATAATTAATGGCAAAATATTCCTGTTTAAATGTTGTGAATAAAATCATATAATGAAAAATAAAGTTAAAAATTAATCACATTTTAAAAAAGTCATTTGTGTATTGCAGCCATGTAAATGTCAACCTTATACTTGACTAGTCCAAGAGGTGGTAATGGTGATGAACTGTTCTTGTAATATTACCATGTATTTATTATGGTACTTTGCCTTTTTTAAAAGCACTTTCACACACAAGTGAGGAAACTGAGGTCAAGGGAGTTTAAGTGACTTGCCCAGATGCAAAGCAGCTGTTTCTATTTGATAAAATGTTACAGATCAGAGTGATGTTAGTAAGTTCCAAAGCCAGCACAACAATCTTGTTCCTCTGAATCCTTCCCTGGTACATTTTTCTCCTGACATCCAGGCCACTCTAGTGAAGTGAAGCTGATGAACACCATATTGACTGGTTCTGTTTGATAAGTTATTACCCACTGACTAAAGATTTCAGTGATGTGAACACTTCCAAAAAAACAAAAAAAGATTATGCCGTATACCACTCATATCCTTTGAGGTAAAAGTGTATCTTTTGGCTTAACCAATTCTGTTTTTATTAGCATGCATAAAAATAACCTATGTCTACCTATGACACTGAATAGATTCATTCATTCAACAATAGATACATATTAATGGTCCTGGTTTAGAAAAAAATAACAGTGTCCAGCCTTTATGAGGTGCTGGACACTGGCTGTTAGGAGTTATGGGAATAAAACCTCAAGATTGTAATTCAGTGGGATATATTCTAAGTGTGAGGTGGCATAAATAAATAATTGCCTCTGGAAGAGGAGCTGGGTATTCAAATGCATTGCTGTGATAGCATGTAGTGACAGCCACACTCTGAGACCTCTACAGAAATTAATGTTTCTTTTACAAACTAAAATTTGAGCAGTATGTCATGTATGATATAATATAATATACTCTATTGGGGTGGGATGGACATGGGTGAAAGAGTAAAGCTGGAGGAGAAAAGGCAAGGCAGATAAAAAGGAAGTTGAGTCGAGGAGAAAGTCAAATGTAGGATTACTTCAGTGGCCACTAATATCTTCCTCCTCTTCCCTTTCTTCTTCTTTCTCTTCTCTTACACTCTTCTCTGGCAGGGCACAGGGTTTGCAATTTGATTCACAGTCACTGTCTGCTCCTGTTGCACCAGATATGCTTCATTCATTGCTATTCCCCTCCTTTCCCATCCTTTGAAAACAAGCTCCACTGCCCTGCTCTGTTCATTGTCAAGAATGAAGGGCTTGGAGTGGGAATGTTTCCCAGACAGGAGGTGAAGGTGTCAGGCTGGACCTCTGGACATTTGCAGTGCTTAACTTGCTTGGCATGTCCTGTGAAAGGGAGGGTGACTCCCAGTGCTTTTGATGGCAGTTTGTATATATGCCTCAAAGCACGAGTCAGATCATGAGATTGCCTGTCAGGTCATCTCCTGTGAAATCCATTATGAAAAACACCCGGAAACTGATGCCTGACTTGAAATCCTTAGTTTACTAAATTGCAGAAATTATCTTTGGAAGGTTTTGTCACTTTTATATATATATATATATATATATATATATATATATATATATATAGTATATATTTTTTATAAAAAAATGTTTCCAGTAATGCCTCATGCAAAGTGCTAGTTGAATGAATCTGTCACTGAAATTTCAATTCCAGATTAGCACACTGCAAGATCTGCTATTATAAATGAAAACACATCTTTAGAAAGTTCACAACAGTTTGAAGTAGATGAGCTATTGAAATGCAATAGAAACATCTACCCTTTACAGATTAGTCAAACAGTGATTGTAGTCCAATGTGTAAACACAGTTTCACTTTATTGTCAGGGTAAAATGGTCCTTAATGTGCTACTCCAAGTGCAGGTTAGCATTACCTAAGCTTACGAATAATGATATAAATTATCTTTAAGAATCCTTTGCTTGTGAGTATGACCACAGAATTCAAAAGCAAAGAGAAAATCACTGCATTACAGAATGACCAGACTTTCTTGATAATTTTTTTTTTAAATCTCTGTAAGCATGGAATCACAATTTACTAGAGGAATGCTACCGAGCAGTTCTTAGTGGAACTTTAAAAGTAGGTTTTAGCAAAAGAGGTCTAAAAATGCCACATCCTTGTATTACAAGAGCAAATGTGAATAAGTTGGTTTTACTTTCAGGGCACTGTTATATTTCTAGGGTGTTGTAGGGGTACAGGGCTCCTTTCAGTTTATTTATTGCTCCTTTGGAAAACTATTATTTTATGATATTTTATCATAAATGTGAGCTATACTTTTTTTTAAATAATAAAAATTGTATTTACTTAGTTTGTCAAATGATGGGAAATTGTCCAGATCATGTAGGAAGACCAAAGCAGAGAGCATTGAGACTCCTTGACCAACAAATTAGAATCTTATTGTACTTGAAATTTTTACTTTGAGACCCACTCACTGTCTGTGAAATGTTTTATTGAGTGTATGCATAATTAAAACCTTGAAATGATGATCCAACCCCTAAAGTTGGTAGAGTATGGCAAGGAAAGAGACAAAGAAGAAGGGAGTGGGAAAGGAAAGGAAAATGAAAGTTCTTTGCCATTGTGCTTGTCCTGAAACAAATTCCCACAGAGGGTACGTGATCACAGCTGTTCATTCAGATTTCAAGGCTGCCCATGGCACGTTTCACCACTATACCTTTTTTATTTGCATAAAGCAATTACCCACATGGTCAGTGGCTTCATAGTTGTCTAGACAACATGCTTCAGATGGTATCGATGACCTCAGACGCACCAGGCTAGCTCTAAATTAGTGATGAGGAGAGCTGGAGGGATGTATTATAGTAGTTATAAACCATAAGAAGGTATTTAAATAGATAGATAAGACACATGCAAATCTTTTCATTGCCATGACAACCATCTTGATATAGGTTTTCCATATGTAGCAAGAAGGGCAGAGCAAAAGGCACTGGGAAAATAGCAGGAACCTGTAATGAAAATGAACCCTGGCAGAGGATTAGTCCATATCTTATTTATTAACTCTTAATAGAATACAAACTTCTGTAGTTATACTGCTTGCCAGGTCAGAGAATCATTATTTCTAAACCTCAGCTGTATAGTTCTCAGCTCTGTGAGTATATCCCAGGTCCCAAGCCTTCACAATGACTCTGACTGATGAAAGAAAAGAAGGAAGAAGGTGTTGCCAAAGTGCTACTCAATGAAAATTATTTGCAGCCCTTCAGAAGCCTCTCAGAGAAAGATTAATCTAATACTCAAATGCATATTTTGTAGGCATGTCTTCATTTTTGTTGATCAAAGAAATTGGTGAATTCCCAGTTAATAATGATGTAGTATACTCCATTTCAAAACAAAATGGTGTTTTTCTTGTGCAACTACCTGGAGGCAGAAGAAAGGAGCTTCTGCTTTTTCCCCCTCCATCTCTCCCTTTCTCTCTCTCATTTTTCTTCCTTCCTTTTCCCCCCTAGTCCCCACTTCTCTCTAGTTCTTATTCATCTCTGTCTCTTTTGTTGTCCCTGGAGTTCTTCATTTTTTTCTAAACACCAACACAGTTTCAGGACCAGCTTTAGGCACTGCTGATCCTCCTGTGGCCTGGGAAGCTCCCTCCAGGAATGTTTGCTTCTCCTGCCACAGATCTGCAGAGTGAAGTGAGTCCTGCTGGACCTCTCATTCCTGCCTGGTTCACCCTGAACATCTGCTCAGAGGTGAATGATGATGAAGGAGGGAGAATACACGTATACCTTCAGCTAAGTGTAACGTTTTCCTCTGCAGTTTACAGACCTCCACAAGGTCCTTAAATCTTTTGAAATATAAATTGCAATTCTACTTGCTACTTGTAAGGCCAAGCCTGGTACCATGGGTGGCACCACAGAGTCATTAAAATTCTTCAGTCAGATCTTTGTATGTGCAATCAATGTACGGATTCCTTTTGACACAAACTGGCATTTCAACACACAAGGGAATGTTGGTGAAAACAAGTTGTTTATTAATTAAAGTGATGATAAATAATTTCCCTAAACTTCAATGTGTTTAGGACAAGTCTTGGCTCCATCCTCTGTGCTCTGAGGCTATTCTGAAACATAAAATTCCTTTGTGCTTTTTCCAGCATGTAACCAAATCAAAACCAGAAAGATCCTTTTCTATCACAAAGTTACTTAAGTGTTGATTTGGTAGTAGCCCTTATACACCAAACTCTATAGGGTATAATTTAAATATGGTTTCTTTAAAAACTATTTAAGTGGCAACTTGCAGCAGGCAGCAGAGACGAGAAATGGTTAAACAAGTGCCCTTCAGCAAAGCACAATTTAAAATCTCATTCATCAGATTCCACCTGTCTTTGGAAAACGTTCTAACTTTATAGAAATTGAAGACTATCCACAGCCCCGAAAACTGTCGGTATTAATACTGTAGGGCATCCTGTATACTGACGTCTCAGTTCCTTATCCAGAATACGTGTTCTGTCTGACAAATTTTGGGGGTGTTGTTTTGCCTCCAAGGTATTCAGATGCTCCTTTTTTGACATGCAAGGTTTCAATTAACAGTATTTCTGTGTATTTAAAGCAAAATGAACTTGGTCTGGTCTAGACAATAAAGCATTTTTATTTAGGAATGCCATCCCTGTCATGTTAATTTGTACCACGTTTCTGATTTATCCTAAAAGAACACATTACACAGTGGATTTGGAGGAGTTAAAGGGAATCTACAGGGTGACTTTAATCTTTATGTCTTTATATACTGGAGGGCATTTTACTGCACCTCTGCACTGCTCTTACTACACAATCATTTTCTGCTTTAGAAATGTAGCCATTTGGATCAATAGTTACAGTACAATATATTGTACTTCTGATGGGGGCCTCCTAGGACGATTAAGAAGCACCATAGTGATTTCACCAAATACTTGATTATGCCCAGAAATCTATTTTTAAGAAGAAAGTTATCACAACACACACAGAGCCAAATTTATAGGCATTCTAATGAAATGTTACTTACTCTACTTACATATATTAAAATAAAATTAGGAAAAATGGAGTGCAAAAGAACACTTTGCAGCCTGAAAAATAGAGATTTTTTTTTTAATGGGATACTAGAGCAGTAGCAGCTAGAAGTGGCTGTCTTTTGGAATTTGTAGCTGCTGTGATATTTCGACTTCTACCAAACACTGAGATTTTTGGGTTTGGCATCTATTTCTGGCTGATGTGATGACTATACACTTCTAATATTGGAAAGAAAAGGGGAGAAAAATCCCTGAGATGGCCACAGATGTTTGCAGAGTGCACAGAGATGGAGCAAGAAAAGACGTAAAGACATTATATGTCTCCTAAAGTGTTCACAAATGTAGGTTTCAAGTTGAGGATTTTACTGTAAATTCTTAATCTATAAACAAACTGGGTTATCACAGCTGTTTATTGTACTGCTAGTCCTCATCCTCACCTTTATGTCTTTATTGCTTATATACCATTCCCTTGTGTATGCATCTGTACCATTTGGTGCCCTTGAGCTTGGTTCCTCTGAGCCCCGACCCCTGCATGCTTGCTCACTCACTCCACTCACGTCTGCAATCGGTAAATCTGAGACAGGCCCTGGCTGATAGCCGAGCTGCAGTAGGGCAATTAACACAGAACTAAAGTGTCATTCATGGCAGGGTGGGGAGAGTGGCAGACCGTAGATGACAGTTCTCAGTTCTGAAGCTGTGACATCCAGGCCAGACCCGGGATTATAGGGAACAAGGGGAAAAAAGGAAAGGGAGAGGGGCGGCGGGGGTTGTATTTGCGGGGAGAGAGTTCTCCAAAGAAAAGCGCTGAGTGCTTTCTCTTTGAAGAATTGTTTATTCCCTGTATCAGATTCCAGCTGTCTGACCAGTTAATTGGATGAATACCTAGAGGAAAACATTCTGTGCACTAAGTGAATTGGGGAAAATGGGCATCTTTCTTTCTCTTTAGAAAGAGAAAGTGCTTTTTCTTTAAAAAAAAAAAAAAATCACCAACTCTCAATCAGCCTTTAACGGTGTTTCTGCCAGACTTAGATTAAAGAAAGGAAAAGAAATATCTTTTATTAAGTGCTTGCCTCCCCCCCACCTTTTGCCCACTCGTGGTTTCCCCTGCAGCCACCTACCTGCTCCAGCTCTGATATCTTAATAAAGTTAGTGTTGAATAGAAACAGAGCACCCAGGCAGCTGCTTTCTGAGAAGCAGGTTCCTTTTTAGCCCTTTCCTCTGAGTGGCTCTGGAGACCCACCTATGCAATAAGAGAAAGCTACTCTCATTTACCCCAAGTCGGAAGGCTAGAGGGCCCCCAGGCCACCAGAGGGCATTTTGGATCCTGAGGTTGAACATCAAGGTATCAGCTTTTTGAAAGTTGTGCAAATCAATTTTGAGAGCAAAGACAGTTGTTTTTTAGCTTTGAATGCCCTCCCTCCCCTCCATCTTCTCACTCCCCCTTTGCCATACTGGACCTTGGCTTACAATTCTCTCCAATCATTTAACTTTCATGAGATTGTTAGGAGGCCATATTTGATAATAGTAGCTATCATTTATTGAGTATTTAATTGATGCCAGGTGTTCTATGTACTGTATCTTTTTTATTCTTCACCAAACACAAGCAAAGAAAAATACAAAATATGGATAATTATATTTATGTTCCAGATGAGGACACTGGAACCCAGAACAATAAATATCTTGCTCAAGGTCAAATAGTGAGCAAGAATAGAAACAAATTTCAACCTACTATGATTCCAGAAAATAAGTCTGAAGCACTGGGCCTCTATCTCAGCTCTATTCGTTATTGACTATGAGATCTTTTGGGCCAGTCCCTTAACCACTCTGTGTCTCAGGTACTTATCCGAAAAATTGGAATAGTAACACATGTAGGATTGTTGTGAGGATTCATTGAGTTAATCTTGCATATACAAAGCGCTTAGAGTATTGTCCAGCAAACACTAAGTTTCCTGTAGATGTGGTAGCTGTTGTTATCATCAGCACCATTACCTTGCCTCCATGGTTGTTTATGATGCAGAGGCGAAGGGATTAGCAAGTTGGGGAAGCTAGTATGGTAATTTACACAGAACAACTGGCAATCTATAGAAGTATGGAAACAAAAAAAAAAAAAGAAAAAAGAAAAGACTTGTATTTTGGATATAATGTTTATTTTTGAAGCATCATATAATTCCATCCAAATAAATGTGGATGATTCAGATGTGTACTGGGTTCACACAAAGGATGGATTGCTCAAAAGGAGTTCCTAGACTAATGTTTTTCCATTAATGGTTTGCTAAGAAAGCAGCTAATAAGGTTTCAGCATTACTGTGTTTCATATTGTATGCTCTACAGTGTGGTTGCAAAATGAAGGCAAACTGCCACATGAACATGACATATTGGAATTAGCATCTTGTCCAGGAAGATAAGACTCAAGTCCTGAACATCTGCATTTGATAGTATCATATTTTGGAATAATATACATTGTGCTAAAATGAACTTTAGGAATCATTTTCAGGATGAGGTGATTGAATGGTTAAGTGATATGACAATTATTAGTTCCTAATTTCTACCAAAACTAAATGAGAAATTCTAAAATTCTTATTTCAGCATTGAAATCATGAAAGATTACTCCTTAAACAAATGGTAAGGCTAGGAATCTGCCCTCTATGCTTTTCTGTATTTATTTGCACATTGGTATTTGCATGTGTCATTGCCTTTGAAGCATTCTGGATGTGGCACATGTTTTAACTGAAGGACATTAGAAATGAACATCTCTTACTTTATCCCATGCCTTTATTAATTCTACTCTTAATTCTGAGTGTTTCTGCTCTTATTCTATCATCTCAACATTTAAACAATGTTTCCCATACTGTGTGCTATGGAACTTTATTTTCTTAAAAGATGGCTAATGTTTTTCAGAGGAAACATTTCTGTGACTAAATAACTTTGAAAAATTCTGAATGATCTAGTCCCTACTTAGAGATTGATGATGACCATTAGTATATTAGAATTTTTAAAATGATCCCAAGGAAGAAATGTTTTAAATCTTGCTTGGCTTAGCATTGCCTAACCGTTGTCAAACACAGTCAAGAGAAGAACAAGTCCAGGCAGGATCCTGAAGAGGTACCTCACTTCTGCTCACATGCCATTGGCCAGAACTCAGCCATATGGTCACACCTAACAATAAAGGATGCCAGAAAATAAAATTGAGCTGTGCCCCGAAGGGAAAGGAATTGCATTATTGGTAACAACAAGTTTTTGCCACAAATACCAATTGATAACATCTTGAAGAACAAATGTTGCACAATCCAGACTGAATTCTATGCCATGTTCTTTCACCTAGTTGAAGTATGATTAGAGACTTTCTAAATTCCAATTCTAACACCTGCAAGTTGTCTTTAAGGTATGCTTAGGTAATGCAGTAGACAGTTATTCTGCTTTAATTTGATAAAGTGAAATAAATGCTCTGAAAGATTTTATTTCTCTTAATTATAATATTGAAGAAGCAATATTAAATCTTAATTCAGAAGCAGAAAGAAAAGAGTATCAGACTGTAACGCTTAGGTCTAGATCCTTCTACTCTTTTAGATTAACACAGAAATAGAAATTAGATATTTGAAAGAAATGGGTTGTTCCTGATCCATTTGGCAGTCTTTTTTATATATCAGATGTCTCAAACAAGCTTTGGATTAGTAGCAGCTCAAATTCAATTAATGGTTGAATCATCTAATGAATATTTGAAATGTTGATATTCATGCTTTGAATTGAAAAACTGTGAACATGATTTGGTGTTTAGTCAGGCAAGAAGTAAAATGTAAAAGTTCTGAAACCTGGCTTCCTTTTTCTCCAAGGCACACAGTCAGCTACTAACCTGATAATAGGTCATGGGGCTACCCTGCTTGAGGGCAGAATCAGGAAGTTCCTGGAAAGAAGTAATGAGTCAGCTCTAGCACTGTGACATCCACAGAGGTGATACCCAGTGCTCTGGATCCATCATGTGGATTTGGAAAAACAGTAAAGACAATTTTACTGATAGTTGTATTGTCTATAAAGGAACCTAAATACATGTGGAATAAATGACTTTCCAAAGAAGACTTGTGTCCCTGTAGGTCCTCCAGGTTGAGTTAATTCAAAACCCATCTTGCAAAGTTTAACTGATCAGTTCACAATTATCCCATGTATGGAATTAGAACATATCTTAGAAGTAATCTAATTTCTGCATTTTTTAGGAGAGAAACTTAAAGTCCATATATGCAAGGTATCCTGGCAAAAATTACATGTAATTTGTGTCAGAACTGACCATAAACCTCATGTATCTAATGGAATTGCACAGTACCTAACTGATTCATTATTTCAAAGTATTTTAATGAGCTGTTTATACTGCTATTTACTTAGCAAAGAGAAACATAAAAACATAAATTTGGGGTTTTTTTTCCACAACTTATTGGGTGCTATGATATGTGCTGGGTTTACAGCAAGTAATAAAATAAAGTCAGATGTTGTAAGGAGTAAATGAGCTAATATGGTGTGCACTTAGAATAGGGTTTGGTGAATAATAGATGATCAACAGATGTTTGCTGCTGTTGTTTGTTGTTGTGATTCCTGTTTTTATGGAGTTTCAGTAAGACAAGAAAACATTTCCTGGTTGGTTTCTTCTTTTTAAAGTTTTACGTACTGTGTTTGTGGCTTCATGAAATTTATTCCATAAGAACACCTGACAAAAGCCCCCTGTTCTTCATGGACTTCATTCCTGTGTAATTGCAATCCAGAGCTTGTTTGGCAAGGTGTTTCCTTAGAATATTTATAGATAGGAGCTGCTTTGGAGCAAACAAATTTGTATTAATACTTTTTACTACATTTTCTGAATTCACTAAGTGTGCAATTGTAGCAGCTACTAATCTTTGCCAACAAAAAACAAGAAAGGAGGGATCAAATGATGATGATTCAGATTCTTTAATTTATAAATGCTAAGGGGAGTGAATGTTGGTATTGCTGGGACTACATAAATGAAGGAGATTCCTCTTTGTCCTTAGTGGACTTTACTTACTAATACAATCAGGATAAAGAAAGTATACAGATAAGATGACTCAGGTGAGAATGGAGAAGGAGAAAGCTCTGTAAGGGAACCAGACAAACTCAGAAGAAAGTCAGAGGAGGCAAGCCACTTGCCTTTGAAATCATCAAGAGCCATGACCATTGGGTCAAAGACGAAGGTGTTAAACTCATGATGAAACAGCACTTCCTCGCATATTCTAATTGCACAGTTTGTTTGTTATAAAAATATGTGTTCAAAATTGCCTGTTGTTCTATTAGTATTTATTTGCTGATCACTGAAAGTGCACTCTATGCCTGAGGAAATTTCACTTCAAATGTTTCAGGAAGATCAAAGATGTGAAGGGGCATAAACTCAGAGGTAATATTGTTATAAAAGATAAAAATTCAATGCTGAGTGACATGAAGGTATAAGACAGAAATACTACTTGAAAGAAGAAGGGGCTTATTTTGGGGATAGAGGGATGTCCCAGTGACAACTAGAGTTGTTTCAGGCCTTAGAAAATTTTAAAAGTCAACGTATGTTTTCAAACTTGGTCAACAAAACTGTTAAAAAAATATTTCCTCTTTTTGTATTGTTTGGAATAGTTTCAGAAGGAATGGTACCAGCTCCTCTTTGTACGTCTGGTAGAATTCAACTGTAAACTCGTCTGGACCTGGACTTTGTTTGGTTGGTAGGCTATTGATTGCTGCCACAACTTCAGCCCTTGTTATTGGCCTATTCAGGGTTTCAGCTTCTTCCTGGTTTAGTATTGGGAGGGTGCAAGTGTCCAGGAATTTATCCATTTCTTCCAGGTTTACTGGTTTATGTGCATAGAGTTGTTTGTAGTGATCACTACAGTTTGTATTTCTGTGGAATCAGTGGTGATATCCCCTTTATCGTTTTTTATTGCATCTATTTGATTCTTCTCCCTTTTCTTTTTTATTAATCTGGCTAGCAGTCTGTCTATTTTGTTCATCTTTTCAAAAAACCAGCTCCTGGATTTATTGATTTTTTGAAAGGTTTTTTGTGTCTCTACCTCTTTCAGTTCTGCTCTGATCTTAGTTATTTCTTGTCTTCTGCTAGCTTTTGAGATTTTTGACCTTGCTCCTCTAGCTCTTTCCATTTTGATGATAGGGTGTTGATTTAGATATTTTCTTGTTTCTCATGTGGGCATTTATTGCTATAAATTTCTCTCTAAACACTGTTTTAAATGTGTCTCAGAGATTCTGGTATGTTGTGTCTTTGTTTTAGTTGGTTTAGAAGAACATCTTTATTTCTGCCTTCATTTCATTGTTTATCCAGTCAACATTCAAGAGCCAGTTGTTCAGTTTCCATGAAGTTGTGCGGTTTCCAGTTAGTTTCTTAATCCTGAGTTCTAATTTGATTGCACTGTGGTCTGAGAGACTGTTCATTATGATTGCCATTCTTTTGCATTTTCTGAGGAGTGATTTACTTCCAATTATGTGGTTAATTTTAGAGTAAGTGTGATGTGGTGCTGAGAAGAATGTATATTATGTGGATTTGGGGTGGAGAGTTCTGTAGATGTCCATTAGGTTCACTTGGTCCAGATCTGCATTTAAGTCCTGGATGACCCTTGTTGATTTTCTGTCTCATTGATCTGTCTAATATTGACAGTGGAGTGTTAAAGTCTCTCACTATAATTGTGTGGGAGTCTTTGTCTCTTTGTAGGTCATTAAGAACTTGCTTTATGTATCTGGGTGCTCCTGTATTGGGTGCATCTATATTTAGGATAGTTAGCTCTTCTCGTTGCCTTGATCCTTTTACCATTATGTGATGCCCTTCTTTGTCTCTTTTGATCTTTGCTGGTTTAAAGTCCATTTTATCAGAGACTAGGATTGCAACGCCTGGTTTTTTTGCTCTCCATTTGCTTGGTAAATCTTCTTCCATCCCTTTATTTTGAGTCTTTGTGTGTCTTTGCATGTGAGATGGGTCTCCTGAATACAGCGTACCGATGGTTCTTGACTTTTTATCCAGTTTGCTAGTTTGTATCTTTTGATTGGGGCATTTAGTCTGTTTACATTTAACGTTAATATTGTTATGTGTGAATTTGATCCTGCCATTTTATTACTGGTTGGATGTTTTGCCCTTTGGTTGGTGCAGTTTCTTCATTGCATCATTGATCTTTATCATTTGGTTCTTTTTTGCAGTGGCTGGTACTGGTTGTTCCTTTTGTGTTATTGTTTCCTTCAGGAGCTCTTGTAAGGCAGGCCTCGTGGTGACGAAATCTCTCAGCAATTGCTTGTCCATAAAGGATTTTATTTCTCCTTTACTCATGAAGCCTAGTTCGGCTGGATATGAAATTCTAGGTTGAAAGTTCTTTTCTTTAAGGATGTTGAATATTGGCCCCCACTCTCTTCTGGCTTGTAGGGTTTCTGCTGCGAAATCTGCTGTGAGTCTGATGGGCTTCCCTTTGTGGGTGACCTGACCTTTCTCTCTGGCTGCCCTTAGTATTTTTTCCTTCATTTCAACCCTGGTGAATCTGACAATTATGTGCCTTGGGGGTTGCTCTTCTAGAGGAATATCTTTGTGGTGTTCTCTGTATTTCCTTATTTGAATGTTGGCCTGCCTTGCTAGGTTGGGGAAGTTCTCCTGGATAATATCCTGAAGAGTTTTTCCCAGCTTGGATTCAGTTTTCTCATCATCTTCCAGTACACTGATCAAGTGTAGATTAGGTCTTTTCACATAATCCCGTATTTCTTGGAGACTTTGTTCACTTCTTTTCACTCTTTTTTCTCTTTTCTTGCCTTCTTGTTTTATTTCATTGAGTTGATCTTCAACCTCTGATATCCTTTCTTCTGCTTGATCAATTCAGCTATTGAAACTTGTGTATGCTTCACAAAGTTCTTGCGCTGCGTTTTTCAGTTCCATCAAGTCATTTATGTTCTTCTCTAAGCTTTTTATTCTAGTTAGCATTTTGCCTAACCTTTTTTCAAGGTTTTTAGTTTCTTTGCATTGGGTTAGAACGTGTTCCTTTAGCTCAGAGAAGTTTATTACCCACCTTCTGAAGCCTGCTTCTGTCAATTCATCAAATTCATTCTCCATCCTGTTTTGTTCCCTTGCAGGTGAGGAGTTACATTCCCGTGGTGGGGTCGAGGTGTTTTGGTCTTTGATGGTTTCATTCTTTTTGCACTGGTTTCTTTCCATCTTCTTGGATTTATCTAGCTTTGATTTCAGGTAGTTGCTTGATATGGTGTCCTTTCCTTTGTCTGCCTGCAGAGGTGTTGCTATGTTGCCACGGATTCAGTGGAGCTGCTGTGCAGATTTCCTGCGTCTTTTGTTTACTCAGGAAGATTAGGCCTGCCTCTGCAATGGTGGATGCCCTTCCCCCCCATCGAGCTCAATCATTCCTGGTTGTGCTATAACTGATGTGTTGGCTGTGATACTCTCAAGTGAGAGGGCATCAGCCTGCTGGCCTTTGTGGGGGAGGGTTCCTCCCAGCTGTATTGCCTGATTCTCTGCTTTCAGTTCCCTTTCTTTTGGGGGTGGGGGCGGGGTAGTTCCATCCCATGGGCTTTCTCGGCATCAGCTAGTATTCTGCATAGATCTGTGCCAGCAACCCCAGCACCACCACAGTTGCTGCTCAGCCTTGTTCCCTAACTCATTTTATGAGACCAACATCCTCCTAATACCAAAACCCGGCAGAGACTCGACTAAAAAAGAAAACTTCAGGCCAATATCCATGATGAACATCGATGCAAAAATCTTCAATAAAATACTGACAAACCAAATATAACAGCACATCAAAAAGTTTATTCATCATGATCAAGTAGGCTTCATCCCAGGGATGCAAGGCTGGTTCAACATACACAAGTCTATAAATGTAATCCATCATATAAACAGAACCAAAGACAAAAACTACTTGATTATCTCAATAGATGCAGAGGAGGCCTTTAACAAAATTCAACAGCCCTTTATGCTAAAAACTCTCAATAAACTAAGTATCGATGGAATGTATCTCAAAATAATAAAAGCTATTTACAACAAACCCACAGCCAATATCATACTGAATGGGAAAAAACTGGAAGCTTTCCCTTTGAAATCTGGCACTAGACAAGGATATCCTCTCTCACTACTCCTATTCAATATAGTATTGGAAGTTCTAGCCAGAGCAATCAGGCAAGAAAAAGAAATAAAGGGTATTCAGTTAGGAAAGCAGGAAGTCAAATTGTCTCTATTTGCTGATGACATGATTATACATTTAGAAGACCCCATCATCTCAGCCCAAAATCTCCTTAAACTGATAAGCAACCTCAGCAAAGTCTCAGGATGCAAAATCAATGTGCAGAAATAAAAAGCATTCCTATACACCAATAACAGCTTTAAAGAGAGCCAAATCATGAGTGAACTCCTATTCACAATTGCTACAAAGAGAATAAAATACATGGGAATACAACTAACAAAGGATGTAAAGGACCTCTTCAAGAAGAACTACAAACCACTGCTCAAGGATATAAGAGAGGACACAACAGATAGAAAGCCATTCCATGATCATGGTTAGGAAGAATCAATATTGTTAAAATGGCCATACTGCCCAAAGTAATTTACAGATTCAATGCTACCCCCATGAAGCTACCATTGACCCTGTTCACAGAACTGGAAAAAAATACCTTAACCTTCATATGGAACCAAAAGAGAGCCTGCATAGCCAAGATAATCCTAAGCAAAAAGAACAAAGCTGGAGACATCACGCTACCTGACTTCAAACTGTACTACAAAGCTACCGTAATCAAAACAACATGGTACTGGTACCAAAACAGAGACATAGACCAATGGAACAGAACAGAGGCCTCAGAGGCAATGCCACACATCTACAACCATCTGATTTTTGACAACCTGACAAAAATAAGCAATGGGGAAAGGATTTCCTGTTTAATAAATGGTTTTGGGAAAACTGGCTAGCCATGTGCAGAAAGCAGAAACTGGACTCCTACCTGACACCTTACACTAAAATTAACTCCAGATGGATTAAAGAGTTAAACATAATACCTAACACTATAAAAACCCTAGAAGAAAACCTAGGCAAAACCATTCAGGACATAGGCATAGGCAAGGACTTCATGACTAAAACACCAAAAGCAACGGCAACAAAAGCCAAAATAGACAAATGGGATCTAATTAAACTCCAGAACTTCTGTGCAGCCAAAGAAACAATCATTAGAGTGAACCAGCAACCAACAGCATGGGAAAAAAATGTTTGAAATCTACCCATCTGACAAAGGGCTGATATCCAGAATCTACAAAGAACTAAAGCAGATTTACAAGAAAAAAAAATCCCATTCAAAAGTGGGCAAAGGATATGAACAGACACTTTTCAAAAGAAGACATTTATAAGGGCAAAAAACATAGGAAAAATGCTCATCATCACTAGTCATTAGAGAAATGCAAATCAAAACCACATTGAGATACCATCTCATGCCAGTTAGAATGGTGATCATTAAAAAATCTGGAGACAACAGATGCTGGAGAGGATGTGGAGAAATAGGAACACTTTTACACTGTTGGTAGAAGTGTAAATTAGTTCAACCATTGTGGAAGACAGTGTGGTGATTCCTCAAGGATCTAGAAATAGAAATTCCATTTGACCCAGCAATTCCTTTACTGGGTATATACCCAAAGGATTATAAATTTTTCTGTTATAAAGACACATGCACACGTATGTTCATCACGACACTGTTTATAATAGCAAAGACTTGGAACCAACCCAAATGCCCATCAATGATAGATTGGACAAAGAAAATGTAGCACATATACACCATGAAATACTACACAGCCATAAAAAATGATGAGTTCGTGTCCTTTGTAGGGACATGGATGAATCTGGAAACCATCATTCTCAGCAAACTGACACAAGAACAGAAAATCAAACACCACGTGTTCTCATTCATAGGCAAGTGTTGAACAATGAGAACACATGGACACAGGGAGGAGAGCATCACACACTGAGGTCAGTGTAGGAGTTAGGGGAGAGATAGCAGTGGGTGTGGAGGGTGGGGAGGGATAACATGGGGGGAAATGCCAGATATAGATGGGGGATGGAGGCAGCAAACCACTTTGCCATGTATGTACCTATGCAACAACCCTGCATAATCTGCACATGTATCCCAGAACCTAAAGTACAATTAAAATATATATACTTCCCCACTAATGATAGGGAGCAACCTACATAACTTTCATTTAATGGAGATAATCAGCTTCACCAGTCAGCAATTGAGAGCCACAGGATTTTCTTCCACACAGCAATCATAGCAAGCCAATAATGTGGTTCAGATTATTAACTGTAAGTTAAATGTGGAAATGGGCTAAGAAGGACACTCAGTTGATATCAAATATCTGTTTTAAAGAACTAAGTCACATGACTCTGATCTTTAGCCAGACACCTTTTTTGTTTGTTTTTTTGTTCAGTTTGCCTATCTAGACTGTCAATAAGAGCTAATTGGTTATTTTGACTACATTAAACTCTTCTCTTACATATAACATTTTAAAACAGTATCATTAGAAAATAATAATCTATTTTACACCTCTCTTAATTTCCCTCTATTTTGAGAATGTTGTTAATACCATAAAAAAATCAGTGTCTGCAGGTTTCCAACTATTTGGACATCCTAAACTATTTTTAAACAACTTACTTTACTTCTCTTCATTCATGCTTTCATTCCGTTGGCATTGATTACCTATTACATGCCAGATGCTCTTAAGTCTGGGATATGAAAAGACTGACACAGACCTGTGCCGGTTCTCTTTGCTGCTCTTCCAGATTCAATCTCTACTTTTCTCCTCCTTGCTGTATTTCATAGAAGCCTGATTCTTATTGACTTCATCAACAGGCTCCTTTGAGCTCTGAGCCAATGGGATGCAGTGGAAAGAGAGAAGGATTGGGGGTGGGGTCGTTTTTGCCCTTGGTCTCCTCTCGGATTGTCAGTGCTGATTGTGTCCTTGTATGAACGGCATACTCCTATAAAAAGGTGTTTCTCATGTGGCTTGGCTACACTTTCTAGATTCTGATGTCTGCTCCAACACCAAGAGGTGTTTGTAGGCTCATAGTACTGCACCATTTTTTTTTTAAATACAAAATTTAAATAGCCTTATTCTTAAACCCTGTTAAAATACTCAGTTTGAGAATGGCTCCTATTTTTTTCCAGGACTCTGACTGATACAACATGTGTCTTCCCTTAAAGGAATGGATGCTGGTGGGCAAGAATAAATCCCCAATGAACATCCATTAATGTTAATAGTCACAAATTTTCTAAGCCTTATTGGATTCAGATATGTGCAATGTTGTCCCAGCTGATAAAAGTAACCTATGATACTAACTCTTCTTCTGTTGGAAAGATGCTCATAGAATTTTTTCATCATTTCTAGATGCAAATATATTTCCTGTCAAGCATTACTATAGAATCTTAATGGTTATAAATACCCTGTAACTAAAACTCTGCTTTCTTTTTTAGAATATATAACAAAGACATTGAAATGGTTTACAATGGATTGGTATAGGAATGCCATGTAAGGCTTATGTGTCTGTTCTGTCTAAACAGGACGCACGGTAAAAATCCATCCACCATTTCACATCTTCCATGCTAGCAATCCACAGATAATCAGGAAACAATAAAAATCCACCCTGGGATGGAGCTGGAGGCCATTATCCTAAGGCAACTAACACAGGAACAGAAAACCAAATATATCACATGTTCTCACTTATAAGTGGGAACTAAACACTGAGTACAGATGGACACTAAAAAGGGAGCAACAGACACTGGGGCCTACCTGAGGGTGAAGGAGGGAGGAGGGTGAAGATAGAAAAACTACTATCAGGCACTATGCTTATTACTTGGTGACTAAATAATCTGTACAACAAACCCCCATGACACACAATTTACCTGTATCCCAATACTGCACATGTACTCAGAACCTAAAATAAATTTAAAAATCACATTGGCCTTTCTTTTCCCATTAACAGTCTTTTCTCACTGTTTCATTTTCTCTACTGAAGACATGAAATCTCTCATGCTTTCTGTATGGAATTCTAACAATTTTTTTTATTGTTTTACTATTCTCCTTGGGTTTCCCCCATGTTTCCTTTTTATCTTTATGAACAGATGAAGTCCTCCTAACTAAAGGCAACAGTCACGGTGACTTTTTAATTCCCCGTCTCCTGAACGACTATTAAGATGTTTTCATATATAACAAAGACATACTATTTTTCACATTATCCTTGATTTCCTTCTTAATACAACCCAATATCCTATTTAATTTTTAAATTTTTTCCTGTATGTCATGTCAACATATTCTCTGAGCTGCCGACTGTGGCCTCTCAATTTCTTTCTTGAGAGGCTGTGGGTAATTCAGAAGCCATTAGTGTACTGTGTATGAGTAGTTTGAATCGCTTCTTCCACTGTGTCTTACCTTGAACTTGCAACACTGAATTCTGTTCACAATTGTGGCGCTCGATTACTTTACTGCCTTTGGTCTTTCTGAAGTTCTCCCCACCCCTTATTCTTGACTACCTCTATGTTTAGTATCTGAATAATTATGCAGTTAAATAAATTTGCTGCCCTACCACTTCACCCTATCTTTCAGGTTGTTAATAAACTTATGGAACACCAGTGTCACTTGTGATCCAGTGACCATCAATTAATTTCTGAGCTGATAACTAGTAATTTTTTTCAGCATCCTTCCTTTTAACCAGTTTTCAATCCAATTCTGCTAGAATTCCATAGCTTTATTTCCTTAAAGATACTTTAAGAGTCCATTATTATTCAGTGAAAACAAAAATAGTTAAAGCTATTATGAAGACACAGTCCATGTATTATCCTGACTTAACATACTATAGCCTTCTTAAAATCTCAGCCCATGGCCACTTATTTAGAAAAATGAAAATGAATGATTTCCCAGTTTTTTCTTCCGTTCAAAAAAGTGTTTTTTTTTTTTAATAATTAAGAGGTAAGGCATCATGGGATATAAGTTAATATTAAAGGCAATTTTCTAACCTATTGAGACTTATCAAACTATGTATTTATTAATATTTACATGTGAAATGCACTGTACTAGGTACTCTAGTGCAAATAAAGAAGTTTAAAGGCTACAATTCTTACTGTCCTTAGGGGGAAATAAAACATAAGCAAAAATTTAACAAATGTGCCTTTAAAGAGTTATGTAATAATACACGTAGCAGTATGGCAGAATTCCAAGGAATAAATTAAACTCAATTTAAGGTTAATTGGCAAATTAATATTAGAAGCAATAAATACTAATGTTTCTCTGAAGGTAAAATTTTATTTGACAGGTTTCATGGTGGTGTGGAAAGAACATGGACTTTGGAATCAGGCTTTGGCCTGAATTTTCTCTTGTCACCAATAAACACATTTGATCTTAGCAAGTTATACACTTTCCAATTCTCAGTTTTCTCATGGAAAGCAATGCCCAAATTATTTTAAAAATTCAATGAAAGGACATATGCAAGGCCCCTAACAGAGTGCCAGCACAGTGTACAATGCATTAATTCCATATGCTTTCTCTTAACTAAGAGACTACACATAAACTAAACATTAAATTATATGTAGGATGATTGAGTGGACTTTTAACAGGAGTGGGTTCCTTGAACAGATGCACAAGGTAAGACAAAAATATGTAAATCTAAATACAACAAACACATAGACTAATTCAACTATAGCTGAAATGTTCTTAGGGGTATATGTGAATGAACAAGATTAGGTATCTAGGTTTTTACCAGGTTTTGAAGTAACTTGAATTATAGTCTAATAAGATGAATCCTGAACAAGAAATGCATAAAGTAACCAAGTTTAACAAAGTAAAATTTTTTTTTCTCCAGAGATATTGATTCTCATACCCTCACTTCCATGGGAGGGTATACTTTCTCATTCCATTGAGGTTGGCCTTATCCACGTTACTTGTTTTGCTTCACAATGGGTGGTTGTTCTTCCTCATTCTTTTCTTCATATCTGGGTTTGACCATGTGACTAACTTTGGCCAATGGAGCATGACACATAGGATGAAAGAAGAGACTTGAAAAGTATTTGTAAGTTAGGCTCTTGAGTCTCTCTTATTGCTATAAGAGACTGTGCTTGGGTTAGCTTACTGGTTCCAAAAGGAAAATGAGAGTCAAATGCAGGAAAGATATCGCTGACAAGTTTCCTCGGGTGAAGCAAGCCAAGTCAGCTATTCGTAGAGATTTGTGAGAGTGCCCAGACAAGATCAGTACAGCCACTCAGCTGAGTCCAGCCCAGATGAGCTAACTTCCAGCCAAACCAAAGACATGGCAGCTAACAAAATGCATTTTGTTATATTCCACTGAGATTTTAGGGTGACTTTTTACATACCATTATTTGGGCAATAGATAACTAACCTAAGACATTTGGTTGTTGTATCTCTGTCACAAATATATGGTAATTATGAGCTATAGGCTACTGATACAGCATGTCAAAGAGATTTTAAATATTGAATTTACTTTTCAAATTACTTGACATTCATTCTGTACAGTGTGCCATTTTTAAATTGGACGAGCAGGGTGTTGAAAAGTTTCATGAAATAAATAGAATTAGGATTAAAATTTGTAAATGGAATAAATATATGTTCTATTAATATCTATGTCCTTTAAGTGTTTAAAAATAAAAATGTAGAACAATATAAGATGGAGGACAGAGTCTTACCACATACCACTACAAGAAAAGTTCCTGTGCTAGTGACTTCTCAGAGTTTATCCCCAGCTCTGGGCTTACTCATTCAACTTTCTTCTTAAGACCACAATTGAGGTGCCTCACCATTGGCCCAACCATGACTTGTTCAAAGTTAAAATTTTGATTCAGCCTGTTGTTTCTCTCATCTGCTTTCTTCTTAGTTTTTTACATGTCAGTAAACACAATTATGCTTCCTGTTGCTCGGTCAGACATCTAGGAATTATCCTTGGTGCCCTCCTTTCCCCATAATCCTCACTTCTAACCCATGAGCAAATTCACCAAGCCCACCTCTAATAGATATATTTGAATTGAATCACTTTTCTGTCTTCCGTGCCTTCCCCTTAGCCTGACCACCGTCATCTCTCATGTGGAACACAGCTTCCAACATAGCTTCCTATTTCTACTCTTATCCCAGTCATCCACCCTCTATGTGGCAGGCACTCAAGTTTTCTTCAACTTCAAATTGCAAAAAGTGTGTCTCTCGATTAAAATTCTTCTTTGACTATTAATACATGTGGCAACAAACAAACAAAAACCACTTCTAAACTCATTCCTGAAGACTCCAATGTCCTCCAGGACTGCGTCCTACCTAACTCTCCATTTTCACTTGTTCTACTGTGGCCTCTCTAACCCTAACCCTCCAGTCACACTAATCTCCCTTCAATTCCTGACTCTACCAATCATCTTTCTGCTCATAATCTTAACACAAACTGCCACTGTCTAGAATAGTCCTTTTGTGGTAATGTTCTTTTCCTTTGGGTCTTAGACTCCCACAAGGTTTTTTTAGCCACACTAAAGTGGACTTCTTTTATTCTCTACTTCATGTAACTTGGAAATTTTTTGTGGTTTTTCTTTTCTCTTTTTTCTACTTTCTTTGTCTTTTTCCTCTATTGGAACATAATTTGCTGGAGGCCAGTGACTTTATCTGTCATGTGCACCATTGTATCACCAGTGCCTGAGATGTGGTTGATGCTCAATAAATATTAGTTAATTGAATAACTAAAGAATAATAAAATTCTATGCCTCTCATTCTAATTTCTTCACAATTTGCAAATTATTTTAATATTCCTCTTAACTTTCATTTTTTTTTTTTTTTTTTGAGACAGAGTCTCATTGTGTTGCCCAGGTTGTAGTGCAGTGGTGCAATCTCGGCTCACGGCAACCTCTGCCTCCCAGGTTCAAGCAATTCTCCTGCCTCAGCCTCCTGAGTAGCTGGGATTACAAGTGCACACCACCATGCCTAGCTAATTTTTGTATTTTTTAGTAGAGACGAGGTTTCGTCATGTTGGCCAAGCTGGTCTTGAACTCCTGACCTCAGGTGATCCACCCGCCTTGGCCTCCCAAAGTGCTGGGATCACAGGTGTGAGCCACTGTGTCCGGCCTCCTCTTAACCTTTCTAACTTAAAGTTTATTTTCTCTAATCCTATGCTTTTTTCATATCTTAATTAGAAGATCTTTGCTTGTGGACAACAACGATCAAGGAGACCAGACCAAGAAAACATAAAACCTTTAGCTTCCTGAAGTGAGAAGTTTAGGTCAGGCTTAATGTTAAGTGATATTAGGCTAATAATATTAATCAAAAAGCAGACAGACAGTAAAAGAAAGTTGCAGTGTAGGAATGGAGTCTTCAACCATTTATTTGAGGCAAGTAAGATCTCAACTTATTGTTTACACTAAAGTTGTTCCATGTGTGAGCTGGAATGATGTCATAGTTTCTTGGTGCAGAATGTAAGAAGATTTGGTGAATCTCTTCTGATGGGTTTCTGTAGTGCTCCCTGGAAGAGGAGAGAATATGCAGTGTTACTACAATCAAAGAGAGAATCCATGAAAGGGAACAGCTCTTTATGGTTCACTAGCAACCTTTATTAATAGCTGAACCACTGACATCTGATGCGACTTATTATTTGTCAAACCACACAGTTTTAATCACTTATCACAGCTCTTATATTCAGCTATAGAGTTTCACCTAGAACCAGAAGTCACTGGATTTCCTTTATGAAAGTTTAAAAGAAAGATGTCAATCCTAGTACAATCCCCAAAATCTCAAATCTGTATGAGACCCTACTTTTTTTCCCTCGGCATTGCCCTCTCTATTGCTACTTTCACAGGTTGTTCCTCTTCCATTTAGTTTTGCCAAAGTCTCAGCAGCATCAGGCTGCAAGGAGATGTCATCCAAGGATACTAAGGCAGAGTTTGAGTGTGATCATAAGAATTACAAGGTGCAAACAAACACTGCAGGCTGGCTGGGTGTTTATCAGTAACACCCAGAGACCATCACATACAATCTAATCAGCAAATCACCTAAATACAAGCTGTCCCATTGGCCACCTTAGGTGAAAATGAAACAGCTGTTTAATTTAGCTTCTATGAAATGAACTCATATCCTGAATCTTTGATATCTTTATTACTGTTGTAATTTATTTATTTTGTGGTTATTTTATCTTCTCTGGAATCTTCGCATTGTTCTGGAATTGTATTTCTTCAAGTGCATGACGTGCATACTGGTGGTGTGGACAGTGGCTTTAGGGATATATTAATGAATTTAAAATAATGTAATAGTGGTATATAATTTTTAGGTGTATTAGAAAATGTATAGCTATCAAATCCCTAATTTATATCTTAGAACAAGATTAAGCAATAAAATGGGAGTTAATTTCAAGTAATTAAAAAAAAAATATATATATATATATATATTCAGGGTCTCTCAGTGTTGCAAAAGCTGGCCTCAAACTCCTGGGCTCCTCCTGCCTTGACCTCCCAAAGTGCTAGGATTATATGTGTGAGCCACCACTCCTGGCCTTAGTTTCAAGTAATTTTTATGAAAGAGTAAGTAAGATACAAATTCCACTTATATATGGATGAAAATTATAAATGTCCTAAGTGGCTACCTAAATTTTGGGAAGCATGATTATATTTCCTAGTCATAATCTATCTTGGTTAATGACAGTTGATAAATAAAATAGATTAGTTCCTTAACTGTTAAGTGACTTCCTTTAAATTTGACTACTTGGCCATAAAGGAAGTTTTTGCCTGAATAGAACCCAAAGAGAAGGTCTTTGCAGCAAAAAGTTTTAAAGAGGAGAGTGGGTAAAAAAAAAAAAGTAGAAATGGGAAAGCAAAAAGGGGAACAAGCCTGACATTGGGGTCCTGGTTGTAATAGCACATTTTGGTACGAGGCTGGTAAGTGGAGGAAGTATGATTTTGGACCCTAGACTGCTCAAACCCTTAAAACCTCCCAAGAAAAGAACTTTGGTTGGTCTGAGGCTGTGCAATTGCCAGCCACAACTGAATGCTTTATTGCCGTCTGGAAGTGTTTATTTTCTGAACATAAATTCAGGGGACAGATTCAAGGCATGTCTAGAAATAAAGCATATCATCAAGTGAGCTGAGCTGACAAGGACAATTTACTGTACAGTGCATTTGTTCTGGGCCCATCGGAGGAGAGCCAACGATTAACATTCTAAAATCCTCACTGTTCAGTTCTGATTGTCCCTTCACTGAACTTTGGAATGGCATGGATTAACCCCTGAGGAACTGCAGTGCAGAGCCCAGAGCCATGACGGGACACTTATTCCACCTTAGAAGTCCTATGCAGCCTCCAGATGCTCCTGTAGCAACAGGCTGGCTGCTGATCTGAGAGACAGTAGCACTCACAGAAGTGAAGAGAATTAAATGAGTAGTGCACATGAAGTGACTGGCTCAGTAAATATTGGTGCTCCATAATTATTGTTACTTGATCATTATTATTATTTTGTTCACATCTTGAGTAATAAGAAGGAAATGAATTAGACATTTTTGTTACTTTCCTGGAGGTATAAGTGTTCTTTTATGCACCATTTTTGGAAAACTTAATCTCAGCTATAGGTGGCAATGTTTAATCCATTATTAGAATGTATAATTTTGAGATCTTTTCAAACTTTAAGGACACGGAAATAAAAAGACAACATTTTGTTCCAAAGCACCTCAATAGAGTAAATTTTAGAATATGAGGAGGCAAATTTAAAGTCAAATAGCTTGTAATCACTCTGACGTATAGCATATTAGAAAAATGAGACTAGAGCTAAGTTTAAGTTGGTAATATAAATTGGGTAAGGCAGTCTGATATATTTGAGATGAAGATCTCAGTAGTGTCCCTTTCCATCATAAGAATGACGAAACACTTCATGTTTGCAAGTATTCAAGACAGAAAGGCTTTTTCTACTGTTTCCTTCTGGGGCTGTCTTCCCTGGCTGCTCCCTCCTGCCTGATCTATTAAGGAACAAACAGCAGCAGTCAGATGGGGGCAAAAGACTCACAAGGAAGCTTTT
Source organism: Ateles fusciceps (assembly GCA_036589455.1). NCBI lineage: Eukaryota > Metazoa > Chordata > Mammalia > Primates > Atelidae > Ateles > Ateles fusciceps. Next base: position 28,334,317 of record JAZHEH010003205.1, on the reverse strand, counting down.
ACACACTGGAAGAGGGTGACTTACACTCTTGTGTAATTTTTCCTGAGACATCTGAGCAACTTACAGAGGTACTGGGTGGACAAAAAGGATTTTAGAAAGATGGGTTTTATCTTTGTTAACATTAGTGTTTGTTCCTTAAACATTCATTGAAAGACAATCAACAGTTTAATTGAATTTAAAACACACACATATACAACTCTTCATTGTCTATTTTAATAGTTCTATAAATAGTTATTTTCATGGCAGTTAGATCTGTGAGCTGAGAGTACCCAGTAACCAGAGTCTGCACGCCTCCCTCCCCTCCCTCCTTTCCTCCCTTCCTGTCTTCCTTCCTTCCTCTGTCATTCTTTCACTTTCTCCCTTTCTTTTTTCTCTCTCTCTTTCCTTCTCTTTCTTTCTATTCTTTATCTCCTTCTCTCTTTCTCTTTCTCTTTTCTCTCTTCCTTCCTCCATTCACTTCTTCCTTCTTTTTATGTATCAGGATTTTATCTAGCTGTGAAGATCAGTCTACATTTCAAAATCTACTGTAAATTATTCTTTGTTTTCAATTTCACCTTATTCTGAGTCATTCAAAATAAGGATCAAGGTAACCCAAGTGGAATTCTAATTCTGACTTTTGTGAGTCTATTGACAGTCTCTTATTTATGACATCTGAGTTGGTGAGATATTTCTCAACTACCTGTATAACTTAATAAGGCTATTATTAGAAATACACTAATGGACGATTTAAAACTGGCTAAATGGCACATTCCATTTCTCTTTCAGATAATTCCATATATTACTACTTCTGTTTAATAATTAATGCTCTTGTTTTTAAGATATTAACAATTTAGTCTTTGTTCTGCTCAATCCACTTTCATAATGAAAAGCTTCGTGTGTTCTATGGGCCTTATATGACTTCCACACTAATTGTGATGAAATGTTCAGTATAATGCCCCAATAAATATTTGAAAATTGGGTGGAAGGAATGTGGGAAAGCACTTTGTGCCTTTAATTGATATGCTGAACAACATTGGTTGTAAATGGGACTAATGTATTTGATTTTTTTTTCTTCTCTAGATGTGATTTAGAAATTGTGGTGTCTAAAATAACCTAGGTTGGTTATTCACTCTTGTTAGACTGACTGGTTCTACATCAGCTGGTCTTGCTTTCCTTTCCTCCGTTACAGTAAGAAACAATTTACTAGCAATACATCCAATTTAGTGACTGAAGTTCATTCAGACTGATACAAAGATTTTCCTAAAATCTGGTTCGTTGCGACTTCTTACCCCCCTCTATTTTTTTTCCCTTTTCTAAAATCTGTTTTCTCATTTTGCCTGAGTCAGTTGTGTTTTCCTGAATTAATCTCAAGACTGAGGGCCATTGGTATCTTTCACTTTTATGTGGTATGAAATTATTGGCTTACTTCTGAATCTTGACGCTGTGCTACAGTTCAGCCACTGCATTTAGTTCCTGTATCTATGTAAGTCTTTTGCAGGTTAAGAAAGATCTTTTCATGGCTTTCCTGTAATTCGCATCAGAATTTTTCTGTTTGGAATTTTGGTGGCTCCATCACAGCTGTTGAAGTCTTTTCACCTCAGCCGTATTCTAGATGTCCAAGGCTTTCAGGATTTAACTGCCTACTTCCCCAGCCTCATCTGCTATGACCATCTCCTCCAACCAGCCCACCATCCTTTGCACCATGTGACCACACCAAGCTACTCACATAATTGTGTCCTTGTCCTAGACTGCCAAAATTGCCTATTTTTTTTTTAATGTAGCTTAGGTGATGTCACCTCTCAGTATCCTTCTCTGACACTCCATGGGTTTTCTTGTTCACTGAGATTACCGATCCTCAAGCATCCATCTCTTGTGCTACCTATCACACTGGCTGTGCTACCTAGCAACAGGATGCGGAAGCCTGTTTATTTGGGTGTCTTTCTCCTGTGACTGGGAAATCCTTGAGGGAGAGATCCTGCTTTCGAGCTTTGTCTCCTCAGTACTGAGCAGAATGCTTGAGGAAAGCAGCATGCATTTCTGGGTTGAGTAAATATATGAATGAGTAAACTATAATTGAATGAATGAATTTTCCCAAACTAACTCCACACCTCCAAAACAATTCTAGATTACAGAGTCCACAGAATTTCCTGTCCTGGAGATTATTGTTTTCTTTACCCTTTCCCTAGAACAATAACAACAACAAAAAGCTAATAATAATTTTCTGGTATCCCCTAAATGTTTTCAGAACTAGTAGATATTTAAAAAAAGAGGAGACAAGAACTTTTTTAAGGGAGCTTGAGCTTCTAAAATGTATCAGATTACCTGACATTATTATTGACACTATTAAAATTGGCAGTCTTAGTTGAGTGTTTTGTGGGTGCTGAACCATCGTTTAAGAATTGAGTGATTAGCTAATACAGAGTGGGGGTCATGAATTAGAAGTAGTATGATGGCCAGAAAAGAACTGAGGTGATGATCCCTACTCAGTGTCTACAGATTGGGTAGATACCCTTTTAGGAAGATTGACTAAAAAGTAATATGCTTAGGCCCACCTTGAAATTTGAAACCCTTTGCCCTCCTTTCTCTTCTATACACATGTGAATACTTTATTTTTTTCTCTTGCCTGTTAGGAAGCTCTGCACATGGAATTTTGGGAATTTTTTTAATGTTATAGTAATGTAGTACGGCTATCCCAGCTTTCTATCAGAAGTGGCAGGCAGCCAAAAACTAGAATCATTGTTTGCAAACTCTAAATATAGAGTCAAGATTTATATGAAGAAAACAGATATGTCTTGTTATAAAACCATGAATAAGCATTGGCACAAACATAATAGTTTATTCTTCCTTGATATCACTTATTTTAAATAGCTATCTATCTTTTACCAAGATACTGTAGAAAGATACATTACAGAAACATTTGCTTCAGCTCAAAGTACCAGAGGGTTGCTCTTTTCTTCATGCAGTTAAAACTTCATTATTTCTAGGAAGTGATGAGGGAAATAGCCTAAAGGTGATTTGGTTTTTCCAAAGTTCAGGTAGCCTGTGGGATTGTTGTTATTAATAATGTATCATATTCATCTTTAGGTCACTGGTGATGTGATTTGTTTTCTTATTCTAGATTTGCTCTAACTTCATACAGAGGTTGCCTCAAACCTGAGACTGCTCTGGCCTTTGGTTTACACGATGTGGCATTCTGCAAAGGGAGAAGCCTCCCCCCATGCCCATCTGTGCTTCTCCCGGCTTCCTTTCCATCCTGCCCCCCTCTTTCTGATTTCTATCCCCCTTTAATCATTTCTTCCTGGTCCACAACAAAGGGGCAGCAGGGGGAAAAAGACTTTCAGAAAGAGTTAAAAAGAATGGATGAAATTCATGCAATGTACACCATATGGCCTGACATTTTCCAGATTAGGTAAACATTTCTATTGGGGATAAATAGTCCTGTACATTGATGTAAAGAAATTGCATGAGACAAGGGCACATTCAGCATAGTTATGCTATGGAGTAATGTTTTCTCAGTAAGAGAAATCTGAAAACTCAAGGGCAAGTGGCAGGAGGGCCCTTGGTACAGTTCAACTTTTGGAAGAAGGGGTTAACAACCATGAGTTTGTGGCCAAACTAAATACTGTCTTCTTGAAGTTGAGCATTAGTAATTGTTTTCAAATGCATGTGCACACACACACACACACAGACACACTCTTGTAAGAAATTCCGATCGTCCATCGCCAAACCTCTCTGAAGCAACCAAAGCACAACATTCTGTCAAAATCCATTTCTGAATGGCCCATGCCTATGGAAAGACACTTGCAATTACTAGCAAATTGATTCTAGGTGGGTTATTGCTGGTGTGAGTGCCTGTGTCGGGTGTAGACTGCTTTGCTTCTTGGTGAACAGCCCCAGAGCCATAGATTTCATTTGATCTTTGCAAAGGCTAACATCTGTCTGCTGTCATTTTAGTAAGATTGATGACAGGCAAGAAAGAGGAAAGGGGAGGGAGTGGAGGCAACAGGGACAGGGAGAAGGAGCTCTGGGTGGCCCCAGTGGCAGTGGCCAAGGCTGCCAGGGGTCACGGCTGCAAACCCTTTGGCCAATGAGGTCTGTGGTGGAAAGCAGCCAGGCCCCCACGCTGGCAGTAATTGCACTTGGTTTTTACAGCTGATAGCTAGAACTCCAAGACACAAAGGCAGCATTTTGCACCTTATATATCTTAATAGATTACTCACATTGCAAGCAGCACCAAGCTAAATGTTATGACAGCCATAAGAATGTAGTTTACTGTTATCTTAATGTAGCTGAGCAGTGCAGGGTAAAGCCATCAAAAAATATTATATTTTTTTAAAGTTTCCAAGAGAAACTAACTGATGCAGACATAGAGCTATTTTTACACAAAGCCCTGAATTTTGGCAAACGCCTTTCAAACCATAATTTTAAATATATACACACATATTTCACATATGCATATGTATATGCATGGATATGCACATTTGTGTATGCGTTTTCTCCATTTGCTAAATATCGTTTTTCTTTCACTACTCCCTTTAAGTTGTTATGTGAAAACCATATAGGGAAGATTCAATTTAGATATTTTTAAGAGATGATACCATATTGGAAGTTTGTCTAGGAAATAGTAAGCATTATTTCTGAAGATACAAATGACACGCTTGGGAGATTTGGCATGAATGAATGAACAAATGAATGATGACATAGACCTTCCGCTAACAGCATAGTTTACACGTACTATTTGCATCCAGTTTCTTCAGGTACACACACCTGGCAGGAAGAAGCGTGGTCTAGAATGTGAAGCAAATGGAATCTGATAGGGTTAAGTACCACAGAACAGGGGAAATCCAGGGGTAGCCACAAGGCCTATCTCTGTGCATTTGCTTGTTTTTCTACTGGTGCGGTGGGGATGTTTGATTTGAACTTGCAGAGGCAATGGCCACAGGGAATTTTAGACTAGTTTTGGCCTTTATCAGCGGGTGGCAGATTCCTATGAATAGAATTCAATCCAGACACATACAACACTTCTTAAGTTTAGTTGGAAAGTTAAACAACTTTGCCTTATTCAATGGGAGCCCTCGGGGCCTTAGGATTCCTCGTGACGTCATGGTAATGACATGATAGAGGAGCTCAGTTTCACGGGCCAATTTATGTAAATCTCAGGATACTCCAGAAAGCAGCCTTGTAGATCAGACCATCTAGTCCAACTCATTTATGCTAAAAGTGAGAAAATTAGTATTTTTTTCTCAAAAGATAATTTCTAAAGGAAATGTTTGCCAGATTTTTTTTAATTCGGCGAATAAAATACATCGAATGTGTTTATGTGGAGCTAAAATAGCAATGAAAGAAACGAATGTCTAAGCACCAGAAAGGAGTGAACACACAAATGAGTATAGGTTTCTGTTCCTACAGAGTTAAAGAAATAATTTTAAAATTGTGAAGGCTCCTATTAGGTTGAAGCAAAAATAATTGCATTTTTTGGTCATTCTGTCTAATGGCAAAAACTGCAATTACTTTTGCACCAACTTTATAGATAAGGTGATTGATCTTCATGGTGCTAAACAATCCATTTTACTGGAGTTTAGTTGCCTAAATTTTTCTATTATGCAGTGGTGCGGGGTAGGGAGTGGTTAAAACATATGTAAATATAATCATGGAAGTTCATTATGCTTTGGAGGATGGAGAGAGCTTCATTCTAAAGATTATCTCCTTTTTTCTGACCATGTGCCCAAATGGAAAATATCTCATTGTAATATAGCAGAAGCTCTGCCCCTTTGGCTTTTTTATAGGTGCTTTTTCAAATTTTAAGTGGTGAATCCTACTGAATGAGTCATGGAAGATGTACTCCATTAAGGGGGGTGGGGGGTGGGAGGGTCTCTGGCTGAGACTGGGAGATATGTCATAATCTCAGTTGGTAAGATTATATTTAGTTTTTCAAATGCATCCTCAGCACTGTAATATATAATTCATATTACTATTACTATTTTAGGGTCCATGTATACTTAATAAGTTTAATGCAAGTAGAAGAAAGTGTCATGCAGGGATTTCTTTTCATATCTCTGGGAAGAGTTAAGGGAGTCTTCCAACAAGGGATGATGAAGTATGGGGGATACGTTATAGAAAAGTCATACTCAGTGCATTATTTTCTAGATTTTGTTTTTTTCTGCATTCTTTAAAATTAGAAAGTGCTTGCTAACTAGGATGTGATCTGCAGTCATGCCTATTTTAGAACAAAATATGCATTTATTTTGCATTTTCTACGTTAGTTTTTTATGTTAACTCACAATGAACAGTCCTATTTTCAGGTGTTCTATCATATGAAGCTTTTGAGAAATAGAGCCCTCCCCTCAACGCCAAATTTCCCGTTGAAAATTTCGCAAGAAATATTAAAACCAGCAGCATGTTTTTCTGGACCTCCATGTCAGAGGGATTTTCCCTAAAGTGATAAATTGTTCCAGAACTGGCCTTTCCATTAAAGTATTGATTACAAATATTTCCCCCTTGCAGAAGTTGATAAGGCTCTCTCTTACTATTTTTACTCCATTGCTATAGTGGAAAGTGTATGAGCTTTGGAGTCAGACAAACCTAGAGCTAAATTACGACTTTGCCATTAACTAGAGGTGGAACTTACTTTTTTTCCAAAGCTCAGACTTATACGTAAAATAGTCAAGCACAGGGGGATTACTGAAAGAATTAAGCAAATGGTTTAAGCAAAGTTCCTTGTATAGTATATGGCCTGTTATAGGTGTTTGGTAAATGTTAAGTGATTAAATCATCTGTAGATTGCTATGAAAGTAGGAAGCGCAAGACAGTAGCAGGGAACAAAGTGATGTCCTTTGAAAAGTTGTCTTTGATTTTATCACCTTGGATTTTCTGGTGGTTCCCTACCTCCTTCTCCTTTTTCCTATCATACACTTTCCTACAGCTTTGTCTAGCTTCATAACTTATATCTCCTTCCTGACCATTCTGTCTTACTTTTTACCCATCCTGTACCCTCTTTTGGCTGTCTGGTGCCCTAGAGACAGCTCAGCAGGAGGATTTGGCCAAGTGTAGTCTCCACATCTCCCTCCCCAAATTAAATGCAAGCTCTGACTTGGCAGACCAGGTTCATTTTCTTCAGCTCCACAGGACCTGTGTGGGATAAGGAGTTGCTCTGTTGCTAATTAGAATCAATGACCCCGGCTTGATTCCAAGATTTAGAAAAAGACAGAGCTACCTACCCTTGCATTGCCTGGTAGTCAATATTATTACTTTCTTCTGGCTCAGTTTTCTTCCTGAACTGAATAAATCCATTCATCCAGGCCCTTGGTGTCCATCAGATCAACTGTTCACTAGGTGAGCCCGAGTACACCCTCTTGAGCTTTACAGTTTGCTCATGTTGGCTAAAATAGTGAGGCGATGAATAAAAACGTGAATGATGTGTAGCTCAGAGTCAGATACTGAGCAAGAGCCAGATGAAAATATTTATCTGTGTCCCCCCCTCTGGACAAGTGACACAGTTTCCGTCTCTGCCAAATGCTTTTCTCAGGTAAATGGCTCAATCTTATTAAAAAATCACTTCTGGTGGGGGGCAAATTGTCACATGTAGGACATTTATATTAATCTAGATCCATTTGGCTGTTAATAATTCTGTCATAACAGTCACTTCCTGAAAGAAACATCTCTTCCAGGGCTCCTTACAAAATATAGGTAGAAGAAGACACTGCTGATGAAAAATACATTTTATAAAAGTAAAGAATAAACAACAAAAGAACAGGCCACATCTGTTGCAGTGACACAGGTAAATATAATATGGATGTTATGGGTTATCATAATATAAATCCTACTTGGGGCAAGATTTTATGTTCAACATTGTAGCAGGTACCAGCCATAGTGCTTCAAACTTTGTTTTCTACTCCCTGTTATAAGAATTTTTAAAATAATTTTTATAATGATTTTTTTCTGCATTTTAAAACATTAGAGACAGTGCTTGCTTGCTAGGATGTGATGTGCTATTTTAGCACAAAGTATGCATCTATTTTTCATTGTCTGTTAGTTTTTCTTGTTAGCTCACAATGAGCATGCCTCTTTTCAGATGTTCTATCACATGAAATAAGAAAATGACCTTCCCTCCATGAGGTGGATATCATTAGAGTCAGTCTCAGTTGCTGAGGAGGGTGTTTCCATGATAAAGTTACTAAAACCTCTCCTCTTTCCCATGGGAAGGAGTCATTTATATGGACTAACGTCAAAAAAATATATAACTGATAAATGTGAACAAGGATCAAGTACATATATCCAGTTTAAAAATGAGGTTCCAGAATGTAGAGAGACTGGGCAAAATTCGAAGAAAGGCTAGCTTGCTTTTCTGTTGAGAGAAATCTTACAAATGCTCTGTAAGGAGCAGTAGCCTCTTCATATTTGCCACATCTTTCGAGGTTTCTATCTATGGGGGCAAGTTGGGGTTGCCCTGGAGGTGGGGGTTGGTGAGGATGTGAAGAGGAGAAGCTGTAGAATGTGGATATGTGTAGAAATTGCAAATAAGTGTGTTGGGGGTGGGGAGGGGTGGGTTTCACCACAGAAAGGAAAGCATTTCAGTAGCAACGCAAAGTAGAGCTAGTGAATCAGTGGTGGCAAAACTCTCCATGTCACAAAATGCAGTGTAAAATGATGAGTATAATTTCCTGAGTTAACTCCCCCTTTCTCTGCCCCCATATTCTTTGTATCAGAATAGACCTAGCACTTAGGAGACACTTTGTTGAGTGTATGAATGAGAATATTCCAGGAACTGATAGTGTGCCCTGCGTTTATTAATTCTTTGGACCTTCTGTAGTAGTTTCTTGCAGCTGCTGTAACAAATCACCACAAACTTCCTGGTTTAAAACAACACAGATTTATTCTCTTATGACTCTGGGGGCCAGAAGTTCGAAATCAAAGTGTCCACAAGACTGCGCTCCCTCCAGAGGCTCCAGGGACTAATTTCTTACCTTTTCCAGCAGGCATTTCTGGGCTTGTGGTTGCATCACTCCAGTCTCTGCCTCAATCTTCACATGGTCATCTCTGTATGTGTCTGTCTTCCCTTCTTCTGTTGGTCTCTAACCTCCCTCTGCCTTTCTCTTGTAAGTTTACTTGCATTAGATTTAGAACCCATATGGATGGATAATCCAGGATTATCTCATTTTAACATCCTTAACTGAATCACATCTGCAAATACCTTTCTTCCAAAGAAAGTGACATTCAACAGTTTCCAGGAACATAATGTGGGTATCTTTTGGGGGGGGCCATTTTTGGCCTACCACACTTTAAAAAACTTTTTTTTGAGATGGACTCTCGCTCTGTCGCCCAGGCTGGAGTGCAGTGGTATGATCTCAGCTCATTCCGACCTCTGCCTCCCAGGTTCCAGCTATTCTCCTGCCTTAGCTTCTGGAGTAGCTAGGATTACAGGCACCTACCACTACACCTGGCTAATTTTTGTATTTTTAGTAGAGATGGGTTTTCCCCATGTTGGTCAGGCTGGACTCAAACCCCTGACCTCACATGATCCACCCACCTTTAATCCTAAAGTGCTGGGATTACAGGCATGAGCCACTGTGCCCGCCCTAGCCTACCATAATTCTTAAGAATTTCACGAAACAATTACTATCATTTTCCTCTTTTATGGATGAGAAACTGGAAGGAGATCTCAAATTATATCAGTTGTCTCTGGGATTCACCTGAAAGCCTTGAAAAGAAAACCCTTAAACACAAATTCTGAAAACAAATAAAGAATGTCCTATTTAAATTATAGACCTAAATATTCTTGAAGTGTGTATCTCCTCTTGTGAAACACAAACAGGAACTCAGATCCAAACAATACACTCAAAACTGGAGTGTTAAAAAAATTCACACACACAAATCTATAATAGGCTCCATAAAGTCAAAACTGCCTCTCCATTGTTTATGGTAATGGGAAGTCTCGTGGTTTCCTACCTGCACTAGGTCTTGTCTCATCCTCTTCTTCATGCTCCTCCTTTTTCACTTTTGAAAGGAGAATTTTGTTTGGGGTTTTGATAGGGTGTCTTTTTGAGGAGACGAGAAAGCATTAAGTGAAAATACCAATGGAATGTGTAATAACTGAAATACCATGTGCCTGAAACTGTGCTAGGTAATAGATTGCATTGGTGAACAAGACAGAATCTAGCTCAGATTTTGGTGGGGAGAATATCAAGGAATCAGATAATTACAAAATAATAAGAGAATATAATAGCTAACATTTATTTAGTATTATATGCTAGATAGAAATCTAACGCTTACTATGTGGCAAAGTATTTAATTCTTATAAAGAAATGTAAGAAATGTGCAGAATGGTCAATATAGGCTGAAATAGGGGAACATAGCCAGGGATCAACTAACTCCGACTTTTGGGGCACTGAAGATGCCACACTGAAGGTAGAATTTAAAGCAGCAGTTAATCAGCACCCCCTAAAAAGGCTAAGCAGTATACTCCAGGCAGGAGGAATCAGAATAGCAGTATTTCAACAACTGAGGGCATGATATGTATTTCAGATTGAAATTATCTAAAATATGGCTGGACAAACTAACTGGTTGATGAAGGGGCCGTGGATGACACATGACGCTAAAGGGATAAGATGAGGTTGTTTGATTTTCAAAAGAAAATAACCTTCTTTGGCTAAAGAAAATAACGAAGAGAGATTCTGTATTTCTCCCTCCTTCTCTTCACAACCACTCAAGGGTCCACCTCTATGTGCAATACGTAACTGCATCCCGGGGCTTTTGAAGGCAGAAGGAGGAGGTTCACCAGAGCCCTCTCCCTGTTATTTCCATCATTGGTTTGTCTACAGGGAGGAAAACAGAAGTGATTCAGCAGATTCTTGCCTAATCTTTCTAGCTGGTTTCAATAATGGCTTAGTATGTCCTCTCAAGCTTCTATTGACTTTTCCTTTCCTCTCTACTCCTCTGCTGTTTTCTCCGAAACCTTATTATAAGATACACGAAGTTAAGGCGTAAACCTTAGATTTTATCTGTAACTCAACATAGTGTATGTTCTCCAGAAATACCCATTATTAGTTTGCTGATCAGCGTGCACCTGAAAACATTCCTTATGAATTGATCTTGTTTTCTAGTGTACTTTAGTGTTTGTTTATGCTAGCATTTCAACACAGTAAAGGTGTTTTACACGTTATTTTAAAACACGCTGGGCTAAAATATGAGCATTATGTCAAATGCAAAGAAGGCACTTGATAATTGCATTTACACTGAGAAATAAATTTTCAATTTTAGGGGCTAGGTAATGATGTATGTTGTTTTTGAATTATCTGTAACAAGCAGACATATATATGAAATCTTTTTGAATAAATGGACCTTTTATATAAATACACTATGTTATTGTATTTACACTGAGGTTATTAATATTAGTGTGTGGAGATGGAGGGCTACATGGGCCACTGCCCTGTTAACAACTCTTTTACCTTCTCAATTTCAGAGGCAATCTTTATAAAATGGTAATGAGAAGTGTATGTCTCCTGTTTGGTTTTATATTTCCTTTCTTTTTGAGACAGGGTCTTGCTCTGTTGCACAGACTGGAGTGCAGTAGCCTGATCTTGGCTCACTGCAAGCTCCACCTCTCAGGCTCAAGAGATCCTCCCACCTCAGCCTCCTAAGTAGCTGAGACTACAGGTGCACACCACCACACCTGGCTAAGTTTTGTATTTTCTGGAGGGATGGGGCTTCACCCTGTTGCCCAGGCAGGTCTTGAACTCCTGGGCCCAAGTGATTTCCCCACTTCAGCCTCCCAAAGTGCTGGGATTACAGGTGTGATCCACCACCATTGGCCAATTTTATATTTCAAGTAACATGATTTTGGATATCAGATTTCACAGATGAAAAATAGCTAAAGACCACTAAGATTTGGAAAAGGGGTTGGGGCAGTTGAAGTCATTGGGAGTGCCACCTTATACAAATGAGCTTCAGGTTTACATAAAAGAATTTATCAGAAAACCTTATGTTCTCCACACTGGAGAATGTAAGATTTTTACTTTATAGATCTGGTGTTTTTAATCACAGGTTTCAGGACTGGGAGCTGTAAGAAAGGGGAAAACAAGTAAGTGACTTCAGACCTTCCTATATCTCAGTCCGGATAAGAAGAAGGATATGCAGTCCTCTAGGCTAAGTTTTATGAGCTCTAGAAAACAGCTGCCATTTTCTTAAAGTCTTTGTTACATATTCTGAGGAATAAGGTCAAGAAAAGAGTCCCAACATTGTGAACGATGAGTCACTGTGATAGCAAGAAAGATGCTTTCTAACTGGATTGTTGTTAAATTGCACTTTGAGCATTTGTAAATGTTTCTAGTAGATAAATACTAGCAATATAGCTTGCCACATCAGGCTTTGGAAATTTAATCGCATCAGCCTCAAGCAAGCCTAGAAGAGGATGGAATTAGCTGATTTTAGGGTGACGATCTTTTAAAAAATACATATATCTATTTGCCTTGTTTTGAAATTCCACAAGTACCCTATGATATACACAGACTTATAAAACAATTCTTAAAAGGGTTCAGAAATTGCGATTTACTTTTAAACTACCAGAACCACTGAAATCTTCTGTGTTTCAAACCACAGGAGATGGAACAGGGCCTATTAAAAAGGAAATAAGTGGCCAGAATCAGCTCAGCCACACTCACCAAATGCACATCTTCAGATGGAGACCCACGGCCGTCTCTTTCAGATGCTATTTTCAAAATCTTCACAAAGGATTGTGCAGTGATTATATGCATTCATGATGTGCATATCGTGTGCTCAGCTCAAAGGATATTTGAATGATGCATTGAGAATTATTCCTAAAAAGGCTTCAGCATCTGTAAACTGCTTCATTTTTGAGAACGAGAAGGAAAAAAACTAGCTTGATTTTCTTTAAAAAAAAAAAAAACCAACTTATAAAGCAGAGCAGCTTATGTGAGCTGGTGTTAATGCCCCATTACACACAGACACACTGAGGCATAATCACATGCATTCACGTCCACACAATCACACGCACACATAAACAACCGTGTGGTGTTGGTTCTTCCTGATTATTTTCATCTTGAAATTCACTTTTCAAATCAAGGAAGCCCTCGGCTCCGGCTCACAGCCTTCTCTCTTCACACAGCTTTCTTGGCCTCCACAGTGAAGTCGAAAGATGTCTACAAGAGCAAACCCAAGGCCAAAGATTTTTCACTGTGTATTGATTGGTTTAACGTACATGTGTATAATGCGTGTGTGTGTGTGAAAATGTATGATGCGGCGTGTGTATGTGCATGTACATACACATTAAAATATGGGTAAGTTTGAATTGTCAGTTTCTTACTCCTCCTACCTGTCTGTCATGAAACACCGAAGGGAGAACACATGTCACAGCCTAGCTGTTCTCTGTCTTCACTGACCTGGAAATTAGAGGACCTGAGGACATAGGACCTGCCTGACTTAGGGCTCCTGCCCTGATCTGGGCTGTCAGGTCAGTTATTGCTGAGAGGCTCCTATGTTGTACTAGTAGTGCTTACCTTGTGATTAAGAAGGTCCATTAACTGGTGTTTTGACTCTACCAGCTGAGTGCAACTTTAGCCCCACTTAAAAAAAAAATCAGAAAAGGGAAAGGGTTACACAGGGAAGTTAAGCGTACACCTCAATCTCTCTTAGACATTTACATTTTCTTCATTTTTAGAATATTCTGAACACTGAAGGATTGCCACCCCAAAACAGTCTTACAGAATCTAAGAGAATGGTTTCTGAAAACTTTATGCTTTGTTTAGCATTAATCCTACCACTGGCCAGTAAACACTCGTTATCTATAAAAGTGTGCAAAACACCATCCAAATGGTGCTTGCTCCATGCAAACTCATGAGATTCTGAACTATTTGAGAATAGGGCGTATATTTGAATCATATGTCTACCCAGTAGGAAGCTTGAGTGTAGACAACTGGTAAATTTAGTCTGTTGACTAAATAAATAAATGATTTTGTTTCTTCTCTCTCTCCCATTAGTTTTTAATTTATTTAAGAGGATCGGTTGCTTTTTGTTTGTTTTTGTTTTGAGACAGAGTCTCCCTCTGTCACCCAGGCTGGGGTGCAGTGGCACGATCTTAGCTCACTGCAACTTCTGTCTCCTGGGTTTAAGCATTCTCCTGCCTCAGCCTCCCAGTAGCTGGGATTACAGGCACTTGCCACCACACCCAGCTAATTTTTGTATTTTTAGTAGAGACAGGGTTTCACCATTTTGGCCAGGCTGGTCTTGAACTCCTGACCTCAAGTGATCTGCCACCTAGGCCTCCTAAAGTGCTGGGATTGCAGGTGTGAGCCACTGCACCCGGCCACCTTTTTTTTCTTTGTCGTAATTGCCTTTTTAGCCACCTAAATTGTTTTGTTAATGGTAGATTAGATTGATGGTGCAGATTAGTGGCCTTGTTTTATAGATTTTCTCCCTCTGTAATGGGACTTGCACCTCCTCTCAGAAGAAGGTAGGGTAAATTTCTTCACCCCTTGAATTTTGGTTGGTCTTGTAACTGCTTTGGATCAGTGGAATGATACTGGTGTGCCTGCTCTGAGCACAGGCCTCAAGAGCATTTGTGTTATTCTGTTCTCTCTTGGACTCCTACTCTACCATGAGAATGTTTTTTGATTTTTCTGCTGGAGGAAGAGAGACCACATGGACCAGAGGCAGGTCTTCACAACTGAGTCCCTGCTAGACCATCTAGATCCTCGGTTGACTACAGGGGGAATAAGCAAGCCAAGCTCAGACAGGCAGAGGCACCTAACCAAGATATAGACTTAGAGCAAAAATGAAAGTCTACTATTGCATGCCACCAAGCTGCTGTGCTGTTTGTTATGCTGTGTAATTGCAATGAGAGAGAACCGCTGCAGTTGTCCTCGAGTCCGCTTCCCTCCTGTCTTTCTCTTTACTCTTCAGTGTCTTTTAATCATACTTTTCTAAATTCTGCTCTCTAGAAACTTTCTGATTTCTTCCAGAATTAATGTGAATATATACCAATCCAATGACTACTTATTTGCTAAGAATTAATATTTTAAATGTATACTTCCACTATGAAATGCCAGGTTTTATACTATCTTAAAGCAATTTATTGACATTGATGATCAGAAGGTAGACACAACAATGTTATTGAAAGGATAGGAGCAGCAAATGGGCCATTTGGACAGCACAATGTCAAATACATCTTTTAACCCTGAGATAAGGTAACACATCTTTACTCTGTCAAGGGTAATTAAGGTTGTGTTCACAGTCCCTGTCATCTGGAAGCTTTTAATCTAAAACATCAACAATGGCTTAATGAAACAGAAAAGATGATAATGACAGCTATAAAAAAAAATTGACCTGTTGATAAAATTATTTATATTTGTTCAAGCCTGAAGCATGCACAAAAATTCTACAAAATTTTTTCAAACTTTCATATGAAAGTCAAGAACTGGTCAGTAAGATGCCTAACATATATGCCTGCTGGACTGCACTAATTTGCATACAAATGGACAGTCTCAAGAGAAAGTGTAAAGGCAGCAGAAATGCAGTGGGAAAACTTTTTATTAACAAAAATGGAATGTTGAAATATGAAGATAAATGTGAAGACAACCTGTAGAAAGAAAACAAATCTTTATCTTGTGAGTGGAAGGCTATCTGGCACAAAGAGAAAGAAATGAGTGAGAGAAAAAAACACTTGTTCCTTAATCTAGAAAATCCTCCTAGAGGAGATAGAAAGTCCTAACCATTTGAAGCCAGAATTAAAGACCCCAGCCAAAGAGTATTGCTATGGGTTTGTAAAGAGTTTTGCTCTTCTGTGTGTTCCATTAACACTTAACCAGGAAAAGGCTTGCAGCATTTCAAGGATTACAGGTTGTACAATAGAAGCTTACACTGAACAAATCTTTGCACTGTTCTTATATCACGCTATCAACAACCATTCATGGAGTGTCTACAACATGCATGAAGCATCAAAGGTGGTATGGAGTTTACAGAGTAGAAAAGACAAGGTTACTATCCACAAAGAGGCTGGAATGAAGTTCATTCATTCATTCATTCATTAGTTCAATCACTTAAGCAATGAATCCATCCACGTGTCTGTCATCCATCTATCCATCAGCCCATCTCTGGCAGGTGTGAAGGGCAGAGCCCTACAGTTTGGTTTCTCTGAGCCTTAGTCATGAGCTCACTTCTGGAATGTTAGTAGGTACCTAGTGGATATTTCTTGACTTGATATAAGTGTTTCATATATGTTGACTGACTGATTGATAGCTTCTTGGGGTTTCTGCCATGAAATCAGGAGGAAGACATCTTAAAAAGAATATTTTCTTTTTATGGTATCTGGAATCCCCTTAAAACTAATTCTTCAAATAAGAATAATGATACAAGTCTAGAGTTTCTTTTAGGTTGTTTGATTTGATCCTAAAAACAAACTCAATATAACCCCTGTGCGTTTCCCAATGTTTTTGTCTTTATGATGTTTAATGTGCATGTCTAGGTCACAGTTAAAGTAGTTTAGAGGAAGGTTCTTGTCACTGATTATAATTTGGTCCAGATTTTCATTAGATCCTTTTTTTATTATATGCTTTGTTTCTTGTAACATATGTAGTTATTAGGCCTGTGTACCAATTTATTTTAATTTAGCAAACATATTTTCTATGGGTTTACCCCAGTCAAGTGCCCAGCCAAATAAAATACATGATTTGCAGAGAAGTAATAAGCTTTTTCATAGATCTTATGTTGCTTCTTGTTTCTCACTGGTCCTTTCATTCTATGACATCCTAAAGGGCAAGAGTGGTACTCTGAGGTGTTCTACCCCAAAGACAGATCTTAGATTATACTGGGTCACATCAGACAAACAAATTACCTTTACATCCAAGATATAATGAATGAGCCGTGTGAACTGGACCAGTTAAAGAAGGCACCACAGAAAAATTTGGTATTGTTCATACCTCCTTAATTTTGGGTCATTATTTATAGCAAACTCTTGATGCCCTTCCCAGATAATCTCAATTCTCACCATCCCGTGCATGCTAAAGGCTTTCTACTGTGACTACCTCAGCTCTCCGCCTGAAAGCTTTCTCTGGCTGTTGGAGTATGTCCAGCTTTCCCTATGGAGCAGGCCAATGACTGACAGGAGTTGATGGATAAATAAGGCAGCTATTTTGTCCCTCAGGTGGGACAGCTCCTCTTGTTCAACGCTGTCATTCAGTTGTCCACAGCAGGCTTGAGCTCCAGTTGACCACAGGGGTAATGGACTCACTAACACATCCTGTGTTGGCTTCTTCCCTTTTTTGTCTGCTTTTTCATACCACTCCTGGGCCTTAGTGGGATCACTTATTTAATAAATTCTTATCTCAGGGTCTATACCCAGGGAACCCAACCTATTCAACTCTTATTATGGATTTTGCATTTGGAGAGATATTATCTCAAGGCAAGTTTGGAACAATTCAAAAGTGTCATGATGATGGCTGTTTCTTCCCTTTCTGCTTATCTTATTCCGTATCTGAATTTTAGGATAGCTGCTATGAAACATTAAAAAGTATAATTTAAAATATCAAGCCAGCCAGCCTGCCTGCCTGCCTGCCTTCCTTCCTTCCCTCCCTCCCTCCCTCCTTCCTTCCTTCTCTCCTTCCTTCCTTCCTTCTTTTCTTTCCTCATTCTTTGCTTCCATCCCTTCATTCCTTTTTCTTTATATTTAGTTTCTGGCTTATAGCCACTACAATGAATGTCTTACATCCATGAGATGAACTCAGTACTATCCTTATTGACCTAGCAAGCCATTTTTTTTCCATGATGACAAGCTAGGATCACGTCTCATAATGACAGCTGCAAGATTGTCTTGTTAGGAGAAGGGCTAAGGTGGGATCGTCTTTAATGACAGTGAAAGCACCTCATAAAACCTGACTCCTCAGTTTTACAGGCATGAGTCTGGAATTTTAGCAGATGTAGACTTACTAAATCAGTCAGTCAAAAATTATATCAGTTGAAGTGCAATGTTCCTGGCAGTCCAAAAAACCTGAACATGTAGGTGATTTGGAGGGCATTTCGTTAACTCTTTAATTGGTCGTTTCAGTGCTAGAGGCGGTAGCTAATTGCCTGTAGGTCACTGTAGTCCTGGAGCTTAGGTAAATGTATATTGTCATATGTCACATTTTCATACGGCTCCTTTGCACAGGTTGGTAAAAATGATCGCTGCATAATTAAAATTAAGACAAGGTGGGAAAAGTGATTCAATTAGAGCCCTGAAGGCATCACACAAATTATCTGATGTACCAAAAACTAATGAATGGTTATAACTAGTTTTATCTTTTGCCTCCTTGTTCTTCAATCCTACATGCCTCTCGGAATGCCAGGAACTCTTTTCAGATTCTCTGTGGCTGGATGCTGGTGGGCAACTGGCTCCAGAAGCAAGTGCCCAAGAAAGCTCAAGCTTTTAAAAATACACACATGAAGAAAATTTGCAGATGAGAATTTAAACCGTAGGTGACCAGATGAAAATTTCAGGCGGTCTCTCCATGGCCTAATATTATTTTGAAAACATTTGCAATATTTCAGTCTGCATGGAGCAGGTATTATATACCAGGGTGAGTGATGACAGTGAAAATAAATGAGATTTGTCATACCCAAAACATCCCATGTTTTACATCATTTATTTTACAAATCTTCCAGTGCTTCTCAGGAAGCATTAAACTGGAAGCAAAGGTGAGAACTTTGTGATGCCATGTTTAACCATTTTAATTACTTAATGTTGACATAACAAATGAATACATATTTTGCTTATACAAAATAAAGCAAGACAGTTGTTTAAAAAATACAGAATATGTCAGATAGGTTACTGTTCTTATATCCTGAATTTTATGTGTGGAGAGAAAGATGTTCACATTCAGCCCTGCTTTGTGCAAATCCAGGGAGGAAGCAGACTCCACAAACATGAGCAACTTAGGTTAAGACTTATGGTCATCAGGTTACCTATTTGAAATAAAACCCCCTTTTGGAATGTGTCAGAAAACTAACAACCTCTAACTGCTTATAATTACTACCATTTATTAACAAAAATTTCCAGGAATTTCACATATATTTATCTGGTGCTTACAACAGCTCTGTGAAGTATTACTACTATCTCATGTTAGAGCAGAGGAAACTGAGCCTTATGAAGTTTCAGTAACTCCCTCAAGGTTATTCATCTATAAACGGCAGACAAGGAGTTCCTATGTGGTTAGTCTTTCTATTGATGCATAACAACCTACTCTGAAATTTTGTGGCCTAAAACAATAATCATTTTACTGCCTCTACTGAGTCTGTGTATTGTCCGGGTTGTGCTGAGTCACTGTTTTGCTCCAGAATTGGAGCACCCAGGAGGCCTTACTCTCATGTCTGGGGCCTTGGTAAAGTTGGCTGTGAGGCTGAGCTCTGCTGGGACGCAAGGAATGCTGGGATTCTCTCCACGTAGTTTTAGGGTCTCTCCTCTGCATGGCCCTTCCATGGGGTCTCTCTAGCAAGGTAGGTGAACTACTTACCTGGCAGCTAAAAGCCCTCCAAAGAGCATAAAAGCAGGGCCTGCCAAGCTTTCTTAAGGCTTAGACCACAGATTGTCATGGTGTTATTTTACCACATGCTATTGGTTAAGGTGAATCATGGGCCAGTGTGGCCCCAATGCTGGGGGTAAATGTACATGGGCACGAACACCTAAAGTCATAGTTGACTGGAGACCATCTTTGGAACTGGTGATCAATCAAAATTGTTTTAAATGAACTGTTGCTGAAAGACTAAGGAATTATTACACTATAAAATTGTCATAGGCACATGTTTGCGAGCTATTTCCCTGGGAACGAGTTTGAGTAGACCTGAATTAAATATGATCAAATGATATAATACATTTACTGATGGCTGGAGATGGGCCGAGAAGGGCTAAATAATTCCCTTATTCTTTAGCATATCAACATCAATACCAACAACAAAATTCAAAGGCTTTTAAAAGTATTTCATTTGAATTAAGTAATTGAATCCTGAAAAACAAATAAAAAACTGCTGTGAAGTAAGTACTATTATTTTTCCCATTTTATAGATAAGGAAACCGAGGCACAGAAAGGAAGTAACATGCTGAAGGTCACAAAGCTAATATATAACATAGCTAGAAAATGAATCACTGCGTTATCCTACATCTCTGTATTGTCAGTCATGACTGTCTTGGATTTCAAAGGTGATTTTCTTCCAACTGAAAATTGGAAATGGTATATGTAACTTTCTGGTCAGGAGGGTTGTGCCAGGACACTGTGCCATTTAGAAGAGTTTAAATAGATGCAACCTTAAAGATAAGAAAACAAAACAGAACTACAGGCAAGAGGCCTCCTAATCTCGGGAGAAGAAAAGCTACCTTTGGTGTTACCCCAGCAATTCCCAGACTAATATGTTCGTATCCAAGGAGGAGCCCTTCTTTGTACTCAATAAGTAAGGCCCTGCTCTCCTTTTATTAGAATGCTTGAAATAAAAAACATACAGGTTGAAAATGTGACTATTTTTTAAGTTATCTGTATTTTCCACCATCATTTTCTTTGATGGTTTTTATTTTATGTTTTGGTAAAGTTTTGTTGAGAGCGTAAGGCTGCCTCTGTTGTGCTAAGAATATCTAGGAATCTTTGTCTATGGTGGGTCAGGAAGAAGGGCAGTAAAGAACCCCAGTGAGGGAGGAGAACTGAGACCATTAGGAATAAGTATGACAAAACCCTAGAGGGGAAAAGAAAAGTGTAAGAAAACCCAAGAGAGGAGATTTTCTTTTTCTCTCAATTCCTTTTCTCAGAGACAATTTGGAGAGGTCAGATTTATGTTGTGTTTTCAAAATGAAGGCAGCTTAGAAGTAGATAACATAGGGACTAAAATAATAATGTGTGTTGTGTGAATAGACTGTGTCTGTGCAAATAGGCAGGGGTGGGTCCTCATCATTTTGTGGTTCCTTCCTGAAGCAGACGATAATGAAATGAAGAAAGCAGGGAGGGAACATGATGGGGAGGAGGTGCTTTAGAGAAACTTCATCCACTTCATGATTTTTCTATGTCTGGTTGAACTCATCTAATCTTAGTGTTGAGCAACTTTTTTTTTTCATATACATGGGGATTAAAAACAACACCAAACTTTCTGTTTATCACATTCCTCTTTGAGCACTGCAAGACTGAATGTAAACGCGATGCTTAAGAATTGAGAGAACTGAGGTTACTGAATCTTAGAATTGACATGATTATTTGAAATGATCCTAGAGAAAGAAGGATAGATGTCTTGGGCGTGGCTGTCAAGCTGAGGACAGAAGTGTTCATTCTTTTAGTTGAAAGCAGTCATGAAAATGAAATAGACAGCTGGAAAGAGTGGACCAATACAAATGCTGAAAATTATAGATGTGGTAAATATTTGTAGATTGGCTTTCTCAGCTCTTTCTACCAGGAGCTGAAGGTCACCATAAGCCAAGCTGAAAGAGCCTGACCATGTAAGATTCACAGGTAGAATTCCTAGGGGAGCAACACAGGTTAGATGTATACATTTGTGTCTTCCCAGCCCTACAAATTGATCCCTAGCATGTCCTCTAAAGCCATACTTTTTTTTTTTTTTTTTTTTTTTTTTTGAGTCAGTCTCACTTTGTCACCCAGGCTGGAGTGTAGTGGCACAAACTTGGCTCACTGCAACCTCTGCCTCTGGGTTCAAGTGATTCTCCTGCCTCAGCCTCCTGAGTATCTGGGATTACAGGCACCTGCCACCATGGCTGCCTAATTTTTGTATTTTTAGTTAAGATGAGGTTTTACCATGTTGGTCAGGCAGATCTTGAACTCCTGACCTCAAGCAATTTACCTGCCTTGGCCTCCAAAAGTGCTGGAATTACAGGTGTGGGTCACCACACCCCACCCTCTAAAGCCATACTTACCTGAGTTTTGTCTCATTAACTTTAGTATGATAGGATAGGAATTGAATGCCCATCGTAGTCTTTGATCATAGAGCTAGGATTAGTTTGACAAACCTATTCATGGGGAATTAGGTAAGCTGAGGGTATACAATATATGGGATTAAGGATGAAAATTGGTACATGCAAAACCTTACACTCAAGGCTGCCAATTTTACACTATTGAAATAATGTCATGGATTGCTCAAAAATAGCAGACAATAGAATAGACTATCATAAATCTTTGCTCTTAAAAGGTACTAAGACACTTTTTACCAAAAACAAATATTATAAAAATCTGCTTCAGTCAACAACATTTATTCAGGAGACACTATGGGCCAAGTCAAGTTTTAAAGGTAGGCAGCCAAGCCCTTATAAAAAGCATGAATACCTTTCTGAGGCTTTTCCAAGTCTTTCTTTTCCTTCCTTGTCTCAAAAAGTCAAAACCAGAGCATCGATTTGAAAAATGAAGTCGATTCTTTTATTGCTGATGGCAAAAACAGAAAAACAATCTACCTATCTATAGAGGTCTTTCTGAAATAAGTGTCCCTAGAACACTGAGATGCCCCTCAAAGGTGTTAAAGGTATATGGGGAAGGGATAATTTAATTTTTCATAGCTTTTGCACTGAGGCTAAATGATGGAAAGGGATTAAGAGATACTCTGATGAGGGAATTTCAGATCTTTTGATTCATTGGATAAAGGTCTGTAGAGAATACATTCCAACATATAAAAACCACGAAAGACAAATAAAAACTACTGCTTTTTCCTGGCTGCCCTTTCCTGACATGTCTAAAATTCAGACATGGGAACCTATCTAAGTTTGGTCTTTTTCTACTAAGAGGCCATGAGAGAGGAGGGGAAGGGGTTGCAGCAGTGGGACAGAGAAACAAAAGTAGCTTTCCATGCCATAATAGAGGCTGATGCAGAATATGAGGGACAACCGGTCAATTAATCCATCAATGAATGGGAAAATCTTCATGGAGAACATTCTGTGATCCTGTAACCATGCCACATGCTAATGGGGGAAAGAGAGAGCAAATATTTCTAGTTGTAGAGATAAGACAAAGGGGCATGAGTGTAAATTAACAGAAAATTCTGACAATAATAAAAAGTGGTTTAAGGGGGCCACATAAACATGTACTAAATTGGGAAGGAGGCAAGGACACTAGGAAGAGAAGAAATTCAGATTAGGCTTCAGTTCTGCTGTTCCTAGAGTATAGAAAGAAAGAGGGTAATAACCTTCAGATATAGGTGGCCTTTCTAATTCTGAATATCTGTCTAAGTAAGTCCCTCTTTCCTCCTTCCTTCTGCTCTCTTCCTCCTCCTCCTCCTCCTCCTTCTTCACTCAGGAAAAACAAACTATGACAATTATTTTCTAAGCTTTCTTTTTTTATCTTAGAACTTTTGTACTTTTAAGAGAGTCCTGAAATAAATCTAGCAGTAATAACTGGAGTCCTAACAGGTGTCTGATGTGTGCAGTTGAAAACCAGAGTTTCCATAGCTATTGTGGGAATTCTATCACATGGGATACTTGTGGGAGAGGGGCCACCTTGAAATCTGTATTTCTGAAATGGAAAATTGGAGTCTGGAGAGTTCACATCTGATAAAACTTCCTGGTGGTCATGATAATGAAGTAGCTGAATACACAGGTATCATCTGGCCCTGCCATATCCGAGGCATTGACAGTTAAAGATGGGATTATTGGGTACTCTCTGATCATGTTCCTTTTCAGAATCAAGAATGGTTATCTGCAGTTAGAGGTGGCATGATGCTCTAATGGCAGTGCTTCTAACTACTCAGCTTGAAATTGACTATTGATGCTACATTTTGGCAGTGTCACTCCCATTTTTCCTCTTGATTAAACTTCTGTATTGTCCCTTAATGGAATATGATAAATTGAGTTGGAGAGAGGTGAGTGCCTTGGAATTGCTGGGTACTTTCAGTCACCAAACTCCCAGCTCCCAGCTCAAACTGGAAAATTATTATTCTCAGTTATAATGTGATTTTATAATTAGATATTTTGGAAACTAAGTTTTTTGTTTTCATATTTGGGGAGAGGAAAAATGTAGTTTCAGGAAAAATAACAAATGATCATGTGTTAGTCTGTTTTTGCATTGCTATAAAGGAATACCTGAGTTTGGGTAATTTATAAAGAAAAGAGGTTTAATTGGCTCACAGTTCTGCAGGCTGTACAAGCATGGCTCCAGCATGTGCTTCTGGCAAGAGTTTCAGGAAGCTTATAGTCATGGCAGAGGGGAAGGGGAAACAACATGTCACATGACAGGAGCTGGAGCAAGAGGGAGTGGGGCTGGGCGGGGGAATAGAGGGTAGTGCCACAGTCTTTTAAACAACCAGATCTCGTGTGAACTACCATAATGAGAACTTACTCATTACTAAGGGGACAGTGCTAAGCCATTCATGAGAGCTCCATCCCCATGATTCAAGCACCTCCCAGGCCCTATGTTTCAACATGAGATTTGTGGGGGGTAACATCCAAACTATATTAAGCATGATCTCAGAATGACTTCAATTCTGATGAGTTAGACATTATGATTGTCAATTTCCCCAATTAGAAAGTACAACCCTATTTAACCTGATGCTTTATATGTCAGGAAATGGATATATTATTTATCGAAGGTTTGATAGGGCTCTTGGAGCCATTCCATATTTCTCAAATATCTGTATTTGGAATTTTATACATTTCTATATGAATCAAGATATTATCAAATTGTGATAAATATTCAACCCAGTTTTCTGACTCCCTTGGGCAGTTTTCAGAGTTGAATACTACAGCCCTACATTTTAATATTTCTCGACTCTGACCATTTATCGTCAGACTTTAGGTCAGAAAAGCCTCTGAACTCATGTTACTCAATCACTTATTTGGAGTGAGGTAGAAATACTCATGATAGCATACATTTTGCTTTTGTTTATTTACTAACATGTCTTCAAAATTTAACATTTTGGGACTATAAGAAGACTTAGTTTTATGAAAGGTCATTCACTATTTTCAGTCTTGAAGTCCAAGGCAAAAAAGCACTTTATCTTATCACCGTTATACTCTACTGGGGAGAACAGAACATAAACTAATAAATAAATAATGTCAGATATCCATAAATGCTATAAAGAAAATAAATCTGTCAATGAGATCAAAAGTTACAGGACTGGGAGATGGTATTATTTTACAGGGGATGACATGGGAAGGCTTGTTCTGCAATTGAGCTGAGAAGTCAGCTAGGTGAAAATCTGCAGAAGATAATTCCAGGAAGAGGGAGCAGAAGTGGCTTTTATAAATCACAACTGAAATGTTGTTCAGAGAAATTTTTTAACAAAAGAACCTGAAGTGGACATTGTAGATGAGGTGGTCAGGGGAGAGACTCCCAAAAAAAATGATGTTTGATTAAAACATTAAAAAGTCAATGGCAAGACCCAACTAAGTGAGGAATGGGATGGGAATGGTGGGCACCAATGAATGACTACCCCAAGTCTATTCCCAGTCCCTTTTCTCTTGCCTCCTTTAGCTGTAGAGGAAAAAAGCCCAAAGTTTATCAGCCTCTCTTTATTGTAGGGATGCCATGTAACACATTTTTTTTTTTGGCCTAAGAAACAAAAAGATTTTTTTCAAGGGACTTCTGGGAAAGATTTTATGTTTCTGTTAAAAAGAGAAGAAAAGAATCTAGGCCTGGAACTACATTAATATCTAAAAATATTAATCAAGGACCTCTGTGTGACGATAACCTTCATAACACAGGAGGTACAATATTGTTCCTAAGGAACTTATATTCTGGTGGAGAGAGAAAAATAAATAAAAGGAAATACATACAAACACACAAACACGTACACACACACACACACACACACACACACACACACACAATGTGAATGATAAATGCCATGAAAGATGAGGAAAACAGAGGGTTGTTATTTTATAATTTCATACAGGCAGTTGGAGGAGTCACCTCTAACCAGACAAAACTTGAAGAAAAAGACCTAAATGAAATGGAAGGGTAAAACATGTAGCTATCTAGAGAAGGGTATTCTAATTTGAGGGATTAGCCTGTGCAAAGATACTGATGCAGAAATGTAGCTTGCCTACTATGGAAACTATGACAATTTTTAAGGAGTCCAATGAGGTCATCTGATTCAAATTTTAGAAAGTTTGCTTTGAGGAAATACATGTACCAAGATAGGGCCTGCAGAAGGAAAGCAAATTTGGGAGGGAAAGAAGATGACTTCAGCTTTGTACACATTGCATTGAAGTTGTCTGTGGGTAAACTCAGCTACTGCTACCTGCTATCCAGTTGGCCATATGGGGCTGGAATTCTAAGAAGAAAATTTTGGCAAGCCTTTCAGATTTTACAGTCCTTAAAATCTAGATGAAATTTGAAATCATATGATGGGCAGGATTGCCTTGGGAAAATGTAAAGAATGTAAAGAAAAGAGAGCTGAGACTGAACACATTATTTTAAATATGTCTGTCTCTTCCTGAACCACTGAAGACAGCAAACTCCTCTACAGAACGTAGCTGAGGCTTCTCATTTATGTCTCTTTAGAGACTAACACAGAGCAGGCCCTTGGGAAATAAAGTCATGATGCTGCTATCACCACATCTTATACAAGATGAATTGTTGCTTTTCAAACACTACAGGTTGGAAATAGGGCTTTGGAAAAGCTCCAAGCCTATTTTGTACTCATCAGTGACTACTAGTGTGCTGGTTTCCTCGTGATAGTGAGCTTTTGTGTTTCAAAACTACAGCAGAGCTGGGGAAAGGGAGGTAGAAATCAGGTCATTAAAAACTCTGTGAAATGTGCTGGTCTTACCAAGATTCAGCCACTTTTCTTGAAATAATGCCTAGGAATTATTGCAAGCTTTTGGTTAACTTCCAAAGTCCTGAGAGAGTTGATTTTGATAATTTTTCACCAGTATCCTTATTACTTTAAAAAAGGAAGGGACTTTTAGAGGTTCTTATGCCACCATGTCCACAGACTTCAACTCTTAATTGATTTTTCATGTAGGTGCAAAAACAATTTAATGGATGGAAGATAGTTATTTTGACAAGCAGTGCTGAAGGAATTAGACATCCACAGGCAAAATTAATAAACTTTGACCTAATTCTTACACATTGTGCAAAAACCCCCTCAAAAATGTATCATAAACTTAAATTAAAAATGTAAACTATAAAAATTTTTCTAAAAATGGAAGAAAACTTTTGGGATCTCATGCTAGGCAAAATATTTTTATACTTGCCATTAAAGCAAAATCTAAAAAAGCCAAAACAAAAATGTATAAAGCTGGACTTTATCAAAATTAAAATCCTTTATTCTGAAAAAGACCATGAGATAAAAATAATAGGTACAGACTGGGAGATAATACCTTTAAGCCATATACCAACAAAGGACTTACTGCTAGAATACATACAGAATTCTCTAAAATCACCTGTAAAACAAACAATCCAATTAGAAAACTGGCATAAGACATGAAGAGACATTTCACAGAAGAGAATATACGGATGTTAAATAAGCAAATAAACACATAAAAATATGTTAAACATTATCAGACATTATGGAAATATAAATTAAAATCACAGTGAAACATCACTATATACCTGTCTAATGTCTAAAATAAAAAGTGACAACACTAAGTGCTGGAGAAGATGTTGAGGACCTGGATCACACATACATTGCTCACGAGAATACAAAATGTTACAGTCACTCTGGAAAACAGTTGGTACTTACTTAAAAATCTCAACATGCAACTACCAAACAACTGAGTTATGAAAACTTATATTCACACAAGAACCTATACACAAATGTTATAGCAATTTTATCTGGAATACTAAAAACTGGAAATAATCCATATGTTTGGCAATAGGTGAATGATTAAACTGTGGCACACTCATACTATGGAAGTCTGTCCTCAAAGATTACATGCTGTATGACTTCACTTATATATTATTTCTGAAATGACAAAGTTGTAGAAATGAAGAAGAGATAAGTGCTTGCCAGTTGTTAAAGGTGTTAGAGGGAGATGAATATGGCTTTGAAAGGGCAATATGAGGGATCCTGTGGTGATGGAAATATTCTGAATCTTTATCAGTGTCAGTATTCTGGCTGTGATACTGTACTACAGCTTTGCAAGATATTAGCAATGAAGAAAATGTGCCAAAGGATATATGGAATCTCTCTCTCTGTTATTTCATATGTGAATCTATTATTATGTGACTGTATAATTATCTCAAAATAAAGTCTTAAATAGACACCATCACAAGAAATGTGCTGGAACAACTGTATGTATATATGGACATAAATAGAATCTAGAACGTTTGTCTTACCCATACACAAAAGCTAAATGGAGAAAAGTTTTGGTTCTAAATGTAAAAGGTAAGATTGCAGAGCTTCAAAAAGTGAACAGGAAAATATATTCATGATCTTGGGTTAGGCAAAAAATATTTAACCATGAGACAAACAAAAACTATAATAAGGCAAAAATGATAAATTGTACCTTAACTAAATTAAAACCTTTCTTTCAATATATAGACCATTAAGCAAATGAATCACAAGCCACAAACTTGAAACAAAATCCCTAAACGTATACCTTAATGAGGACCTCATTCAGAATGTATAAAAACTTCAAAAATTATACAATAAGAAGACAAATAACCTAATTAAGAAATGGCAAACAATTTGAACAAATGCTTTACAAAGTGTTTAATTTATGTTTCTATAATGACTAATTTTATTGAGCAGCTTTTGATTTATTGACCACACTTGTGTGGTCAATAAATTAAAAGCTGCTCAATATCATTAGTCATTATAGAAACATAAATTAAACATAAATTAACAGTTTAATAATGCACAATTTTACATCTCTTGAAATGGATTTTTTATAAGGAGAAATAATAGCCATACCAAAACCTTCAAGGATGTGGAGCAACTGGAATGCTCATACAATGCTGATGGAAGCATAAAGCGGTAAAACCACTTTGAAAAGTTGTTTTAGTCGGGGTTTTTTAAAAGCTAAATATATAACTTCCTTATAGCCCACCAATTTCACTCATAGATATTTACCCAAGAGAATTATAGACAGGTGTTCAGCAAAAAAAGGCTCATGCAAAAATGTCCACAACAGCCTCATTGATAACTACTAAAACCTGAACAACCCACTTCATTCAACAGGATAATAAACTGTGGTATATCCCCACAGTAGAATACTACTTAGTAATTAAAATGAACATATTATTGATACAAGTAGATGAATTTCTAAAACATTATATTGAACAAAAGAAGCCAAATATAGAAGAATACATAATATATTACATATTAATGAGATCAGGACCAGGTAAAACTAATGTAAAGTGACAGAAATAAGAAAGTTCACCATTAGGGTTAGAGGAAATTGACTAGAAACGGATGGGAAGGGCTGATAGGAATGCTCTCTATCTTATTTTGGTTGAGTTTTATGGATTTATGAAGTCAAATTCATAGAATTGAAGAGTTGAAATCTTTATGTGTAAATTACACCTCAGTAAAAAAGTAAAGCTTAAGAATACATAAGCATTTAATGAAATTTCTGTAACAGCAAAAGGAGACTGTTAACTTATGCCTAGAATTACTAATTAAACAAAAATGTCATGCTCAAAAACATCAGTTGGGTGGGGGTCTTATTTGGACCTTCAAACCCTTGAGTCTAAAATATAAATATTTTCTCATTATTTCCTTTTTTATTCCCCCAAGATCTAGTTAGTTGCCATGAACGTAAAGGTGGAGAGCTGCTAAGAGACAGAAACAACTTTTAAAGAAAAAAGAATGCAAGAAAGCCCAGAGGTTTTTTCCCCATTTCCCTTAAAAATGTCCAAACAGATTTTTCTCTTTCAATTTGTGAAGAAGAAGGAAGTCTCTTTTCAGCTGAATCTTATTAAGGCACCAAAGCACTGTGCAGCCAGATGAGAAAGCTGTGAATCAAAGGGTTCATGACACCTATGCCGACAACCCTCTCTCCAGGGCTCAAGGGGGAAAGGGGAAGGTGGTAGAGACCCGCCCTCTGCATTGTCCCCCCCACAACCCGGCCCCCACTACTCCAGCCTCCAGCCCCACCCACAGCAGCTCAGATGTGCCTTAGAACAAGGTGAAGGATGTGACTTTTAGGGGAGCCCAGTCCACCTCAATTCATAACCTCTAACTGAAGATACAATTGGAAACTAAGATGCCTTTTTAACTCTAGTGGGAGTTGGGTAGATTGAAAATCCCATTCACTTTACACTGTAAGCTGGCCAGCATACATCTTCCCATTGATTGTACTTCAAGACAGAAACGTGTCATGTATTCTGGACCTGGCTGTTCTCTTGCTTTCATGTTTATTCATTCTACAAATATAATTGAACACCTACTATGAACCAGCCACTGAGCTAGTGGCTGAGTTTGCTCTAGGGTATGAGCCAGAGACCTGGAGAGGAGATAATAGGAGTATTTGGAGATTGTGTTTATAGGTGGTGGGGGAGCTTCAGATCTAAATCACATAGGAAGGAGAGCAAGTAGAGTGAAGTTTTGAAACCAGTTAAAATATAAGCAGGAAATGTGTGTAATGAGAGCACTTTGAGATCATATTTTGATGTGTTTGATGTTTAACCATTCACTCTTAGCATTACACATTTCACAAGTCCTGTGTATTAACCTCTTGATGGATAATTTAACCTCCCAACGTATCTGAGGCTAGGTTTCAACAGACAGCATTTTGTGCGGTTTTGTCACTTTCCTTGGATTTTATGGAGAGCCACCACTTTCTAGGATGAGAGTACTTATCCTTGTACTGGGGGCACATAAGACCCATCAAATAGCTTTACGAAGCAGGATTCCAACAGTGCCCTAAACTTCATACTCATTGCAAATTCAGGTACATATAGACATGTTTCCAGGGATGCAAATGATTCTGTTTGCATAGTCGCTAATAATCTCAGGGAGAAATATAACTAGATGCAACAACTTATCATGAGACCAAGATGCTGAGAATCTAGGGAATGAGAATCAGCCCTGAACTTCTCTAACAACATGATTTATGGAGAAGAAAAACTACCTGTGGGAATTTGAAAGAGGGAGCATAGCTGGCTAGAAGACAGACTTAATTTGGATCTTGGTATTGTGCAGTGTCACATATATCTTTTGTGTTTGAGCCCAAAGTCCTAGTAACTTTGTTAGGACACTGGGTGGTAGTGCCTGTCAAGGGCAATTCAAATGTGGAATTGCATCTCTAAGAATCTGAGGTCTCCAGCGCTTCTGTTTGTGATCTGCTAACATAATGTGTTTAGGGGGAGTGTATTTCCCCTCACTTTGATCTGATGCCTATTTGAGCAGAAAAGAAGAGAACTCTGAAATTAATATTGGAGTAATGAGGCTATTATGTATAGTCTTGGGTAAGGACTGAACAACTATTGGGGGTGCCTTTGGTACAGGACAAGACCTCTAAGAGATGAGCACGAAAATGACCATGCAAAGAGTACTCATGAGAAGCCTCGGGTGCTCCTTTGTGCAAAGGTATGGATTTGGGTTCCAGGAATGTCACTGGTTCTGTTATTATGATTGGTGTAGTCTGACACAGCTATATTTCCAGTTGGGGGGGTTGGTCCCAGAGCGAGCATATGCCCCACATTGTGCTTGCTTGCTGTCCTCCTCCAGTTTCCCCATCCTTAGGCAGCAGCCCCATGAGAGGCTCCTCATGCCAGCTTGGGCAAAAGGTACTTCAAATCTCTGTGAGTCTCTCTGTTTTCATTTCTTCACATCTGTAAAATGGGAGATGTCATCTCATGTATTATACTTTCTATTTGTTGTTATTGTTTTAATTTAGATCCTACTGAATAAAAGGGGGCAAGGGGCCAAATGCAGTGACTCACACCTGTAATCCAAGCACTTTAGGAGGCTGAGGTGGGTGGGTTACCTGAGGTCAGGAGTTTGAGACCAACATGGCAAAACCGCATCTGTACTAAAAATACAAAAATTAGTCTGTGGTGGTGGGTGCCTGTGATTCCAGCTACTCAGGAGGCTGAGGCAGGGAGAATTGCTTGAAAACAAAAGTGGACAAGAGAGAGGAAAGAAGGATAAGAGGAGAGAAGAAATTCCATAAAAAAGAGTTTCTGAAATCAGATAGTAATTAAGATTAAAAAGAATGTGTTAGGTTGATCCAAATGTGATGGTGGTTTTGCCATTACTTTCAATGGCAAAAGCCGCAATTACGTCTACACTAAGCTATAGTACGTCTTATACCAGACACATTATATAAAATTTTAGTATCACTTTTATTTGTGGAAATGGTTTGTATTAGTGTTACTATGGACTGAATTGTGTTTCCCCAAAATTGATGTGTTGAAGCCTTAACACCCAGTAACTTAGAATGTGGCTACATTTGGAGACAAGGCCTTTAAAGAGATAATTAATTAAATGAGGTCACATGCCTGAGCCCTAATATATATAACTATATTTGGAAATAGGGTCTTCAAAGAAGCGATTAATTTAAAATGAGGTCAATAAGGTGGGACTGTAATCAAATAGTACTGCTGTCCTTATAAGAAGAAAAGGGGACACCAGGAATGTGCTCCTGCAGAGAAAAGGCCATGTGAGGGCACAGGTATCACTGCATAGCAGGATTACAAAGGACTAGCTTCCTTCTTTATGAATTTCCAGGGTTTTTTAAATAATAATGTGCAATGATCAAGTGTTCCACTGGTAGTGTTTTAAAAATCACTGAGACGTAAATTTAGAAAAACAAACATTAAAAAATTCACTTGCTGCTTCTTTCTATTAATCTACAAAGGCGATAGCTAGTTTTACATGTCTACTTGGTATGGTATATTTTCTAAGTATAAAAGTTTTAGTGATATAGAAAGCAATTTCCATATGAAATTTTAGGAATTCAAATAACATGATTTTTTTAGGAGTTTGAGTAATTTTCGCCTTTATTGTTTTTCTTTTATTTAAAATGGAAACTGTGTTTTAGATGCTATCATTAAATTGAAAAAAATATATGCAATAAAGGGAAACAAAGGAGGGAAAAAGAAAAGACACTTCAAGGAGAAAGAAAGATCTTGCCAGTTCTAAACTCAAAGAAATTAAACTTGAAGAATCACGTTTTTAGTTGCATTTCTTTTATTTGGTCAACACAGAATATTCTCCAAAGTACTAATACTAATCAGGACAAGTTTGACATTGGTGACTTATTGGTTCTACCTTGGGCAAATTACTTTATCTCCCTTGCTCAGCTGCTACAAGCAAAAAATAAACATTTTTATTTTAAATTATAAGGATTTTAAGTCACTGCCTCATAACCATAGTCATCCTGATTGATAGACCTTAAGAATTGCATAAATGGGGCTGGGCATGGTGGCTCACACCTGTAATCCCAGCACTTTGGGAGGTCAAGGCAGGTGGATCACGAGGTCAAGATATTGAGACCATCTTGGCCAACACGGTGAAACCCAGTCTCTACTAAAAATACAAAATTAGCTGGGTGTGGTGTTGGGTGCCTGTAATCCCAGCTACTTGGCAGGCTGAGACAGGAGAATTGCTTGAACCAGGAGGTAGAGATTTCAGCGAGCTGAGATCTTGCCACTGCACTCCAGCCTAGTGACAGAGCAAGACTCTATCTCAAAAAAAATAAGGAGGGGGGGATTGCATAAATGCAGAGTTAAAGGACCTTAAGGAACTGAAGAATTGAATTGGAACTTCCAGAGTTTGAGGAATGTTTCACGGAAGGGTTACACTTTGGAAGGACGTTAATGAATGGATGAGACTTAAATAAGGGAGGATGGGATCAAGGTCACTACTGATGCAGGAGAAAGCAGAACAAAGTAAGAACATATAGGGCATTATATTTAAAACATGAATAATTTTGTTTAGCTGGAGCAGAAATATAGAATGGGATTAGTTAGCAATTAATTTGGAATGGTTCTTGTACTAACAATTTTCCCATGAGTTCAAAAGGACTTAGGTATTATCATAAGTTTGTTCCCATTTGGGTATAGTAGAATGCCCCCAGCTACCACTCCACAATGACTATATTCTGCAGAATGTAACTGATATTTAGAAACTTATAAACAATCCTAGTATATCTGAGGTTCTTTTATTGATAGTAGTTACTATTCTTGCTGTTAATAATAT
Organism: Ateles fusciceps; assembly: GCA_036589455.1. Classification (NCBI taxonomy): domain Eukaryota; kingdom Metazoa; phylum Chordata; class Mammalia; order Primates; family Atelidae; genus Ateles; species Ateles fusciceps. The sequence continues at coordinate 28,300,291 of JAZHEH010003205.1, read as the reverse complement.
CACTATGTGGCATCTAAACACAATGGGCCAGAACAATATCATAAAAGAATACCCAAATATCTTTATGCCATCAATCATCTAAGAATCTCAAAGTGCTTTACAAATATTAATTAAGGTTCAAAATTAATTAGCTTGTATTAATTTTTCATTGTATAGAACAGACTTTGCAGCTTCATTGATTTTTACGTGCGAACAAGCTTTGCCTAAGCCTCTTTCTTTCTTTCTTCTTTCTTTTTTCTTTTCTTCTTTCTTTCTTTCTTTCTTTCTTTCTTTCTTTCTTTCTTCCCCTCTCTGTGTGTGTAAATGGGTATAAAGAGGAGAGAAAATGACTTATGGCAATTGGGAGAGTCAAAGTTAATTTGAATTTGGACTTTTCGGCTGTCTGTGTGTTTCTTAAATGCCGGCCCTATCATAGCGAGGACTGATTTTGTGGGATCAGGTCTGAATTTCTCTGTGTGACGCAGCAGAACTGAACCAGGAGATGAATTTGAGCCCTCCCATGGCTGCATTTTCTTTCTTCCTGGCATGCTGGGGTTTTTAACATTTTGCTATTGCCTTGACCTAGATTCATATGGAAATAGTGATGCTGATGTCTGGACAAGCCATGGACAGTTTGTGGTTGCGTGGCTTAAGTTCCTATAAAATATGGCCTAAGTATCCAAAACAGAAAAAATGCTGACAAAACAGATCTTTTCATACTGGCAATTGGTTTGAATAAATGCACCTAAAGACTGGAAACTTCTCTTTCAAGAGTAGGTGCAAAAATAAAAATAAAAGCAAAAGCAAATTAGTATTATGCATGGGGAGTAGGAATTGGAACATCCATCTCAAAGGATTATGGTTCTTTTTCTCCTTTCATTTTAATCATACTAGCTTCCAGCAGTAGAGCAGGATTTGAAGTTTGTTTGTATTTACAATTGATGTCTTAAAAGATTCATTATGAAATGTGTTACTGTTTCAGAAGAGGAAGCTGGGGCCCAAGCTGGTGTGTCCTGGCTGGGCAAATGGAGACTCTCCCATCTGCATTCTGTTAGGGAGAATCCTGACTCGATGTGTGGAGGAGCAGGTGGGGGTGGTATTGCTTACACATGTGTCAGGGAGCTTAACTAGTCCTCGGCTTATGAAGGTTTCCTTCTTTCAGGGTCAGACACAGGCCAGCACAGATTTAGCCATGTTGGCCCTGATGTACTCCACATGGCTCGCATTCTCAATCCGTTTACCCTGACTGTGCTGAGCTGCCAAGTCCCCAGCTCATTCCTTCCTGTTCTCCAAGCTGTTCAGTCCTGCCGCAGAGAGTCCAGCACATTTTCCTATGTGCACACTCCTCAGCTGGGGAGTTTTCTTGGATTGGTAGTTCCACAGAATGCAACAGAAGCAAAACTTTCAGAGGTCTGATTGTTGGACTGGCAGTTCCACCAGTCGCTGACATTGGAGTAAGTGCCCCTTTGGCCAAGGCGAATTTAGAGACAGGCAGGTAAAAAAAGATATCAGTGTAAAATGAAACAGATCGGTGTAAAGTCCTTTCTTTGGGAAGCCAAAGAGCATTTTCCCTTTGAGAGAAAATGCTAAATTATTTTCTGCAGACTAGAGTATTCTGTATTGTCCCTTCTATCCATCAAGCATCCTTCTCAGGCCTTGTGCATCTGGGCTCTAAATATTTCCCTACCTGACTGCTTTTATTCATGGTCATTCTCATAGTGGAGAGCTTCTCACTCACTTTTTACTCTTGTTGGGCTGTGCAAAACCTAATCATTCTTCAAGCTCCAACCTCTGTCCTCACTCCTTATTGAAGTTTACCTGTCCACCCAGCCCTCGGCTCTCTTCAGCCTCTGAACTTACACAGTGTTATTGTGAGAACTATTTGTCGATTAATCATGTATAGCACTGCCTTGTGACATCTTCTGTATTATATCATTATTAGACTCGCAGGATTTAACTTTTCAGGTGTCAAATGTTTTGTTACGCTTTCTGTGGCAGGGACCAAATGTTATACTGTCTTTGAATTGTCCTCAGCACATGTCAGAGTTCAGACACATTGTCTAGATGAGAATGTATTGATTGACTTAGAGTGCTTAGGGCAAGAGGAGTGAATTATTTCAATTATTTATGAGAAAATATATAAGAAGTTGTCGAGTTACATTTTATGTATGTTAATATATGTATATATACATTCATAGATATTATGTTTTTATTGAATGCCAAGTTTAAAAAACAATTAAGTTAATTAGAGAGAGAAAGGGAAATTGTTTGGAAGAATGCTGGATTCTGGAATATCTCTAGGAAATCAAAGGCAGTGAGGCTTCTGGAGTATTTTACGTGGAAACTAAACAAGTCTGGCAAATGCAGGCAGCTCTTGCTCTGTCAGCGTCTCCTTTCTGTTTCTCTCTACCTAGCTGCCTACACTGACTTCCTGTTTGCTTCTTAGAGGGGGACAGCCCCACAGTTAGATAATTTGTGTTACCTCAATGATAGCCACATCCAGAGACTGAATATCTCTTGATCAATTCCAATTCCAAATTCCAAGGAAAGTCTGATTGGCTCAAATTGGAATAGCCTGACCACCCCAGAATCAACTGTGTATATGCTAAGGGACCTGGTTACATAAAAATGTAGTTACTAGGGGCCCATCTTTGTGAGAGGGAGCCAATTCAAAGAAAAGTAAGATGTTCATAGTGTAGTTAGACTCCCCCAAATTTTATCCATTCCAAATCTTAAATTTGGTGCTTCTGTTGATTTTCAAGTTTAGTCAAGAATATCATCCTCCACTCAGTTTGCTGCATTAGAAGCCTAGACCTAGGCCAGGTGCCGTGGCCCATGCCTGTAATCCCAGCACTTTGAGAAGCCAAGGCAGGAGGATCACTTGACCAGGAGGATCACTTGAGCCCAGGAGTTCAAGACCATATTGGGCAACATAGAGACACCTCATTTTTCCAAAAAGTAATTAAATTAAATATTAGTTGAACACGGTGGCATGTGCTTTGTAGTCGCAGCTACTTGGGAGGCTGAGAGGAAAGGATCTCTTGAACCTGGATGATGGAGCCTGTGGTGAGCCGTGATCGCACTACTGCACTCTAGCCTGGGTGACAGAGCAAGACCCTGTCTCAAAAACAACAACAACAAAACCAAACAAACAAAAAAAGAAGCCTGGACTTAACCCTTCACTCTCTTCTCTCTGCCTCCTCCTAAGATCCTGTTGATTCACCTTCTAACTATCCTCTTCACCTCCTCTTCATGTCTGTCAATGTTGCCTTGACCTAAGTTACCTGGTTACCTGGATTAGTGCAATAATAGTCTTCAAGTTGTTCTGGCCTCTAGTCTCACCCCCCACTTCCCAGTCATACTCCATATAAAGAGCACAGATGGAATGAGGTCAATCTCCTGTGTTGGAATAGCGAGTATTTTTCACAGTCACCCCGCATTCATTCATTCATTCATTCATTTATTCGATCAATATTTAGTTAATAATTGTTGACAACCTAGTGTGAGGCATACACTACTTGAGAAGATGAAAACAAAAAGATAACTAAAATCCAAAAGGTCACAGGAGATCGTGAGGGAAGACAGATGGAATAAAATTAAACTACTTTTAAATAGAAAGAATCAAAAAGAAATAAACAGATTGATATGAAAGAGAGTACATAGGGAAGTGGGGGCTAATTAGAGGAGTCATTCAGAAAGTCTTTATGAGATGATATTTGGAATTTTAAACAATCAGAATATGAGAAAAAGTCATTATTATGAAGATGTTGAGGCTAATATTTCCAGGAGAGGGAAGAGAAGGTGAGGTGCTTTGAAGTATGAATAAGACTGCTTTGTTGCAGAGACAAAAGGTGGACAGTGTGGCTTCAGCAGAGTGAGCCGGGACAGGGTGGCATGAGGTGAGGTCAGAGGGGGCAGGGCCTGCCCACTCTGGGCTTGGCAGTCCTCAGAGCCCATGTTCTTCTAGGTTCCATGGAAATCAAGTAGGTGGGGGAGGGATGTCTTAACAGAGGAGTCACTTTGAAAAATGTCAAAACTCTGAACATTTTCTGTAATTGCTATGCAAATGGTTTGCAGAGTGTCAAGAATAGATCAGGGGAGTCAGTTAGGTGATGTCTCAAGTAATCTAGGCAAAAGATAATGGCGTTAAGTCACATTAGTAGTGGTGGCACGGAGCACTGGAAGCAGAACTGATAGAACTTCTTGATGGAGAAAACATCAGGAAAGTGAAGGAAAGGGAAGAGCTAAGGAGACTCCTAAGTTAGGCAGATATTGATATCCATCAGTCCATTTGGGCTGCTATGACAAACTACGATAAACTGGGTAGCTTATAAACAACAGATAAATATTTCTCTTAATGTGGGGCCCAGAAGTCCACAATCAAAGACCCAGCAGATTTGGTTTCTGGTAAGGGCCTATTTCCTGGTTCATGAAAGATGATGCCTTCTCCCAGCATTCTCACATGGTAGAAGGGGCAAGGCAGCTCTCTGGGGCCTCTTTTACAAGGGCACTACTTCTGTTCACGAGGTTTCCACTCTTGTGACCTAATCACTTCCCAAAGACCCCACCTCCTAATACCATCGCCATAGAGTTTAGAATTTTCACAGATGAATTTGGGGAGTACACAAACATTTGGATCATAGCAATACCTTTTCCTAAGGCAAGGAAGAATAGGGAAGGAACTGATTTGATATGGGAGTAGGAGGTGTGTGGGAGAATCAAATGTGTAAATTCAGAGATGCTCAATTCATATCTAAGAGAGAGGTCAATCTGGAAGCTAAACATTATGAGTCAGGAGAAATGAGAACTAGAGTATATTAACTTGGGAATAATTAGTATAGAGATGGCATTTAAGGCTTCAGTACTGGATGATATGATCAAAAGAGAGTACAGAAAGACAAAAAAGAAGATGAAGCCAAATTGAGATCCAAGGCACTATATCATTTACACAGTAGGTCAAGGATCAGCCAAGTAGAGACTGAACTGGTTAGACCGAGGTACCATCAACCTAAAAATTCATTGAGCTTGAACACTATACACTGCCTCAGTTTTCTGGTACCTGGCAGAGGAACCATCTTAGAATCCTTCTCCTAAAGAATGCAGAAAATTGGCATTTGCACAAAAATGTGTGTTTGTAGAGCAAGGATAATATAAAGCTGATATCCCCAGTGGTATGCCTCCCAACCACCCCCCCAGGACAGTCGGAATGAAAAAATGATTATGTACTTAATGTCCACTGAGCACCCTGGAGAGAAAAAGAACATACTATAATTGCAAAGTATTATTTTTACCGTTATTAATACATGAATCATTCATTAGAAAAAAGAACTAGGAATTGGAAAGTCAGGAGATAATAGGCTGTGTTTATAATGTTGCACAGAAGGAATTGCCCATATAAATCCCCTCCCACTAGGATGTGTAGTCAGATTAACACTTGCTAAATGTGTTCTTGTAGCAGAGACAAGTCCTTAGCAACAGCCCTGGAGAGCTAGCTAGGTATTTGTCGCAAGTGGCCATCTACACTGTTCACCTTATTTCTTCCCCTTCACCCCTGTCCACTCTATAGAACGACTTCTGAATGGAAGGTCCCAGGAAGAAGTAAACTGCTTTTGTAGAATCTTTTAGAGAGGTATCACTCTTCTCAGAGAGGTGAATATTTTTAAATGTAGGGGCTAGCTTTAAAAGGATGAAGGAATTTACAGAAGTTTGAAAAGTCCTTAAAAATACCAGGCATAAGCACTGAAATCTTAGATTATCCACCAGGATTACCTGCTACCTCACCTGAAGATTTTATCATGGAGCAAAACAAACAAACAAAACACTAAAACGAAACATGAAGACGATGTGCATTTGGTTAAATCTTTGGAAACACAACACAACAAAGAATCTTGAACTTGATTTGCAAGACCTTATTGACTAAAATATGTAGAAAAAACAAGACAAAAATTGAAATAGGTTGTTTCTATCTGCATGTTTTGTAAAGGGGGATAATTTGCCTCCCCAAACAGACTTTCTGGGCTTCAAGAACCAAAGGCAAAAATGGCTGTTGGAAATTACATGTGAAATATCTCAAATGGGATATTGGATTTAAATAAAGTAAATTTACTAAAATAGGAAACAGACATTAGGGAATATAAGAAAAACACTAAGTTTGCTTTTTCTTTATGGACAAGAAATACAACACAAAAAGGGTAACTGTTAGAAATGTGTATATGTCTGTGAAGAGTGTGCATGTGCATATATGCGTGCGTGAAAAGTGGAGAGATGATAGGGTGTTGTGGGGGGGGAGAGAGAGAATTATTATGTCCTGAATTTTTGATAGAACACTAGAATGACAGATTCCTTTTTGCAAACAGTGCTGAGAGGCTAGAAGTTGGGGGAATGGGGTGATGCGAGTTCCATGATTTTATTCAAATATCACATAGTTTAAAACTCGATTATTAAAATGCTTGACTTCATGCTATTCTGTACTTGAATAATAATGTTGGATGGTTCTTCCACATTCTGATTGTAAAGACAGTTTTATTACTGTGTCCTCTTATCCATTTGATCATTCTTCATTTCTTCACTATGAACTGTGAGTGGCAATTGGAACACCTACAATATTGGTAATCATGAGTGAGAGGTGGTTATTAAGCAGTAGTCTTTTCCTTTTTTAATTGATTTACAAGCCACATAAAAAAGCTGTCTCATTTTTGACCAAAAGTATTACTACCAGCTTAACCAACCATCTTATTCATTAGACTTTTAGCCAAATGCTTTTTGACTACGTGAAGAAATCAAATTTACTCTAAAAAGAAAAAAAAAAAAAGTATCACATGTGAATATGTTTAAATAGATATGTCCTGAGCTCTGAAGGCTAATCTAAAATACTACACAAATTATTGGGTGGGAAAGAAACTATGAGAGTTGTAATGAGAGTAAACTTCCCCAAATGATAACTTTTTTATTTTTATTTTTGAAACGAAGTTTCACTCTTCTTGCCCAGGCTGGAGTACAGTGGCGCAATCTCAGCTCACCGCAAACTTCGCCTCTGGGTTCAAGCAATTCTCCTGCCTCAGCTTCCCAGGTAGCTGGGATTACAGGCATGAGCCACCATGCCTGGCTAATTTTGTATTTTTAGTAGAGACGGGGTTTCTCTGTGTTGATCAGGTTGGTCTCGAACTCCCGACCTCAGGTGATCTGCCCACCAAAGCAAAGACTTGGTTGTCGAATTTTTTGGTTACACATGCTTTAATAAATTCAGCCCTATTATTTTATGACATATAATCTGAACTTCCAGTAGAACAAAGACATATTTAATCCAAGGCACTAGACATACCTGTTTTTCTTTTTTGCTGGGTGTTGATAAGTTCTCAGCTAAAATTGTTCCTGAGTTACATATCCGCCAGCTAAACAGCAGATCGTTTCATCCTCCCCTACCATCCTGTTCCCTTCAAAGTTCAGATTGCCTCTGAAATCTTTAGCTAGTCAAATTTTATGTTTCTAAAACTGACTCGTTAGCTGTTTGAACACACACATTAAAAAAATCTAAGATCGCAGTTGTGTCTGCATCTGCTGGTGTGCCTTCAGCAGCTCTGTGTGGTGACATTCTGTTCTGAGATGAAGTGGGGCACACATAGCCCACTCCAAGCCATACCACTCTCACTCACGTGATGAACGCCACACAGGAGAAGTGACAGATAAAATTGATAGCATGATTTGAGTCAACACTTACAGGCTGGAAAATATTGTTTCCTGTAGTGTATGCACAATATCTGGCAGTGCCAAATTATTCAATGAATGAAAAAAGAAACAAATAAATACAAGCTGACTGGCACCACAACTCAAAGTCTTCACCTCTTTATGATTACTTGTTAATTAACAGAGCTGAGACCCCCAGATAATCCTCTTCTCCTGCAAGAAATTCAACTTTAAAAGTTTCTCTAAGAAGAGCTGTTTGCCTTATAGTAAGTTACCCAACCTGCTCCTTCTCTTTGCCACAACTGTGTCTAATCTCAAACTGTTGGAAATAAAACTGGAAAAAAAAATCATTCTTGGAGGTCCTTTTTTTCATCTGTGGTGGTTGTATATTTCCTATAGTTAGGGGCCTTTTGTGGTCTATCAGTTCCCATCTGCTAAATATCTTCCAGATTTCCTAACTGATCACTCATCTAGGACCCTGGTGGGCTTCCTACAACAGATATAGATTTATTTTTATATTTCTTTTGTCATTTCGATGGGATTTGAGGAGAGAAAAGAAGAAAGTCGTTTGTTCAGTCAGCCATCTTGATTCAGAGTTGATAACCTTTTATCAGGGCAGGCACAGAGGGACAGAACTCATGCCCCAGATCCTTTAAAAAGTAATTTTGAGAGACATTTAGCACATTCAGAAGACTAGCAACCTGACCTACATTCTTTCAGTATATTGATTTGCAAAATCCAAGTCTTTACTTACATATTTTCTGTGCTTCAGTTCTTTAAGGGGGAGAAAAAAAGCAAATAGAGAAAAGAAGCTGTTAATTATATCAACTTTTACTCTTAATTCTGCACATATTATAAACATAGAATATGACAATTTTTACTTATGAGAGTATATATTTTTACTTATTAGCTCTACAGTGTGCAGAATAAAACTTGTTCTTTCCCCTAATCAAGAATTTTTGTGTCTTGTTATATTATTAAAATGAGATGTAGTGTATCTTGTCATAAAAAATTTGTTTAGTAAGTGAAACAAATCAACAAAATGAACATAGTTTCTTCTCTGAAAGATGAAAACATGAAACAAAGATATCACTCATTTTAGTCTCATAACTGGTGACGATGGTGGTGGTGGTGGTGGTGGTGTGTGTGTGTGTGTGTGTGCACGCACTCATGCATGTGTATGTTTAGCTCCCATGCAAGACTTCAATGAAAATAATGTCTTGATTAAGTATTTTTTCCCTGAAACCCAATGTGAAGATGCCTGGCAGGACATTTGAAGGGGTGGTGGCTTGTAAGAATGTGTAGAGTGTAATGGAGTAGAAAGAAAGAGAAGAGTAAAATAGCAGGGTAAAAGAGGATTTATTGAGATGGATTTTAAGTTTTTTATGTGCTAAGTATCATGGACTATGTTCTGTGTGTCCTCCTGTTGAAGCACACTTCTTTGACACCCTTTCTCAGTACCCACTACCCTTCTGTTACTAAGCACCTGCTCAGTAATCATACTATAGTGCTTCCTCTGAGACATCCCTCCCCAATGTTCCTAACTTGTCCTTCTCTGTCATCATTAACCTACTTGAATGATTTTTGCTTCTTCCAAAACATACCTCTAATTTGTTCCTCTTACCCACAAGTTTCCTCTGATTATTTCTCATGCTAACTCTCTCTTCTCTGATTTAATTCATCACTTAGACTCTGCTTTTCATAATAAAATTAACTATTTTCTAGTCATAGTAGAAGTGGAAAGAAGTAACAATATCATCATCCAACCTCTGTATGAAGCTTTAAAGTTTCCACTGTGCTTACACATTTTTAATCGCAATGAATTTAAGGGAGGCATTACAAGCTTATTTTAATGATAAGGAAATAGAAAGTGAGACGAAGTAAGGGACTGTCCAGGGTTGCTCAGCTATTTCTTAAATATCAGAGCTGGGAGAGAAAGATAATAAAACTCTAGGGCTCACATAGAATTCTGTTTCATTCCAGGCAAGCACTTAGGACTGTAGAGTGAAAGTGCTTTGGTCCTAGGTCCATATCTGGGCTCTGAAACTTACCAGCTGTGTGACTTTGAGCAAGTCACTAGTCCACTTCGACCTTTTGGTTTTTGTTCCAAGTACCACCAGTGCCTGTCATGAAAGGAAATGAGATGCAGGGACAATATTATCTGTTAAAAGTACAGCTCTGTAAAAATATTAGGCATGATAGGACTGTTGTGTCTCACAACTTCAGGAGACACCATTCACAAAGCATGAAGTGCTCTAGGGCGTAATCATATTGTATTGCATTTCAATGGTATTCCATTGGAGTTCTGAAATCCATGTGCCTCTGCAAATTGTTTGCCATTGTTTAAATGTACAAAAGAAGAAAACGAAGATTGGATAAGTCCCCAGAATAAGTTGTTTGAAGTCTACACTTAGACTATGGGCAATATCTGGCTATCTACTTTTGTGTTATCTATTGTTTTGTGGTTTTAAGCAACAATTTATTGTTCTCTCTGAGGTCTGGCCACTGAAAGCCTGACTGGGATTCTCAGTTGGGACCCTTCATATGGTTTCAGCAGGAGAGCAGCTGAGGCCACAGAATCTGAAGGCTTTTTCCGCAGCACCAGAGCTGAATTGGCCGGGACAAATTAAGACCGATTTGTTATTGCTCTCTCCAAGTAGCCTCCTCAAATAAGAGCTTGGACTTTCTTACAGACTATAGTCTCTTCTTGTTTGGAGGCTGATTTGTCCCAGAATTCGAGTTCTAAAAAACCTAGGGGAAAATGGTGAATCTTCTTAGGACCTAGATTTGGAATTGAAGAATGTTTCAGCTGCATTGAGTTGGTTAAGCAAGTCGTAATTCCTACCAACCCAGATTCAAGAATAGAGGAGAAGTAGACTCCACTTCTCAGTGGAAGAATGGCATGTATGCACTGGAAAGGAAGGAACTGATGGCAGTCATCTTAGAGATAAGCTACCATAGTGAGCTCTTTCTTCTATCAATGTCTTCTTCTTTCTTCTATCAATGTCTTTCTTCTGTCTTTCAGCTTTTTTTGCTGATCGATGTCTTAAAGTATACATGCTACCACATTGCCAATGTTCTACCATTCACTCATCCCAACAGCAAGCTCATCACTACCCCTTGCCCATCTGGGTTGTGTGTGCGCATATGCACACACACAGAGCATCGTCTGCTGATTAATACCTGTCTCATTCATATACTGATCCACCCTCCTCCACCCACTTCAACCTTTGTTTTCAAATTGAGTTCATCAATACTGAAGATAATAGTTTAGATTTTAGCACTAAATACCTATGTAGAGAAAAAAAATCTGGTTCTTAGTCATCCTTGCCTTCCTAAGGCTAGCACTATGACAAAATACACATATACTATCACAAGAAACACCAGGAAAAAGTGCAGGTAGCTGGGTTAATGTGACTATATCTAAGAAAGTAGCAGGTCAATGTCAGTGTGTATGTATGAACACACATATACCTATGTGTATATATGATGTGTGTGTGTATGTGTGTGTGTGTGTGTGTGTGTGTGTGCGTATCAGACTGTTCAATTAGTGGAATGGGCAAAACAGCAGTAATATCATCTTTAAACAGAACGATAAAGCCTAAAATTCTGAGACTCTAATTCTTCTGTAGGTCAATATTAATTTTTCTTTGACTTTAAGTTGGTAGGTAATTTCCTTATGGGCTTTCGTCATAGGCTGCACTAAAACGATTTTAAGTGTTTGCTTAGTTGCTTAGGTTTATTTTTTATACATGTCTAATTTTTATATTGAAACAAGTGGGATGCACTTTTATTCTAAATACTAATGGTAATAACCCTAATGAATTCAGGCTGCTTCCATATTATGTATCGGTGAAAATGCAGTGACAGATATGAAACTTCCAGGCATATCCTGCCAAGAAAATGTACATAAGGGAAGTATATAGAAAAACTATTTGCAAAGCCATAGGAACTCCCCATATCTCCTTAATATGGTATTAAAATGATTTTAATTGTGCACACACACCCACAGACCTCCAAGGGTTAACTGCACACAATATAATGAATTCAATAATGATGAGTTAAAAAAGGTCTAATTAGCAAGTAACCACTTTATTATGAAAGAAAATGGTAATGAATTTAATAGCTCAAAATCATTAACAATATTTAGTTTGCTGGTACTTGTTCTCTATTATCCTCATTAATATGAACATTTAATATGTTTTAAAATGGATTTGTAATACTTTCTGTGCCATGAGGTTACACTGACAGAAAGAGTGTAATTATTCTGCTAATTGTTATCACTGTATGTTTGTGCTTCGAATAGAAGTATATTTAGGTGTTAATACCAGAAAAAAAGTAATTAAGAAGGGAAAGATTTAAAACCTAATTAAACAAAAACTAAAGAAAAAAAAACAACTTAGGCCACTATAAGAAAAGAATTTCCAAGTAATTGCTTTCGAAGGTAGTTTTTTCCTCCTTACTAACTCAATTTTTCTATTGTTTTGAATTTCTTGAAGAAGGGAAATAAAGTTATCTAAATTAAAACTGGGACAAATGAAAGAAACAGAAAAATGTCAAGATTTACCTGTGCCAAGTGAAGTTAATTCTTTACAATGTGCCTGATTGCCATGAAGCACAAACTTTCTTTGCCATGGGTCCCCTTTGATGATTGACAGCCCGATCTTATACATGGAGTCTCTGTGGCTCTGCTCCCTTCCCTGCCCTTACCTGAGATACCTCTCGGCTCTGTTGTGCCCTAGGGATCCACACACTTGCCCAACTGAGGGCCAATTCTTCTGAGATTCATGATAGCTTTTTACCCTCTGAGTATCTTGTAATCACCAGAGCCACTAAAGTTAAAAAAAAAGTTTTAGCCAGAAATCGTAAGACATGGAAAATATCACAGGGCAAAGAAGACAAATGTTGTTTGAATATCATTTAATATTGTCAAAGATGAAAGAGAAAGATGGAAATATGCAAGCAAACAAGCAGCTTCCTCCCTACAAGAACTCTGAGACCCTTTGATATACAACGAGTTCAGTATGCCACTGATAGCTGGTGGTAGGACACTCTTCTTATGTTTGCCTGCTTGGAAACAGAAGTTTGATCATTTTCACCTCATTTATAACCAGATACCGCTCTATTGGGTTCGATATTCTCTTGCAACGTTAAGATCCAACTCCATTTGAGGTTTTCTTTTTCCTTCTGGATATACATTATCACAATTATTCCTGTCATTCATTCTTTTGGCCAATATTCATTGAACAGATATTGTTCTTGTCCTCTACGAACTACTACATTGCTTTAGGATTCTTCTTTGTGATTTCATTTTGATGTTGCAAAGCCAGACCTTGTCCCAGTGCTCTGTTGACTGACCAGCCATGAGGATGCCCTAGGCCAGGGTGAGCGCCTCTATGTGCTGCTTCCATCTCAGTGTCTTCACAGCGATCATTTCCATTCCGTTTCCTATTGCTTTAGGTTCAGCCTGTTATTTTCCTTGGAGGTTTCGCTGGCAACAGGATACCCCCAAATTGTCAGTATTTTACTTGTATAAGGTTTTAAAATCTTAAAAGATATAGTAGGTAGATGTTTTAGGTACTTGGGCCTATAAAGATAAACCATGGCAGAAATAACCTCACACAAGTTTTTTCATTCCAGATGAAAAATACAGAGAAAATTGAGAGAAGGACTGTTAATAAAATGGTGACTTTTCTCCTACAAACATAGACAGTATTAATATTCATGAACTGGCTGCAGAAAGGTCTCTCATCTCAACTTTTGCCCACTTTCCTCTGCTTTAAGAATATTATCAGTGGTGTTTACTAACTTTAACCACACTTGGATGACTAAGGATTATATTCAATTTGGGGGCTTAACCACCATGTTAGTCAAAATAGACACCAAGAAAAATCTTACCTAATTTTGGAAAGATAGGACTGAAATTACCTAGGCATTTGTAATAAGTTTCTGGACTAGTAGCATACTTTCAGTTAATTCTCAATTATTAGCAGTGATATAAGAAATGGGCTGACCATAAACCACAGCATGATTTTCATAGTTTGACATTTTTTTTAATACTTCAGTAAAGATTTAGTCTTTTCTAAGAAGATAGTGAAGACAAGCAATGAAGACCATTTTACAAAATATTTAAAACTTCGAATAGCTTTAATCCTATTCCCCTAATCCTCCTCTTTTCTACCCTCGCCCCTGCCCCCACCAACAAGCACAGACAATTCTCACAGCACCCATCTCAGCATCTTTGACTTTTGGTGTCCTGCCAATATTCCCCAACCAGATTTTGCACAAAACGATTTTCATGAAAAAAAAAAAAATTAGAGATTTCAAAGGAACTTCTGCATTCGATTGCAAAGTACATAGAATTTAGATTCCCAGAATCAATCAGTTAATATAGAGAGTGTGTGTGTGTGTGTGTGTGTGTGTGTGTGTGTGTGTATTTGAAAACATTCTCTTGAATATATTGAACACAATATCAGGAGCATCGAGGCTCCAATAAATATTGGCTCATTCATTCTGTCTCTCAGTCACCCTAGTATTACTGTGATACAGAACTCAGGTATTGTACGAGCCCTGACTTCAAGAAACAGATCTGTTCAATATGGAGAAATTAGTCAGTGAACAAAGTAAATTATAATCTATTTTTGACATCATCAATTACCCTGCAACCACGCTGTGCTCTGGAATAATGCTATACAAACACCTATATAGAAATATAAAAGAAGCATCCCAAAGAGTTTGATGGTAGATATTAAAAGAAATTACTTTGTAAGCCCTGAGATTAAAAAAGTATCCAGGTTATCTGACTGCCTTAAGGACTAAGTCTCTGAAAACAGTTTTTAACCATCCAGGTCAAAAGCTAGCAAAGGCATTCAGCCAGTTTACATCAATGCAGATAAACATAAGAGACAGTATATGACAAAAGTGAGAAAAGAAAAGAAAATCTTGCAAGTTGTAATGGGCTTGTTATTCTGTGCAGCTTATGTGTTTGGTTTTTCATAATGATGTGAATATTAGAGATACTTCTGCCAGTACAATTTCCCCTTTGCTTTAATTCTTATATAATAATGTTATATGTTATCTATTAAGTATATATTGTTTTTGATTCTTATCAAAATTGAAACTACGTGTATCATTTCATAATCTGATTTGTTTTTTACATTGCAATACATCTTGCCCATAGTTCCATGCCAGTAAATAGAGCTATATGTCACCATTTTAAATGATTGAGTAATATTGTATTATACCTTGTATAGTGACTTACTAGACATAAAGTTTTTCACTTTGCCCTCATCTGGAAAGGAGAATTCATTTTTGTATACTTCTCTGATTTTTTTCCTTAATATAAAATTTCTCAAGTATTCTCAAAGAAATACCCAGTTTAAAATACATGCATTATAAAACAGCCTTCTGAAATATTAAGTTAATGTATACTCCTACCAACCATGAGAATGAGTGACTGTTTCTTTTTATCTCAGTCAACACTGGAAAAAGTTTATCTGCTTTTCTTCAAACTAGCAAAAATCGAAATCATATCCATTGTTATGGTTATCATCATTCTACTTAAATTTATACTATTATTGCCAGAAGCTTCTTTACTTAGGTCACCAACAACCCAGGGTCTTTCTTGTTTTTTGAATACATAATTTTAAAGCTATAATTATTTCTAAGTGCCATGTTCCTGAATACTATACATTTCTTGTGTAGTAAAATTGTCATTAATTTTAAATTTTTTTACTATTATACTATAATGATACTGTAATACTATTATAATACTAAAATTATACTACTATATTTTTTTTTTGTAAATTTGTTTAACTTCTTTGTAGATTCTGGATATTAGCCCTTTGTCAGGTGGAGAGATGCAAAAATTTTCTCCCATTCTATAGGTTGCCTGTTCACTCTGATGATAGTTTCTTTCTGGGGTATATGTTCAGAACATGCAGGTTTGTTACATAGACATACACATACCATGGTGGTTTGCTGTACCCATCGACCCATCATCTGCATTAGGTATTTCTCTTAATGCTACTCCTCCTCTGGCCACTCACCACCTGACAGGCCCCTGTGTGTGATGTTTCTCTCCCCTGTGTCTATGTGTTCTCATTGTTCAACTCCCATTTATGAATGAGAACATGCAGTGTTTGATTTTCTGTTCTTGTATCAGTTTGCAGAGAATAATGGTTTCCAGCTTCATCCATGTCCCTGCAAAGGACATGAATTCATCCTTTTTTATGGCTGCATAGTATTCCATGATGTATATGTGTCACATTTTCTTTATCTAGTCTGTCTTTGATAGGCATTTGGGTTGGTTCCAATTCTTTGCTATTGTAAACAGTGCCAAAATAAACATACATGTTCATGTGTCTTTATAATAGAATGATTTATAATCTTTGGGGTATATACCCCGTAATGGGATTGCTGGGTCAAATGATATTTCTAGTTCTAGATCCTCGAGGAGTCGTCATACTGTTTTCCACAATGGTTGAACTAATTTACTCTCCCACTAACAGAGTAAAAGTGCTCCTATTTCTCCACATCCTCTTCAGCATCTGTTGTTTCCTGAGTTTTTAATGATCGCCATTCTAACTGGTGTGAGATGGTATCTCATTGTGGTTCTGATTTGCATTTCTCTGATGACCAGTGATCATGAGCCTTTTTTCATATGTCTGTTGGCTGCATAAATATCTTCTTTTGAGAAGTGTCTATTCATATCCTTCAATTACTTTTCAATGTTTTGTTGTTGTTGTTGTTGGAAATTTGTTTAACTTCTTTGTAGATTCTGGATACTACTAGCCCTTTGTCAGATGGATAGATGGCAAAAATTTTCTCCCATTCTGTAGGTTGTCTGTTCACTCTGATGATAGTTTCTTTTGCTGTATAGCAGCTCTTTAGTTTAATTAGGTCCTATTTGTCAATTTTGGCTTTTGTTGCCATTACTTTTGGTGTTTTAGTTATGAAGTCTTTGCCGATGCCTATGTCGTGAAGGGACTGCCTAGGTTTTCTTCTAGGGTTTTTATGGTTTTAAGTCTTATGTTTAAGTCTTTAATCCATTTTGAGTAAATTTTTGTATAAGGTGTAAGGAAGAGATCCAGTCTTGGCTTTCTGCATGTGGCTAGCCAGTTTTCCCAACACCATTTATTAAATAGGTAATCCTTCCTTCATTGCTTGGTTTTGACAGGTTTGTCAAAAATCAGATCGTTGTATATGTTTAGTGTTATTTCTGAGGTCTCTGTTCTGTTTCATTGGTCTATATATCTGTTTTGGTACCAGTACCATGCTGTTTTGGTTAATATAGACTTGTAGTATAGTTTGAAGTCAGGTAGCGTGATGCCTCCAGTTTTGTTCTTTTTACTTAGGATTGTCTTGGCTATACGTGCTCTTTTTTGGTTCCATGTAAAATTTAAAGTAATTTATTCCAATTGTGTGAAGAAAGTCAATGGTAGCTTGATAGGGATAGCACTGAATCTATAAATTACTTTGGGCTGTATGGCCAATTTCATGTCATTGATTCTTCCTATCCATGAGCATGGAATGTTTTTCTATCTGTTTGTGTGCTCTCTTATTTCCTCAAGCAGTTTGTAGTTCACCTTGAAGAGGTCCTTCACATCCCTTGTAAGTTGTATTCCTAGGCATTTTATTCTCTTTGTAGCAATTGTGAATGGGAGTTTACTCATGATTTAGCGCTCTGTTTGTCTATTATTGGTGTATAGTAATGCTTGTGACTTTTGCACATTGATTTTGTATCCTGAGACTTTGCTGAAGTTGCTTGTCAGCTGAAGGAGATTTTGGGCTGAGACAATGGGGTTTTCTAAATACACAATCACGTCATCTGCAAACAGAGACAATTGACTTCCTCTTTTCCTAATTGAATATCTTTATTTCTTTCTCTTGCCTGATTGCCCTGACCAGAACTTGCAATACTCTGTTGAATAGGATTGGTGAGACAGGGCATCCTTGTCTAGTGCCAGTTTTCAAAGAGAATGCTTCCAATTTTTGCCCATTCAGTGTGATATTGGCTGTGGGTTTGTCATAAATAGCTCTTATTATTTTGAGATATGTTCCATCAATACCTTGTTCATTGAAAATTTTTAGCATAAAGGGATGCTGAATTTTGTTGAAGGCCCTTTCTGCATCTATTGAGATAATCATGTGGTTTTTGTCATTGGTTCTGTTTATGTGATGAATTACGTTTATTGATTTGTGTATGTTGAACCAGCCTTGCATCCCAGAGATGAAGCTGAGTTGATCGTGATAGATATGCTTTTTGATGTGCTATTGGATCTGGTTTGCCAGTATTTTATTGAGGATTTTCGCATCAATGTTCATCAGGGATATTGGCCTGAAATTTTCTTTTTCTGTTGTGTCTCTGCCAGGTTTTGGTATCAGGCTGATGCTGGCCTCATAAAACAAGTTAGGGAGGATTCCCTCTTTTTCTATTGTTTGGAATAGTTTCAGAGGGAATGGTAGAAGCTCCTCTTTGTACCTCTGGTAGAATTTGGCTGTGAATTCATCTGGTCCTGGACCTTGTTTTTGTTGGTAGGCTATTAATTACTGCCTCGATTTTAGACCTTGTTCTTGGTCTATTCAGGGTGTCAACTTCTTCCTGGTTTAGTCTTGGGAGGGTGTATATGTCCAGGAATTTATTCATTTCTTCTAGATTTTCTAGTTTATTTGTGTAGAGGTGTTTATTGTAATCTCTGATGCTAGTTTGTATTTCTGTGGGATTGGTGGTGATATCCCCTTTATCATTTTTTATTGTGTCTATTTGATTCTTCTCTATTTTCTTCTTTATTAGTCTGGCTAGTGATGTATTTATTTTGTTGATCTTTTAAAAAAGCCAGCTCCTGGATTCATTGATTTTTTTGAAGGGTTTTTCGTGTCTCTATCTTCTTTAGTTCTGTTCTGATCTTATTTATTTCTTTCTTCTGCTAACTTTTGAATTTGTTTGCTCTTGCTTCTCTGGTTCTTTTAATTGTGATGTTATGGTGTTGATTTTAGATCTTTCCTGCTTTCTCTTGTGGGCATTTAGTGCTACAAATTTCCCTCTAACCACTGTTTTAAATATGTCCCAGAGATTCTGGCACATTGTGTCTTTTTTCTCATTGGTTTCAAAGAACACCTTTATTTTTGCCTTAATTTCATTATTTACCCAGTAGTCATTCAGGAGCAGGTTGTTCAGTTTCCATGTAGTTGCGTGGTTTTGGGTGAGTTTCTTAATCCTGAGTTCTAATTTGATTGCACTGCGATCTGAGAGACTGTTTGTTATGATTTCTATTATTTTGCATTTGCTGAGGAGTGTTTTGCTTCCAATTATTTGGTCAATTTTAGAATAAGTGAGATGTGGTGCTGAGAAGAATGTATACTCTATTGATTTGGGGTGTAGAGTTCTGTAGATATTTATAAGTTCCGCTTGGCCCAGGGCTGAGTTCAAGTCCTGAATATTCTTGTTAATTTTCTGTCTTGTTGATCTGTTTAATGTTCACAATGGGGCGTTAAAGTCTCCCACTGTTATAGTGTGGGAGTCTAAGTCTCTTTGTAGCTTTCTAGGAGCTTGCATTATTAATCTGGGTGCTCCTGTATTGGGTGCATATGTATTAGGATAGTTAGCTCTTCTTGTTGCATTGATCTCTTTACCATTATGTAATGCTTTTCTTTGTCTCTTTTGATCTTTGTTCATTTAAAGTCCATTTTATCAGAGACTAGAATTTCAACCTCTGCTTTTTTTTTTCTTTCCATTTGCTTAGTAAATACTCCTCCATTCCTTTATTTTGAGCCTTTATGTGTCTTTGCATGTGAGATGGGTCTCCTGAAAGCACACTGGGGTCTTGAATCTTTATTCAGTTTGCCAATCTGTGTCTTTTAATTGGGGCATTTAACCTGTTTACATTTAAGGTTATATTGTCACATGTGAATTTGATTCTATCATTATGATGCTAGCTGGTTATTTTGCCCATTAGTTGATGCAGTTTCTTCATAGTGTCCATGGTCTTTACAATTTGGTATGTTTTTTCAGTGGCTGGTACCGGTTGTCCTTTTCCATGTTTAGTGCTTCCTTCAGGAGCTCTTGTAAGGCAGGCCTGGTGGTGACAAAATCTCTCAGCATTTGCTTGTCTGTAAAGAACTTATTTCTCCTTTGCTTATGAAGTATTTTTGGGTGGATATGAAATTCTAGATTGAAAATTCTTTCCTTTAAAAATGTTGACTATTGGCCCCTTCTGTCTTCTGGTTTGTAGGGTTTCTGCCAAGAGATCTGCTGTGAGTCTGATGGGCTTCCCTTTGTGGGTAACCCGACCTTTCTCTCTGGCTGCCCTTAACATTTTTTCCTTTATTTCAACCTTGGTGAATCTGACGATTATGAGTCTTGGGGTTGCTCTTCTAAAGGAATATCTTTGTGGTGTTCTCTGTATTTCCTGTATTCAATGTTGAACTGCCTTTCTAGGTTGGGAAAATTCTCCTGGATAATATCCTGAAGAGTGTTTTCCAACTTGGTTCCATTCTCCCCCTCATTTCAGATACACCAATCAAACATAGATTTGGTCTTTTCACATAGTCTCATATTTCTTGGAGGCTTTGTTTGTTCCTTTTCACTCTTTTTTCTCTAATCTTGTCTTCTCACTTTATTTCATTGAGTTGATCTTCAATCTCTGATATCCTTTCTTCCGCTTGATTGATTTGGGGATTGAAACTTGTGTATGCTTCACGAAGTTCTCGTGCTGTGTTTTTCTGCTCCATCAGGTCATTTATGTTCTTCTTTAAACTGGTTATTCCAGTTAGCTGCTCATCTAACCATTTTTCAAGGTTTTTAGCTTCCTTGCATTGGGTCAGAACATGCTCCTTATCTCAGAGGAGTTTTTTATTACCCACCTTCTGAAGCCTACTTCTGTCAATTCATCAAACTCATTCTTCATCCAGTTTTGTTCCCTTACTGGCCAAGAATTGTTATCCTTTGGAGGAGAAGATGCATTCTGGTTTTGGGAATTTTCAGCCTTTTTGCGCTGGTTTCTCCCCCATCTTCGTGGATTTATCTACCTTTGGTTTTTGAAGTTGTTGACCTTTATATGGTGCCTGAATGGATGTCTTTAATTTGTAACGTGATAGTTTTTTCACTCCAAAGGTTATTTAGAGAAGTTTTTCCACATTCTTAACTATCAAAACACATACTGCTCTTTATTGTCTTTTAATTATACATTTGAAGTTTTAGGCATTATCAGAAAAATTATTATGTACATTTTTAAAAATATCTTGAGATTTTCTATGTGTTAAAAATGTCTAGCATTTTGTCTGCTCAGCTCATCACTTAATAATTGAGTTCTACTAACGTCTCCCACTCTGTGGATATATGAATTTCCTATTGTAACTTTCTCAGGTTTTGCTTTATATGTATTGAGATTATATATTTTAGTATATACAGGTCATAATTATTTTTTATTTTTAGTTGTTTCTTTTTTTCATTTTGTGGCATCCTTTTTTGTCCCAATTACTGTGAGGTTTTGTCTTCTTCTTTCTTTTTGGTCTGGAATTCATTTTATCCAAAATTGCCTGAGTTTCTATACTAGCTTTCTTTATTATAAGTTATATATATAATATTTCTTTTGGTTATTCATGCTTCATGTATGTTTTGCATATCTTTACTTTTTTATCGTTCTACACTCTTTAGCTTTAAAAGTAACACTTACAGTGGAAGACAGTTGGATTTGTTTTTTAAAACTTTAATTTGATACCCTCTGCTTCTCAATAAGTGAGATTAATCCAAGTTAAATAATTCTTATTATGTAGGTATATATCATATATATGTAAAATCTTTTAAAATTCTTTTATCATTCTGTACACTGACACAGAGGTAAAAGAAAATGACTGAAACTTAAATGTGAAAGAGCACTTCACATTTAAATCTACAATATTATACATTATCTTACAAAAGTGAAAAATTAACTACTATAAAAACGAGACAAATTATATCACAAAGTAACCAAAAATAGGAAAAAATGTATAAATATATATCCAGCCATGAAAAGTATGGCTTTCTCAGAGTCTCCACATCCTTCTCTGCTGTGTACTGATGTACAACACATTGTTTCCTCAGACAAATGCATACCCATACTTGGTCTTCGGTTGTCCACTTATATATTCCTCTGTCTTCTCAGGGCTATATTCAAGCAGTCATCCAGGCAAGCCAGGTGCCCTCAATAATTCACTCCAGAATTTAATTTTACCACAACTGGTCTTCTGATGATGTGTTTTAAGAAGGCACTGCAGGTTTACTTCCAAAGGTTCGTTTTAACATTCTTAGGTGGCAGGAAACCTGAGTTCTAATCCCAGCTCTGGTACTTAATTAGCTGTATGACTAGGATAAGTCATCATTTCACCTCTCATGGCCCTAGGTTCCTCATATCCTGGCTGGGATTCAAAACCCTTACTCCAGGCACTATGCAAACCTGGCTTCTGCAGATGATCCCTACGTATATATTTACACTTACTTTTATTTGTGCAATGTTATTTTGTTCTTACCTTCAGTGTGCTTTTTCCTTTTGCTTTTTTCATTTTAATCTTTTCTAGACTTCCATTGAATCAATTGATGTTTTATTTCTCTTATTACTGTTTTAAATTTATATATTCTATTACTATTTTAAAAACTATTTTTTAACTTTTATTTTTGCTTTAGAATAAGGAAGTACATGTGCAGGTTTGTTACAAACATATTGTTTGATGCTGAGGTTTGGAATATAATTGATCCCATCACCTAGTTAGTAAGCACAGTACCCAATAGGTAGATTTTTAGCTCTTGCCCTCCTCCTCTCCTCCCCCATCTAGTAGTCCCCAGTGTCTTTTGTTCTCATCTTTATGTTCACATCTAACTTATGTTTAGCTCCCACTTAGAAATGAGAATGTGCAGTATTTAGTTTTCCGTTTTTGAATAAGTTCTCTTAGAATAATGGCCTCCAGCTGCATTGATGTTGCCTCATAGGATGTGATTATATTCTTTCTTATGGCTGCATAGTATTCCATGGCATATATGTAACACTTTTTGTCCAGTACACTGTTGATGGGTACTTGGGTTGATTCCATGTTTTTTCTATTGTGAATAGCATTACAATGAACATACAGGTGCATGTGTCCTTACGGTAGAATGATTTATTTTTCTTTGAATATATACACAGTAATGGGATTTCTGGATTGAATAGCAGTTCAACTATTAATTCTTTGAGGAATCTACAAACTGTCTTCCACGGTGGCTGGACTAATTTATATTTCCATCAACAGTATATAAGTTTTCCATTTTTTCCGCAACCTTGCCAACACCTGTCCTTTTTTTAACTTTTTATTACTAGCCATTCTGACTGGTATGAGATCTTATTGTGGTTTTAATTTGCATTAAATGATGCAAATTAAATGATTAGTGATGATGAGCATTTTTTCATATATGCTGTATGTATGTCTTCTTTCATAGGTAGTCTGTTCATGTTGTTTGCCCATTTTAAATGAGGTAGCTTTTCTAGTTGTTGAATTGTTTAAGTTCCTTATGGATTCTGGATATTACACTTTTGTCAGATGCATAGTTTGCAAATATTTTCTGTCATTCCGTAGGTTGTTTGTTTACTCCTTTGATAGTTTCTCCTGCTTTGAAGAAGCTGTTTAATTAGGTCTCACTTATCAGTTTCTGGTTTTGTTGCTGTTGCTTTTAAGGACTTAGCTGTAAATTCTTCTTTGCCAAAGCTGATATCAGGATCTTTTACGTAGTCTTTCTCACCCATTGATTTCTTCTCCCAAGTCAACCATATGCAAAAACCTTAATATTCTTACTGTTTTTTATTCCAATCTGTTTGAATAACATCCTTATTTACTTATTCAATTTCTTTCAGTTTTCTAAGATAATCTATTGAAATCCAGTTTGTCAAGTGAGAGTATTAAACTTTTATACTATCACCTCTCCCCCACCCTACACACTCATCTTAATTGTTAAGTTACCTCAATATCTCAATACTCAGTGTTTATTTAATGTGACTAGATAAATGGTGTTCACAGCCAAGATATCTGATATACAATTACATGACTTCCTCTATGAGCTTCCTCATTAACAATTTGACTTTTAAAAATTTATTTAGTTTTCTGTATATTTCTGCCCTCCATTTGGCCCTTTAAGATCCATCCTCCATCCCCTTTCACCCTTCTTTCTGTAGTTATAAGCTGACTGTGTGGAAAACATTAACAGTTCTCTTGTGTTTCTTTTTTGTTTTTTGAGATGGAGTCTTACTCTGTCACCCAGTCTGGAGTGCAGTGGTGCAATCTCTGCTCACTGCAACCTCCGCCTCCTGGGTTCAAGCAATTCTCCTGCCTCAGCTCCCTAAGTAGCTGGGATTACAGGCGCATACCACCACATCCAGCTGATTTTTGTGTTTTTAGTAGAGACAAGGTTTCATCTTGTTGGTTAGGCTGGTCTCGAACTTCTGACCTCGTGATCTGCCCACCTCAGCCTCCCAAAGTGCTGGAGGCATGAGCCACCGTGCCTGGTGGTTCTCTTATGTTTCCAATTGGGTTTATAAAATTGTAAGTGATGTCACGAGATTAGAGGCAGGAAGAAGAGGGTGATAGTTGATTTGGGGGGGTCAATTTGACTGAATTAAGGGATATCCAGATAG
Organism: Ateles fusciceps; assembly: GCA_036589455.1. NCBI lineage: Eukaryota > Metazoa > Chordata > Mammalia > Primates > Atelidae > Ateles > Ateles fusciceps. The sequence goes on along the minus strand of JAZHEH010003205.1, from coordinate 28,275,992 downwards.
CTGTTAAGCAGTATTTATTCTCAATTATTGCATGAATTATTTCCATTGCTTTAGTAGGCACTGAACATACCCCTTTTCTACTGAAAGTTAAACCCATGTGGTTTTTTTGGCATTTGATTAGAATAATTGGGGTGCCCCATGTTGTTGTCTTTGAGGATATTTCTGAAGGAGATGTACCTGTAAATTGGTAAACTGTGTGAGGAAGATCCATCCTAAATGTGGGCAGGCACCATCCAATCATCTGGGAACCAGGATGGAATAAAAAGGCAAAAGGTGAATTCTGGTTTTCTTATTTGAAGGCTGAATGCTCTTTTTTTTCCTGCAGCTGGACATTAGAACTCCAGGTTCCCTGGCTTTTGGACTCAGGACTCGTACCTGAGTCCAAAGTCAGCCTCCCCGGGGTCAGGCCCTCAGACCTTCGTTCTGAGACCTTTGAACTTGGACTAATCCACACTTCCTTGGTTCTGAGGCCTTTGTACTTGGACTGATCCACACCACTGGCATCCTTGGTTCTCCGGCTTACAAATGGCCTATGATGGGACTTCTCAGCTTCCATAATAGAGTGAATCAATTCCCCCTAATTAATCCTTTCTCATATATATATATATATATATATTTAATATATATATATTTCTATCTATTCTATCAGTTTTTTCCCTCTGGAGAACCCTGACTAAAACAAAAAGGGTAGTATAAGAATTTATTCTTTTGGCACCTTCTTGCCAGTCCTTGTCTAAGACTAGCTGGTCCCTCAGCCAAAGGCTTTCTCAGGGTAGCTTCTCATTTCATTATGTGATTCTCTCCTTCTAGGTTCTAATTTTTTTTTTTTTTTTTGACATAATGAGTGATGATGGGTCAAATAGAAAAGTGTGTAAATCATTAGTGGATTTTTAAAAAGTGAACACATGTTATAACCACCACCCAGATCAAACAATAAACCTTCCTTTCCCCTGCAGAAGACTCTCTTATTATCTTTCCCCATCATCATTCTCCTTTTAAAGTTAATCCATATGCTGGTATCTACCACCAAATGCAAGGCCAGTTTGGCTTTTCATTTAAGTAAACAAAATCTTGCAGTAGACATTCTTTTGTGTTTGGCATATTTTTTCAACATGTATTAGTGAGATTCATCTACATTGTTTCATGAGCAATAGTTAAGTTGTTTTTATTGCTATATGATATTCTACTTTATGACTATTCCACTATTTATTTACTCTACTATGTAGAAGCTGCCAAAGCTTAGGACTCTTAAGCCACAGCCCAAGCTGTACATTGACCCCTTTAAGCCACAGTTGGAGTGGCTGGGATACAGAGCACCAAGTCCCTAGGCTGCACACAATAAAACCAATTTTTCCTCCTGGGCCTCCAGGCCTGGGATGGGAGGGGCTGCTCTGAAGGTCTCTGACGTGGCCTGGAGACATTTTCCTATGGTCTTGGGAATTTACATTAGGCTCCGTGCTACTTATGCAAGTTTCTACAGCTGGTCGTAAATTTCTCCTCAAAAAATGTTTTTTTTTTTCCTACTGCATCATCAGACTGAACATTTTCTGAACTTTTATGCTGTTTCCCTTTTAAAATGGAATGCTTTTAACAGCACCCAAGTCACCTTTCGAATGCTTTGCTGCTTAGAAATTTCTCCCACCAAATATCCTAAATCATCTCCCTCAAGTTCAAAGTTCCACAAATCTCTAGGGCAAGGGCAAAATGCCACCAGTCTCTTGGCTAAAACATAAAAAGAGTCACCTTTGCTCTACTTCCCAACAAATTCCTCATCTTCATCTGAGACTATCTCAGCCTGGACCTTATTGTTCATATCACTATCAGCATTTTTGTCGAAGCCATTCAACAAGTCTCTAGGAGATTCCAAACTTTCCCACATTTTCCTGTCTTCTTCTGAGCCCTCCAAACTGTTCCAACCTCTACCTGTTAACCAGTTCCAAAGTTACTTCCCCATTTTTGAGTATCTTTTCAACAATGCCTCACTTTACTGATACCAGTTTACAGTATTAGTTCATTTTCACAGTGAAACTGGGTACAGACATACCTGAATCTGGATACAAAAAGAGGTTTAATTGGACTTAACAGTTCAACATGGCTGGAGAGGCTTCAGAATCATGGTGGGATGTGAAAGGCACTTCTTGCATGGTGGCGGCAAGAGACAACGGGGGAAGAAGCAAAAGCAGAAATCCCTAATAAACCCATCAGATCTCATGAGACTCATTCACTATCATGAGAATAGAACAGGAAAGACAGGCCCCCATGATTCAGTTACCTCTCTTGGGTCCCTCCCACAGCATGTGCAAATTCTGGGAGATATAATTCAAGCAGAGATTTGGGTGGGGACACAAGAAATCATATCAGAATTCATTCTTGATGTACATTCTATGAGTTTGAACAAATTTATAATGACATGTATCCACCATTACAGTATCATATAGAAGAGTTTCACTGTCCTGAAAATCCTCTGTGCTCTTCATAGACCTTTCTTGATAACTATTAGGAAGACTTTAAGTTCCAATTCTGATATACTCCAATCACACAGGAAGAAAATCATGTTTTAAATTCAAAAGGAATATGTTATCAATCAAGGGCATATTAACTATGACAAATGGGCATCAGTCAAAAGAGCAAAAGATACTACTCAAGGAGTAGAAGGTTGAGGAATTCAGAGCAATGTGAAAGAGAGGAGAGATAGACGCTGTAAGGACTGGCCACTGGTGCTCATCTCAATTCTTTCTGTGACTCCCATTTTTTGAAGCCTCTACAGACACTTCTCATAATCTCCCATGTACTATAATTATGGAATCCCACTCATATTCCTTAGAATTAACATAAAACTATTAAATCCTTTCAGCTGCTAGTTACAAGCATTAACCCATGGCTGTATGTCTCAGGTTATGTATGCATAGCTCAGAATTCTGGCTTACAAATAATTTATTTCTGAGCTTTTATTTAAATTTCTTTTGTACCAAATTCTTTTAAAATAAAGTCTTTGAATAGAGTTTTTTGTTGTTGTTTTGGTTTGTTTATTTATTTATTTATTTATTTGCTTTATTTTTTAGCAGAGCTGTTGCATAACACAATTGGTTTGCATGCTTTACAGGAAAGCAGGCCACCTTCCCTTATAAAGGGTGAGGGCATTGATGTGCCTTCCAATCACTTGGTTCTATTGTTCTAAGCAGTCCTTTCAGTGTTTTTGGCAGGCTTGGGCTTCTGTGCTACCATGGCCTTATTTTATTATTGTGCGGAGGGGAGTGCAGTGTGATTATCCATTCTTCCTTCAGGCAGAGCAAGCCATCTGGAATGTTTATTAAACCCGCCGGCTGATCAAGAGGCTAGAACTCTAGTGATATACATGGACATGGGTTGTTCTACATCATCATAGCTTTGTTCCTCTGATGATGTAGCATGCAGAGAGGGCCCTGTTAATGGATTTAGAGCACTTCACAGTGGAGGTGTCATGGGCTGAATGGGGGAAGAGATATTTTTGGCCTCTGGGTAATTGACTGAAGGATGGTGGAAAAATGTTTCATGTAAAGCAAGAAGGCTTCAGAACTTTTAAATGTTTAATTTGGGGTGGTAGAGGGCAGGTGATCAGCAAGAGGTTTGAGGAGCGGCCTTTGAAGCCCAAATCTTTGCGATGAGGTCATGCCCCCCTAAGCCTGTCTGTCGCTCTGTGTAAAAAGATCAGTGGAGCTTGTCCAGAAATAAAATGCTACTATTCTAATTTTAAAATTTAGGCATTTCCCAGCCTACACTAAGCAGTACTTATATTTCTTTCCTTTTATTAGTGTCACTGCAAAGAAAGAGGAACGTTCTTCCTTTCCTATAAATTTTGGTCTGTAATTGTTGAACATATTTTTTGCAGGAAGGCAAACTTTGTCTCTTCGTGCTTTTGCTTTTGTAAAATGAGTGTTTGTGGAGCTGGGAAGAATAATTTATAATGAGGGTTTGGGCTTCTTTTCAATTTAATTTGAATTTTACACTGAGTCAACTTTTCAGTCAATTATAGAACTATGATTAGTTACCAGTCACTTAAATAAGCACCTTTTAAAAATAGACCTATAAAAATGATACAGGGACTAATCACTGATGTGAACAAATCTTATGCAGGGCCACCCAAACCGTAATAAGAGGGAAAAAAAAGATGGGTGAGCAAATAAAACCTGTGTTTGGCTAAATGAAAAGATATGTTAGTTACCCAACCTACTAAATAAATCTGTCCTGGCCCAGTTTATGCCAGTGCACAAGATACACTCTCAGTCATGCCTTTAGTAAATCCTCAATGACAGAAATGAGTAATTTACCTTTATATGAAGAAGAATGTATCAGGTTGAGAAGCTCTGTGTAAAACATCTTGTCTGATTTTACAGTTTGTGTCCATTAATCTAGATATACGTAAATATATATGTTTAAAGTTAGTCATAGCTACAGATGTGATCATATATATAGCATATATATGTGTCTTTCTATATATACTGTGTGTATATATATACACACATGCACATTTAGATGAATGTACAGATATATTTATATTTGTATTTATATCTCTACATTTTTCTCCACAGTCAAATTAGGGACATCTCATCTACTCCACCAGAAATCAGAGCCATACTAATGTTACAGAGGAAGCTAGTCCCTTCAGAAATATGTCCCTGTATCAGTTGTCTATTGTCACAATAATGATGCAAGAACAACTACCACTACCCAAAAGGATGTTACTTAATAATGATAACCATTTATTATTGCTCATGAGGCTATTTATTTAACTTTCAAAATGAAAGAAATGATTTCCTGGAAATCAGGTTCATTGGACAGTAGTTCTGGTATCAGTAGGGCTCATTCTTGCATCTGAGTTCAGCTTCAGGTCCACCAGGTTGTTTTGCAATCTTAGCTGGTTCAGTCACATGTCTGGGTCCTTGGTTGGGAAAACTTGGCTGAATTTCTCTGCCCTTCATGGTCTCTCCTCCTCAAGCAGACTAGACTGGGCTTGTTCTCATAGCAGGAGGTAGAGAGAGCTAGAGAGAGAGACAGCAGGCTTCCTGAGGTCCAGGCTCTGAATTGGCATGCTGTCACTCCGGCCATATTCCATCAGTCAAATCCATTGGTCAAAGGAGTTACAAAGCCAGCCCAGATTCATGGAATAGAGAGGTAGACATCATTTTATGATGAGAAGGACTGCTGGGTGCCATTACAAAGGGTGTGGAGACAGCATATCCCTCTCTGCAGCTTGGGAAGTTTGTGGAGAGTCAGGACTATTGTATTATAGTCTAGTACTATTTCTGACACACTTGGCTCAGTTTCTTCTGATATCAAATGATGATATTTAAATGCGTGTCCCCTAACCTCTATAAAGCATCCACAAATTGCAAATATCAATGTGCGAATAACTAGATTCAGTGTATATAATGACTACTATAATCTTGGTCCTTTGTATACTAACTAGAAATCAAAGATACACCCATGGAAACTAGTTTATATATGCTATGTTCAGAAAGTCTAGGAAATGTCATTAAGTCCAATTGTCTCCTCTGAAGATTCTCTTAAACTGATTAAGCTTCTCCTTACTCTCTAAGGAATAATATAATGGTTTTACTCGTAATCTCTCTGTGCCCCGTTGTCCTTATCTATAAAAATTAGTGCATTTGACTGTGTGATTCAAGAAGTTAAGCCTTCTTGCACTAAAATTCCAACTTTTTCCTATAAAAATTGAGATACTTTTCTATCAGCAGTCTTACTCTAGATTTTTTCCAGGCTTCTCTAACTATGCCCACCATTCTTCTTCCTCCATGTAGTATGTGGAACAGCGCTGATTAGAAATATCAGATGGCTTAAAACAAACAAACAACCTAAAAGTGGATGGTAAACTATCAAAATTTGGCTTAACCCATTTATGCCTGAGGTTGCAGTTTTTTGAATTTTTCCAGTCAGACCTTGGCAATGATTTTGAGCAGTAGTATATAAATAATTGCCACATGCTTAGCGTTCCAATAATGGAACATTAGGCATAAGTTTAATCTGTGACTATATATTTGAAGTGAGAGCAGCTCACCAATTATCCAATTAATATTTAAGCCCTCATATCCATTTCACTCTTAGAGAGGAAGCTCAGCCAACTTCCAGCTTACTTTGACTGACATAAGCCATTCGATTTCAGTTTCATTTTCTGGAGAGGTGTTCAATGGCTCTCCTACTCCTTGCTTCTCCTAACCTCTTGCTCTTTATTTTCTTTCTTTCTGTGTGGTATGTGTCACATATTTATTCAGTGTTTTGACATTCATGTATACAGCCAGGTGGAAAAGGGTGCTGTAGCTCAAGAGTAGAATCAGGAAGAAGTCACATGACTTTTATGTCCACTGTTTTCACAGGAGTATAAAAGACTCTTGGGAGTAAGAGAATTTTAGAGGCAGAGAGGCAAGCAGAGAAAGAGAGAGTCAAACTTGGGTAAAATTCTATGTGGAGGCCAGAGCACAGAGAGAAATAATGAGCCCCGTGAGACACTGTGTCATACCAAAGGTAAAGTCTGGCACCCAAACAGGCACAGTAACAGAGGTTGAGCCAGGTGTTAATTGATGGTCCTGGGTACAACATGGTAGTAGGTGCCAAGATTGCTCTGTTCTAGCTACTCTGGTGGTCTATCTAAAAGCACTGAGAGAAGGAGGTTATAATTTTCTAATGGAAAAGACTCCAAGATTAAAAGATATAATACTTTAGGCTTCAATCAGTTTTGTTGTGGTATCTTACTCTCCCTTCAATTCAAACAAAACTCCAAGGACGGGCCAGTTTGCTCCTGACTCTGAGTACAGAGATGCAACCCACTGGATCTGTGAGTACCACTGGCTTTAGATGGAAGCACCCCCGGAGGGCCAGATTCACTGGCACTGTGCCACGGCTCTGGCTCTTACTTTACTGGGGGGGACAGTGAGGTGATTTCTGTCGCAACCAGCCCCTCAGCTGTAATGTGAATAAAGAGAGCAAGGCTTCAACTCAGAGCGTGACCTCTTGGGGCACTTTCTAAGTTCTATGGAATCTCAGTTAAGCTAATTATAGCAGGAAATTAGGGCAGGTCAGTAGAAGGAGGAAAACCACCTTGGGGTTGGAAATATTTGAGAAGGAGGAACTATTTTAAGTCCCATCTTTCTGAACAAATTAGATTGGATATTGGGGCAACAAGATTTGAGTATTAGGGTTAGTGAGAATGCATTTGTTTGTATCCTGTAGCTATTATACCCTGTAACTATTGTTCTATATTAATTTCAATCTCATTTGATTCTGCGAGGTATTATTACTTCCATTTTACAGATAAAGAAACAGAGGCTTAGAGAGGCTACGTGATTGCCCAAGCCACAGGGTTGAACTTTGAGGCCAGTTCTCTGTGACGCTGATGGCTGAACACTCTTCTATTCTCAAAGTCCTCTTTCTTCTGCTTTGGGGAATTTCTGTTGAATTCTGAGCTACTTTGTTTGTGTCAGTCCTGGTGTCCTCTTAATCAATGTCAGTATATATATGTATAGCATTGTCACCTATAATTTTTAACTTGATAGCCAAAATATATCATCATCTGAATTAGAAACAACATCTGAACTTTTGGTGCCTGGTTTGTAATAAGTGGATATTGGTCTTCATAATCTGTAAAGTCATTTCTTACACTGTAAACCTCCCTTGATCTTCTCTTGGTGATGAAACCAACATCACCTTGATATTTAACTTTCAAAATGAAAGAAATGATTTACTGGAAATCAGGAACCCTAAAGCATCCAGCCAGAAAGAATATTGGATGTATTGACCTCTGATTACAACCGCGCAGACGTGTCTCCCCCTCAGCCTATCCTAACTGAGAATTCTGTGTTGGCCAAACATAGTCCTAAATACACAAAGCACATTACTGTCCTTAAAAAGGTTACATGTCTCATTAGATACACAGCAATGCAAGCAGCACTGGCTTTGACAGAATATTCACGTGACCTACTGTCAGCTAAATACTATAACTCTTGTGAGGTATAAAGTCTTTAGGATCTAGGACAGTAATAAAAGACTTCAAAGCAGTTGGTGGGGGGCAGACTTAAGTAAACCCTGAAGGATGAATGGGTATTGAAGTGAAGAGCCATTGCAGAGGATTTTCTGAAATGGATAATTATTCTTGTAGATTTGGGAAAGGTGAAAATTGGAAACCCCACAGGAGAGTGGTGTTTATTAGAGTGAGGGGTCCCCAGACCAGGGTGCCTCTTGGTGAAAAGGCATGGAATAAGGGGTGAGAAGATGCTCTTTAAGGACAGATTTTGTATGTCTATATTATGGCCACTTATTATTTAATTTGTGAATAAAAAGCTTTTCAGCCTATGTAAGTAAAGAGATTGTTATCTTCCAAAACATGAAGGGTTTGTATATAACCCAACAGTTAGTTGTCCAACATCTGCATAGTGGAAAAGCAAGGCCCCAGTGAGGAAATGTATGGTAGAAGGGAAGCCCTGAGACCTGAGCTGCTGGGATCAATTTCTTTATGTATTAACTCAGGACAAATCATACTGATATTTTCTCTTCTAAGGACCAGAATTAAAAATGAACTACTATTGACTTTAATGCCAAATTAACTAGGGCCTCTTGTAACTTTGCAAATCTCTGTTAAACACCAAGGAGTAGTTTCTACCTCTAAAAAGGAGCATCTACAGACTAGAATTTGAAAGACCCTTGAAGCACCATGGTCTTACGTATTACCCCATGAGAGAAGTGAAGCATCTATTTCCCTAACATCTCCCTATTTCAATACTCACCCTTTCATTTGTATGCATCTCTTCAATACTCGCTAAGCATTTTGCTGCATATATGTGAGACTTCACTGAAAAATTAAGAAACTGACTTCTTTTTCAGAAGTAGTTAATTGCCAGAGAACATTGGGTTTTCCCTGCTGATCTCTATGGGTAAGAAAGATTTGGAGGAGGAGCCTGTGTTCTCTTTCAAGGGCTTCCAGATAAATAATGTTGATCTGAATTTGTTTGGTGGCAGTGAGACATCCACTTGCTAGCTAGATTAACCCCAGGTATGCATTTGTTCTGTCTATAGGATTAACCCAGCTCATACTTTATATGCAAAGGTGGCTATTAAGCAAAGAATTAGTAATGTCTAATAGCTCATAACCTCTTCACCAGAAACTATGAAATGCTTCCTCTGACTTTAGAGAGTATTTGTCAAGATTAGAAAAATCAATCTTGAAGCATTTCTAAACAATTGCATTGAAAATTGCCCCTGAAATAGATGAGTCCCTTTCTTTTAATCTACATTAATAAACCAAGAGCAAAGGAGTTGACTAGAGGGGCTTTTCACCCACAGAGGAGGTTTGGGAGTATGAAATGTTGATTTGTTAATATCATAGGAATTGCGTATATACCTTCTCGCAGTCGACAAATCTTTTTTTTTTTTTTAAAAAAAAAAAAAACAGTTAAAGAAATAAAGCTCAGAAAAGGGCAGGAGGCATGATAGGATATATGGTGGCACCTATCATGGCATGTCTAAGGCAAACGATGTTGCTGAGTAACTGACTAAAGTATGTCAGTATGAAGTTCTTCAAGGTATCTAAAAACCATCAGCCCTAATCCAAATTAATAAGGTGCCTATAGTTTTGGATCATTCTAAGCTTCTCAAGAAGCAAGCCCAAATTACTAAGGAAGCCTGAAACTTAAATTTCAGTGAGAAGGCAACTTCTGTAAAGAAATAGAACTATGATCTAGATGAAGAATGAGAGGCTGGATGTGCCTTGCCTTCACCTGGGTGTCCACAGCATTAACAGTCCTGCCTCCTCTTCAGACCAGCAATGAGGCTGCTGAGATTAGACAAACAAAAACAAAAATGACATTTATATTCCCTTTACAGGCAAATTAAACTCAAAAGATATGGATCTTTGAATGGATTCTGTAGTCATAAATAGACTTCAGAGTAAGCTGCATATATTTCGTCTCACCAGTGAATTCAATCTGCTGTGAAAAATTTTCACTGTCTCCAAGTCATCATGAAAACATCCTCAGCTAATTGAGACATTCCCAAACAATTAAGATAACCAGATGCGTCTGTTATTTGTAATTACCTGAACATGCATTCCTTTCTTTGAGAATGGTTCCATTTTTTGAGCCTTTTGAACTACTCCAGATAATGAAAATGAAAAGGATTGTGTGTGCATTTTTCACTCGGCCTAATTTTGACATGGAATTACCTCTTTCCAAAATTAAGCAGCAAAACTAGAAACATGTGTGCAAAAAAAGAAAAAAAAAACTTTTTCATTTTGCCTTGTCCCCAAATACCTTTTCTTCCTATACAAATCACATCTCTGACAATTCTAATATTTAAGTTAGGACAGATTTAAATGTAAGACATGGAACCCAACGATTAAGGAAAAAATAAACAATTTATATTACAACTCATGACCTGCCACATTGAATCTTTCAGAGTCATGGTGAGTCTGGAGTACCACATACAGTTCTTGGTAGTAGATGCAGCAGGTTTTCTCCAGGTGGTAACTACCACCATAACTACTACCATTAACTACAATTACCACTGTTATTATTCCTGCTACTCTTAATAAGGATATACAATTTCTTCAAATGAGTATCTTCATTAGAGCTTTGAAGTTTTTTTTAAACATTTTGTTATTGATTTGTTTAATATACAGATAATTGATCACAATAATTTACCACTTTAATCCAATAATAAACCCACTGTATTTCTACTTTCCTAAGTATGCAAATTCTTGTAAAAATTCCAGATACAATTCAGATTCTACCTGTCTTCTCTTAACTTTGCATTTGTCTTCCCTATTTATGTATAAATTAATATTAAATTTCCTTTAACTTTTTCTAAGTTAAATGAAATGTTATGAAGTGTTAAATGAAAGTTAGTTTGCATTATAATATAAAATTCTGCACACCCAATCTGAAGACAAGGCCTGCCAATACTTGTTTTCATTCTCTACACACTACTCTAGCCCTTGCACATGGTAGGTACTCAATAAATATTTGATTTGTTTTTATTTGAAAAGGTCTTATACCTTTCTGATATATTTATTCCCTCTAGCAAACACTGTGATTTGGTGTTAAACAATTTTGGATTTTTAGGTTTTAGAGTGTTATAATCCACTTGTAATATAAATGAAATTCTTTTCCTAGGCAGTGGAGCTGTTTTCACTCAAAGTCAATCTATTAAGGCTAAACTTCCTACTTACAAGATCAACACAGGAGAAATGTCTCTGGAGGTAGTCAAGGATGTCAGGAGACATGTGAAATGGGAAAAGGGGGATGAATAAAATATGTAAGGAGAGGGGGAAGAGAAGGAGAAAGGAAGAGGAAAAAGAGAAAAAAAGAGGAAAAAGAGTAAGAGTGAGGAGGATAAGAAAAACAATTGTTTTCCCTCTAAAATTTATTTATTTTTTTTTTATTTGAGATGAAGTCTTACTCTGTCATTCAGGCTGGAGTGCAGTGGCGCCAACTTGGCTCACTGCAACCGCCATCTCCCAGGCTCAAGAGATCCTCCCATCTCAGCCTCCCAAGTAGCTGAGACTACAGGAACATGGCACCATGCCCAGCTAATTTTTGTATTTTTTGTAGAGATGAGTTTTTGCTACTTTACCCAGCCTGGTCTTGAACTCCTGGATTCAGGCAATCTACCTGCCTCAGTCTCCAATAGTGCTGGGAATGCAGATGTGATCCACTATGTCCAGCCACATTTCTTAATAGTGAAGATTTTATTAAAAATGGGAGATGACATCTCATATATAACAACAACCATAGGTTCAAAGTAAAGGGTTGTAGAAAGATCAAACAAACAGAAAACAAAAAGGAGGAGCAGGTATCACTAATCTTAGATAAAACATATGTTAAACCTGCAACAGGAAAAAAGGACAAAGAAAGACATTACATAATGATAAAGGGTCCAATTCAACAAGACGACCCAATTGTCCTAAATGTTTAAGAAGACTTAAATATCTTAAATATATAAATATATATGCACTCAACATTGGAGAACCCAGATTTATTTTAAAAAAAGTACTTTCAGACTTGAAAAAGACTTAGATACCCATACAATAATAGCGAGGGACTTCAACAACATAATGATAGTGTTAGACAGATCATCAAGGCAGAAAACTAATAAGGAAATTCTCAAAACATAAATTTGACACTTAACCAACTGAACCTAATAGACATCTGCGGCATACTCTACCCATCAGGCAATAAATATACATTCTTCTCATCTGTACATGGAGCATACTTCAAGATCAACCACATGCTCATCCATAAGGCAAGTCTCAATAAATTTTTAAAACTTGATACCATACCAATCGTACTTTTGTACCACAGTGGAATACAAGTAGAAATCAATACCAAAAAAATCTATCAAAACCACACAATTACATGAAAATTAAACAGTGTGCTCCTGAATGGCTTTCAGATAAAGAATAAAATTAAGGCAGAAATTAAAAAAATATTTGAAATAAATAACACCAGAGACACAACATACCAAAATCTCTGGGATTCAGCAAAGGCACTGTTAAGATGAAAGTTTATAGCACTAAATACCTACCTCAAAATGTTAGAAATATCTCAAGTTAAAGATCTAACATCACACCCAGATAAATTAGAAAAACAAGAACAACCTAACCCCAAAGCTAGCAGAAGAAAAGAAGTAACTAAAATCAGAGCACAACTGAACAAAATTGAGAACCAAAAATCCACACAAAACAATTACTGAAGCTAAAGGTTGTGTTTTTGAAATATAAATGATTGATAAGCTGCTAGCTAGATTAACAAAGAAAAAAAGGAAGACATTCTAGATAAACACAATCAGAAATGACAAAGGTGACATTACAACCAATCTCACAGAAACACAAATATCCTCAGAGACTATCATGAACATCTCCTTGCTGCAAACAAGAAAATCTAGAGGAAAAAGATAAATTCCTGTAAACACACAATCTCCCAATACTGAATCAGGGAGCAATTGAAACCCTGAATAGTCCAAAATTGAATTCAGAAGTTGAATCAGTAATAAAAGACTAACCAATCAAAAAAAACCCTAGACTGTACAAGATGGATTCACAGTCAAATTCTACCAGATGTACAAAGAAGAGCTGTTACCAATTCTACTGAAACTATTCCCAAAAATTAAGAAGAAGAAACTTCTTCTTTACTCATTCTAGGAAGCCAGCATCACCCTGATACCAAAACCTGACAAAGGCAGTATGCAAAAGGAAAACCACAAGCCAATATCCCTGATGAATGTAGATGCAAAATTCCTCAACCAAGTACTAGCAAACTAAATCCAGTAGCATCTCAAAATGTTAATTCACCGTGATCAAGTAGGCTTCATTCTCAGAATGCAAGGTTGGTTCAACATATGCAAATTGATAAATGTGATTCACCACAGAAACAATTAAAAACAAAAACTATATGATTATCTTGACAGATGTGGGAAAAACTTTTAATAAAATCTAATATCCCTTCCTGATAAAAACCCTCAACAAACTAGGCATCAAAGGATCATGCCTTTAAATAATTAGAGCCATCTGTGACAAATGCACAGCCAACATCATACTGAATGGGCAAAAGCCAAAGACATTCTCCTTGAAAACTGAAATGTGACAAGGAAGCCCACTGTCTCCACTCCTATTCAACATTCTTGAAAGTCTTAGCTACAGCAATAAGACAAGAGAAAGAAATAAGTCATATGAGTTGGAAAAGGAAAGGACAAACTCTTTTTGCTGACAATATAATTTTCTACCTAGAGTACTGTAATGACTCCACCAAAAGACCCTTAAAAATGACAAATGACTCAGTAAAGTTTCAAGATATAAAATCAATATGCAAATATTAGTGGCATTTCTGTACACCAATAATGTTCAAGCTGAGAGCCAAATCAATAATACAATCCCATTTGCAATAGTCTCAAAAAAATAGAAATAGATCTAACCGAGGAGGTGAAAAATCTCTACAAGGAGAACTATAAAACATTGCTGAAAGAAATCATAGATGGCAGAAACAAATGGAAAAGCATTTCATGCTCATCAGTTGGAATAATCAGTATTGTTAAAATGGCCACACTGCCCAAAGCAGTCTACAGATTCAATGCTATTTCTATCAAATGAACTTTGTCATTTTTTACAGAACTAGAAAAAAACTATTATAAAATTACTATGGAACCCAGCAAGAGGCTGAATAGTCAAAGCAATCCTCAGAAAAAGGACAAAGCTGGTGGCATCATATTACCCAACTTCAAACTGTAGTATACGGTCACAGTTACCAAAACAGCACTGTACTTATACAAAAACAGAAACACAGACTAATGGAACAGAATAGAGAATCCAGAAATAAAGCTGCTTATCTAAAGCTATCTGATCTTTGACAAAATCAACAAAAGTAAGCAATAGGGAAAGGACTCTTCATTCAATAAATAGTGTTACAATAGCTGGCTATCCATATGCAGAAGAATGGAATTGGACCCCTACCTTTCAGCATGTACAAAAATCAACTCAAGATGGATTAAAGGTTTAAATGTCAAACCTTAAACTATATGAATCCTAGAAGAAAACCTAGGAAACACCATTCTGGCCATCAGCCTTAGGAAAGAATTTATGACTATGTCCTCAAAAGCAATTGCAACAAAAATTGACAATTGGGACCTAATTAAACTAAGAGCTTCTTCACAGAAAGGGAAACTATCAAGTGAGTAAACAGACAACCTACAGAACAGAGAAAATATTCATATCCAACAGAGGTCTAATATACAGAAGCTATAAGAAACTTAAACAATTCAACAACCAGAAACCAACTCCTTTAAAAAGTGGGCAAGGGACATGAACAGACTACCTATTGAAAGAAGACATGAATGAGGCCAAAACATATATGAAACAATGCTTGTCATCACTAATCATCAGAGAAATGCAAATCAAAAAGACAATGAAATACTATCTCATACCAGTCAGAATGGCTATTATTTAAAAGTTTTAAAAAAATAAATGCTGGTGGGGGATGTGGAGAAAACGGAACACTGTTGGTGCGAATGTAAATTAGTTCAGCCACTGTGGAAAGTGGTTTGGAGATTTCTCAAATAACTTAAAACTGAACTACCATTTGACCCAGCAATCCCATTACTGAGTATATATCCCAAGGAAAAGTAATCCTTGAACCAAAAGAGATTACATGCTCTTGCATGTTTATTGCAATGCTATTCACAAGAGCAAAGATGTAGAATCAACCTAGGTGCCCATCAATGGTGGACTAGATAAAGAAAATGTGGTATATATATACCTTGGAATGCTACACAGCCATAAAGAATAAAATCATGTCCTTTGCAGCAACATGGGTGCAGCTGGATATGCATCAATATCCTAAGTGAATTAATACAGGAATATAAAATTAATACTTCCTTTTCTCACTTATAAGTTGTGGATAAATACTGGGTACTCATGGACTTAAAAATGGCAACAGACACTGGGAACTATGAGAGAGAGGACAAAGGGAGCTGGGCAAGAGTTGAAAAATGAACTGTTTGGTACTATGTTCACTACATGGGTGACAGAATCAATTATACCCCAAGTCTCAACATCATGCAATATGTCCATATAATAAACCTGCATGTGTACATCCTGATTCTAAAACAAAAGTTGGCGTTATTTTAAAAAAATAAAAAACAAAAGGGAGGAGTGATAGTTAAGCAGCAGATGCTCAAATATTTTCTATTTTTGATGAGGACTTCTGACCTAGTATAGAATTCTTCCTATTCTTATGCAAGTAACCATTTGTCATCATAATTAACAGTAACTTCATTAGATTCCTGGCTGTACTGTAGAATTACTGTTAAAGAATAAGGGCCACCGGAGGTCAAAGCTGCAGTGAGCCATGATCGTGCCACTGCATTCCAACCTGTGTGACAGAGCAAGACTCTATCTCAAAAAAATAAAAAATAAAAAGAGAATAAGGGCTACGGGTCGACTTTCCCCAAACTTACTATTTTTGTTATTTCTCTGTCTTTTGCTTTTAAATAGAAATTACAGCTATGAGACTCTTACTTCAAATTTTTGTTCTGCAACTTAGTCATTGTATGACTTTGGACAAATCACTTTTTCTCTTGGAACATATTCTTCAATTTTTAAAGTGAGAATAGTAATAAACTGATGCTGTATGTATAGTAGGCATTTCCGCAGTGGTAAATTTTACTAATAAAATCTTTATTTAAAAAAATTATATAGAATTCAAGTAAAGTGAAGAAAACTTTTTCATATGCTCTCATTGCTGTCCTAAATTATTTTTATTATATTTTAACAAAGTATGTGCAAACATGCTTATAATTCTTATATTGTAAAAAATCACAACAGAGCTTCACAGTAATACAAATAAAAATATGCAGTTAAATTATTCAAAATATTTCATGTGACAGATGATATGTTATTTTGCTGAACTACATCTATGTGGGTTTAATTATTTAAAAAATATAGACTTTTTTTTATTTTTTTAACTTGTATACTATAATGTTAAGCCTGTTGGACCATTCCTTTATGTCATAGCCATCACTGCAGCCATTTTTAAAAAAAATTTGAATCACAATCCATTGTGTTAATGGGCCAATTCATGTTGCAATCCACCCAAAAATTAACACCAATAAATAATTTTAAAATATAATTTAATGGAAAATTCTTTATTGTTTATTACTGATTAGTCTTTATGAACTGCTGCAGGTTGTGCTGTATAAAGATACATCTACACAGAACACTCACAAGAACACGAATAGTATCTACTGTTATGCATGGATTTCTTTAAATCTAGTATGCTCATACTACTGTGTACCTTGTGATGATTTAATTATTCAACCAGAATTCTCTACTTAAACAATTATAAAATTTTTGTAAGTTTGTACCATTTGCTCTGATGTCATTTACCATTCATTTGGTACAAAATTCCATTTATATATTAAGTCTGCTTCTGTTCTTTTCTCATTAGCCTGTGACAATTAATGTAGAACATTATTCCACCACATTGTCATTTCCATGATGTCAAAACATTCTAAATTTATTAAATAAATTATGAAGCTAAAATCTTAGTCTGTGAAAATATCTTTCAATTGTAGCTGATCACTGTAAAAGAGAAGTTTTGTCTTTATAATTAGTAAAAGAATCTAACAAGAGTACAATAGCTGACACATGATGATGGCTGTCTCATTAACATCAGGACATGATCACCTAAAACCAGCCAGACATGCTCTGACTGGATGTGATCATTTGGTACCAATATCACTATAAATTCACATGTAGGCCGGGCACAGTGGCTCATGCCTATAATCCCAGCACTTTGGGAGGCCGAGGCAGGTGGATCACATGAAGTCAGGAGTTTGAGGCCAGCCTGGCCTACATGGAGAAACCCCATCTACAGTAAAAGTACAAAAATTAGCTGGGCATGGTGGTGTGCACCTGTAATCCCAGCTACTCAGGGGGGATGAGGCAGGGAGAATTGCTTGAACCTGGGAGGCAGAGGTTGCAGTGAGCTGAGTTTGTGCCACTGTACTCCAGCCTGGGTGACAGAGTAAGACTCCCTCTGAAAAAATTAAAATAAGTAAAAATGAAAATAAGTAAAAATACATAAATTCACATATAAACCTGGACAGTAAAATCTTGTGGCAGTACCAGGTTATAAGATGAGATACTGGATGATTTAGAATATGTCCTATCCTTTCGTATTTTAAAAAATATAACCAATCTGAAAACATAAAATTAAAAACAGAAAATATGTTATTGTGGATTGTCTTGACTTTTCATAATGCTGCTACAGATCCTCATGGGCAAGTAGACATAGCAAATTAATACATTCAATACCAAGAGGTAATCACTGGATAAGTTTGTAATGTTGAACCTTTCATATTCTCTGAATGTTTTCCTTTTTATGGTCTTTATTTTACTACATAAAGTATAATACAATAACTGTATTATGACAGAGATGGGCATTAGTTATGTCAGGGGCATTTGAACCAGTGCAACTCCGTCTTGAAAAGGAACTGCATTAAATGAGGCTGAAACCTACTGGACTGCATTCCTAGATGGTTAGGCATTCTAAGTCACAGGATGAGATAGGAGGTTTGCACAAGATATAGGTTATAAAGCCCTTACTGATAAAACAAGTTGCAATAAAAAAGCTGACTAAAACCCACCAAAACCAAGGTGGCAACAAGAGTGACCTCTGGTCGTCCTCACTGCTGCCTCTCACCAGTGCCATAACAGTTTACAAATGCCATGGCAACATCAGAAAGTTACCCTATATAGTCTAAAAGGGGAGACATGAATAATCCATCCTTTGTTTAGCATATAATCAAGAAATAACCATAAAAGTGGGCAACCAGCACCCCTTAAAACTACTCTGTCTATGGAGCAGCCATTATTTTATTTGCTTACTTTCTTAATAAACTTGCTTTCACTTTATTCGGTGGAGTCTTCCTGAATTCTTTCTTGCACAGGATCCAAGATCCCTCTGGATTGGGACCCCTTTCTAGTAACAGTTATATCCACTTTAACAGTTTTCTAGACTAAGATTATTATAGCTATGTCCTATAATCTAGAACGCCAGCTCTTGTTTGAAATTTTGTCTGTGTGTCAGAGATGACGCCAAACTACTTCAGGAGAAGTTTGTCCCTAACTGTAGAGACTCCTGTGACCTGCTGCCATGGGAAGGAATAACGGCCTTCACTTCAGCCAAGTGAAGTGTCCTTTAAGGATCTTTAATATTCATAAGAGAAAGTCAAACCTTGGGTCACGTTGGTTGGCTGCTGGATCTTATGTTTCTGCACAAACCCAAAGCAGAGTGGCACACTTGTCAGGGAACTCAAATGTGAACTTTCTGCCTTTGGACATATCAGGCGTTCAGGTGAGGAATGTAAGATCAATGGACTTCTCGAAGGACTACAATCTGTCCATTCCTTAAGATAACTGTTCTCAACCCTTTTATGTCTTATCATATGTGAAAGATAATTTGCCTACAAATTTCCATGAGTAAATGCAGATTTGGGTGAATTCAAGAAAGAAAACACAACTATTATAGTAAGATAAAACATTGTAGTAATAATTCATGATTATTAATAACTGTAAATGGTGCACAAAATGGTAGGTAGTATTATGCCCATTTTTCAGAAGAGAAAACTCAAGCTCAGAGAGGCTAAATAACAATTACTGAAAGGTAGATGCCTGATTTAGTCTGCCATGCACTTATGCTCTGGTTTCTCAGCCCATTTTAGGAAGCAATTGTATACTCCTACATAAAGGGATTGATTGAAGAATAGTCCATCATTGTTGCAGAATGGGAATTGTATAAGAAAATGTGACAGTCATGCCTCTTGCAGAAACAGACATGAATTTGACTGGCTCTCACTTATTCTAAAGGGGGAAAATCTGGATACAAATTCAGACTAAGAGCATATTCATGCAAGGGGAAGCTGAAAATTTTTATCTGGTTTTAGTTTCTCTAAAGTTGATAACAACTTTAGGATGACAATGAGAAAACATGTTAGAAAAAATGCAAACACATGCAAAAAATGATAAGATAGTTGGATCATTACTTTGTAAAATTCTCAGGTTAATAAAAACAGTTGACATATAAACACATTTTGGATACAAATGGGATTCAAGAAAAGCCACTGGAGGGGGCTGCTTGTTATTATGAACTCCATGTGGAATACACTTCTCTTCTTTTTACAACCTAGTTTAACTATTGTAAAAGGCATTGTTCTACTTATTTATAGACACTAGTTCATTTAACCCTCACGACAACCTTACAAGTAAATAGGGTCATTATCTTCTTTGTTCAAATAGGGAGACTGAGGCACTGAACACTTATGTAAATTGCTCAAGGTGGTACATAAATTAAGGGGTGGATGTGGCATTCAAACCCAGACAGTTAGCCCAGAGTACATTTTATCACCATTACCCTCTGCTGCCTCCTTTTCCCTTCACTGGTTTCTTGGCAGTCCTCACTTCTCATTCATTCTGGGGTTGGGCTTGGGAAAACCAGTCACTGCAGTAGTGAGAGAAAAGAAGAACCAATCCTCTTTCCCATGCTCCCATTTTCTCCTGGAAAAGCTTGGAGGTTATGAATCTACAGGTATTTTAGCCCATCTCCTCATACCTCCAATCTCAGAGGTCCTCTATCAAAACAAAGAGGTTTTCCCAATGCCTTTGATAAAACTCCATAGGAAAGCCAGAAACCATATGCTCTAAAGCATAACCAGAGAACAAGGAAAACAATGATAACGAGAAAAACAGACAAACAAGTGTTTACCAAGTTAGTCTATGGTAATCACTAGGATAAGTCCATTACAAAGAGCAATTCATTGATCCTTTCAATTATGCTTTGAGATAGGTATTATTACTTTTATTATAACAATAATTAAAGAAAGAGCATAAAGCTTGTGAACATGGCAGTCCTACTGTAGAACCCATCATTGTTGCAACAACATGGGAAAAAAGTCTTGAAAATTTACAGTAGAAATCTATATATAAATATATAACATTAGGGATAAGAATATTTGTCAGAATAACTTAAAAGACAATCTAAGCCACTGATATTTTGACCTTGTATGTATTGCAAATTTATGGATTAAATATTTGTGAAATTACAGAATGATACTCATAGAGCCCTGGGATGGTGTACAGCATGGCAAAGAATCCATTTTTTCTGGTATGATCTTTATGCCAGAGGACAGGGAAAGGTATAAACTCAGTCAACCTTTCCATCGCAGGGTGCTGGCTTTAGGAATGGAGCATGAAGAGGAAGTCCTGGGCCTCTCTTCTACCCCACAGTGTTTCTGGTCAAAGGCAAACATGAAGCAACAAGTGGTAATTACAGAAAGGAGAGATAGTGGTTCAGCCCGCAGGGCTAGCAAGGGTGAAAAAGTAGAAACTTATTCCTACGGCTCGCCTGGTGGAAGTCTGAGCCTCTCACAATAGCTTCTAATGTCAACTGCATGGTTTCTCCTCTCTGTAAGACCCTCTCTTGGCTCTTGCAATCTCCATTCCTCTGGAACCCATTCCCCAGACCATAGGATTCCACTTGAATGCTATCCTGATTCACTGCAGTGGTTGGAGACTAGGGTTTTGATTTGTGTCCTAGACATCCAGAACACATTTTATTTTAACCGAGATACCAGGGTACCTGGTATTGCACACCGGGTATTTACACTTCTTCAATGAGCATAAACTTTTAACCACATCTACAAGATGTTCCTCTGCCACATGAAAACATGGGTCCATTATTCTAAGTAACTTCCTTGAAGAGAACGTTTGGAAGACAACCTGTTCATAGTTTGAGTCCTCTAAGCCCAGTAACTATCACTGCATTCTTCATGTCACGTGTTCTGTTTTATTATCACCAGAGCATGGCAATGTTTAGTCTCTCTCACTATACCAAAGAAAACTCAGAACAGTGCGCTTGTCCTTAGCTTCTGACATCAGTGTTAGCAGGGGTCTCGACAAAGAAAAACATGAGCTGCACTCCACATTTCTAGTTTCTTTTTCCCTCCCTTTGACAGTTGCAAGACAATCTGATAAATAAAACAAAGTGTACATTAAGTATTTGATGCTGAGTATAAAGTTTACCATAGCTTTTATTATACATTCAGTATCTGAAACTGGAATTGGCTTCTTTAAACAAAGGCTGTGATGGAGGAGGCAGCTGTTTTAGAACAGAAATGGCTTTGGATTGGGAGGCTGGGGACCTAAGGCTGAGTCCCAGATCTGCCCTCCCCCAGATACTGGAATCTTCTGGTGGTTGGTTTTATCATCTGTAAAATGGGGATAATCCTGTCTCTCAGGATTAAAATTCTATATCTGTGTAATTATGTATATATCTATCAAACAATACTTTATATACATCTATAATTATGTATGTACTTGTATAATTATGTATGTATCAAACAATACTTTGTTAACTACTGAATGAATAACAGTTCTTAAAATTGCAACGTAAAGTTGGAGAATTATAAACACTAATGGATTGGATCAAATGAAACAATTTTAGTTAAAGGATGTAGACATGTTTGCTACTTCTGTTTCATATCTTGTACATATATGCATACAATCTCTCTCTCTCTTCTCCCCCCATCCCTCTTCACACTTCAGAATATGTAATTAAATGAAGACCCATAACTGCAAATAAAGTTTTGCAAAGCTTTAGGCACAGGTTTGCAGAAAATGCAAATTGTTGGTAATACCATAAAAAGCCACATAGCAATAAAATTGCATCATGAGAATACCAAGAAAACATCTGCTCCTTAAAAATCCCACCAGCATGCAGGGTTCAGTTTGAGGCATCTCTTTTCAGAACAAATGAACAGAACAGCAATGAGTGGAACTCCAGGCAAGAGAAGCAAGATGATTAAGCCCATAGAAGAATCCAGTTATTTGGGTGGATTAGAGAAGAATGGAGAATTCATTGAAGCTATTGCCAAGATGGGAAATAATTACCGTCTGCAAAAATTTCAAAGGTAGAAAAGCAAAGGAAGGAGAGAAATTGTTTAACTTGATCCAGAAGATGATGCATTATACTAGGAAGAAATGAGAGAAAAGGAAACTTTGGAAAATGATTTTTGGTGATTAGAGAGCTCGTATGAAGAGTCCCTGAAGAACACCAAAAACTTAAAGAGGAGTGGGGTGGGGGGTCTGCAGAGCAGTGACATATGAAAATCCATTTAAAAGCCTTTATCAGAATGTCTCCTCCTCTAATGCATAAGAGTGCCCTCTTTATCTCAAAAACTTCATTGCACATGATGGTCAGCCAACCTGATAATTCTTACACTCATTTATAAAATTATGCATGTAACACAAAGCCAATTTTCCAGGAAGAAAAGGTGGTTGAGAACCTTGAAACCTTGTACTTGCCAATGGAGATCCAAATATATGATAGCTGAGAGTCATTGTCTTCTGGGATATAGAAAATATTTAGTTATTCATTTAACAAGTATTTGTTGAGCACCTGCTAGGAACCAGGCATAGTGCTAGGTACTTCATTTATGCCCTGAAATACAGCACTATAATTTTTTTATTATTTGCCCTAGTTCCACTAATTAAATCTTATCTTTGGCCTTGTTCATATTTACCTATTATCTAAAAATAATAATAAGCTCTGTGAGGGTAACAATAGAAACACATATGACTTTTCCCCTCACAGCAACCAGCCCCTTGTTCTAACTGTATATATGAATACTAAATACACCTTGCCTCTGCCCACCATGATGCTCAGATGAGGGCTGGTGGCAAAATACATGATTTCTACAGGGAAATGGATCTTAGCGCTTCATAATACCATTAATCTCCAATTTACTCTTAGACTCACAAACATGTCATGAAATAATGATCATTTTAAAAATATAAATGCATTATTTTCTAGGATAAATAGTCAAATTCTAAAGGAGCAAATAGTATCAAAGTCAAATATGTATAATGGAGACAATCCCAGGGCCTTTCAGGTATACACATATCTAATAATGAAAGACAGAGTCATTAGCCAGGTGGACATCAAGAGCACTAGTTAAATACTCATGACATTGTAAGTAAGGACAGAAAATGGTGATGGATTTCTCTTGTCCTCCTTCCCTTATTTTATGTGCATATTTCTTCTTTATTTCTAACAGTTGATCAACTATAAGCATCTATAATATGGTAAATACCAGAAAGAGACACCATTAATTCTGTCTTTTAGTCTAGAAAAGACCCGCTAAAGAGAAGTTATTTTATTAGTACTCCCCATTCTGTGCCAAATATCCACACATGTTCTCTACAGTGTGTGCTTTAAATTACTTACTGAAATGGATATTTGTCTTTACAAAGAAATAATGGGTTCCTCGTGTCTCTCAGTAACAAGAAAAATGTCCATCCTTCCTGGGGTAAGATGAAAAAGCTAATCAGCATTGTGGTCTCTGGGAGTCTGCAGATGCATACTCCCCCAAACCACAGTGGATTTGGGTTACCTGGTGATATTTGACCTGCCCCTTTGGCTCTTCTTGTACATTTGCCTCACACTTTGTTCAGCTTTGTTTTTAAGTGACTTTGACAGCTCCTAACTAAGGAACAATATGCTCTGGCCAGCTGTTTGGGCCAAGGGTTTTAATGATTTAAAAATAATTTCATATTCACTTTGGCTTTAATGTAGAAATGTCTGCAGATGGGAGGAGGGCCAAATGACGAGTAAAGGGTGGTCTATTGTGGAGGCTGGGCCAATTTTTGCAGAGAGCAAAAGTAGTCTTCCCTGAAGTGAACTTAGCATAGTCAGCCACATATCCTCTAATTAAAGAGAGGTAACCTTTGGGTTGTGGTTATCCATTTACATATATTTGAAAAGTGAATTTTTCAGGGGAAGCAGAACCGTGTCTCTTTTCAATCTGTAAGTGTTATACCTGTCACATAGTAGGGATTTAAAAAATGGTAAATCAAATTGTATTTCCCACTACATTGTAAGCAACTTGAGGTCAAAACTGTGACAGGACCTGGTGTCCTGAGCGTTGCTGTAGGTCTTCAACCAAGACTTGCTGAGTGATCAAGAGACAGACCTGTTTCTCATTCTACTCTATGCCAAGCCGTCGGAGAAGTAGTAAACAGAGTTAACAAGAGATGAAAAGAAGGATTGCTGAGCTACAGTGAGGGGTTAGAGAACACGAATTTGTGGCAAAGTCAATCAGCATGTTTTCAAAAGTATCTCTAACAAAACTTGGCAGCCTGGGAGACAGAGAGAAAGTGAGAAAGAACAAGGAATAAAACAAAATGAAACATAACAATAAAGAGATGGTGGTGGAGTTCCTGGGGTAGGGATTCGGGTGGTAGATGGAGCCACAATCTCCCCATCCCTTCTCTTATTTATCCCTCGGGTGTCCTGGATGGTGAGCTGAACTTTTGTAAATAATTCTAAGAATGCAAGGGACATTTCAGAACTAGATGAACTCATAGAAACTGTTAAAAAACAACCATAAGTTTTGTCATGACTATTGGTCTGAAAGACATTTACCTGTAATTTACTTTAGATTTGAGAGTTTCTATCTCTGCACATCTCCCCATTTCTCTCTTCAACTTTCTCTTGTGCAAGGTCAGCACATAATTTTATAATTTAAACCAAGGTAATTTTGAGAGGGGCAAAAGGTAGCCACTAATGATGACACTCAGGGCTGCTTTATGACTTTGGAAGATCCCTGGGCATTTTGGTCTCCATGGGCTCCATTTTCTTGGGGGCAGGGAGAAATTAAAAATGATATTTTATGACTGTGTTGGTATAAAGACGATACAATCTGGGCTTGATTCAATTTAACATATTCATTTGGATATTTCTTTTTTTCTTCATGATTTCAAAAGAAATTAAAATTAAAACACTTTCACGGACTCCTAAAATTATGATGTACCCTAAGTCCTGTGCGTAGTGTGCCTGATAGAGAAACCAGCCCTGATTATACCAGGACTCAGAAGGCAATGGTCTTTTCCTAGGTATGGTCACTTTATTGGTCACAAGAATTCTGTTAATAAAGGCTGCACTCAGCAGGACTCCAGGTTCCCTGGGGCTTTAGACCTATTCAGAAGGTAATGAATTGCCTGAACTATTATACTCACCATATTGGAGTAGGAGAAAAAATAACATATGAGAGATATCAGGGAAGTGGGTTCAACTGTCTAAGGCAGAGATTGGGTGTGGAGTGTGGTGGGTGAAAGGCAAAGGCAGATTTCAGAAGGGTTTCCTGGAAATCCCTTGAAGCTGCGGTGGGTAGAGGAGGGAGGTTTGCTGATGGCCAAGGCTGTGCTTCTCTCTCTGCAGTAAGTCTTCCTTAGAAAGAGGCAGTGGTTCAGGCTTGGAGCTTCCTTGGGTAGAACATCCAGCTAGAAAACAAGCTGGTTAGGGAGTCATGCCTGGGTGGCAGTGACGTTAGGTGATCATGAGTTTTCTTCCTTTCTCCATAACAAAAGATGGTGACCTTAGCATGGAGTTCCTGTCTGAGATATATTAGCAAGAATTGCTTTGCTACCCACTTAACATCCACAGTCTTCTAGAATTAGGTCACTCCTATTTTAAACTCTTTTTGTATGGGAAGGTAGCTTATCTTTCTAACTTGATTGTAAGCTTCTAGAAAACTCTATGTCTTAGAGGTCATTAGCTCTATCTATAAATAATCTGAGTTCAAGTCTTCAACTTTCTTTTTTAAAATGTTAAATTGACAAAGAATAATTGTGTATGTTTTGGGAGTACGATACAATGTGTTGATCTATGTACACATTATGAAATGATTAAATCAAGCTCATTAATATATTTATCATCCTACATGCTTTTTTTACAGCATAGACATTTAAAATATACTCTCCACAATTTTGAAATGTACAAAAACATTATTAACTATAGTCACCATGTCGTGCCATAGATCTCAAAAATTTACTTCTCCTGTCTAACTGAAACTCTGTGCCCTTTGGCTAACATCTCCCATTTCCCCCATACCCCAGCCTCTAGGAACCAGCATTCTACTCTCTACTCTCATGAATTTGACTTTTTTTAGACTCCATATATAGTTGAGATCCCTTTTTTCTAGGAAACCTAACTTTCTTAGTGGCAGAGCGATGGTTTAAGCTCAGATTTCTTAGATCCCAGGTCAATGTTCTTTGTTATGAAATTTATGAGAATCTTTGTTATGAAATTTTATGTTCTCTGTCTCTTAAAGGTCTCTTCACAGCCTTGAAACTATCACCTAACCACTAACTTCATCTTCTATGAAGTTCTACTGCTGTTATTGTATTGTATTTTTTTCCCTTAATTCATCTATCAGCCCAATAATTTGAGAATCTTTATTGATGTCCAAACTCACACCTTTTACAAAATTTTCTTAATACCTTCAACTCATATATCCTTGATATGAATTCTCCTCTGCCAACCTTCTATTTCTACTACTTTGGACGTCTTTCTCTTAAGACAGACCTAACTTCAATAATCCCCATTGAAGAACTCCTCTGTGCTATGACAGCCACCTTATCTTCTAGTTTTTCTTTCCTTCCCTCTCCTGTATCTGACTTTTGTCCTTCTCATGGCTCCTGTCCTCATCTTTGTCTCAATTATTCCAGTTCTTCACTCTACCGGTTTTATGAGCCTCCAAGTCCAAGACTATGGGAGTCACTTCCATGAGCTCTTTCTAACACACTATAATCGCCCATTATAGAAACCTTAAATCATGCCAGATCCCAAAAGTGAGTTGCTCAACCACCATTTGTAGGCTACACATTCACTCCTAAGCAGCCAAGCTTGGCATAATGGATTTATAAGAAAGTTAGCATGAGTCTGCTAAGCTCTTGTTCCCTAACCTCACTTTTAGACATCTAATTCCTTAGGATCTTAAACATCTTACTCCTCTCTGAATGGTATATCCTTTTTCTCTCAAGAAAAAAAAAATTCTTTAACATTTTTTTCTACATTTTTGATGCCTCGTTCTCAACCATGTCATTCTTACTCTGAACAGATGACCTTCCTTCCAACTTTACTGAAAAAGCAGAGGCCATCTGGTAAAATCTCCAAAATCTTTCCTCTTCTCCATCTGTCAGCATGGTTCACTTTCTGAAACTTTCTGTGGTATCTTCATCTTTCCTTCTCTTTTCTCCTGTTTCCATCTTTTTTAAAAAAGTAAAAAACTTAGGGTATCAAGATGTGCATTGCATGTCTAGATCTCTTAGTAACGTTTATAAATGGATCACTCATGGATCGTATTGTGGAAACCAAGAATTGCAGAGTTAGCAACACCCCCAAAACCACCACCTCATGGTCCCTACTGTCTTGTTTCTCTAGGAGCTATAGAATAAACCTCTTCTTTCTTCAGCAGCTTCAATATTTTTTTCTAATTATTTTGACCTACACAAACATACACAAGAGCATCTGATTTTGTTTGGATGAAAGCAATCCAAACAAAATTGCTTTCATCTTGATTTTTGCAATGAACATGCTATCTCATCATTATTCCCTTTGCCATTAAATACACTGAAAAACATGCCCACTTGTTGCTTCTGTTTATTAATATTTGTAAATCACAGAAAATTATCTCCCATCACCAAATTCTGATGGTAAAGATAAAATGAAATTTTCTGAGTCTTCTTTAACCTGCCCCCTATGTAGTATTTTAAACTATCTTTAATGACCCCTGCCTCTTTGGTATACTCTTCTCTCTTGGCTTCTCCAGACTGGCAATATCCTATATTTTTCCTCCTTTTAATGGTCCTTCTCTGACTCTTTGCTGTTTTCCAACTCTAAAAAGTAATCATTTTTCAAAGCTGTACTCTTACCCTCTTTACTTCACTGTATTCCGTCTCCTTAAGATATCACTTACACCCTTTTCTTCAGCAATACTTTCTAGGCTAATAAGTTTCAAAACAATAACTCCCTTACATTCTCCTCATGAACAGAATCCTGAATTTGCAAACAATATCAACAAAATATTTACAACTGATTCTAACACTAGTATCTCAATATAAATTTAAAATTGATTATAAAATGGAACGTACTAGGCTTTCTCCCAAAATCTGCCCTCTTTTGTCTTTCCTCCTTCTGTCCTTTTACTCCTGCCTCAAGAAGCCTTGAAACCACCTTTGAATTTCTTCCTCTTTATCTATCACAACTAAATTGTGGCCATCTCTTTGATTCCTAGAACTCAACTTATCTGACCTAAAATCTTAAAACTTCATTTGCACTCCTCTTGTAAGATTATCATTTACCATCTTCTTCTATATGTGTTTTTTGAGGAGGATGAGACGACGTTTATTTTTTCCAGAAAAAAAATTATCTTTCTAAATAGCTTTATTAGATATAATTCACATATTATGTATTTCACACATTTAAAATGTACAATCCAATAGGTTTTAGTATGTTTACAAAGTTGTGCGACCATCATCACAATCAACTTCAGAACATGTTCATCATTCAATAAAGAAACACCATAACCTATTGGTGTTTCCAATATTCACTTCCTGTTTTGCCCCCGTCACCTTCTAGCCTCTCCCTCCCACCCACCAACCCCAGGCAATCAATTGTCTAGTTTTTGTTTCTATATGTTTGACTATGCTGGACATTTTTTAATTCTTCCTTTCTAAGTGTAATTGTATATTCATTGACCAATGTCTCTCCATCCTCTCTACCTTCTTAAGCCTCTGATAGCCACCATTCCGCTCTTTTCTATGAGATCAGCTTTTTCAGATTTCACATATAAGAGAGATTGTGTTGTATTTGTCTTTCTGTGCCTGGCTTATTTCACTTAACATAATGTTCTCTAAGTTCATCCATGTTGTCACAAATAATAGGATTTCATCATTTATTAAGGCTGAATACTATTCCATTGCATATATATACCACATTTTCTTTATTCACCTGTTGATAGATACTTAGGTTGATTCCATGTCTTGGCTATCATGAACAGTGCTGTAATAAACATGAATGCAGATGTTTCTTCAACATTCTGATTTCAGGTTCTTTGGATATATACTGTTTAGTGGAATTACTGAATCATATGGTAATTCTGCTGTTAATATTTTGAGGAAACTCCATACTGTTTTCTATAGTGGTTGTACCAATTTACATTCCCACCAACACTGTATAAGGGATCCCTTTTCTCCACATTTTCAGTGACACTTGTTATCTTTTGATTTTTTGATAGTGTACATTCTAACAGATGTGAAGTGACAACTCATTGTGGTTTTGATTTGCATTTCTGTTATATAAGTAATGTTGAATGTTTTCATATGCCTTTTAGCTTGTATGTCTTCTGTTAACAAGTATCTATTCAGGTCTTTTAACCATTTTTAAATGGATTTATTTGTTTTCTTGCTATTGAGTTATGAGTTTATTATATAATTTAAATATTAACCCCTTGTCATACAGGTAGTTTGCAAATATTTCTCCCATTTTGTAAGTTTTCTCCTTTCTCTGCTGTTTCTTTACTGTGCAGAAGCTTTTTAGTTTGATATAATCTAATTTGTTGAATTTTGCTTTTGTTACCTGTGCTTTTGAGGTCCTCTCCGACAATTCTTGCCCATAACAACATCATGAAACATTTCCCCTATGCTTTCTTTTACTAGTTTCATAGAATTAGATCTTACATTTAAATGTTTAATTTATTTTGAGTTGGTTTTTGCATGTGATGAGAGAGTAAAGGTCTAATTTCTTTTGAATATGAATATTCAGTATTACCAACATCATTTATTTTAAAGACTATCCTTCTCCCAATGTGTGTTCTTGGCATCTTTGTCAAATGTTAGTTGATTATAAATGCCTGGATTTCTTTTTAAGCTCTCAATTCTGTTCCATTGGTCTATTTGTTTTTGTGTCAATATTATGCTGTTTTGGTTATTATAAGATTTATGGTATATTTTCAAGTAAGTTAGTGTAAGGCCTCCACCTTTGTTCTTCTTGCTCAATATTGCTTTGGCTATTTGAGGTTTTTGTGGTTCCATACAAATACTAGAATTGGTTTTTCTATTTCTGTGAAGAATGTCTTTGATATTATGATAAGGATTGTATTGAACCTGTAGATCACTTTGACTACTGTGAACATGTTAACACTATTAATTCTTTTATTATTATTTATTTGCTTATTTATTTATTTTTACTCTAAGTTCCAGCATACATGTGCAGAGTATGCAGGTTTGTTACATAGGTATATATGTATGTGGTGGTTTGCTGCACATATCAACCCATCATCTAGGTTTTAAGCCTCAAATGCATTAGGTATTTGTCTTAATGCTCTCCCTCCCCCTTACCCCCAGCCCCTAAGGGCTCCAGTGTGTGTTGTTTCCCCTCCCCTATGTCCATGTGTTCTCACTGTTCAATTCCTACTATGAATGAGAACATTTGTTATATGGTTTTCTGTTCCTGTGTTAGTTTGCTGAGGATGATGGCTTCCAGCTTTCTCTATGTCCCTGCAAAGGACATTATCTTATTCCTTTTTATGGCTGCATAGTATTCCATGGTGTATATGTACCATATTTTCTTATCCAGTCTATCACTGGTGAGCATTTGGGTTGGTTTCAAGTCTTTCCTATTGTAAATAGTGCTGCAATAAACATACGTGTACATGTGTCTTTATAGTACAATGATTTCTATTTCTTTGGGTATATACTCAGTAATGGAATTGCTGGGCTGAATGATATTTCTGGTTCTAGATCCTTGAGGAATCACCACACTGTCTTCCACAATGGTTGAACTAATTTACACTCCCACCAATGGTGGAAAAGAATTCCTATTTATTCACAGCCTTGACAGCATCTATTGTTTCCTGACTTTTTAATAATCACCATTCTCACTGGCATGAGATGCTATCTATCTCATTGTGGTTTTGATTTACATTTCTCTAATGATCAGTGATAATGAGCTTTTCTTCAAATGTTTGTTGGCCTCATAAATATTTTCTTTTGAGAATTGTCTTTTCATATCCTTTGCCTACTTTTTGATGGGGTTGTTGGTTTTTTTCTTGTAAATTTGTTTAAGTTTCTTGTAGATCCTGGAAATTAGACCTTAGTCAGATGGGTAGATTGCAAAAATTTTCTCCCATTCTTTAGGTTGCCTATTCACTCTGATCCACTTTCTTTTGCTGAGCAGAAGCTCTTCAGTTTAATTAGATCCCATTTGTCAATTTTGGCTTTTGTTGCCATTGCTTGTGACATTTTAGTTATAAAGTCTTTGCCCATGCCTATGTCCTGAATGGTATTGCCTAGGTTTTCTTATAGGGTTTTTATGATTTGGGGTTTTGCATTTAAGTCTTTAACCCATCTTGAGTTAATTTTTGTAGAAGGTGTGAGGAAGTGGTCCAGTTTCAGTTTTCTGCATATGGCTAGCCAGTTTTCCCAGCACCATTTATTAAATAGGGAATCCTTTCTCCATCGCTTGTTTTTGTCAGGTTTGTCAAAGATCAGGTGGTTGTAGATGTGTGGTGTTATTTCTGAGGACTCTGTTCTGTTACATTCATCTATATATCTGTTTTGGTACCAGTACCATGCTGTTTTGGTTATGGTAGACTTGTAGTATAGTTTGAAGTCAGGTAGCATGATGCCTCCAACTTTGTTTTTTTTTCTTAAGATTATCTTTTTTTTTTTTTTTTTTTTGGTTTCTTATGAAATCCCATGTCGGGTGCGGTGGCTCATGCCTGTAATCCTAGCAATTTGGGAGGCCAAAGCAAACAGATCACTTGAGGTCAGTAGTTCAAGACCAACCTGGCCAACATGGCAAAACCCTGTCTCTACTGAAAATGCAAAAAAAAAAAAAAAAAAAATAGATGGGTGTGGTGGCATGAAAAATTAGCCAGGTGTGGTGGCATGTACCTGTAATCCCAGCTACTTAGGAGGCTGAAACAGGAGAATCACTAGAACCCAGGAGGTGGAGGTTGCAGTGAGTTGAAATTGCACCACTGCACTCCAACATAGGCAACAGCCTAGGCAAAGACTCTATCTCAAAAAAAGAAAAAAAAGAAAGAAATTCCTTAGCCAATATTATACTGAATGGGCAAAGCTGGAAGTATTCCCTTTGAAAACTGGCACAAGACAAGGATGCCCTCTCTCACCACTCCTTTTCAACATAATACTGCAAGTTCTGGCCAGGGCAATCAGGCAAGAGAAAGAAATAAAGCATATTCAAATAGGAAGAGAGGAAATCAAATCGTCTCTGTTTGCAGATTACATGATTCTATATTTAGAAAACCCCAGCATCTCAGCCACAAAACTCCTTAAGCTGATAAACAACTTCAGCAAAGTCTCAGGATACAAAATCAATGTGCAGAAATAACAGGCAATCTTATACACCAACAATAGACAAGCAGAGAGCCAAATCATGAATGAACTCTCATTCACAACTGCTACAAAGAGAATAAAATACTTAGAAATACAACTTACAAGGGACCTAAAGGACCCCTTCAAGGAGAACTACGAACCACTGCTCAAGGAAATAAGGGAGAAGACAAACAAATGGAAAAACATTCCATGCTCACGGATAGAAAGAATCAATACCATTAAAATGGCCATACTGCCCAAACGAATTCATAGATTCAATGCTGTTTCCATGAAACTACCATTGACTTTCTTCACAGAGTTAGAAAGAAAACACTATAATTCTTCTAATTCATTAGTACAAGATATCTGTTTGTCTATTTGTATCTTCTTCAATTTATTTTGGTAAATGTTTTATAGTTTTCATTGTTGAGATCTTCTACTTCCTTTGTTAAATATATTCCTAGGTATTTTTTTGTAGTTATTGTAAATGGATTTTTTTAAATTTCCTTTACAGTTTGCTATTAGCATATAAAACTACTATTGATTTTTATATGTTAATTTTGTATCCTGCAGTTTTACTGAAATCATTGATTAGTTCTAACAGATTTTTTTTTTGGTATAGTCTTCAGGGTTTTCTATGTATAAGATCATCTTGTCTGCAAACAGGGATAATCTTTTTTTTCTTTCTGAATTTGATGTTTTTGTTTCTTTCTCTTGCCTAATTGCTTTGGCTGGGACTTTCAGTACTATGTGAAGTAGAAGTGGTAAATGTAAGCATCCTTGTATTGTTTCAGATCTTCGAATAAAAGCTTTCAAGTTCACATTCAGTATGATGTTAGCTGTGGGTTTGTCATATATGGCCTTTATTATATGGAGGTACATTCCATCTATAACTAATTTGTTGAGAGTTTTTATCATAAGGGGATGTTGAATTTTGTCAAATGCTTCTTCTGTATCTATTGAAATGATCATATTGTTTTTGTCTTTTACTCTGTTAATGTAATGGACCATTTTTATTGATTTGAATGTGTTGAACATCTTTGCATCCCTGTGGTAAATTCCACTTGGTCATGGTGAATGATCTTTTAAATGTGCTGCTGAATTTAGTTTGCTAGTGTTCTGCTGCAAATTTTTGCATCTATGTTCATCAGGGATATTGGCCAAGTATTTTCTTTTTTGTGTGTCCTGGTCAGGTTTTGGCATTAGAGTAATGGCCTCATCGAAGGAGTTTGGAAAAATTCCTTCCTCTTAAGTATTTTGGGATAGTTTGAGAAGAATTGGTATTAGATCTTTAAATGTTTGGTAGAAATCAGTCGTGCAGCCATCAGGTCTTGTATATTACTTCCATGGGAGACTTTTTATTGCTTATTTAATCTCTTTACTCATTATTGGTCTGTTCAGATTTTCTATTTTTTTCATAATTCCATATTGGTAGATTGTGTGTGTCCAGGAATTTATCTATTTCTGCTAGATTTTCTAACTTGTTAGTATGCAATTATTGATAATAGTCTCCCTCATGATCCTTTGTATTTCTCTAGTGTCAGTTGTACTGTCTCCTTTTTCAGCTCTGATTTTATTTATTTGGAGTTTCTTACTTTTTTCTCAGTTAATCTATCTAAGTGTTTGTCTTCCCCTGTACTTCTAATGGTAGAAAGTTCATCCCTCTATAAAGCAGTCTGTTTCATTTGTGGACAAGTATGTCTATTATACTTCGCTCTTCATTTACTTACCATCCTTGGGCAAAATGAAAATAAATCTTCATCTATCAGACCTTTGAGCAACTACAAAACCTCCTCATTTTCAACTTTTTCAAATGTTTTTCCTGAAATGTGTTTTCTGAATATCTTGCCATTCTGATTGCCTTCCCTTAAATAAGCTGTAGTTTATCCAAGTTCAAGTGCCTCTCCAGGTTTTCAATTTAAATAAAGGATTTCATGTTTAGGACTAGGCTGTGTTTTTGTTTTCATCTCTCATTGTTCTTCTTTCTTCAAAATTTCTAATTTTTAAATTCTTTTATTCATTTATAGTATTATTCTCTCCAACTTTTTACTATTTTTCAAAGGAGTAAATTATACTGGTATTTCTTCATAAAACTGTATACAAATGATTTTTTTAAATGTAGAACAATCCAGACTCTTGCATAATACCACTAGAAACCACCAGCCAAAATGATGATTCTCATAAGGGTCATGATCTTGGACTCGTTATTTTGAAAGACTGTGAATGTGAGAGTATTATTTAGCCACACTAATTTATTTAGTAATTAGGAAAATTTTAAGAGATCTCCTCAAGTCCGTTAGTCTAGAAACTGAAAATCAGGTGGTGAATTTAATCACAGAGAGTAAGTCTCCTCAACTCCCTTCCATTTAAAATTTTTTATTTCAAAAATGTTAAGTACTTTCTTTACATCCAGCTTCTGACATTGCTGTCAGAGGCAGAAGTTGTTATTCACTTTTAAGACAAATCCCTCTAAAAACTGGACCAGAAATAGCCCCCTCATCTTTAATGAATGCTGTCTCATCAATTGTTTTTTATTAAGTGAAAAGAGCTACTGTATCTTTGGGAAAAAACAGGCATACATTGGTATTTCAACACCTCTACTTTTAATTTTGTTACTTGGGCATGTTGCATAAAAAGTTTAATAATGCTTATCTTAAATTGTTTTGATAAGCATGCAAGATAATGTATAAACTACTTTTAGCATGAAGTCTGACAGAGCAAAACAACCCAGTGAGTTTGAGTTCAGTTGCCTGCCCACCCCATACTTCCTTATTCCTAAATTTTGTTCCTGCTGTAGAGATTTTCAAATCAGTTCTGGTTCAAATTCTAATCCGAGTATATTTACAGTTGCCTTCTTTCTTAAAGTCTCCTAAAAAGTTTTCACCTTACAGGCAAAAATATCTTTCTAAACTTAACTGAATGCTTGATGTTTATAAATCTTTAAAATTAATATTACCCAACCAATTGATATATAATTTCTATAAAATAAAATGCACCAATTTCAATAAACAGTGTGATAAGTTTTGCTATATGTGTACATTTGCATAAACTCTTTCACAATTAAGATACAGAATACTCTCATAACACCAGTACAATCCATGGCTATTTGTAGTCAATTTCTTTTTCCACCCCAACATAACCAACCCAGTTACCAGGCAACCACTAATCTGCTTTTAGCTTCTATAGATTATTTTTGCCTGTTCTAGAATTTTATATAAAAGCAGTTCTACAGTTTTTAATCCTTCATATCTGGCTTCTTTCATGCAGCATAATATGATAAAGTGTATCTTTAGTTTATTTCCTTTTATTGCTGCATAGTATTCCCTTATATGGATGTACTACAATGGTTTATGCACTCAACTGTGTATAGACATTTGTCTTATTTCCAAATTTAAGTTATTATGAAAAAAAGTTGCTATGATTATTCATATACAAGTCTTTCTGTAGAAATATGCTCCATTTCTCTCAGGTAAACAGTTTAAAGAGTAGAACTGTCTTATAAAAATAAGTGTATGATTTTAAAGCTATCAAATTGCTTTCCAAAGTGATTATACCATGTTACACTACCACCAGCAATATGAGAATTTCAGTTCCAGTTATTCCACATCCTCACCAGCAATTAGTAGTCAGCCTCTTAACATGCACCATTGTGATGTGTATGTAGAAGTAGCTAATTATGATTTCAATTTTCACTCCCGTGATTACTAATGATGTTGACCATCATTTATGTGCTTATTGGCCATTCATGCATGTTTGTATGTGAAGTTTCTGATCAACTCAATTTTTCCCCTTTTTATATTGATTGTCTTCTTATAATTGAACTGAAATATCTTTTTTTTACATTTTTGATACAAATTTTCAGATATATGTATTGCAAATACATTTTCCAGCCTGTTTTTATAATATATATATATATTCATTTTCTTAATGTATTTTTCAAATGGCAGTAGTTGAAATTTTTGAAAGTCCAATTAATCTTATTTTTTTTTAATGGTCAAAGGGTGTGTATGTGTGTGTGTGTGTGTGTGTGTGTCTTAGCGTCCTGTCTAGGAAGTATTTAGAATGTCTTTTTCAATTACAAGATTGCAGAGATGTTTTCCTCTGATTCCTTCTAAAAGATTTAGCTTGTTTATGCTTCGTTCTATTATCTAGAGGTATCTAGATATTTTCTGTTATCTAGAGGTAATTTCTGTGTATGATATGAGGAAAAGGTTGAGATTAATTACAATTAAGTAAAATATTTAATTAAAGTAAGCCTTCAGTCAAATAGTGGGTT
Organism: Ateles fusciceps; assembly: GCA_036589455.1. Taxonomy (NCBI): domain Eukaryota; kingdom Metazoa; phylum Chordata; class Mammalia; order Primates; family Atelidae; genus Ateles; species Ateles fusciceps. The sequence continues at coordinate 28,238,949 of JAZHEH010003205.1, read as the reverse complement.
CTTCAGATTTGTTCTTTTTCTTCAACATTGTTTTGGCTTTTCTAGGTTTTTTTTTTTCTTTTTTTTCTTTTTTTTTTTTGCATTTCTGTTTAAATTTCTCATGTAAATTTTATAATTAGCTTGTCAGCTTTGATCAAATAGCCTGCTATGATTTTTATGGGTTCTGATTAGAACTGTATAGAATTGGTAAACCAATTTTGTGAGAATTGATACCTTCAAAGGATTGTCTTTCTTCCAATTCACAAACATTATGAGTCTCTATTATATTTAGATTTTCTAATTACTCCCAACAGTGCTTTGTCATTTTCAGAGTGGTGGTCTTACACGTATTTTTTTAAAATTTATCGCTAATAATTTATGATTTGGAAGTCAGGATAAATGAAATTTTTAAAATCTAATTGTAAAGTGTTCTTTTCTTGTATATAGAAGTGCAATTAATTTTTGTATATTTACCTTCTTTCTCACAACCTTACTAAATTTATTTACTACTTCTAGAGACCTTTCTGTAAATTCCTTAGGATGTTCTCATGCATAGTGATGCCATCTCTGGGTGAAGAATGTTTTACTTCTTTATATTTAATATTTGTTCCTTTTCTTTTCTTGCCTTATTTCATTAACTAGGACTTTCAGTAGTAAAGCCACTAGAGGTGGTATTCAAACTTGCCTTTACCAAATATTGAAGAAAAAATTCATTCTTTCACTTCTAAATGTGATGATAGCTTTAGTATTTTTTTTACATATACCTTTTATCAGAGTGAGAAAGCTTCCTTCTAAATTTGCTGAGAATTTTTATTATAAATTAGTGTTTTAAATTGTCAAATGTTCTTTTGTATCCATTAAAATAAGCACATATCTTATCTCTTTTATTTATTAAAATAGCAAAATATTGCATATTGATAGATATGCAAATTTTAAACTAATTTTGTAGCCTCGAGATAACCCTTTTGAAATATTTCTGGATTGGACTTTCTAGAATTATGTTAGGTGTTTTTGTGTCTATATTCAGCAGAGATATAGTTTTTTAAAATAATAATTTTGCCTGGTGGTTTTATTTGAATAATGCTCACCTCATAAAATGAGCTAGGAAGTATGACTTCCTCCTTTATATTCTGAAAGAATTTCTGGAGAAATGACATTAATCCTTAAGTATTTTGTAAAAATCACCAGTCAATCCATCTGAGCCCGGAATTTTGTGAGAAGATTATAGTCACAAATACACATAAAGCTCTTCAGCTTTTCTATTTTTTCTGTGTTGTTTCAAGCAATGTGGTATTTTTATTTTATGGCCTAAAGACTTTTATAATTTCTCTGTATCTCACTAATGTTTATAGGGTCTCTAGTATTGTTTTGTTTTTCATTCTTGATATTGGCAAATATGTCTTTTTTCTTAACCTGATAATTCTAGCTAAGCATCTAATGAAGTTATTGATCTTTTTAATAAGATAGCTTTTGATTTTATTAATCTTTTATTGTACATATTTTCCATTTCCTTTATTTTTACTCTGAATTTTATTTTTTTTCTTCTACTTAATTTGGGTTTAAATTTTTCTTTTTTATAATAAGGAAGCCTAGATTTTTGAATTTAGATTTTTGCTGTTTTCTAATATAAACACTTTAAGCTAAAAAATTTCTCCTTATAAACTACTTTAGCTGTATCTGGTGCATTTTGATATGTTGTATTTTGTTTAGCTCACAATGAGTAATTTAAAAATATGCTTTCCCCAATAATTGTGGATTTTCCAGTTTGTTTTAAAAAATTGAATTTTATTTTAATTTTCTTATAGTCAGATAATATACTTTGCATCCTTTGAAACTTGTTGATTCTTCTTTTATGACTTATATAATATATTTGAATGAATAATCCATGTATGCTTACATAGAATGTGTATTTGCTATTGTGTGTCATACTTTGTAAATGTCAATCAGTTCATACAGACTGATAGATTAACCATGTACTTATTTTGTTAAACTCAGAGAGAGGTGTTAAAATTGTCAATTATATTGTGGATTTGTCTATTTCTTGTAGTTTTGTGACTGTTTTTTCATATATTTTTAAGCTCTAGTATAATTGCATGCATATGTAAGATCCTTATATCTTTTTGATGAATTCATTACTTAAAAACATCCCTTTTTATGCATCAACTATTCCTTAACCACAGTTTACTTTGGTATTAATACAGGAACTCTGGCTTTCTTTAGAGAGGCGACTGCATGGTATACCTTTACTATCTTTTAAATTTTATTCTATCTCTGTTCTTATAGTTAATGTCAATTTCTTGTACATAGCATATAGTTCAATTTAGCTTCCCTCAATACTTGTGTTTTAATTATAGTGCCAAACCATTAAACTTAATGTAATTATTGATGTAGTTGTGTTTAGGTCTACTACTTTGCTGTGTTTTGCAGTTTGTTTAATCTGTTCTTTATTCATTTCTTTCTCTTTTTCCACCTTCTTTTGGCTTACACGAACATATTTTTTAATACTTCATTTTATCTTCTAAAACTTTTTAGCTGTATCTGTTTTTTTAATACGTGGATATTCTGCGATTTACAATATGCATTTGAAACTTGCTAAATCCTACATTGAAATAATATTAGATATACAGTAGCCCCCTTTGCAGTTTCTTTTTCTATGTTTTCAGTTACCTGCAGAACAATACAATACGATGTTTTGAGAGAGAGAAACCACCTTCACATAACTTTTATTACAATATATTTTTATAATTGTTCTATTTTATTATTAGTTATCACTATTAATCTTGTACTGTGCCTAATAAATTAAATTCTATCATTGATATATATATATATATATATATATATATACATATATACATAGGAAAGAACATAGTATATATAATGTTTGGTACTATCCACAAGTTTCAGGCATCCACTAGAGGCTTTGGAATTTATTCTCCATGAATAAGGGGGGGAAATTTTACTGTACTATAGTAACAGTCTAATGACATTTTTCTATATTGTTCTTTGTTTTGTTATTGTCATAAATTTTAAATATACATATCTGTAATTTCCAAAATACTGTAGTATCTTTGTATTAAATGGTAAATTATGTTTTAAATAAATAAGAAATGAGAAAAAAGCATTTAATAGTTTCTCACATTGTTCTTTCCAGTCTTTCTCATTTCTTTATATAGATTGGAATTTCTAACTGATACTACTATTATTATGACTGACGTAAAGAACTTTTTTTTAACATGACTCTGATTCAACTTTGTTGGTGATAATTCTCTCTCACTCTTTTTGACTGAAAATGACTTTTTTATTTAACCTTATTTTTTAAGAATATTTTTGCTGCATATAGAATTTTAGCTTGACAGTTTTATTCTCTTTTTCACTTTAAATGTTGTTTGATTGTTTCTGTCTTGCATTGCTTCTGATGAAAATGCCGTTCTTATTTTTATGTTTGATGCCATGTAATTAATGTGTTTTTAATTCTAGCTGTTTTATTTAAGGTCTTCTCACTTCATTGGTTTATAACTACAAGTATACCTTATTTTATTGTTCTTTGCTTTATTGCACTTTACTGATATTATGTTTCTTATAAATGGAAGGTTTGTATCAACTCTGGATCCAGCAAGTCTGTGGGTACTATTTTTTTTAACAGCTGGTAATCACTTTGTATCTCCATGACACATTTGTATAATTCCTGCAATATTTCAAACTTTAAAATTGTTATTATATCCATTATGATGATGTGTGATTGATGATGTCTAATGTTACCATTATAATTGTTTGGCCACACTACGAACCACAGATTTATAAGACAGCAAACTTAATAGATGTTGTGTGTATTCAACTAGTGCTTCACCAGCTGGTCATTCCTTCATCCTGTTTCTCTCCTCAGGCCTCCCCATTCCCTGAAACACAATATTGAAATCATGCCAGTTAATAATCCTACAATAATCTCTAAGTATTCAAGTGAAAGGAAGAGTCACATGTCTCTCCTTTTAACTCAGAACTGATTTAGTTTAATGAGGAATACATGTCCAAGCCCAAACAGGCCTAAAGCTAGGCCTCTTGCGCCAAACTGTCAGCCAAGTTGTGAATGCAAAAAAAAAATTCTTGAAGGAAATTAAAAGTGCTACTGTAGTGAACATTCAAATAATGAGAGTGATACAACCTTATTACTGATACATAGAAAGTTTGAGTGGTCTGGCTAGAAGACCAAATCAACCACAACATTCTCTTAAGCCAAAACCTAATCCAGAGCAAGGCCCTAACTTTCTTCAATTCTATGAAGACTGTGAGAGGTGACAGTTGCAGAGCAGAAGAGTAAAGCCAGCAGAGGTTGGTTTGTGGGGTTTGAGGAAAGAAGCCACCTTTATAACATAAAAGTACAAGGTGAAGTGGCAAGGGCTGCTGTAGATGCTGCAGCAAGTTATTCAGAAAATCCAGCTGGGGTCATTGATGAAGGTGACGACATCAATTTGTTAAATTCTGCTGCTCTTACAGTAGAATTAATCTAGGCAAAGAGCCTCCTATTAGAAAAAGATGTCATCTGGGACTTTCAGAGCTGCAAAGGAGAAGTCAATGCCTGGCTTCAAAGCTTCAAAATACAGCCTTACTCACTTGTTAGGGGCTAATACAACTGGTGACTTTAAATTGAAGCCAATGCTCATTTGTTGCCCTGAAAATCCCAGGGCCCTTCAGAATGATGCTAAATCTATTCTGCATGTGCTCTATAAGTAGAACAACAAAACCTGGGTGACAGCACTTCTGTTTACAGCGTGGTTTATGGGATATTTTAAGCCCGTGTTTGAGAACTACTGCTCAGGAAAAAAAGATACCTTTCAATTTTCACAATGGCACCTAGTCACTGAAGACCTCTGATAGAGAGGTACAAGAAGTTAATGTTGATTTCATGCCTGATAGTAGTACTACACATCTATTCTGGAGCTTATGGATCCGGGATGTTATTTCAAACATCTGTGATTCATGGGAGGGGTTCTATATATCAACATCAACAGGAGTTTGGAAGAAGTTGATTCCTACCCTAATGGATGACTTTTAGGGGTTTAAGACTTCATCAAAGAAAATAATTGCAGATGTGGTAGAAATAGCAAGAGAATTCAAATTGGGAGTGAAGTCTGAAGATGTGACTGAATTTCTCCAATTTCATGATAAAGCGTGAGTGGATGAGGAGTTGCTTCTTACGAATGAACAAAAGAAGTGGATTTTACAGATGGAATCTACTCCTGGTGAAGATACTGTGAACAGTGTAGAAAAGACAAACACATGATTTAGAATATATCATAAACTTTGTTGATAAAACAGCAGCAGAGCTTGCAAAGATTAACTCCAATTTTGAAAGAAATTCTACTGTGGGTAAAATCCTGTCAAACAGGATTGCATGCTGTGGCAAAATCTTTTATGAAAGGAGGAGTCAACTGATGTGGTAAACTTCATTGTTACCTTAAGAAAATTGCCACAGCCACCTTAACCTTAAACAACCACTACCCAATTAGTTAGCAACCATCAACATCCAGGCAAGACCCTCCTTCAGCAAAAAGATTATGACTTGCTGAAGACTTAGATGATCATTAGCCTTTTTTAGCAATAAAGCATTTTCAATTAAGATATATATGTTAATTTTCAGACATATTGCTTTTGTACACTCAATAGAATACAGTATATTGTAAACATAACTTTTATATGCACTGGGAAACCAAAACCAAAAATTTCATGTGAATTGTTTTATTGTGATACACATTGCAGTGGTCTGAAACCAAACTTGCAATATCTCTAAGGTATGTTATATTTGGTTGCAATGTTTGGTCTTGGCATAATTTGAATTGTGTTTACCTTTCTTGAAGTTGTAATGCAGGGTTAGAACTTTCTATTTATATTGTTAACATCAATTTTTGGACACTTTTCTGTTATTGTTTCTGTAATATTTTTCTGATCTTCATTTTGGGACTCCAATACTACTTATTTTAGAATGCTCTAAAATGACCCACAGATCAGTAATTTTACTTTAAATGTTTTGCTCAGTTATTTTTCCTTTTAGGTTTGGTGTTTTTATTGCTATTTCATCAAATTCACTAATTTCTTCCTCAGTGATTAATCTGCTGTTAAGATAATCTAGGGAATTTTATATACCAAATATTATATATGTTACAGCTCTAGGACTTCTATTTTTTTCTTTTTTTTTTTTTTTTTTTGCTTTTCTTATACAGTAGTCACCCTTATCAGCAGTTTCACTTTCCCTGGTTTCAGTTACCTTCAGTCAATTGTGATCTAAAATATTACATGGAACTTTGAAATACAGAATTTGTAAGTTTTCAATTGTGCACAGTTCTGAATAGCTTGATGAAATCTTGAGCTTTCTTGCTTTGTCCAGTCTATAGTATGAATCATCCCTGTCCAGTGTCCCTATCATGTGTATGCTACCTGCCTATTAATCACTTAGTAGCTATCTTGGTTTTGTTGTTTTGACTTTTGTAGTATTGCAGTGCTCATGTTGATGGTCAGTAGTAGCTTAACACTAAGTCGCAATGTCTAGGTTATTCACCTCACTTCATCTCAGCATGTCAATCTTTTTATCATCTCAAATCATCCCAAGAAGATGGGCAAGTACAGTGAAATCAGATATTTTGAGACAGGGAGAGAGAAAGATCACATTCACATAGGTTTTATTACAGTACATTATTTAAATTATTTTATTTTATTTTTATTGTTATTAATCTCTTACTGTGCCCAATTTATAAATTAAACTTTGTCATGAATATGCATGTATACAAAAAAATCATGTATACAATTTTCAGTACTATCCATATTTTCATGCATCCACTGAGGGTCTTGGAATGTATCCCCCATAGATAAGGAGGGAGCTCATGAATCTTCTGCTTTTTTTCATTATGATCATAGTTTCCTTTAAAGACTAAAATATATTCAGAAATCTCTTTTAAAATATTTATCTGATATTTTCATCTTTTCTGTAATTACTAGGTCTTGTTTCTATTGAATGATTTTCTATCTGATTACTGGTCACATTTTCTTACTTATTTACATGTTTAGTTTTTAAAAAATTGAATGCTGAAAATCATTATCAACTTATTTTAGTAAATGAATGTTTTTGTCTTCTTTTAAAGAGTGTTGAATTCTTTTTTTTTTTTATGGTGGTAATTTAAATTACTTTTGTATCAATATTGGTTTTGAAGCTGTTTTATAACCTATTTAAAGAAACTTCCACTTTAGGATTAGCCCATACTGTGGCTCTTCCGGAGATCTCTGCCATGCTTATCATTCAAGGTCTTTTAACATTTGATCCCAAACTTCCCTTGCAATCTTATCACCCATTGCCCTTCTAATGCACATTATGCACGAGTCAACCAGGTCTCTTGTTTTGCTTATTCCTTTGGTTCTTTTTCTCTTACAAATTTCAGTTTGGTTCTAATTTATTTTACCTTGCATTATAGCTATTTGTAGCCAAATCATTTCACATTTTTTGGCCTTACCTGGCTCATCCGTAAAACAGGGAGATGGTGGTGGCTAGATTTCTCAGATAACTGGTAAGCTTTGTCTACTATAATGAAATAAGATATTTTATATGGGAAGTTGTTGTTGTTATTCTAATGATGATCTTGTCACCCTTATAACTCCGAAATCTTCTTGAGAGCAACATCTTATTGTCCTGAGCATTTTGTAATTCTTTGTGTTTATACCTTACTCTTCAGATATTATTATCTTTTTATTTGTCCACTCTAAATCTTCCAGGCCACAGTCAATTCATTTATTCTGTATGCACGAAAAAATTGCGAACAGACAAAATTACCTACATAAATTCCTCAAACATATATTTCTCAAGAATTTTGATATGTAGGGTAAATTATAGTTTGACTTGAATTATTTGGATACTTACTTAATAGGCTTAATTTTTCTCCTTGTACATGTGAATTAATTGGCAGAAGGACCTGAAGCTGTTAGTCAATATGCGTTTACTAAGTGCCTTTTAGTTTTCCAATAACGTGCGAAGTATGTTAGGTCAAAAAATAATAATGACCTGAACCATAGTGATACTAACTAACGTTAGTATTATGAGCATATACTCTGGCCCAGGTATTGTGCATAAGGCTTTTACATACATGAACTCTTTTCATCCTCCAGGAAATAGGTGGTTGCTGTATTATCTCCATTTCTTGCATAATGAAATCAAGGCTTAGAGATGTTAAGCAATCTTCCCAAGATCAGACTGGATCCTGGCTGTACAGTAGAATCACCTGAGGGAGCTTTTAATAAATTACCATATCCCATATTACCCTGGGCCATTTAAAATAGAATCTCTGGGGTTGTAACCCAGGCATCAATATTTCAAAATATCTTTCCAAGTGATGGTAATATGCAACCAAGGTTGAGAACCACTGCTCTAGAGCCTCTTTTTTATTCTTAATAAGAGTTTATGAAAGTTATTGCTGAATATGAGCTTATAAGTTAATTGGGTAGACATACACAGATAAAACAATAAAGAACTAGTACAAAGAAACCAGGAGGTTTCAAAAGTAAACATTGAATTATAGAGCCTACTGTAAGAGCAGCAGAATCTCGGAGAATGTAACTCAATTATAATTCTTAAGTGTGAAAGGGTTTGAATATAAAGAGCCAGGCACCAAATGCTTTTTCCCTAACAGAACAGGAGATGCTTTTAAATTGCAGACGAGATCATGCCTACTCTAAGAAAGGGTTTCAACATTCAGTTGGACTGAGGGTCATAGGTTGTCTTGAAGACTCTTAACATAGGGTATTTTAGAAATGATTCTCGTGAAAGGCAGGGCGTTGGGCTGAGTGACCCCTCACAGCCTCTCTCAGCCCAGGAATTTTGTGACATGCATTGGAATGCAGACAGCTCATCACCACGAGGAAAATGAAACAGCCATTGTGTCTTGCTAACCCAGAATGCTTGCCTCCTCCAGCCATCTCCATAAAGTTGCCCTATGCCATCAAAGCGTGTTTGAGTTCTGGTTCCCCAACAGAAAAATTCTGAAAAACAATAGTGCAATATCTGAGGATAACTCCCTCTATCCAGTACTCATCATCATAAAAAAAAAACCCATCTGTTTAAACATTCGATATTATTACAAGTTACACCCTGTCAGAACAAATAAGTTAGGCCTAAGAGGCTGAGTAATCCACGCCCTATTAACAAATTTATTTAAAAATGGTTTTAAATGAATGGTGGTGATCTATGCATGTTGGGGAATGCATCCAGTTCACTGGGAGTGATAAATAAACCAAAGGACGAGTTACTGTGGATAAAAACAATAAGCACCCTGGGCATACTGTGTAAAAGTATGGCCCTTCATGGTACCCTTCACTTTTACCAGCATTGACCTTATTGTAGGGAATGATAGCTAGTCCATGGCACACTTCTCTCACTGCATTCTCTCTCCTCTAACAGCTGGCCACCTAGTGCCAAATGCGCTAAGAGCACACAGGAAGGGCAGCAATGCCTGCTGAAGGAAGGCATGGGAGGCAGAAGATGAGGAATATGTATAGGAAATGACTGTAGACACATCTGATCAAAATGTAAAATCTGACATTTATCTGTTTGCAATGCTGCAGAAAGGTGGTCTTGCCAACCATGGATGGGCCAGGAAGCAGTGGTTTTTCTATTAAGGATAAGTAAAATGAGGGTAAAATTTTAAGTTGAGGAATTTTTCTGTTGCTAGAAGGCAAATTACTACATGCAGTAGTACAAAAGAACAGGGGTAAACAATACAATATGCTGTGCATTGCGAATGCATGTGTGGTAATGTCACGAATATATTAACTTCCTTCATTGTCAAGGCAAGTGACAGAGGCTGCCTGAAATTCAGAGAGGAGCCGGCTGTCACTCTGCAGCTCAGACACTTGGAGTCACATCTCTCCTAATAACAAAGTCCATTCTGTTTACATTTGACATGGTGAGCAAGGGGTGGTGGGTTGCTTTTTTATAAGGAAATGAATGAGGCCATGAATGAATGAAGGAATGAATGAATCGATGAAGACTCTCTACGCAGTCTATCCTGAAGCCATCAGTCTTTCCTGTTTGGATGTAAACAAATCATCTCTGACAGGAGCACATTTAGATGAATTTTTTAATATTTCTGGCAATGGGTTGCATTTATTTATTTTAACTATGTCAACATACCGCGTATTTCTGACTCTGGGTCCCAGTGGTGTTTAATAAAAAGAAACCCGAAAACTACTACAGTGTCAGAATCTGGGAATGAGGAGATTCTATATGTACTAATGTAGAGAAGGGAATTTAAGGATGATCCCAGTGAGGGTGGGTGACAGGTTAACATTAGTTCTACTTGGATTGGGGGTCTGGTTATCTGGCTGTTTCCCCTATCTTAATGTGTAACTGAGGTAAGGAGGTAAATATCCCATTGTGCTTAATAGCAGGATCCTGAGAAATGTTCTCAGAGTGAGGGAGGGAAAAGAGCCGGAGGCAGATTATTAGGTTGGAATTAAAATGCAGACGAGATTCATTAAATTGTTGACCCTCCTCCCCACTCCAAAAAAAAAAAAAAAAATCAGGTTGCCATCTTAAATTGACAGCATTAGAGAGGAATTATGTGTGCTGATTAATAAGTGAATGTTTTTACCATTATGATCGCGGCACCTGCTAGTTATGCCGACATTGAAGAGGCTCTCAAACTACAGTGTTTCCAATAATAAAGGTACCATCAGCTGAAAGTTGTGCACAAGTGTCAATGCAGGGACACATCATTTTTTATACGGTTGTGATGTTTAAAAATATTGCCACTATTCTTCTTGCCAGTTTCCTCTGCACCCTTCCTCCCAACTCTTACCTATGTATTGTGTGCAAAAGCACATCATTTACTCACATCAGCAAAGCAAATTAAAAGGAAATTTAGTAAAGAAAATCTAGAGTCAAATCAGAAAATACCAAAGACAGTGAATTCCAGAGCAAGACGAATATACAGCTTACCATTTAGAGCTGCATGATATGAAGTGATTTCAAAACATGTGTTATTCTTTATAGGTTCCAAGAAAAATGGCAATTTTATCCAATTTGGGTGTTTGCCAAAGGTGCCATTTCACCAAATGTAGCTACGGTCATAAAAAAAGGAAGCTTCAGAGTAGATTAACTGGCTTTGCTATACTATAATGGTGCTTTAAATGAGCAATTTGAGACAATTAACCTGGAACAGGCACTTCTGAGTGCTTTATCCCTTTAACAGTTTTGGTTCTTCAAACAAGAACAGAGAAAATGAAAATTGGCTCCTTCCCATCATAGAATCTTCTGTATAACTTTGTGAATATGCATATGATCTATAAGGAGCATGTAATGGGAAATCTAAACTATGTAATTTGGAGATGTAATACTCCATCAGCCAAATAAAATCATTTAAAAAATTAATGGATATTTATGTGGCTGACTTAAGATAAAACTGTTCTCCATCTTTTGGTAATACTTAATAGCTCTTCCCTTGGATACAAAACACGTATTTTTCATCTGTGTGCTTATTATTTATTGTAAAGTACGGGAGGAAAATGATCATTTGGAATTATATGGAATTATTAAAGTATTAAAATGCTTTCACACACTATCTAGAGATACTGGTCTCTCATAATATTTCAAAATAGCTAGGCAGAGGGGAAGAGAAATAAAATAAATCTCACTAATCAATAGGGAAGAAGAGATTTAAGAAAGCGTTTAGGAAAGTAATCAAATTCCAAGCCACATCACAAACTACTAAGTCCCTACTGTGTGCATGAGATGGAGGTAAATAACATATAACATATCAGTTATAGCTATTATTATTATTATTATTATCCATGTGCTGTTCTGGAAGGGTTGATCTAGAGATGGTACACGGGATGGAATGGAATCAGAAAGAAAAGAGACTTTTCCAGGATGTCAGTGCCCTGATTGTCTTGTGAAGGCAAGCCAAGCTGAAGAGAATTGTTCCAGGGAAGATGAATGTTTAACAATCATTACTGAGGGAATTCTTAACTAAAACTTTGGGAAGCCAGAAGGATCTTTGTAATATGGAAATGGGAGAAGACTCTTCTGCTAGATTGTTTTCTCTTCTTCTCAATCTCTAAATATTAGAAGGCTCCAGCTCCCAGTCTTACCCATCTCCTCTGACTGCATGCATACCCTATGGCGTCACATCCAGTCCCGTGCTGCAAATGCCATGCTGTTGACCCCCCAGTTCACATTGCTAACCTGGACACTGACCTCTCCTTTGAGCCCTGGATTTATGTCTTCAGCTGACTACCCCATCTCTCCCTTGAATGTCTAATAGAGTTCTCAGAATCAACATGGCCACATTTAACGGAATCCACACTGTTCTTCTCTAGCCTTTCCATCTTGGTAGATACCACCACCTACCCTCAGTTACTAGAATAAAAACCTCAGAGTTAGTTTTTTCTCCCCATGGAGTTCTATTTTTGTTCTAAATTGGGAAAGTGTGAAGAGCTAAGATTATTCTTTGCATAAAGAGAATCTGAACTACCCCGCCCCCAACCCTACAGGTTATTTTTCTTCCTCCTCTCAATAAGGAGTGGCCTAACCCACCCATTAATTTGACAAATAGCTGTTGGGGTGTGGAACACATGGGTGAATTCAGACCCAAATGGAGTAGACACAGATCTTGGTCTGGCGGGAGTTTACAATGACATACCTAAGGAGATAAGTACTACTGCTACTTCAAACACTAATCAGAAAAGAGAGTTCTCCAGCTAACTGAATAAAATCCCCTCCCCCCATGCAAAATTAACATCTCAAAGATAATGATTAGTCTCTGTTTTTTATCCAATCGAATGCTAAAGCATATGGCCTGAGCCTTCACCTTCAGATCTTGAAAGCACTTGGAGGAAAGGAGGGGCAGACAGAAGGTTAGTACTCTAAATGCTTATTTTAGATAAGCAGGGAAAGTGTGTTGGCTCCACTGATTTACATTTCTTTCAGACTGTGAAATCAGGTTGGGTGGGGTTTCTCTAGTCTTCTGGGACCCTTTTAAACACATTTCTTTCCAATCTCCTACATTCACTCAACATTCAGGGAGTACATACTTATTTGCATGGACCTACATGCTAGAAATAAAATAGCCATTAAGAAGACTCTATTCTATAGGAGTTTAAAAGTCTAATCAAGGGAGAAAACCAAGAAAATAAATTGTGCAATACCAGGGCTCAGATGCATTGAGTGAAGTTGGGGAACACATGCTGACAGTGTGGACTGTGCCACCTGGTGGGCTCAAGGCGGGTCTATAAAGAAAATGATGTTTGTCCTCTGTTCTGGGCAGCAGGGAAAGCGGGGGACAAAGGCAAGAAGGTGTGAAGCAGCAGGGCCTATTCATGGAACTGCGATTCTCTCAGCTTGAAAGGAGACGGTGAGGCAGGCATGTTCAGAGGTAAGATGAGGATTAGGTCACAGGGCTCGAGTGTGCCAAGCTAAAGAACTTGGCCTTTATCCTGTACAAATAAGAAAGCTGGTGAAGGCTTTCATAGAAAAGATAATGTAATTAGATTGGCACTTATGCAGATCATTGTGACAGCTGTGTGCAGGTGAACTGGACATGATTAGTAGAGAGGCAGTCTTCCTTATAATGTGAGTGAGTACAGCCAAACCTGGAACTAAATATTTAGTATTTAACATACATAATAGGTCTTTGTCTAGTTGCTTCAAGGCCTTTGTATGTTTTTACATTATTAGTTTGCTCATGGGATTTAAAAATCTATGGTCATTTATGCCTAAAGAATTTTTTTCATGTAAAGGGCTTAGCCATGGCATGTACATATTATGTACACCATATACAATTAAGCATACATTAATCTTAATATTATTTTAACTTAACAGTGAGGCTAATAAATAATCACATTTTTATTCCACCCCGGAGCTGAGAATGTGGCTGTTCCTACATTTTTCAGGCCAATTGATGTCTTCATATTATCGTAGATTGTAGATAATTTTTGAAGAAAAAAATGTATAATTAGCACTGCTAACTCCCAATCTTAACTTTCATCCCTGAGCTGGAAAGAAAATTCGCTATTGAAATTTTAAAATGCGGTGAATGGAAAAGTACAAATCTGAATTGGCCCAATTATATATAACTTTGTTCATAAGTTATAGGAGAGCATTCTCTTTATGAACATGACCACACACAGAGACACTGAATGACCCTTGGTGTTCTCCAACGTAGGTGACCTCTTACAAGACATCTTGCATTTGTCTTCCTATTCTGGAGTTTGAAAAGCTCATTCTAAAGTGTGCCTTTCCTTGATAACAACACTGACTGTGCTCTTTTAAATGCTTACTAAAGCAGACACCTTATTTCATGCTTTATATCTACTCATTTGAGCTTCATTACAATCCAGTGGTAATAGTTATATAAGTAGGTGCCATTATTATCACCATTTTGCAGATGAGGAAATTGAGAGAGAAAAGAGTTTTTGATGCCTGACTATCTGACTTCAAAGCCCTAGGGAGCTTAATCGCTGTGCTATATTGTCTTCACTAAAATAGCACTAGATATGTCAACTAGCTGCTCAAAAATTATGTATTATTTAATGTATGGGTTAACTGATTGAAAAATGGTTACCTTTTCTTTTAACGTAGAGAAATCCATTTACACTTTATAAAAACCCACTTTGTTAAAAAGATAGTATGCTTTGAAAATGCTGGAGTGTATCCAAACATCAAAATTAGAGGTATTAGTGTGCTAAGTTGAACCACCCCTTAACCTATTGATTAATAAAACAAAAGAAAACAGCACCTTTTCAAGTTTTTTTTTTTTAATTTCAGAGTAATTGGATTCAAATTCACATCTGTAGCATTAAACCAGTGTTTTCAACCTTTCTTCCCCCTTTCCCGATTGTTTAACCTCTATCTACACCTCTGGCATAAATTTAAGTCTTTATTTGTGAATAGTCGGATAAGCACTTTGCCTCTAACAGTATTGTTCAGGACCCAGCATCATTGTTACAGCTGTAATTGTAACTATCAAGACACAGTTCTTTGTAATTAGAAAGTCAAGATGGTATTCAGCAGTATGGCAGCACAGACTTACATTTGTTAGGCTATTAGAAAAAAAATGTTTACAGAGAAAACAGTGTCATTGTTTAGTGCTCTTAATTGACCATCTGCCTGGTAAAGAAATGTCCAAAGAAGGATAAATAAGACTATAGTACACTTATTTATTTATTTTCTTTGTGCAGTGAGGAAATTAGGAAAAGCAACAGCAGAGGCAAACTAGATAATACGTTTCTAAATCGGGCTGCAAGTGAAATCATGCCATGCATACGTTTCTTTTTAAATTTCTTCCAGTGTCAAGACAAAGGCCTATGGCCTCCTCAAAGTTTGTTTAAGAAAAATGTTTTAGACGGCCCCTCGAGGTCCTTGGCAATATGGTTCCCACTTTCGTGTTCCCATCCTCTCCCATGAATCCCCCTTGTGTGGACACGCTGCTGTAACCACACTGCTTTGTTCTCTGATGTACAGTTTCTACAGATAAATGCTGTTTCCTCTGTGCTTTTGCCTAAGCTAGTTCTATCCCTGCCTTCTCCCTTCGAGCTATTGAAATCTTACTCGTTCTCCAAGAGGTAGGTCATGTATTTCTCCCCCCACCACCCATCCCTGTTTCTTTTTCTGACCATCCAAGAAGACCAGAATCTTCCTCCTCCAAACTTCTCTAACACTTATTATTTTTCTATTCACTTGGCAGTGGGAGGTGACCTGCCTGGTGACGTTCTTCTGTTGTGCTGGAACCATTATTCAAATTAAGCTTTTCCATTTGCATCCTCATATGCTTCTGTTTTGACTCTCTCCTTGCAAAGTTCTCTTCCTAAAATCCTGTCTTGTTCTTCTTTGAATTCCCCCCCAAAATGCCCATCACTTTATATATATGTGTGTGTGTGTGTGTGTATATATATATATATATATATATATATATGTATTTTTTTTTTTTTTTTTTTTTTTACTAGGTTTCAAAAATCTAACTAGCACTGAGGGTCCTGTTAAATGTTTATGATTCATTTTTTGACAAAGTCAAATAAACCCAGGTTGATTTGACCCTCAATGCATGTTTTTAATTCTTTTAATGAACACACTGAGCACCTATTACGTGCCTAACTTTCTGCTAAGCCTTGGGGATGCTGAGAAGAATCAGCCGTGGTACTTCGTCTCAAGGAGTTTACCTCTGAAAAATGGTCTCCGGTGGAGTCACGTTACAAGGAGAAAGGGGTGCAAGAAAATACAGAAAACATCAAAATCAGAAAGTAAGCTTCTTGGAATTTGATTCAGATTACTAAGAGTAATTTTGACAGGGGCTTTTCTCTAGTTACCAAAAACCCAGGTTCACACTGATGGGCCTGATCTTTTGTGTGTCACACTGGTGCACATCTTGCAGAAAAGGCTGCATTGAATTGCTCTTGCCAGGAGGGAAAACAATATGTGGCACCCAGGACAGAGCTGGTCCCAGATTCAGTAATTTGGGTCCTATTCCATGTCCAAAAAGGAAGCAGCAGCTGGTCTTGAGAAGATTATCTGTTGTGCTATATGGATGTCCTTCTGTCCAGGGTCTGAACTGACTTTCCTCCCAAGACAGTGAGTGACCAGGCTTATGCTTGGGGACCTGTCTCTTCCAGGATCACAGATGGAAGCCCCCATTACAGCCACACACAGATTTACCACAATATGGAAACCCTTCAAGCAGGAAATGGAACAAAAACACAAAATATGACCTGACCCAATACCAGCCTCACATTCTAGTGGATAACTCTACTTTGTATTTTTTCTCTGTAGTTCTCTGGAGACAACGGAAGCTTGGTTCACTAGCAGATATTTTTTAAGACTTAAGCAAATACTGTTTGTGACAACTTTCTCTGACCCAGTCTTTCCCTCTCCAACTCACTTATTCTTAGAGCATTTTATATACTTTGTACATTTTGTAGTGTTTCCCAGAAAATGCTTCCACCACTGACTAGCCATGTAACTGAACTGATCACTCCTTGTGCATAACAATTACTCTTATGGATAGGTTTATATTTTTCTGCTACCCTGTTATCTTAAGTTATTACAGGCCACAGGCTTTTGCTTTTGTTATTGTGCCTCCTTGAAATATTCTCGGATTCCTCATAGCTCAATTTTTCTTATTTATTTTATGTCTCTGCTCAAATTCTGCACTATCATTGAATTTTTCTTAACCTCCACATATAAAGAGCAATCTTCAGACATACCCTGTTTAACTGTTCCCCCATAGCTGAGCTTATTAAAGTGGAGGGTTTATTTCTCCCCCACTCCTACACATGGGTATATCTCAGGGCATTTTATAGGTATTCAATAAATATACGTTTAATAAAGTAACTCATTTTCAGAGATTCTTGGCTAGGGCCCTTATTTTGATTTCATAAAGAGTTCTGTAGAATTTCTGGGAGAATTTCTGGCCTTTGGAGTCCTATAGTCCCATAGTCCTGAGTTTGGATCCCACAGGTGGTCATGGTCAAGTTTCCCATCCCTAAGCTTATTTCCTTAACTTCAGAAGAGAGATAATAGCATTGATCTCTTTAGAGTGGTGTGAGAATAGTTTGAGAGAAGCTCACAAACGCATGTGTCTACAACAACAAGGTATCCAGCACATGTAGATCATTTTCTCACTCTCCTTTGCCCTGTTAGTTTCCTTCTATCTCCTCCTAATTTCTTTCTCCTACATCCTCCATTTTCTCCTTCCTTCCTTCTTTCCTTCCTTCTTTCCTCCCTTCCTTCCTTCCATCCTTCATTCTTTCCTTATTTTTGTCCTTCCTTTTCTTCTTTTCCTGCATCTATTCCATCCCTCTGGATGTGTTTCAGTAGCCCTCTCAAAGCACACACATACACACACATGCATAAACACACATGCACACATGCATACACACACACACACACACAAAGCTCCTATTCCTAACTTTTCAAAAGAGTTACACTGAAATATTCTCATTTTTCAACATAACAAAATATTTGCCTGTATTGTCATCTATTTATTTCTCCACTGAAATTTTTTGCAGACCCAAAATTTTTCTCATCTAAGAATCACAATGTAGAATGCTTCTTTGGGGCATTCATGGGTAGAGGCTACTTTTTTCTTCATTTTTTATGCCATGACAACAGCATGTAGTCTAAGGGGTTACATGAAACCTCAACCAACACACGTGTTCAAGCAGAGATTGACATTACTTTTGTCATAAGGGAAAATTAGCACAGAGATTTTTTAGTATTTTGATAATCTTAGTTTAGGTAGAAGCCTTTACTTTACTGGGCTTTGAGAAGACATTGTTTCTAATATTTTCTGGTTAAAAGACTGAAGCAATTTAGGCAACAGATTGGCCAACACTGAAATGGAACTGCAGAAGTCCCAGAACTTAGAAGAATGCCTGAAAACAGCTAATTCTGGCCTCAATTTGGATTACATAGAAACTCAGTTACAGTGTCTAAACCAAATAGAAGGAGATTTGTTAGTCTCCTATGACTAGAGATACAGTGGCAGATCATCCAGGACTGGTACTGTAGCTTAACAGCATCTTAGTGATGCAGCGTCTACAAGAATTCCTTGTGATCCAGACCGGGAGAAGGAGAAAGGGAAAAAGAGCAACAGCAGATTCCTACTTAGAACACATTGACCAGGATGGTGTTCCATGACTACCCCAGCTGTCATGGAAGGCTGGCATAAAGGAATATTGCTGATATGGATAGTAAACAGTATCTGCAACAAAACTATTTGTAAATAAATGAGATAATTTTTTTTTCCTTTTTTTCTTTTTTTATTATACTTTAAGTTCTAGGGTACATGTGCAGATCATGCAGGATTGTTACATAGGTATACACATGCCATGGTGGTTTGCTGCATCCATCCCCCACAGTCACCTACATTAGATATTTCTCCTAATGTTATCCCTCCCCAATCCCCTCACCCCCTGCTATCCCTCCCCTAGCTCCGCTACCCGCCCCCCGACAGGCCCCGGTGTGTGATGTTCCTCTCCTTATGTCCATGTGTTCTCATTGTTCAACACCCACTTATGAGTGAGAACATGCAGTGTTTGATTTTCTAAAAGAATGAATTTGGCACTTTAGAGCCAAACAATGACACATTTCAATCTTTTCATTTTACCAGGAAGAAAACTGCAGAGGTCAGTGGATTCTCTTAAGTTCACACAATACCTTAGTCCATTCCTGAAGTTATTTTAAGAATCTGAGATTTGGTAATTTATAAAGAAAAGGAATATATATTTCTACAGTTCTGGAGGCTGAGAAGTCTAAGATCAAGGTGCCAGCAGATTTGGCACATGGTGGAAGGGCAGAAGAATACAAAGGCCTAGCTAGTTCCCTCCAGCCCTTTAATAAGGGCACTAATCCCATTTACCAGGGCAGAAGCCTCATGACCTAATCACGTCCCAAAGGTCCCACCTTTTCACTCCATCGCCTAAAGGTTTAAGTTCAACATATAAATTTGGAGGGACACAGATGTATATTATAACATTTTGTCCCTGGCTCTAAAAGTTTATGTGCTTTTTACATACAAAATACATTTATTTTATCCCAATAGCGCTCAAAGTCTTAATTTATTGCAGCATCCATTTTAAAGTCTAACTCCAAAGTCTCATCTAAATATCATCTAAATCAGATATGGGTGAGACTCAAAGCATGATTCATCCTGAGGCAAATTTCTCTCTAGCTGTGAGCCTGTGAAATTAAACAAACTATGTGCTTCCAAAGTACAATAATGGGACAGGCATAGGATAAACATTCTTATTTCAAAAGGGAGACAAGGGAAAGGAGAAAGTAAGAAGAATCAGTTCCCAATTAAGTTCAAAACCATCGATGCAACCAACGTTAAATCTTGAGACCTGAGAATAATCTTCTCCAACTCATGTCGTGCCTTCTGACACTGGGGTGGGGGTCGCCAGGATTTTGGGGGGCTCTTCTATCGTTGCTTTGCTGGGTACAATCCCATACAGAAGCTGTCAGGAGTTGGAGTCAGGTGCTGTCAGCTCTCTCAGACTAGCACTGCATACAGTTATGGAGACTTGAGGTGGCCCCATCCTTATGGTTTTGATAGGCATTGAGCTAGTGGAGGCTCTCTGCAGGCCCTAAACAAGTGGTAGTACTCTGCCTGGGCTCCAAGGCTCTCCAGTGCATCCTTTAAAATCTTGGTGAGGTAGCCATGCCTCCACAGGTCTTGCAATCTGAGCACCAGCAGAGTTCACACCCTGTGGACATCAACAAAGTCTACTGCTTGTATTTTCCAAAGGGACAACCCAAGCTATCCCTGTGCTGGCTTTTGCCACAGCTAGGGTGGCCAAGGAATGCTGCACTGGAATGTGTGGAGCAGAAACTCATGGCAGTTCTGGACAGAGGGTCCCAAGATCCCATGGGTGTCCTGAGCTTCTCCTTTGAAACCATTCTGCCCTCAAAGGCCCATGATGAGAGAGGCAGCTTCAAAGGTCTCCGAAATGACTTCAGGATCATTTTTCTATCGTCTTGATTAATAACATCTGGCTTCCTAATATCCATATTAATCTCTTTATCAAACATTCCCTTGACCACACCCTTGGTTTTCTCTCTGAGCATACTTTTTTATTCTTTACATGTCTGGGCTGAGGATTTTCCAAATCTTTAGGTTCTGTTTCCCTTCTGATTGCAAACATATCTTTAATTTCTCTCTTCTGTTTTACTGTAAGCAGTTGAAATAAACAATGAAGAATCCTGAGTACATACCTGAGAGATTTCTTTAGCCAGATAACTTAGTTCATTGCTCTTAAGTTCTGTCTTCCAGGAAACACCAGAACATGAACACTTCAGATAACTTCTTTGCCACCTTAAAGCAAGTATAGACTTTTCTCCAGTTTCTAGTACCTTGTTCCTCATTTCCATTTAAGACTGTCAGAATTGCCTTTGCCTTCCATACAGTCATGCATCACTTAACAATGGGGATACTGTCTGAGAAATACATTGTTGGGCAATTTCACCATTGTATGGACATCAGAGAGTGCGCTTACACAAACCTATATGGTATAGCTTACTATACGCCAAGGCTGTATATGGTATAGCCTATTGCTTCTAGGCTATAAGTCTGTATAGCATGTTACTGTGGTGAATATGGTCGGTGACTACAACGTAATGGTATGTATTTGTGTATCTAAACATAGAAAACATACAGTAAAAATGTGGTATAAAAGACAAAAATATGGTACACCTGTATTGGGCATTTACCATGAATAAGCTTTTAGGACTGGAAATTGCTTTGGGTGAGTCAATGAATGAGAGGTGAGTGAATATGAAGGCCTAGGACATTACTGTACACCACTGTAGACTTTCTAAATATGATACATTTAGACTACATTAAATTTAACATTTTTCTTTCTATACTAACGCATTAAGCTTGGCTTACTGCAACATTTTTACTCTATAAACTTTTGGTTGTTTTTAATTTTTGACTCATTTTAAATAACACAGCTTAAAACACAAGCACATTGTACAGCTGTACACAAATATTTTCTTTCTGTATATTATTCTCTAAGTTTGCTTCTATTATTTATTTGTTATTTTTACTTTTTAAGTTTTTATGTTAAAAAATAGGACATAAACATAGACATTAGCCTAGCTCTGTACATGGCCAACATCATCAATATCACTGTTTTCTAGCTATATATCTTGTCCCACTGGAATATCTGTAGGGGTAATAATATGCATGAAACTGTAATCTTTTATTACAACAATGCCTTCTTCTGGAATACCTTCTGAAGGATTTGCCTGAGGTTGTTTTACATTTAACTTTTTTGTTTTTAATAAGTAAGAGGAGTTCATTCTAAAATAACAATAAAAAGTATAGTATGGCAAATATACAAACCAGCAATATAGTCATTTATTATCATTATCAAGTATTATGCACTGCACATAATTGTATGTCCTATACTTTTATATGACTGGAAGCACAGTAGGCTTGTTTACACCACAAACACATGAGTAATGTGTTCTGCTACAATGTTATGATGACACAACATCACTAGAAAATAGGAATGTAGGAACTTTTTAGCTCCATTATAATGGAGATTACATGACCACTATTGTATATATGCTTTATTGTTAACTGAAATGTTGTTATGGAGCACATGACTATTTCTACCAACATTCTGATCATGAGCAGTTAAGTAATCTCAAAGAAGATTAAGGCTTTCTTTACATCTCTCCTCTTCTTTGGAGTCCCCTAAGCATAGACTCTTTGAGGCCCAGCCTCTACCCTCTACCCAATTTCAAAGCCACTTCCACATCCTTATGTATTTGTTATAGACAAACTCCATTCTCAGTACCAGTTTCTGTCTTAGTCCATTTCTGATGCTATAACAAAATACCTTAAACTGAATATTTTCTAACAAACAGAAATGTATTTCTCATAGTTCTGGAGGCTGGAAAGTCCAGGATCAAGATACCAGCAGATTCATTGTCTGGCAAGGGCCTTCTGGCCTTGCCATTGTATGGCAAGAGGGCAGAGGGCAATAAAGTCTAGCTAGTTCCCTCCAGTCCTTGTATTAGAGCATCACTGCCGTTCATGAGGGCAGAGCCCTTGTGACCTGATCCCTCTTCATCAGGTCTCACCTTTTGACACCCTTACCTTGAAGTTTAAGTTCCAACATATGGACTTTGGCTTGTCAAATCACAGTGCCCAGTAATTACAGTTCTCAGATACTAAGATAAGTCAGCTGATTGCCAGCAAGATCCTCTTCTTACAACATGTCACCTGCTGTCCTCCACATTCCCCCACCTTTATTATTCAGGACTATGACTGGGGTAGATGAAGTAGCAGGTCAGAGCAATTCCTTGATAAAGCCACAGTGGCTCCATCTTTCTGTGAGCACGGTTATCACAGATCTCTCTGCATTTACCATTAAAAACAAAGCAGATGAACACATTGAACTTCAGAACGTTTGAATTAGCTATCCTTGAATCCCCCAATTAGTAATAGGCAAAGTCACAATTTAAATTAAAAGGTTTTGAGATGCACAGACGCTAAGTTGCAAAAGAAACATGATTTCAGAGAACATCGCATGTTACTGTACTGAAGTACAATTTGTGTTACTTCATTTTAATGTAAGTAATCAGCTTTTATAATTCGCTTATTAAAATATTTGTTTTATTCTTTAAAAACCAATATTATTTTAAACTTTTATTATTATTTTTATTATATAACTAAGAGACTCATTTTTTCTAAGGAAACTGAAAGAGTAATGTCATATAAATGACACCACATTGGGCGGCAAATATGCCTTTTTTTCTTCAGTCAAATGAAACAAACAATTCCTCCCTGGACTCTTAGTCTGAGTGTATCATGAAGCTGACAGAGCTGGAGATATCCCCCTCCCTACCTACCCCATTCCCATGCTATCAGCACTAGAGAGAGGACTAGCCAAGTTCATGCATAAAGATATCAACTCTAAATTAGACTTTTCTACTTTAGGGCCTCTCAAACTTTAAAGCTTATGTACGTTGCCCTTGAGCTTTGTTAAAGTGTGGATTCTGATCAGTACACTGGGTGGGGCCTTAGATTTAGTATTTCTAATAAGTTCCCAGGTGATGCTGATGCTGCTGGTCCCATCTGTCACTTTCCACCCAGTGACCCTGTTCTGTTCTTTTCTTCAAAGCACTCATTACCCCTGAGCTATCATATACTGTTGTGAAAACACCCATCTGCTCTCCACTAGAATGTCACATCTTTGGGTCAGTGGCTGGGTTGCTGTTGTTCACCTCTGATGTTTATCACTCGGATTAGTGGTTAGTTTATAAGAGAGACCCCCCCCAAAATATCCATTGAATACATAAATTAATCTGGAATAATACCTTAAACAGAATGCCAACCATCCTACCCTTGAAAATGCTTCTATTCCAATGAAAGAAAAAAAAAGGCCACTCTAACCACCTATTGAAAACTAACGGCTTCTTAATTATTCATTCCAGAAAGTCTTTGGCTTCCAACAAGCTCTGCATCTCCTTCCCTCCACTTCACCCCACCCTATATCGAAGCTAACCTAGATTCCTTCAGTACTGTCAGCATTTTCATGGGATGAACCTGGGGAAAATATCCTGACTTACGCAGAAGAGTGTCTGATGATGGGAAAGGCTCTTTCTATCTTTTCTGGGTGATGGCATAAGATCTTTATTAGGTCAGTGCCTTGCACGAGCCACAAGCCTCTTAGGGAGGTAATCTGTCCAGCTCATCCTGTCACCCTTCAACTTAGTGCCACTCAGTAATGATGTGCTCTGGCTGTCATCTCTATTATCCTCGTGCAGTAATTTCATCTGCCTCCTTCTATCTTCAGTTCGTTTGGAGTTCATTTAGCGTCTTTACTTGGATATGTTTGGTAATTACATCTAAGAGTCCATGAAGAACTAACCATTCAAAGAGCTTTCAACTGGACCTTGCTTGAGAGAACATGAGCATTAGTAGCAAATACTACTTTTGATTTTCACGTGAAAACAAAATCCAACAAACAACAAAAATATATTAGAACAACAAAAATCTTGTGGCATCCTTTGGTAAAGGTTATAAGATAAGTACTTGCATAGTCAATGCTACATTCACACAATGAGATGCTGCTCCTCCCCCCACATCTCTTTTATTTACAATAGATCTTGCTTTAAAGGTACCTGCCCATTTATTGTAGATGACAGACTAATAAAATGAAGTCAGTTTAATAAACGCTGTATCAGAATATCCCATCTTCTAATGTGGCAATGTGAAATTTCACCACTGGAGGAAGCATTTAACATTCTGACTATTTTAATACTTTTAATAAATATTTGCAATTCCTATGATAAAGCATCCCAGTAGAAAATGCATTTCCTCCAAAATTTATGGGACTGCTGGCAGGTGGGGCATTTTCTAATTTTCTGTCTCACTCACATACATTTATTACAGATTTCTAAGTATCCCTTTTTTGCTCTTTGAATGACTATGAGCATGCTGTTTTGTCTGAAGTAAGAATATGTGTGGTTAAAATTGAGGGTGGTAAACCAGAGCTTTCTGGTTTGCAAATTTGAGGGTTGGTCATATCCTTTTGGTGGATCCTTCCATGTCTATTTTATTTGGCTCTGTAATATGTTTAAATCAGGTCTTCAGAATCTACATGGGACCTGAGGATGCTTTATTCAGTTCCTCGGTAGTTAAAGGTTGGGGGCAGGCATAGGGACAGGGTTAGGAATAGCTACTGGGTCATATAATTCGACCTATTAAACTTTGAGCTTTCTCATAGAATGCTGCAGAATTTGCAAAATACTTGTTAGAGTAATACAACTTAGAGAGACAATAATATCCAGGTCAGACATATTTCAAATACAAAGGGAAGAAAGCTCTGAAAATTCTATTGTAAATCTTTCTGTAGAAAAGAAAAAAATAACTTTTAAAGTTTGTCATCACCCTTTAATATATATTTCCATTGTTGTTAGACATCTCCATGTAAAATGAGTGGGTACATCTCAACTCAAACATTGAAAAACAAAGCTCACTGTTTGTGCTACTTCCTATTTCTACCTTCTGACACACTCAAGATCTAATTCCTTATATGCATGCTGGATTTCACTTAAAGTTATTGTCATTCTCTACAGGCAGAACAGAAATCTGAGTCTTTTTCAGGCATTTTATTTCAATGCTATCTCAAGGCCTTCTTGTCCTTCCTACTCAATGTCTCTTTACTCATTTTCTTCTTCAATTCCTGTTGACATTGCCCTAGCTTATTTGTTTATTATCACTGATGGCCACTACTTATTTATGAATCATTTAATCAATGCATTACTTCGTTTAAGCTGTCCAACAGTCCTCTGAATCAGTTGATAATGTATCTTCACTATACAGACAAAGAGGGAAGAACAAAGTCTCAGTGACTTTCCCAGAGTTACTCAGCTAGGAGGCCTTAGTCCTGGGATTTGAACCCTGGCACCAGAAATGAGACTGTGAACCACTGGGCTCTCCCCCTTCAGCCCCCTCACCAGCTACTATAAACCCTTCAAAAATGATCTTCCTGATTGTTTTGTCTTGTGTCTCCTATTCCTCTTTACATTTATGCCATGGACTGCTTACAAAACCATAGTTCATACCACAACCTTCAAAACATCTGATAGTACCTTCATGCCCATCATTTATTCATTCGGTCAATCATTTATCATTCATTCCCTTATTTCATTTATTCAACAAATATTTGTGGATCATACATTATGTACCAGACAAAATCTAGGCACTGGGGGATATGGTAAGGATAAAAAGTCATCCAAAGCTCTTGCCTAGTGCATGATAAGTTAGGAAACAGTGATACAACACTATCTTGGCTAGTGGGAAGTGCTATGAAGAAGAATAAAGCAGAGTATAGAATAGAGAGAGAGAGGATTTGCTGTTCTAGATGAGATAATTAGGAGAAGTCTCTGCAATAGTAATATTTAAGTATGTACCCAAGCAACAGGAAGTAGGATTCTAGGCCAGGAGGGAAGAGCAGTCATGGAAAGGTGAAAAGCAGGTGCACAGTACTTAAAGCAGGGGTGTGCTGATCCTGTTCAGGAGCAGCCAGGAGGCCAGGGAGACTGAAGTAGAGCAGAATGCTGAGAGAATAGAAATGAGGGAGCCTCTGGAGCCCTATTAACTAGGGGTTCCCAAACCCTGGACCCAGGACTGGTACCAGTCCGTGGCCTGTTGGGAACTGGGTAGCAGGAGCTGAGTGGCTGGTGAGCGAGCATTACTGCCTGAGTTCCACCTCCTGTCAGAGCAGTGGTGGCATTAGATTCTCATAGGAGTAAACCCTGTTGTGAACTGCACATATGAGGGATCTAGGTTACACACTTCTTATGAGAGATCCAATACCTGATGACCTGAGGTGGAACAGTTTTATCCCGAAACCATCCCCCAACCCCTGTTTATGGAAAAATTGTCTTCCACAAAACTGGTCCTTGGTTAGAGACCACTGCTATAGACTATGGAAGTGTCATTGGAAAGATATTCCTTTCCCTTTCATTCCTGTATCTATAATTCCAACATCTTCTGAAAAATGGACAACTTGTCACAATGTGCTGTCTTCAAAATTAGACATGTGCCTTACCAC
The DNA here is from genome assembly GCA_036589455.1 of Ateles fusciceps. Lineage (NCBI taxonomy): Eukaryota > Metazoa > Chordata > Mammalia > Primates > Atelidae > Ateles > Ateles fusciceps. The sequence goes on along the minus strand of JAZHEH010003205.1, from coordinate 28,211,868 downwards.
CTCTCTGACTTTAATCCATTCTGAAGACCCTCTTCACTGACTTCTGAAATCTTCCCATTTTTAAGGCCTATTTCCAATGCCATGGCCCTAGTTAATTCTCTTATGTCTTACCCTGCTTTAGCTCCCTTCTCAATGAGGAGGGGGAGGAGGAGAAGGAATATTGTGGTAGACCTCAGGGACCGGACAGCTTTCAGATCAAGTCCTGACATGAGCCTTGCTGGCCAGGTCCTTCAGAGCAAGTGAGGTCACCTTTCCAAGATACAGAAAGTAGTTTTGCCATTTTAAAAATTCAACAGTACAGGAAAATTCTCATAAGATTTTTGGAGAAATAAGTGAGATTACTTTTACATATTGTACAAATCCAATAAATTTGAGATTTAAATTACTTTAAAAGTAATTAGAGTTCTGGGATTTGGGGGCCTTCTTATTTATAACCCTAGCAATATGCTTCTACCCAGTTGCTTTCCTGAGTTAGACATTAAGCATCTTGAGAGCAACGATCTTATCCAGTTTATCATAGTATTTCCTCCATCAGGTGCTATAAAATGGGCTAAAATAACTTATTATTCAAACTAGCAATTTATATACTTCATCTAAAATATTTGTGACACAAATGGGGGAGGATTTTGTGAAAGCTGAAATTAAGTGTTTCTTCTTTTTTGCGGTAGGGTTGAAATAAAGGGCTTAAGAAATACAACACACAAAGAATGTCTTTATTACCTTAAGGCAGGGAAGAGCAATATGCAAAAAGTACTTGAACACGATACAAAAAGTACTGAACTCATGGAAAAAAAATTGATAAATTTAACTGAATTAAAATTTAAAATTTTGGTCCACCAAGCATGAGTAAAATGTAAGAAGATAATAATATGATAATCAGCAAATAATTTGTATACAAAATGTAGGGAAAATGTCTACTAGCAGACTGAAAGAGAAACAACACTACAGAAAAAAAGGAAAACACAATAAAATAGCAAGTTTACAGAAAATAGTACACAAATTGGAATAAACAAATGAAAAATGATAAAAACTCTTTGTAATTTAGGAAATAATGTTACAGACCTTCACAAGATACATTTTAAGCTCATTAGTTTAGAAAAGATTAGGATGTTTGATAGCAACTATTAGTGATAAGGACATGGACCCTTGAGAATACATAGACTCTTGTGGTGGAATTAAAACTTGATACAACCATGTTGGAAAGTTATTTGATACCAGTTTGCGAATTTAAACTGTTTCATGCCTGTGGGCCAACAGTTCCATGCACAGTTATGTGAATTAGAGAATCTCTCGCTCTTTAGTCCCAGGAGATATGTACAAGAATGTTAAGAGAAGCATTGATTATCAGAGCAAAAGCCTGGGACAAACCCTAATTCCTTCAAGAGGACAATACGTGTTATGTATTGAATTGTGTCTTCTAAAATCCATGTGTTGAAGTCCTATCACTCAATGTGACTGTATTGCAGACTGAGGCTTAAGAAGGAATTAAAATTAAATAAGGTCATAAGGAGGGTAGGGCTCTAATCCAATAGGACTGGTTCTTATAAGAAGAGAGAGACACTAGGGCTATGTCCAGAGGAAAGGCCATGTAAGGACACAGTGAGGACAGCTTTCTGAAGTCTAGCAAGAAAAGCCTCACCAGAAACCAGCCCTGCCAGCACCTTGATCGTAGACTTCCAGCTTTCAGAACTGCAAGAACATACATTTCTATTTCTTATGCAACCCAGTCTGCAGTATTTTGTTGTGGCAGTCCTAGCAGTCTAATTTGATACAGAAATCATTTGTGATATATACACACATTGGCATATTATAAAGCAATAAAAATGAATAAGCAATAGCTGTGCCCAGCAAGAGGACGAATCTTGAAAACATTTTTACTGATAAAATCAAGTCATAAAAGACTTTATTCAGTATTATACCATTTTTATAAAGCTTAACAAGAAAGAGTTAATATTATACACGTGTGCATTAAGACTATTTTTTAAAGTAAGGGAATGATGAACATAAACCTCAGAATGGTGGGAAGATGAGAGTAAGATGAGGAAGAACTTCATGTAAAAGCAACGGGATTGTTAATGTTTTAGTTTTTAAGTCAAATAATGAGTTTATACATATTCATTTTATTATGTTTCAAACTCAATTATAGATAAATATGATATTGTTTTAAAGTGTCACATATTATATGGGAGGGAGACAATAGCTGGTTTTGGAGAGAAAAAGTGCTTTTTAAATTTCATATGCAGTATTTTAGTCCATTTGGGCTGTTGTAAAAAAAATTCCACAAACTGAATAGTCCAGTAAACAAGATAAATTTATTTCTCTGTGTTCTGGAGGCCTGGCAGTTCAAGATCAGGTTGCTAGCAGATTGAATGTCGCATGAGAGCCTTCTTTCTTGTTCATTATGGCACCTTCTTGCTGTGTCTTCACAAAATGAAAGAGACTGGAAACCTTTCATAGGCCTCTTTTTATAAGGGCACTGATTCCATTCATGAAGGTTGTGCCCTCATGACCATATCACTGCCTGAAGATCTCACCTTCTAATGCCTTCACTTTGGGAGTTAGGATTTTAACACAGGAATTTTGAGGAGGGGACACAGACATTCAGACCATAGCAACAAACATGTGGCCTTCATTTTTTTTTTAATTGCAGTTACTTTTATCTCTTTTTTCTTCACAGCCTTTACCTTCTTCTTTCTGTATAACTTTGTTCTCAGAAACTCTAATGTTAGAGAAATAGCCAACTTCAGTAATTTTATTGTCATGAAAAATGCCCTACTAATATAACAGGTATGTGAGAGTACAATATTCAGAATTGATTCTAGTATAAAATTAATTCTCAGTTACTTCATAATATTTAATTTGTATATGCAAAGTATGCCAGTCACCGAGAAGATAATTGACTTTTCTCTGAAGTCTCTCTGTCTACATATTAATTTCGTCTTCTCTCTCAGACCCACATAGTCATTGAAACTCATTGGTATTATCTGTGTGTACTTAGAGGAGTAGCAATATCAATAAGTTTGTCAAACATCATCATATCTGGTCTGTTGGGCAGAATTTGTTTGTGTTATCCCAATTCTATAACCGTACAACACTGAACAACTGCCTTCCTACACTTTACGGATTCTTTTATATTTTACAAGTCACATTCACTGTTGAAGGTTAAGTGTTACTGTAAAATAGCTATATTAAAATACTTACGGCAAAGGCACTATCAGATAAGGAGGTAAATTTTCCAATCTCTAATTGGTGATTTAAAAAATTAAATTCTAAAAATATTAATTAAGAGCCTATTATATCCCTTATGCAATTATGGGGCTACCACATAGATAAAGAATAAGCAGAGTAACAATTTTCTAGGAATTTTCAGTCTGATGTATACATTGATGAGAGATGGAGATGTTGCTGGGATGGGTTATGATATTTCTTCCGACAAAAACATGGCATTTGGGTGATATTTTATAGCCACTTTTCCTATCCTAAAATCTGAAAAATAAAACTGTTGATCTTAGCACATGGAATGTCTTATGACAACCACCGACCCTTTTGTCTTCAATCAGAAAGTTCTGTGCAAGATAGTACCCAAAAAGCAGGATGGGTTATTGAATTATTATTGTATTTAAGGTTTTTCTTCAGGAAATAGGTTACATGTGAAACACTATTTTAAAATTAATAATTCAGAATGACACCCATCAACATCACTACCACCAGTGATTGAAAAATACGATTATTTTCACAAACACCAACCCATTTCATTGGCTGTCGGTATCCCAGCAGGAGACACTGAAGGAATGAAGGAATGTTCATATCACCAGAGAGATCATAATAAAAAGGTTTTCTTTTGCAGATGATTCCAAAACTTAAGCTGCATTAATTTCTCTTTTAAAATAGAATTTCCTCTCTTTCTCATTCAGTGAAGTTCGTTTTCCTTCCAATGCTAAATCTGTACATACCAAAGACACGAATACAAAAGCAGACTTCCTTGTTCCCTAATTATCTTTGGCGGAATTAGTATCATCAAAAGAAAATCCCAGAGAAATCAACTTACATAAGTAGCAGAACAGGAAACAGCATGTCGTTTAAAAAGTCATCTGTTGTTGTGGCCCACCCACAGCAGCATGGGGATTGAAACAAGTATCCTCTGCTGGAGACGTCACCCAGGCATGCTGAGGAGATAGAATGAAATGATTGACACCCGATCTCCTAATCGTCCTAGTGGTTGCGTTACTGTGAGGGAGCCCTTGGTGCTGGAGGAATGATGTGAGTGGCACTTTGCAGTTTGTTGTATCTATGCTCAAAGCACCACGTCATTCTCAGGTGTACAAATCTCAGCGTTGGAGTTAGGCCTAAGTTTCTTGGGAACAAGCATTAACTGTCATTGTGTGATATTGGGTTAGGTAGCAACTGGAGTTGCTCCTTCTCTGAAAATTGACCAGCACTTTGTGAGTCCCATCAGGGCTTTTATGTCTCCTTGTAATGAATTTCCATTTAATTTTTACTTTTGTTGGGTGGACTGGAATCCATAAACATAAATGGGAGGAATGCTGGCCATTATGAGAGCTGTAATTCAATCCACAGGAGGCTCTGACAAAATCTACACTGGCTAGAACTAGATTCTTACAGCTTACATTTATCAGAAATTTTCTATTGAATTATAGCCTGGTAATATCTATTTTCTCATTATCCTATCTGTAATGATAACAAAATCATGCTAATCCATTCTGATTTTTTTTTTTTTTTTGGAGACACTGAAGCTGAATAGCCCCTCCAGCCAGCCTCTTACATCAAAGTGCTTCTTTCCTATTGTGCCCCTTAAGCAAAACTACAAAACTGTATTCTACTCTTTGGCACACTCTAATCTTTCCATTTCTATTACAATACTTCATTAATTTGACTACCTCATTTCTTTGTAGCTTTGAAGAAGGGCAGAAGTGGAAAACACTTGAATTCACAGTAACCTCTGGCAAGGAGGGCCTGTTCTTCCATACATTTCAGCTATTTCCTCCCCACTGGCTCAGTACCATGTCTGAGTTCCTGTGAGCAGGAGATATGAATCTGTGCCCTCCACCTTGGGCATCATAAATATCTTTCAGATAATAGATAATTCACCTGATCTTATGCGTTCCTGTGCACTTAAGAGATTCTTAGTGTGAAGAGAAAAATGCATTTTGATTTGAGGCATTCCTAGGTTTTATGGGAGTGGTAAATTATATCCCTATAATGGTGTGGGAACTAAAGACTTCTCCTATTACCAAATGTCAGCTTTATCTCTTTTTTTCCCCTTTCCCAATCTCAAAAGAAACATCTAAAGCTACTCAACCCAATAAAAGCAATGTTCCCCTGCATATAATCCCGTGTTTGTGTATAAGTAACATGGATTACATGTGCATGTGTAGAGTAAGGGAATTTAGTTACTTTAAATCCCTGGAAGGAAATGTGCACCTCTGTATGAAGTACGCTATCCATTTGGCTATGCTCTAAAGATTTAAAAATGTGTCCTTATACTGAACCTGCAACCACTAGGGTCAAATTTGTTTGCCTGAACCTTGCCCTCTGGAGCTATACTGTTAGTTGTATCTCTCCCTTTTTTTTAGGACATTTTCTCCAAATTTGATTATTTTTATCTGACTTATTTTAAGTCTCTTCTGTATAGTTCCTACCAGTTTTCCTTCTGTGACATGGATTCTGGATCCTGACAATTCTGATCAATCGTTCTTATAGTGTGTACCTACTAGGATGGCCTCATTGTGGAATACATGTAAATATTGTCTTAAGTTGGTTTTCCTCTGAAAGAAGCCTGAGTCAAAGGCTTGGTGCATATAGTTTATTTAGGAGATGATACCGGGAAACTCAAGTGAGAAAGGGTGAAAAGTGAGAGAAGGGAGAAAAGCCAATAAAGTATGTGTTAATGAGCTGATTACTGCTGTGGGCAATGGGGCTCCATTGCACTGGGAACTCTCTGAGAAACTGTGTGGAACACACCTCAGAATCATTCTGCAGGTGCTGGGGAAGCCGAGTATCCACCATGCTCATTCTTCAACTAGGAGAAATATTCATCAGAGGCATTAATGCCTAGCATTTCTTCTTTATACTTTGCTGCAAAATAAGCATAAAGGTATTGGGAAAAGCCCTCTGGCAAAGGAGAGAGACGTGAGCTGTGAGTTGCTGCAAACTGTCTACTCATGGTCAGGGGAAGTCAGGTGGGCTGAGGAAATGTGGGGCAGAACATTAGAAAAGGCTGCTACACATGCCGGGCTGGTAAAATAAATGGGGGAAGCTGGCCAGGCTTAGAGCAGTAGGGAATGCTGAGTCTGTGGAACTGCTGAATTTAAATCCTACCTGAAGACATTACAATAAAATAATAATAATAATAAATAATAGTAAGCCAAGCAAAATAAAATGACATATTTGTAAGCCTTGCAACAATGAGCAGAAGGGATGGGGCAAATCTGAGTGCATGTCCATGAAGGGGGCTGAAGGGGGCTCTAGCCGGTGGTTACCGTTCAAGAATGTGGGCTGATGTTGTTAGATCTTTGGGTTTCTTTTTGTGATAATCCAAAAATCAGGATTTTATGGGAAATATTTTGATTTTTAAACACTCTACACACTGAATTTATTTGGGTCCCAGGAAACCCATCTGGGGGTGCCTACCTTCCATTTACAGTCTCTGTCCAATATCAACAGCAACGACAACACAGGGGCTGTGGGAATCAGGACCTCAGAAGTATGCTAAGCAGCTCATTTGTGCATTTCTGGGTAAACTGGTTTTGCTAGCACAAGCGTATTCCATAGAAATCAAGTTTCTGATAGAGCTTAAAAAAAAAGGATTACATACATGCAATCAGAGCAGAAATTGGGTGGTCTCTGTGGCTAAATAAGTTTCATTTCCATTGAGCTTTACACTCTCTTTGAGATGGGGGGGCAGCCACAAAATGAGTGAACAATTTTTCGCTCTTGTTAATATAACCCAGGTTAAAGCAGCATTGCTTTGCATCAGGAAAATTTAAGGGAGAGCTTTGATCTTCTTCCTATTAAAATAAAGTAATGCATTATCCTGACCTCAAAAAAGTAGTCTTAATTAGGGTCCTTGAATGAAATAATTGACCTTGACATTGCCTTCAGCTCATGGAACAAAACTGTTATCAAAATGACTTATCAAGAAGTAAGACATGGAGCAATAAGGACTATTTGTTTAATAACTCTACCTTGTAGAATTTTAAGCTACCAGAACCCTTACACTGCAAGGACAAATACTACCTTTGTAGTGGCCAATAGGAGACTTCATTGTGTTGAAATGAAATTCATGTTTAGATTATGCATTGGTAAAAAAATATAGTCTTATTTAACATTAGTATTTTTGATATTTTTGACCTAGTTCATTTGAATCTTAGCAACATTATTTTATTGTGAAATGTTTCTTCGGTGGGTTGCAGCATATCTTTTTAAGCATCACCACAAAGGCTGGAAACAGATAAGTGCAGAAAGAGCACTGGGCTAAAAGTCAAGAGATTTCATTCTTGGCTTTCACTTTGTTGCTATGCAGTGCGGCCTTGGAAAAATTTTTATACAATCATCTTTAAATTTCTTAAAGCTTTGTTATCTCATAAGGTTAATACAAGTATTGCCTTACTTCTTACTTTGTCTTTTCTTTGTCCCATTTTTTTTAAACCTGAAAATCAAGCTATGATCAGTTCCTCTTACCAAGGCAAACTCTGGGCAAAATGTACAGATGAAAAATATGCCTTAGTCCCCCAGACCCATCTCTGATCTGTTTTCTCTTCATGACCTACTTCCTCCCTCAGTATCCCTTTCCCATTCCCACAGGCCACTTTGTCTCACCAATAAACTCTCTCATCTCATCAAACCGGGTTCTCCTTCTAGATTTCCAATTAACTATTTACCTCATAGTAAGAAAGAACTGTCTAGTTACTGTCCCTTGTTGTATTTGCACTTATTTCTGGTTGCAGAGTTATGATTTCACTCTCCTGTTAAAGAAATGCAAGAAGTAAGTACCCAAGCAGTAGAAGTCTCAGGGTGCTAATAAAGAATGGTTTCTACTCTCTCTCTAGGGTAAAAAATGTGGTACATATACAATCTAGAAACTTGAGGCTCAATCTTGGTACAGGTTATAGAGATAGACTGCGGTAGGGCCAGGAAAAGGGCTCAAACTCTATGCATTTCAGACTATAGACAGTAAGCATCTATTAGATGACTACCTACTGGACAAGTGCTAGGGGAACAAAATGAATGTAACCATCGTTCCTCATTAGGAATTCACAGCCTAGTGGAAGAGATGGACAGAAGCTGAGATTTAGAAGACAATGCAATGTCTGTACTCTCAGGCTCATGTAGGGCTTGGCACAGGCCAACAGACCTGATGGTGCTTTTCATCCCTTCCTCAAACATCTATTCACAATATTTTAATCAGACCATGTAACATTTTTCCCCCAAAGCCTTGTTTTCTAATAAATCATCTTTGTTCTCCACTTCTCAATTTCTTATCCTTGATATCAAGTAACTACCATTGTTTCGGTCCTAGCTCCCCCACTAGCACATATACCAGAATCCTTGTCTCTGGTTTGGACGCCTCAAAGTCATTCCTGACTCTTTGGTGTATCCATCAGAGAGCTCAAGACATTCTCCAGCTGATTCTTTAGTCCTGGGTTTCATGTGGTATTCCTGACATGGTGCTCCCTGCCTCAATAATAAAGATATAAAAAATAATAATAATTCTCTGTGAACCCAGAAGAGAAAATATTTAACAGAAAAAGAAGAGTTTGTGATATTTTTTCCAAGTAGCCATCATTTCCTCTGGTCTTGAAGAGTGAGATGGAGTTTGACAGAAAGAGAGGGAGGGAGGCATTTAGGCTGAGGGTTCAACATGCCTAAAAACAGGGAGACCAACTTGGTATGTTTACAGAGGAACAAGAGGTTCCAAAAGGAAGTCATATCTGTCTGCATCCTAAGAGAGGAGCATTGACACCCAATCCAAAAGGACAGGGTTTATCTCTGTAGGTCCAGAGGCCATACTCCACAATGTATATAGAGAAATCACAAAAAGAAATTGCCTTACAAAATAGAAAGTTTCAGAAAGAACCTTATTGTTGGGCTAGTTTTATATCATGGAGTATAACAGTTATTGGTAGAAGTAACTACATAACTCTCTTGGCTCCAAAACCTTTCTGTTCTTGGTCCCCAGGCCTCCCTCCCTCTGACACACACAGGCACACATCCCTTCACCAATATCTCTCAGCACTCTACACTCACCACTCAGCCCCACCACACCAGACCCTCTTATTCTGCATCTGGTCCTGAGATTTTTCCTTAACAATAGGTGGGACCCATCTTTCTGATTGTAACTTCTTCCCACCAGGAGGTAGAGATTTATCTTGACAAACTGTTTGGAATTGCTGGGGGAATATTAATAAAATGTGAGCGTGCATCTTGTAGCAGTGGAGAGACTGCCTGAGAAGTTTGAAAGCTTCCGTGGGAGATTAGAGACGGCTGTGAAGAAATGTGCTCCCCGGTAGTGAGCTCCCAGCGCAGATCTTTCACTATCCAGGAATCTCTAATTACTAATACAGTACATGAACAGTATGATATGTCCTTACAATTGCAGACGCCTTTTCAAAGATAATCTTTAATAGTTTATTTGACAACCTGTAAAATTATAGAAAATTATTAGTCTTGGGAATTACAAAAATCCCTGTAGTATAGTCAAACAATAAAATTATAATTACCTGTGGGTAATTGAAATTTAACTGTTTTTTTATTGTATATTACACATCAATAGCAACATAAGTTCAAGAGGTTTTTTCTTCTTCCCTTTTATCTTACCGAACCTGAGAAAATGGACAGCACTGTCGGGGGCTTGTGAGTTCCTGTCACAGCACTGAGCTTGAACAATTTCGATTAAAGCCCCATGTTTGAGACTGTCATTAGACCTGCATTAAATTACATATCTGGAGTGTTAAAAAATAAAGAGTACAGTAGCTTTTTCTCAGCTACCTAAGGTAGGTGGTTAAGGCCCTGATTATCTTTAAAGATCTATTTTTTCCTTCCACTGAAAGTCATTGTTTCTTTCATTAAACATAAAACACATTTAAGAACACTAAAGTGCGCATATAGGAATATTAGGATGGCGTATTCCAAAGTACCGTTGTTCTGTATTCATTGCTCTGAGTTGACTTCTGCATTGTGTAATGTGATTTTATTATTTAGCTCTCACTTGGGTGAACTGAACAGGATTGGCAGTGCTTAGGGCTTCTAATTCCTTGGGCTTTGGGGAAGCTGGGTGCTTGCCTTTCTCTTCTCCATTCATTCAATCTCCCTTTCCACCACTGTCCAAAAAAAAAAAATTAAAATAAAGCAAAAACACATAAGCATCTTCAAACCAAAGCAAAGTCCTGGTATTTTACTTCAAGTGTCAGAGAACTCAAAGTACCTCCGAGCTCCACTCCTGTGGTTACCTTTGTTTAAAGGAAACTTCTAGTTCTTCCAAGCTGGAATAGTGGTTGAGCTGCATGGAAAGAAAGTAATGAACCTGCACATGAAAAAAAAAGAAGTCATTGGCCAAAGTATTGGCAAAAAGATAAGTTTTTGCAGAAATTGTCTTCTTCTTTTACTCTCCCCTCCTCACTCAGTCTCTCCTTCATCTGTCTCAGAGTCCTACTGTTTTCTGTCTGTAAACATGGCTGCAAGGACTTTGGAGAACAATGGGCCTCAGGACAGCCCTTTGAACTGTTTATCCAGAAGTACCAGCTTCAGGCCAAGTGGTCTGACCCAGGTTCATCTCTGTGGTTTAGAGAGCAATGATAATTTAAATCTGCTTTTATTTCACCCAGTACTATCTGATTTTTATGTCTTTATCTGTAAAGAAAGAAATAGGGCTAAGTTTGTGGAATGTTCAGGACAAAGACAAGAAATTAGCAAGTCAGTGCCAACCTTTCTTCTGTAAGTGGTCTGAGAGGTCCAGTGTGAGAGAATATGAGGCCTTCATCTTCCACGATCATCACTGGAGAGGTCATGACACATGAGACAGAAGAAGGAAGAGCTACCTCTTCTGGACCTTTACCTTAATTATATTATCTTATCTTACCAAGGTAAGAAGGATGATAGAAAATAAAGTTTAGAAATAGCAGCATTAACTCATTCCTTCCCACATCCTCCTTCATTAATTTGTTCACATATGTATTAGTCTGTTCTCACATTGCTAATACAGACTTACCTGAGACTGGGTAATTTATAAAGAAAAGAGGTTTAATTGACTCACAGTTCCATGTGGCTGGTAAGGCCTCACAATCATGGCAGAAAGCAAAGGGAAAGCAAGACATGTATTACATGGTGGCAGGCAAAAGGGAGCTTGTGCAAGGGAAACCCCATTTATAAAACCGTCAGATCTCTTGAGACTTACTACCATGAAAACAGTATATGGGGTAAACTGCCCCCATGATTCAGTTAGCTCCACGTGGCCCTGGCATTGACACATAGAGATTATTACAATTCAAGGTGAGATTTAGGTGTGGACACAGAAAAACTGTATCAGCGTATATGATGGCAAACACTGAAATGAACACACAGACTAATTTTTTAATGGAATGTAATCAGTTTTTCTCATTACTATGGACTGCATTGTATTCCCCCACCAAATTTATATGTTGAAGCCTTAACCCCTAGTGTAATGATATTTGGAGATGGCGCCTTCAGTAGGAGGTGATTAGGGTTAGATGTGGTTATGAGGGTGGGGCTCTTATGATGCAATTAGTACCCTCTTAAGAAGAGCAATGTAAAAGCTTGCTCTACCCCCTACTGCCTGTGTGCACAAAGAAGAGGTCATGTGGGCACACAGCAAGATGACAACCAAGAATAATGCCTCACAGGACTTAGCCATGCTGGCACCCTGACGTCAGACTTTCGGCCTTCAGAACTGTGAGATAAATTTCTGTTAGGTTTGTAAAAGATCAAATGATTATAGATGTGTGGCATTATTTCTGAGGCCTCTATTCTGTTCCGTTGGTCTATATATCTGTTTTGGTACCAGTACCATGCTGTTTTAATTATGGTAGCCTTGTAGTATAGTCATGTAGCATGATGCCTCCAGCTTTGTTCTTTTTGCTTAGGGTTGTCTTGGCTATATGGGCTCTTTTTTGGTTCAATATGAAATTTAAAGTAGTTTTTTAAAATTCTGTGAAGAAAGTCAATGGCAGCTTGATAGGGATAGCGTTGAATCTATAAATTACTTTAGGCTATATGGCCATTTTCACGATATTGATTCTTCCTATCCATGAGCATGGAATGTTTTTCCATTTGTTTGTGTCCTCTCATTTCCTTGAGCAGTGGTTTTAGTTCTCCTTGAAGAGGTCCTTCACATCCCTTGTAAGTTGTATTCCTAGGTATTTTATTCTCTTTATAGCAATTGTGAATGGAATTTCACTCATGATTTGGCTCTCTGTTTGTCTATTATTGGTGTAAAGGAATGCTTGTGATTTTTGCACACTGATTTTGTATCCTGAGGCTTTGCTGAAGTTGCTTATCAGCTTAAGGAGATTTGGGGCTGAGATGATGGGGTTTTCTAAATATGCAATCATGTCATCTGCAAACAGAGACAATCTGACTTCCTCTTTTCCTAGTTGGATACTTTTTATTTCTTTCTCCTGCCTGATTGCCTTAGCCAGAACTTGCAATACTATGTTAAACAGGAGTGGTAAAGAGGGCATCCTTTTCTTGTGCCAATTTTCAAAGGGAATACTTCCAACTTTTGCTCATTCAGTATGACATTGGCTGTGGGTTTGTCATAAATAGCTCTTATTATTTTTAGATATGTTCCATCAATACCTAGTTTATTGGGAGTTTTTAGCATGAAAGGGTATTGAATTTTATTGAAGACCTTCTCTGCATCTATTGAGGTAATCATTTGGTTTTTGTCATTGGTTCTGTTCATATGATGGATTACATTTATTAACTCACATATGTTGAACCAGCCTTGCTTCCCAGAGATGAAGCTGAGTTGATCATGGTGGATAAGCTTTTTGATGTGCTGCTGGATTTGGTTTGCCAGTATTTTATTGAGGATTTTTACACTGCTGTTTATCAAAAATATTGACCTGCAATTTTCTTTTTTTGTTATGTCTCTGCCAGATTTTGGTATCAGGATGATGCTGGCCTCATAAAATGAGTTGGGGGAGGAGTCCCCACTTTTTCTGTTGCTTGAAATAGTTTCAGAAGGAATGGTACCAGCTCCTCTTTATACTTCTGATAGAATTCAGCTGTAAATCCGTCTGGTCCTGGGCTTTTTTTGGTTGTTAGGCTATGAATTATTGCCTCAATTTCAGACCTGGGCATTGGTCTATTCAGAGGTTCAACTTCTTCCTAATTTAGTCTTGGGAGGGTGTATGTGTCCAGGAATTTAGCCATTTCTTCTAGATTTTCTAGTTTATTTGCATAGAGGTGTTTATATTATTCTCTGTTGGTAGATTCTATTTCTGTGGGATCAGAGGTGAAAGGATTCCATATTTAACAAATGATGTTGGGAAAACTGGCTAGCCATATGCAGAAAACTGAAACTGGACCCTTTCCTTATACCTTATACAAAAAATAACTCAAGATGGATTAAAGACTTAAACATAAGACCTAACACCATAAAAACCCTAGAAGAAAACCTAGGCAATACCATTCAGGACATAGGCATAGGCAAAGACTTCATGACTAAAACATCAAAAGCAATGGCAACAAAAACCAAAATTGACAAATAGGATCTAATTAAACGAAAGAGCTTCTCCACAGCAAAAGAAACCATCATCAGAGTGAACAGGCAACCTACAGAATGGGAAAAAATTTTTGCAATCTATCCATCTGACAAAGGGCTTATATCTAGAATCTACAAAGAACTTAAATTTACAAGAAAAAAACAACCCCATCAAAAAGTGAGAAAAAGATATGAACTGATACTTCTGAATAGAAGACATTTATTCAGCCAACAAACATATGAAAAAAAAGCTCCTCATCACTGGTCATTAGAGAAAGGCAAATCAAAACCACAATGAGATACCATCTCACACCAGTTAGAATGGCGATCATTAAAAAGTCAGGAAACAACAGATGCTGGAGAGGATGTGGAGAAATAGGAACGCTTTTACACTGTTGGTGGGAGTGTAAATTAGTTCAACCATTGTGGAAGACAGTGTGGCAATTCCTCAAGGATCTAGAACCAGAAATAACATTTGACCCAGTAATCCCATTGCTGGGTATATACCCAAAGGTTTATAAATCATTCTACTATAAAAACACATGCACACGTATGTTTATTGCAGCACTGTTCATAACAGCAAAGACTTGGAACCAACCCAAATGCCCATCAATGATAGACTGGATAAAGTAAATGTGGCCCATACATGCCATGGAATACTATGCAACCATAAAAAAGGATGAGTTCATGTGCTTTGCAGGAACATGGGTGAAGATGAAGACCATCATTCTCAGCAAACTAACACAGGAACAGAAAACCAAACACCACATGTTCTCACTCATAGTGGGAGTTGAACAATGAGAACATAAGGACACAGGGAGGGGAACATCACACACCAGGGACGTTTTTTGGAGGTGGTGAACTAGGGGAGAGAGAAAGACCTAATGTAGATGACGGGTTGATAGGTGCAGCAAACCTCCATTGCACATGTATATCTATGTAGCAAACCTGCACATTCTGCATATGTATCTAAGAAATATATTATTTCTTCATATATAAATATGAAAGAATGAGAAATAAAACATTTGAAAATAAAAAAACTGATTTCTGTTGTTTAGCTTACCCAGTCTGTAATATTTTATTGTGGCAGGTTAGCTGACCAACATACCATCTGATAGCGTAAGTCATAATTTCATCAGTCTTAAGTGCCAATGTTGAAAAGCAAATATAAATAAAACATTTTTTTTTCAAGAAAAGGTAGCCCTTTTAAAATTAATTCTATACAATAGTTAATTAAGCAATTTAAAATCAAATGTTATCTTCTATCCAAAGGTGGATTAGAAAACACATATGCCATCCTGAGCATTAAATTTATATTGTGAAGTGATAAAAAAACTAACATGTAGATGAAAGTTCTAGATGGATAATGGTACTTTACAGTTTGGGAGAAACTTAGTTTAGGGCCTCATGAATTCATGATTTTGTAAAATGTCAGTGTAGTGTTGCCTTTTAAAATAGGAACCAGCTCACATCTGGTTTACTTGTTAGTCATCTTTCTTTTCCCACTAGAGCATAAGCTTCCTGCAGGTAGGCACTTTGCCATGTTTATTACTCTCATTCCCATAATCCTCCACTGGATTCACACGTAAAGCAAATTTCATGCATGTTCTGGCCCCTGCCTGCTTCTCTGCCCTTGTCCTCCACCATTCTTTTCCTCATTTTCCTCCAGTGAGGTCCCTTACCATTCATGAGTGTACCAATCCTGCTTTTGTCCACTTTGCCTTTCCAAAAAAAAAAAAAACAAAAAAACGGTAGCTTCTCACCTTCTGACAGAGGTCTTCCTGACCACTATTCTGTTATAAAGCTCACATCACATCAAACCAGGCATTCTACTTCTCCTTCATCTGCTTAACTTTTCCTCAGAGTACTTATCACCACTTCCTCATAATACATACCATCGAGAGAAATTTTTAGCACTGATAAACACTCAGTAATATTTGCTGAATGGGTAGAATTTTGCTAGGTGAGGAATAGCCCAGGATGGGAATTGGGTTTAGAGGTGAATGTGACTCCACATTGCTCACTGTGGTCCCTAGGGCCATTAACAGAACCAGGGTTATCAGGACGAATTTGTATAGAGGGAAACAACTAATAACTGATTAATTCTTTTGATTTTTATTTAGACATTTGTCATTTCTGATTTTTAAAATGGAAACAGTTGATCTATGCAGAGTTAAATATTCTGCATTGGGTCCAACAGTTCAGCGTTACATCAGTGAGATAAATGTGGAAACCATCAAATCCATAATAAGGTAAAACCAGGTTTCCACCAATTTAATCTCTATTAAAAGCTTCATAAAGCACATTTTGGTAAAAGGAACTAATATCTATCTCACAGCTATGCCCAGCTTCTAACTCAATTGGCATATGTTTCTTCATATTCCTCTTTTTAAAAGTCAATGGTTTATGAAATTATCCAAATATCTGAATCCCTCCCTAGCCAGAAAAAGTCACTAAATGCAAAAGAATTTAAATTGCACACATTCCATAATCCCCTCAGACTCACCCCCACCCCAAAGTGCAAGTTTTAGTTTCAAGGCAAGAAACACATGTAAAGCTCAGTCAATTTTGGGCGGGTGGCTCCACAAATTTGACTCAATGCCCTGATTTTAATTCAAGCTGTTTAAAGGTAAGGCTTAAAAATAGCCAAATGCTATTCTTCCCACTTTGTCTCCACATCTTCGCCAAGTCCTTTTTCTACTTCTGGAGAAGTAAATCTGGAAGCCTTTTCCTCAGTGGGGGTCTCACTCATCAGAGCCCCCACTTGTGGGGTTATGTGGGAGGAAAGGTAGGGGTACTTCCAAGGCATCCTTTCCTAAGAAGTCTTCAGAATCTGGTACGTGCTCAAGATGCAGGCCTTGCAATTATTGATGGCCTGAGGGTCAAGGGTCAAGAGTCACTTGAGGGCCCAGTGGAGTTCTCAGTCTAAAACATTGTCCTTTGTGCAATTCAGCTGAAGGCTCTTTGATTAAATCTTATCTTCCAGGAGCTTTGAAAGATGTCAGAAGCAAGACAGGTTTTCTCTGTTTCTGGAAGATTCTCATGTCTCGCTGTCTATCCTCTTCCAATACTCCTGAGCCACGTGGGAGTCCCTTCAAGGGCTTAGCAATGTGTATCATGCAGTATCTCTCCTCTTGTTCACATCCTGCAGGGAGTAAGTTCCTATAAATTCAAGGTTCTCAAAGGATTGGATTTTTCTCAAGTTTGGAAGGGACCTTACCCTGTTCTAAATGTCACATATTTTTTGAGTCTTCCTGATTGAAATCAGAGGCCTTGTTGACAGTCTTTCACATCCCTTCCAGCTTTAGGAGTCCGGGTTTTAGCTCAGTCCCAGATAATTCTTGTAGTGAAAAAGTAAAACTTCTGTTCTAGCTAATTCAGTCTTCTGCACATTTGCTACTGTTTTTTAGAAGCCAGAGGCGATTTACAAGAGAACTTGCAAAGCCATTTTGCCTGAACAAATTCTCCATCTGGTGATTCACTGAACATTATCTCATATTTCTTAAAGAAAGAAACAAGGAATGGACTTAGAAGGCTTCGTGTTGATGTTTACCTGCCAAGAGATCTTCCTCTGCCGACTGCCCAGGTTCATTTGTAAATTTGCATTTAAAAACACTCTGGGCATAATTTCCCTCTATTACTTTGCTTGTACTATTTTTAGGTTAATGAAGCTACAAGTTGGGGCCCCGTCCACATGTACATATCAAAATAGCTGAAATTTGTGGGGGATTTTGTAAAAAAAAAAAAGGACTTCCTTTTTTAATTTCATGAGATCAACAAACGAGTTTGAGTTTGAGTATTTTTAGTCAGTTGTTCTGTGGTGCCTAAGAACAATGCTGCTTCTAAGGCATTTTATGTTGCCTCTTGTTGAAAACATAATGATATATGGAGAACCTTCTTATGCAAAGGGAAAAACCGGATCTGTAATGGTGGAAAGATGATTGTCATCCCGCAGGGACTCTGCCATGCTTTCTGCAATACTCTGAATTTTCTAAACCACCTCCTTCCCCGAACCCAGCCCTTTGCCTTCTCCTTCTGGTTACTGGGTCACCCTAGGTGGTCTGCTGGGGTCCCTGCAGACTTCACTCTGAGGTGCTGTTTCTGTGCTTCTTTTGATTTCCTAAAGCCAGATGTGCCCTTTCATTTGAGCACTGCTTTTTCCCAAGCGTTGATAATATCACTTCTGCTTCTGCCCTTTTCTCCGTGGAGATACTATCTCCCCATCAGGCTGGTTTCCTTTCTAGCCAGCTTGTGCCTAGGGGAAAGAGACTGCTCTTGGCTCCTGCCCTTCCCCAAATGTTGCTTTCTTAAGGCCACATTCTGGTTCTCATTTGGCTGATGTCTTTGTTTTTACTTTTTAATTTGTAATTCTCTTTCTGTGACCCTTGCTACTGTTTGACTTTGGATCCTGCCTTCTTTTTATCGGCCTCTTTTACTGTTAACTCTTGGAGCAAGTGTCTGGGCCAGAATAATGTAGAAAGAGATTCAAAAATAAGAGAGAGACTGATTTGGCTAGGAAAAGGTGTGAGGTTCACAGGACACAAGAAGAGGGAAATCTTGTACACAATCTAACAAAAGGAAATAGACCAAGACCAAATTGCACTCATTCACTTAGATGTGTGTGCATTTCTTCATCAACTCAACGCCTGTCTGGAACAAATATTTTACTTTCTCATTGTCCGTTTTACATGATTGCTCACAATTATTTCTCCTAGATGTGCAGGTACCCTAAACTTACACAATCATCCTCCAACACGGATGTCAAATGTCCATCTGGATAGCCAGAGACAAGTTATCCAGACACTTGAGTCTTACTCAAACTGTTCCTGACAGAGCACAGAACATTGATCTAAGACACAGTATGACAAATGTGAGCCTTTCAGTTAGGTGATCATGTAACATTCACTCATTTAATCATTCATTCAATTAAGCAGTCATTTAACTGACATTTATTGAGCAAGAACCTAATATGGGCCAGGTATTGTTCTCAGCACTCAGGAAATAGCAGTGAACAAAATTAAGTCCCTGGTCTTGTGCAACTTCCTTATTAGAGGAATAGATTGAGGGAAGACATACGTATCATTTAGGTATTAATGAATTCCACAAAGAAAAATTAGGTAGGACAAAGAGATAGAAATCACTGAGAACTTGCACCATTAGGTAGAGTGTCAAAAAAAGCCTCTCCCACTAAGGTGTCATTTTTTGTGAATAAAATATGAGAGTGGGCCATGTGGCTATCTAGAAGAGAACCTTAGATAAAGAGAACAGGAAATCCAAAAGCCCCAAATAGAAGAGTGTTTGGCATATTCAGAAAACAGCAACACTTGGAGTCATCTAGTAGGTCCATTTTTTGTGAGCACCCATAGACTTTGCATTTTCCAAAAAAAAAATAATACCCACTTCATTGTGATCACTTGTTTAATGCTTATCATTCCCTCCAGGCCACATATTACATGAAGCAGGAAATATGACTGCTTGGTTTACCCCCCCACATTCCAGTGCTTACTCAATAGCTGGTGCATCAGAGGTGCACCATAAATAGTAATCAAATGAATGAGTGGATGTCTGAATAAACAGCCCTGTAAAATGAGATAATGCACATAAATCTTTTAGTTCAGTGCCAGACATATACTGTACATTGAATGGATTTCAGGGACAGTATGTTGCTGCTGATATGGATGCTGCTGATGTAACCCAGGAGAAGATGCATTTCTTCCTGAAGATGGAGAGATTGCTTGATATGTGAGTAGGCCTACACCTCAAGAAAGTCACTTTAACTGTTTCTGGCTAAAATAGCTCTATTCAGCTTGTGCCCTCTGTAACCCCAATGCTGGCGGTAAATATATCTGCAATGACACTAACATATAATAATATCCGAAGGCAGGACTGTTTAACTCTTAATGCACTTATACCCTTCCAAACAAGGAGCATGGTCTTCAGAGAGAAACAATGAATGATATAAAATAAATATTATCGTCTAAGTCAGGGTTAGTAAAGGAGAACATAGCTACTTGAAGTAAATTCCGCTCTTTTGGTTCAGGTATATAATTAGCTGATGTTGTTTCAAAGATCTAACCCTCACAACTTTAGAGGCATCACACCAGAGAACTCCTAATTTTGAAATAAGGGAGGTATGTGTATCTCAGAAACTGAAGAAAGTTGATACTGTTATTGAGCCATGGAACATTCTGGGTTTGGCCATAAGCAAATCAACTAGTAATGGTTCAATCACATGTACATGAAATGTTGGAGCTAGTAAGTAAGTACTGTAGAAGTTATTTCACAAAACTGCCTTATTCCTTCATTTCATAGATAAGGGAACCCAGGTAAGGAGGCTGAAATGTCTCTCCTAGTGGTGCAGCTAGAAGCAGAACCTAGATTTTCCATCTCTGAGATCAGCATTCTTTTAATTAATCTCCATAGCACCATATTTATTCTCCCTGTTTCCATTTTTGTCCTTCTATAATTCATTCTATCTGCAATATCAAAGTGATCTTTTCATTGAAACTGACTTCATTTTACTATTCCTAATAAATTCTCCAATAATCTCTCATTGCAATTAAAAATACAAATTTCTTATAATGGTCTACAGAATATCTCCACACAGAGTGATGCCCAGCACATAGTAGGCACTAATAAATTTGTGAATGATACATGAATGGCTGAACTTTTCCCCCCTTAAGATTAATAAAGATGGCAAATCATGGTAAATCTGCGGAAATATCTTGATTTAAATAAAATATTCAATAATATTTCCTCTAACATTAATATATGTGATGAAATGCAAGCTGGGTGAACGTGGGTTAACTGAATTCAAAAATCGAATCTAAATAATTTGTTTTAACCTCCTTCATCTAGTAGATGGCCACTTGATTTCTCTCTGACCCTGCCTCACGGAGTGTGTTTACCAATGATTTTGATGACAACATGGAAAGGAAGCTTATAAAATCTGAAAGGCACAAAGCTGGAAAGGATAGTAAATACAACAATCAACATTCAAAATTGTTCTGACAGACCAGAATTCTGAGCCAATTCCAATAAGATGAAATTTAACAGGGATAAATACAGTGTACTGCATAAAAGTTCAAATAATTAATTGTATAAGTACAGGATGGAGAGGCTTGCCTTGGCAGAAATTCATGTATAAAAGATCTGGAGGATTGAGCTGACCACAACTTTAATAGGACCCATCAGTGAGAGGCAGATGCCTTCAAAAATCATATTCATAGGTTGCAATAGTAGAAGCCCTTTTTCTAAATTGCAGCCAGTAATAGTCTTCCTATACTCTGTAGCTCAGACCACATCTGGCATATTTTGTTCAGTTCTGGGTGCCATATTTTAAGGGGGACACTTAATCCAGAGGAAGAAAACTAAGATGAGGAAAGTCTGAAAACTGAACCAGAGTTGAAAGAATTGAAATCCAAATTCAAACCAGCATTTAAAATTGTGCAAGATATTAGAAAGGCTTCATTTTTGCTGCTCCAAAAGTCGGAATCTGGAACAATGGCTGTAACTGTACAGTAAATATACTCTTATTAGCAAAAGAAATCGTGAATCAATGAATAAATGACAAAAAGGAGGGAGGAAATGTTTTACATGGGAAAATACTATGTGTACCTGGAGTAGTTTGACAATAGAAACAGCCACATAATGAGTTGGGATACATAAACTACTGGCCACTGGAGATTGTCAAAGCAACATAGAGGCAATGATTATGAGGCTTTACTGCCTCTAATTTCAACTTTTCCTCTAACTTTTGAGGCAGTAAGGCCAGGTGTGGTGGCATGTGCCTGTAGTCCCAGATGCTCAGGAGGCTGAGTTCAAGGATGAGGAATTCAATCACTTGAGCCCAGGAGTTCAAGGCTATAATGCACTATCATTGCATCTATGAATAGCCATTGTACTCCAGCTGGGGCAACATAGGGAGACCCATCTGTTAAAAGAAAAAGTTAGAGATACTGAGTGATTACATATACTCTTCATCTACAACCTTTAAACTAAGCATGGTCCTCCTTCCTTACCTCACTAATTGTCCAAGATGATCAACTCTAAGTTCCCTTTGAATTTCACAGTCAACAATTCGCCACATATAGAATTTATGGCCTTAAAAATAAAATCATTTCCCAAGGAACTTGGCTTACTATCCTCAAATTAAAAAGTCAGATGTCATTCTGGAGCATGCAAAAAGATAAATGAAGATTTTGCCTCCTTTGGCACTGATAAAGAAATCTTAACAACCTGAGATAAGAGGAATGAAGATGTGAAGGCACTGCTGCAGGCTGCAGTCTTAGAACATCCTCGTGCATTGCTACAGTCTTCTTCTTCAGGAGAATTGCAGGAATCACAAACTAACTGATGAGGGTTAGAAGGACATTCCACCTCTTTTCCATGCACATGTATCCTGCTTTGCTTTGTCAAAACTATCAATGAGAATAGAGAGTCTCATTGAGCTACCTCGTCTTAGGCAAATGTTTCTTTTCATTTCTTATGCTGAGAACAATGACAAGCACTTAGGAAGTATCAAATAATTATAAGAAGGAAGAAAGGAAAGGAGGAGGGAAGGAGGAAGAGATGGAAGAAAGTAAGATGGGAGGGAGAAAGAAGGGAAAGAGAAAGATTTGCTGAAGACAGAATGGACAGTGTATATAAATAAGCTGTCACCAATCAGAACTAATTTCTTATATGAAGACTTGCCAGTGCATCCCCTTCTCATCCTAGTCTGAACACAATGAGAGTCAGTCCTTTCGTTTTTCCACCTCTCATAACTTTTCCAGATAAAAATTTAAGCTGAAAAGCGCAAAGCCCAATTTCTGGACTTGAAATCATCTTCTCTTACTATTGACTTTAAGAACAGCCTGCTAAAGTCATGCTAAGCACTACTTGGCCCTGAGAGCATTTAAAATATGAAATGAGTCTCTTCGTTTTATACTATTGATGCCACTTGAATTAACCTATGACTGAACTCAAAGAGGCATATCATTTTTCTGGACAAATGCTAAAATGAGGTATCATGAAATGTTTTCCCTCTTTTTAAAGAATATAGTAACATATTTAGCTTACCCCACCTACTCCTCTCCTTGCCCCACTTCGTGTTTCCTGGAATTGCCACAGACAGGGCAGATTCCAGACATAGATTCTCTATTTTCTGTGCTACAAGCAAACAAACAGGTGCATTGAAGGTGATACAGTGATTTTATTCAACTACACTGGAATTCACAACATATTTCCTTCTCTTTCTCGATTTCTCCTCCCATGTCTGGCTCTTCCGGAAAGTTGTCTTTTCATCTTATAATAACCTCTAAATTCCAAAAACACTTAGACCATTGCTTTACTGTTTTATTTGCTGCATAGCTTTCCTAGTTAACTCTTGACTGGTATATACTGTTTCCCTTATAGACAAAGAATCAGTACCACCAGTACCACACAGTGTTCTTTGTGTATCGGTGTGCCTTTGTTTTTTTGTTCTCGTTCTCTTACTATTTATCAAGTGATTTTTGCTGTGATGATGGGGTGAGCGATATTTTTCTACCTAAAAATATGTTTAAATCGGGTCAAGATTTCTTTATTCTGAATTAGACTAAGCATAACAATAGCAATTTACATGGACTCATCCCACAGGAGGAAACAAAAATTTTTAAGTGTAAGTGAATCTGAAAAACATGTTTTAAGAAAGGACAATTATCTGTAAGTGATGAGTCAACAACTTTTGTTCAGATTTTATCTCACAAGTCATTTCCCAGTCTCTTTTATGCATCAAACTCTAATATTTTTCTTTACCACATTATGCTACATAGAATTTGCATGTGGCCTGTCTGAAAGCCACTCATGAGTAGAGTTAAGACAGGTCTTACAATTTTAATCTAGGGGGGAGAAAATTGGTTCTGAAAGGTTCATGACTCGGTCAGTATCCTATGGTCAGCACTGCCCAGGGCCCTGACACTGACCACAGGCTCCTTGTTCCAAGTCCTAAGAGAGTAGCCATAAAATAATGTGAATGACTATCTAAAGGTTTGCATGCTAGTAAGTCAGAAGGTCTATAGTCACATGAGGGGGTTTCTCTTCCTAATGGTCTCTTTTAGAGTTAAGAGATTCAATCCAATGATTCTGTATTTATGTTGCAATTCTCACTTTTTAAAAGATCCTCAGAGTCTATTTCAGTCTGCTGCATATCCCCTGGAGGTAGCATATATGTTCTGAGAGTTGACATAATTGGATGAAAAAGGTGTACACAACAGAAACTCATTCAAGCTTGTTAGTTCTATTTTTAAAAGAAGATACATTACAAAGACACAAGAGCTCATTTTTGCACCCACTCTCTAGGTTTAGGGATCCTTAACATTTCTTCTTCACACCAGGTGACAAAATTATTAATTGACATTTTTCAAAAAAACTTTGTTTCAACTTTTTAATGTAACTTTTTAATCCATCTGGAGTCCAATTTTGCAAATGCTGCAACAGAGGAGGTTATTTCTAGGACCTTCTACTTCACAACTTGTCTTACATTTATTGATTTGTGTTGCCCCTTTTATAGCTTATCTAGTCCCCATATGGGGACTATGAACTATGAACAATAAATTATGTTCCATAGTTATATGTGTCTATCCCTTTAGGATTAGAAAAGTATTTTTCTTACAATGGCTTTAAATTCTTAATATTTAGTGGGCAAGTCCCACTTTTGACTGTTCTTTTTCAAAATTGACTCAGTATTTATGGATTCATTATTCATTTTTACATTTAATTTTATAATATTTGTCTAGTTTTTAAAAATATTTCAGCCAGTGTTTTGATAAGGATCATTTTGAAATTACAGGATAATTTGACCAGAACTAATAGCTTTACAAAGATAGGCTATCTCACCTATTGATGATGGAATGTAATTTAATTGGTTCTCCTTTTATGTCCTTTAATACATTTAAAATTCTCTCCACAGAGATCTTGTATATTTTTGCTAATGTAATATCCAAATAATTTAGAGTTTTTCTTTAAATTGTCAATTGACTTTCATTCTTTAAAATCATATATCTATTTGATTTTTTATATAGTCAAGAAATGCTGTCAGTTTTTGGAGAGTAATCGTCTTTTGCCAGACAAACTAGTTTAATTGTATTATTAGTTTTAATACTTTGCTTTATTTTGTTTAATTTTCTAGGAACATCGATAAAGTTTTAGCTTTTCTGATCTTATACCTCATATTTTACTTATTGCTTTATGGAGATGCTAAAAACCTAGAATATTGTAATAGATAGTGGGAATACTTATTCCTAGTCTTCAAGTGAATTCATCTATTTTTTTCATTTTGTATATGTTTTCTGTAGGTTTTTATTACTTAACATTGGTCAAGTTAAGGAAATAATCTTCCTAGATTTTTAGAGCTTTTTTTCCCCTTTTAATTGTTTTATCAATGATTTTTTGACAAAATCCTATGATATTTCTCCTTTAATATGTATAGATGAATTGTAAATTGATATTCAACTATCCTTGAATTCCTTTAATAAAACATTTATCACTTTATATTCATTTTAATCCACTTTTAAACAAAGTTAATTAATACTGTAGTTAGGCATTTATCATCTATGCATACAAGTCATGTGGGATTATACTTTTTTGTAATGACCATATCTGATTATTTGAATTAATGTTTTTCTAATCCTGTGAGTGCGTTGCATGGTTTTCCCTTTGGGGAAGCAACCGTTATAAAACAGAAGTGATATTTTTTTGGAAAGTCCTATAGAACAACAAATTAAGTTATTTTAATGTTTTTAATATCTGTTCATTGAAATACACCACACAGTAAAGTAATAATCAGTTTAAGAATAAGCAAGATACTGGAAAATAAGTCTAGTATCCTGAATACATAAAAAACTCATATATTCAAATTAATGAAAAAGATAAGACCCAATTGAGAATAAAAAAAATGAATATGAACACATAATTCTCAAAATAAAAAAAATAGATGGAAACAGGAAAAGGAAAGATGTTCAAATTCATTAGTAATAAGTGAAAGTCAAACTAAGAATGAGATGTTACTTTATAGCCATGAGATTTATAGAAATTAGAGCTGTGTAATGCCAAATTTTAGTACAGTTGAAGATAAGAAGACCTCTTATGTTTTTAATATTAATAGATGTGAAGCTGTTATAGTCTCCTGGAGAGCCATTTAGCAGAACTTTGTCATATTCATAAACCTCATGCGTCATAAGTGTAATACAGTGAACTTCCGTAATGGGACATGCTCTGGGATGTTTACTGTAAAATTTATGTTTGGTAGCAGAAAATGGAAGACTTCTTAGTTATACATTGAGGAAGTACATAAAAAGTGTAGTACATTGGCTAGGCATGGTGGCTCATGCCTGTAATCCCAGCACTTTGGAAGGCCAAGATAGGTAGATCACCTTAGGTCAGGGGTTCAAGACCAGCCTGGTCAACATGGTGAAACTCTGTCTCTACTAAAAATACAAAAATTAGCAGGGCATGGTGGTGCACGCCTGTAATCCCAGCTACTTGGGAGGCTGAGGCAGGAGAATTGCTTGAACCTGGGAGGTGGAAGTTACAGTGAGCCAAGATCACACCACGGCACACCAGCCTAAGCGACAGAGCAAGACATCCTCTCAAAAAGAAAAAAGTAGTACAGTCACATTATGGAATGTAACTATGCAGCCGTTAGAAGTAATCAAGAGGGTAGATATACACAGCAACATGAATAAATCTTAAAATCACAGAAATGAAAAAAATACAATTAAAACTATACTACAATGTCACTCATGTAAACAAAAAACTATATACACAAAAATATCATATATTTTACAATGTTAAATTCAGTTTCAATCTTATGTATTAAACATATTGGAGTAGTTGTTAGGAAAGTTGGAAGAATGAGAGTGGAGAATAAAAATAAAAGTTTATATATCTTATCTACATTCTTCTGTTTATACATAAAGTCATAAAACAGAGGGGTCTTTCATGAACCAATAAAAGCATGCAATGAACTGACAAATATGAGTAAGAAAAGCTTCTGTACCTGAGATAAAACAAAGTAAAAGTTCCACAGGTGTCTCTCAGAACCCAAAGGACTTCAGGAAACAGGAAATGGAAAGAGTGAAAAAATACAGGGGGAGCTTTTCCTCCACCTATATGTCTCCTTTCTCTGTGTGCATTTGCTTTTCTATTCTCTCTCAGCAGACTCACTTTGTTTTCAGTACACATGGTAAGAATTCAATTTTGTATGTCTTCTGCATATTTGCATCTCCTTCTTTCTAAAGACCATCCCAGACTGATATTTAGGGAAAAAAAAAACCCATAATTCACAATTAAGACAGATGAATATGGTAGGTAACACATTTTAGTTATTATAAAACAGTATAGGCTTGGCACAGTGGCTCACATCTTTAATCCTAGCACTTTGGGAGTCAAAAGTGGGTGGATCACTTGAGGTCAGGAGTTCGAGACCAGCCTGGGCAACATGGTGAAACCCTGCCTCTACTAAAAATACAAAAATTAACCAGGTGTGATGGCAAATGCCTGTAATCCCACCTACTCAGGCAGGTGAGGAAGGAGAATCACTTGAACCCAGGAGGCGGAGGTTGCAGTGACCCAAGATCACACCATTGCACTCTAGCCTGGGAAACAGAGTGAAACTCCATCTAAATAAAAACAGTGTAATGTAATAAGACTATTTGTCTTTTATGACAAATAAATTGTCTCTAAGACAGATTAAAAAGAGAAATTCCAATTATCAATTTATTCAAATATGTATATAAGATCCTGGTAGAAAGTTTTGAAAACCACATTTGCTTACCTGTAAAAATTCTGGACTTCATTTCTTCTTTCCTTTATGACTTTGTTTTTTCATTTTTCCCCCTTTTCCCTTTGTTCTCCTTTTTCCTCTCTTCTTTCTCTTCTTTGTCCTCTTCCCAGTCCTCCGCTTATCCATAATTTTAATGCCAAACTAGCTCCCCAAAAAAAAAGGTGGCCAATTGGCTCACAGCTCACCCATTAACTTTTAGAGAAAAAGTTAGTTTTTTTATTTTTTATTTTTTTTTTAGTAACATGACAGTGTATTTTCACTGTTTTCACTATTACTTAGAATTTCCTTTCAGTGCAGCACCACACCGAGTGGAATAGATATGGTTCTATCCTCCAAAAGCTTGTAACATATCCCAAAACCTACAACTCCCTGTCTCAGTTAACCAAAGAAAACTGATAAAATATTTCTATACTGGTATTTCTTAATCCCCTGATTTGATGAAAAGTTTTGTGCTAAGCATGACATTCAAGTAAATACATGGGCAACAAGGTTGCCATGATGTTTATTACTTCACCACCCTTTTCAACGATGAAAATAAACACAGAAACCAGAGTTCAAAACATGGTATTTCCTGGCTATTTGTTGCATTAACCTCAATTCATTGAGTACTTCAAGGGAGGAACTCTTGTAGTGTGTGAAGATAATACAGACATATCATGAGCACTTTAAAATTCAGGAAGCTATTCACAAACACCCACTATGTAATTAAGCTGTTTATTTTTATTTTCAGCCTGTTAGAATTGGTAGAGTATTTTCACATTAGCACCGGGATGTCAGTGGGAACACAGGGTAGGGTGAAAGGGTTTTTACAGCCACCAGCATAGTGTCTGAAAAGGATTTACTTTCTCTGTTGCCCACTCCTCATTCACGAAATGAAATAAATGATTATTTACATGTTTGTTTTCACAAAGATAATGAATTGTTTGCTGGCTAATATGTATCCCTCTGCCTCCATTCTCTTAGTGAGTATTTTAAAAGTAAAGTTTTGTTTTTTGGGAACGGTGTTATTAAATCACAGGAAAAGCTCGTTTTCAAGAGCTTGTTGGGTACTTGTAAAGACAGCCCTAGGGCTCTCTGTGAGCTCCAGAAAAGAAGTGGTGAGAGGTTTCACAGCTAGTTACTTTTTTCTCCCTTAAAATATACCTTTGTTTTTAAAACTAAATTTGTTTAGTTATGTATGTAGGTATTTGCTCTGAAGGAGATCCTGTCATGTTGATAATACATTCAACTGTCTTCTACTTTCTCTGGTGGTTCAAGGTATCACCTACTGACATAAAATAAAAATTCTAATTTCTTCTCTCTGATGATTCAAAGCAAAACCACTTCCTAGTAAAAGAGTTCTTAGGATCAGATATATCAGAAACCACTCTTCAATTATGATAAAGTATAATTCTCATATTTAGGGCACCTACCTTGCATATCTGTCTCAGTGTCTCCCACCCGTTGAGTTAAACTCTCTCTTCCCAACAAGCAAATAGCTCTTCTTCAGGTAAAGTTCATTCTTGCTTTTGACCTTTTATTCTTTGCTATACCATTTTTGCCTAACTCATTCCTCAAACAAATTCTATTTTCACTTAAAAAGAAGCAAAGAAACGAAACAGTCTTCCCTGATTACTCTTGCCAAACTCTTTTGTCATGGGCGGGGCGGGGGGGGGGTACGGTGAGGGGAGGTCATGGCATTTACCTAATTATTGGTCTTGTTCTCTGGTTGTTTTCTTTGTGAGCACATTCTGTATTCTAATAAGGGCAGGGAATCTGTTGGGTGTGACTGCACCAATTTTACTTTTCCACTGGCAGTGTATGAGGCTTCTAATTTCTTTACATCCTTACCAGCATTTGTTGTTATCTGACTTTTTATTCTAGCTATCCTAATTAGTGTGAGGTAGACTCTCATTGTGGGTTTGAGTTGCTTTCTCTAATAACTAATGATGTTGAGCAACTTTTCATATGCTTATCAATCATTTGCAAATATTCCGTGGAGAAATTTCTGTTAAGATCCTTTGCCCATTCTTTAATTAGATTATTTGTCCATTAATTATTTAATTACAAGAGTTTTTGTTTTAATAAATTCTGGATACAAGTCCTTCATCAGATACACAATTTGCAAATATTATGTCCCATTCTGTGGGTGTCACTTTTCTAATGGTCTTTTGGTGCATATTTTCTTATGAAGCCCAGTTTACATATATTTTTTCTGTTGTTGCTTGCATTTTTGGTGTCTTTTCAAAGAATCCTTTCCCTCACAGGAGTCCTTGGGGAGGGTGGCCAGAGCACTGGGAAAGGCCACAGGGAGAAGGAAACTTCCAGCTGAACTTTGTAACAATTTGAACAGGTCAGGAAGTCTTCTGGCCAGAACTTGGGGGGAGGGCATGAATCCAGTGTGCAGACTCCACAGATGGGGCAAGAATGAAAGCCCTACTTGCTTTTGCAGCTGGGAGGTGGGTAGCCTGTGGCAAGTTTTCAGCCCTGCTCGCCCACTGCCTGGAAACAGACTTAGTGCTGTTGTGGGGGCATGCTGGAAGTGAGACTGGCTCTTTGGGTTGCATGGGAGCTGGGTGAGGCCTGTGACTACCAGCTTTGCCCCCACTTCCCTGACAGCTTGCGTGACACATTAGAGGCAGCCATAATCTTTCAAGGAACATAATTCCATTGACCTAGGAACTTCACTTCCATCTCCCACACAGCAACCACTGCAAGACCCACACATGGAGACTCTGAGCTCAGACACACCCAGCCCTGCCCCTACCTAATGGTCCTTCTCTATCCATCCTGGTAACTGAAGATAAAAGGCATATATTTTGGGATTCTAGGGCCCCACCCACGGCCTATTCCTCCCCATACTACCAAAGCTGAAAGTGCCGCATCCTGGCAGGAAAAGCCTACCAGCAGAAAAACAGTACATTAAACAACCAAAGCTAAGGACCCTCACAGAGTTTATTTCATCCCCCTGCCACCTCCACTGGACCAGGTGCTGCTATCCACAGCTGAGAGACCCACAGATGGTTCACATCACAGGACTCTGTGCAGACAACCCCCCAGTACCAGCCTGGAGCCTGGTAGACTTGCTGGGTGGCTAGATCCAGAAGAGAAATAACAATCACTACAGCTTGGCTCTCAGGAAGCCACATCCCTAGGAAAAGGGAGAGAATATCACATCAAGGAAGCACCCTGTGCGACAAAAGAATCTGAACAACAGCCTTGAGCCCTACACCTTCCCTATGATGGAGCTTACCCAAATGAGAAGGAACCAGAAAACCAACTCTGGTAATATGACAAAACAAGATTCTTTAACACACTCCGAAATCACAGTAGCTCACCAGCAATGGATTCAAACCAAGAAGAAATTCCTGATTTACCTGAAAAAGAATTCAGAAGGTTAGTTCTTAAGCTAACCAGGGGAGGCACCAGAGAAAGGTGAAGCCCAACTTAAGAAAATAAAAAAAAAAAATACAAAAAGTAAAGGGAGAAATTTTCAATGAAATAGCATAAATAAAAACAATAAAAACTTCAAGAAAAAAATAAATGCACTTACAGAAATGAAAAATACTCTGGAAAGTCTCAGCAGTAGAATTGTACAACCAAAAGAAAGAACATTACAGCTTGAAGATAAGGTTTTAGAATTAACCCAATATATATATAATATATGTTACCTGGTGCTTTTGTCTCACAGCTCTTAAGATTCTTCCCTTCATCTTAACTTTAGTTAAGATACATATATAACTATATATATATAACTATATATATAACTATATATGTAACTATATATATATATATATAAAACATATCAGATAACAGCAGATTTCTCAGCAGAAACCCTGCAAGCTAGAAGGGTCTGGGGCCCTATCTTCAGCCTCATTAAAGAAAACAATTATCAGCCAAAAATTTTGTGTCCAGCAAAACTAAGCTTCATAAATGAAAGAAAGATACAGCCTTTTTCAGAAAAACAAATGCTGAAGGAATTCACTGCCCCCCAAACTACAAGAACTGCTCAAAAGAACTGTTAAAAGGAGCTCAGACTCTTAAAACAAATCCTGGAAACAAATTAAAACAGAACCTTTTTAAAGCATGAATGTCACAGGACAAAAAAACAAATTACAATTAAAAAAACAAAAATACAATTTAAAAAAGACAAAAAACAAAATCCAAGGTATACAGGCAACAAATAGCACTATGAATGGAATGGTACCTCATATCCCAGTACTAATGTTGAATGTTTAATGCTAAAGCAACATTAGTTAAAAAATATAAAGAGGAAAATTATATAATGATAAAAGACCTTGTTCAACAGGAAAATATCACAATCCTAAACATATATACACCTAACACTGGAGCTCCCAAATTTATAAAACAATTACTAATAGACCTAAGAAATGAGATAGACAGCAATACAGTAATAGTGGGAGACTTCAGTACTCCACTAGCAGTACTAGACAAGTTGTCAACACAGAAAGTCAACAAAGAAACAGTAAATTTAAATTATACCCTGCCAAAAGCAGTTTACAAATTCAATGCAATTCCCATCAAAATATCACCATCACTCTTCACAGAATTAGAAAAAAAAATCCTAACATTCATATGGAACCAGAAAAGAGCCTGTATAGCGCAAAGCAAGACTAAGCAAGAAGAACAAATCTGGAGGCATCACGTTACCTGATTTCAAACTATACTTTAAGGCTATAGTCACCAAAACAGCATGGTACTGTTATAAAAATAGGCACATAGACCAATGGAAGAGAATAGAGAACCCAGAAGTAAACCCAAATACTTACAGCAAACTGATATTTGACATGACAAACAAAAACCTAATGTGGGGAAAGGACACCCTGTTCAACAAATGGTGCTTGGATAACTGGCTAGCTACATGTACAAAAATGAAACTGTATCCTCATGTCTGACATTATACAAAAATCAACTCAAGATGGATTAAAGACTTAAATCTAAGACCTGAAGCTATAAAATTCCAGAAGATAACATTGAAAGAAACCCTTGTAGACACTGGTTTAGGCAAGAATTTTATGACCAAAAATCTAAGTTTTTATCATTATATAATTTTCCTCTTTGTATTTTTTAACTGCTATTGCTTTAAAGTGTGTTTTGTCTGATAAAGATAGCTACTCCTACTTGGTTTTGGAGTCCATTTGCATAAACTGTCTTTTTCTACCCCTTTAACTTAAGTTTATGTGAATCCTTATGTGTTAGGTGAGTCTCTTGAAGGCAGAAGATAGATGGTTGGTGAATTCTTATCCATTCTGCAATTCTGTATCTTTTAAATGGAGCATTTATGCCATTTACATTCAACATTAGTTTTCAGATGTGAGATACCATTTCATTCATCATGTTATTTGTTGCCTGTACACCTTGGTTTTTTTGGTTTTGTTTGTTCTTTAATTATATTTTTGTTTTATAAGTCCTGTGAGATTTATGCTTAAAGAGGTACTGTTTTGATGTGTTTCCAGGATGTTTTTTTCAAGATTTAGAACTTCTTTTAGTGGTGGCTTGGTAGTTGCAATTCTCTCAGCATTTGTTTTTCTGAAAAGACTGTATCTTTCCTTCATATATGAAGCTTAGTTTTGCAGGATACAAAATTCTTGGCTGATGATTGTTTTGTTTGTGGAGGCTGAAGATAGGGCCCCAGACCCTTCTAGCATGTAGGATTTCTGGTGACAAATCTGCTGTTTATCTGATAGTTGTTTTATTTTTTTAATAGGTTACCTGGTGCTGTTGTCTCACATCTCTTAAAATGTTTTCATTTGTCTTAACTTTAGTTAACCTGATAACAATGTGCCTAGGTAATGATCTTTTTGTGATGAATTTCCCAGATGTTTTCTGTGCTTCTTGTATTTGGATGTCTAGGTTTCTAGCAAGGCCAGGGAAGTTTTCCCTCAATTATTCTGCCAAATACATTTTCCAAACTTTCAGATTTCTTTGCTTCCTCAGGAATGCCAATTATTCTTAGGTTTGGTCATGGAACATAACCCCAGACTTTAGACTTTGTTCATATTTTCTTATTCTTTTTTGTCTTTGTTGAATTGTGTTAATTCAAAGACTTTGTCTTTGAGGTTTTTGTATATGATGTGAGACAGGGGTTCAATTCTATTATTTTATATATATAGATGTCCAGTTTTCCCAACTCCATTTATTGGAGAGATTATCCTTTTTTCATTGCATGTTCTTTGCAACTTTATTGAAAATCAATTGTCTATACATGCATGGGTTCATTCTTGGGCTCTCTATTCTGCTTCATTGGTCAATGTTCCTGTTTTTTGCCAGTAGCATACTGTTTTAATTATTGTGGCTTCGGCTGGGTGTAGTGGCTCATGTCTGTAATCCCAGCACTTTGGGAAGATGAGGCAGGAAGATTGTTTGAGCCCGGGAGTTCAAGACTAGCCTAGGCAACATGGCAAAACCTCATCTCCACACACATACACACACACACACACAAAAAAAAAAATCAGCTGGGCACAGTGGTGTGTGCCTGTGGTCTCAGCTACTCAGGAGACTGAGGTGGGAGGATCACTTGAACCCAGGAAGTTGAGGCCACAGTGAGCCATGTTCCTGCCACTGCACTCCAGCTTGGGCAACAGAGTGAGACATTGTTTTAAAAAAATAAAAATAAGGCCAGGTATGGTGGCTCATACTTGTAATCCCAGCACTCTGAGAAGCCAAGGGAGGTGGATCAATGAAGGTCAGGAGTTCGAGACCAGCCTGCCCAATATGGTGAAACCCCATCTCTACTAAAAATACGAAAATTAGCCAGGAATGGCAGTGGGTGCCTGTAATCCCAGCTACTTGTGAGGTTAAGGTAGGAGAATCACTTGAACGTGGGAGGTGGTGGTTGCAGTGAGCCAAGATCACACCACTGCATTCCAGCCAGGTCGACAGAGTGAGACTCCCTCTCTAAAATAAATAAATAAATATATAAATAAAATAAAAAATAAAAATAAGATAAATAAATAAAATAATTACTGTAGCTTTTTAGTATAGTTTTAAATCAGGTAGTGTGATACCTCCAGCTTCGTGTTCTTACCTTCTGATTGCCTTGGCTATTTGGGTTATTTTTTGTACCTCCATACAAATTTTAGGATTTTTTTCTTTTTCTATAAAAAAAGATATTGGAGTTTTGCTAGTGATTGCATAGAATCTCTAGATCACTTTGAGCAGTATGAATATTTTGACAATACTATTATTCTTATTCGTGAACACAGGGTATCTTTCCATTTATTTGTGTATTTAGTTTCTTCCATTGGCCTTTTTTTATTTTTAGTGTACAAGTTTTTCACCTTCTTTGTTAAATTTATTCTAAGTATGTAATTGCTTTTTTAGCTGTTTTAAATGGAATTGCTCTTTTAATTTCTTTTTCAGATGTTCATTATTAGTGTATAAAAACTACTGATTTTGCGTGTTTTTGGATCCTGCAACTTTATTCATTTATTAGTTCTAGCAATTTTTTGGTGGAGTCTTTAGCGTTTTCTCTATTATGTAATGTCATATCATCAGCAAATAATTTCTGAAAGAATAATTGTTTTCTGAAAGCAAGTAATTTTGCTTTTTTCTTTCCTATTTGGACGACTTTTGTTTCATTCTCTTGCCTAATTGCTCTGAAAAGGACTTCCAGTACTATGTGGAACAGAAGTAGATGGGGTGGGCATCCTTTTCTTGTTCCAGATATTTGAGGAAAGACTTTTCACTATTGACTTTATCATTAGCTATGAACTTTTCAATATGGCCTTTATTGTATGTAGCTACATTTCTTCAGTACTTAATTTGGTGACAGTTTTTATCATTAAAAAAGTTTAATTCTGTCAATTACATTTTCTGCACCTAATGAAATGATCATATGGTCTTTGTTCTTCATTTTGTTACTATGATATATCATATGCATTGATTTGTATATGTTGAATCATCCTTCCATCCCAGAGATTATTCTCACTTGATGTAATGTGTTGAAGAATTTGATTTGCTAGCATTTTGCTGAAGATTTTTCTATCTATCCTCATCAAGGATATTGGCTACTAATTTTCTTTCTTTTCTTTTCTTTCTTTCTTTCTTTTTCTTTCTTTCTTTCCTTTTCTTTCTTTCTTTCTGTCTCTCTGTTTGTCTTTCTTCTTCCCTCTCTTTCTCTCCCCTCCTTGCCCCCTCCCTCCCTTCCTTTCTTCCTTCCTTCCTTCCCTCCTTCTGTCTTTTTGTTGGGTATCAGGGTAATTCTGACCTTATAAAAAGAGTTTGAAAGTATTTCTTCTTAGATTTTTTTAAGAAGAGTTTAAGAAGAATTGCTATTATATCCTTTCTAAATGTTTGGTAGAATTTAGTCATGATGCCATCAAGTCCTAGAATTTCTTAGGGGGAGACGTTTTATTATTGATTCAATCTCCTTATTCATTACTGGTTTGTTCAGATTTTCTATTTCTTTGTTATTCAGTCTTGTAGATCGTCTAGAAATTTATTTGGAGAATAGTATTGGTATGTGTCTAGAAATTTATTCATTTCTTCCAGGTTATCAAATTTGTTGGCATTTTATTTTTCTTAGTAATTTCTTATGTTTTTTTTTGTATTTCTGTGGTATCAATTGTAATGTCTTCTCTTTCATTTCTAATTTTATCTGAGTCTTTTCTAATTTTTTCTTAGTCTAGCTGAAGATTTGTCCATTTTAATTTTTCAAAGAATCAACTCTTAGTTGTGTTGATCTTTTGCATTTTTTCTTAGCCTCTATTTTATATATTTCTGCTCTAATCTTTATTATTGCCTTCTGCTAACTTTGGGCTTAGTTTGTTCTTAATTTTTAGTTATTTGCTATGTAACTTTGGGTCATTTTCTTGAGATCTTTCTGCTTTTTGATATGCTTATTGCTATAAACATTCCTCTTAGACCTGCCTTTGCTGTATCCTACAAGTTTTCATATGTTGTTTCCATTTTAATGTTTCTGAATATATTTTTTATTTTTTTTAACTTCTTCATTAACTCATTAATTGCTCAGAAGCATGTTGTTTAGTTCCTATGTGTTTGTGAATTTTCCATAATTCTTCCTGTTACGGATTTCTAGTTAGTTTCATATTATTGCAGTCAGAAAAGATATTTGATATAATTTCATTCCTCTTAAATTTGTTGATGCGTATTTAGTGCTCTAACATGTGATCTATCCCGAAGACTGTTTCATGTGTACTTGAGAAGAAAGTGTATTCTATCACTGTTGGATGAAATGCTTTGTATACATCTACTAGGTCCATTTGGTCTAATGCGTTGTTCAAAGCCTAATGTTTCCTTATCAATCTACCTGAATGATGTGGTCTAGCTACTTTGCTATTTCAAAATGAGCAGAGACCAATGTCTCCCTTTTTGGGTCTGGTCATTGAAGTGAACTCTGAGGCTAGATGGGGAAACTACCAGTCTAGAAACTCAAACTAAGTTGTTCTTCCCACCAGAATTCTGAAGGCAACCAGATCAGCTTTGCAGGTAGGTAATGACCTCTGTCTCCTTTCTTTGTTTCTACCTGACCCCAGGCCCTTTAGCCATGACATTTTTTCATGTATTCCCCATGAAATGAAACAAGAGTGGGCTTCCTGGGAAGTGTCTTAGAATTCTAGAGAAGTTGGATGACTGCCTCTGATTCTCAGTTCTCTTTTCTCCCTGTAGAAACTGTGGGCCCAGGGAAATCTTCATCTGGTATTGCAGACTTGGGGTGGGGTGGGGAGGGGTTCACATAGAGTGAGACCATTCTTCTTACCCTTCTAATTTATATTTCATTCAGTTCTACAGAACATGCAATATCTCCAGCTTGTTTCCAAGTGTTGAGATTTTCAAAAAGATGTCTAATTTGAAGTTTGTTGCTATTAGGTTGGTGCAAAACTAACTGCAGTTTTGTCATTACTTTCAGTGGCAAAAACCGTTGCTTTTGCATCAACCTAATAGTTGAACTTTCTGTAGTGGTGAGTGGAGCCTGAGATTTCCTATTTTGCCTTCTTGCCAAGGTTGCTTCTTAGAAGCTATCCTATCTGCTTTACAGCCTGTTTCTCTTTCCAGGCTAAATCTAAGAGCTAGGGCTCTGGAGCTGGGGGATGGAGACAATGACAGGCTGATTTCTTAATGACATCCCTGATTTAGGAGCTTGATATGGTTTGGGTCTGTGTTCCTATCCAAATCTTATGTGCAGTTGTAATCCCCAATGTTGGAGGTGGGGCTGGTGGGAGATGACTGGATCATGGGAGTGGATCCTCCATGAATGGTTTAGCACCATCCTCTTAGTGCTATTCTCATGATAGTGAGTTCTTACAAGACCTGGTTATTTCGAAGTGTGTAGCACTTCCGCTGCTCTTGCTCTTGTGCCTACTGCAGCCATGTACTCCAGTGAAGTACATGCTCCCCTTCACCTTCCACCATGATTATAAGTTTTCTGAGGCCTCCCCCAGAAGCTGAGGCGATGCCAGCACCATGCTTCCTGTACAGTCTGCAGTACCATGAGCCAATTAAACTTCTTTTCTTTGTGAATTACCCACTCTCGGATATTTCTCTATAGTACTGCAAGAACAGACTAATACAGGAGCTAAAAGCCTCATGGAGAAGGTGGCACAAACCTTGTGTTCTCTCAGCCTGCCTCTCCTAGTGTGGAACCATGTCCTCACAAGCTGAGGCAAGAGTCATCGGGCTCAGTGTTCTCAGCACACTGTGCCCAGTGGGGGAGCCTGTATTTCACAAGTGAGGGCTTGGCACAAAAAGGGAACTCCTACCACTCAACCAAACTTGCCCAGGACTTAGCCTCAGTAACAGGAAACTGGGGACAGAATGAGAAATACTGACATCCTGTATACTATGACATGGTAGCCCTAATAAAAACAAATCCCTCTATTCGGGTACTGGGGGAGAGTGAGCCCTGTGTTTTTCATGAAAACGATCTGGAGTAGAGTCTCTACCTCACTGAGCTAAGAGTAGGAGAAAGAGGAAGTGGTTTTGGTTAAAATACCACAAATCCTTACTTTTCTTAACAAATTTTTATAAATATTATTGAATAGACATTTCTTCATTTGCTTTTCATCAATAGGACAATTTCCAGAAAACACACACACACACACACACACACACACACACACACACACACACACACACTCCAGTTTTGCTGAGGAGCAGGCTAGAATAGTTCCTCATGCTGTCATGCTGAAAGTTGATCTTTTAACCTATTGTAATTATTTTTAACAGTTTTCCTAGATTTTCCAGTTTGAGTTGCAAAGCATTTAGAGGACAAATAAATATTTAACACTAATGCAAACACATAGCCAGTTGAGTGAATTGATCTGATTGATAGTCAATTAAATCAAACTAGTTTCATTGAATTTACCTCTATTTAAGAAATTACATTTTCTGAACTAGTCAGTTGTCTTATGACATGTCTCATAGCATATTTCAATAATACCTAATTTACCTACGAACTATTCACCATATAAGTTCTCTTTTAAATGCAACTGCAAACCAGAAAATAATTAAATTTGTTCTCGGATAGTCAAAAAGTATGCCTTAAAATTGGTGTATTAAATTTTATGTTATTTATTTTCATAGACAATATGTCAGATGCTCACTGCTATTTTAGAAAATGTTTTTCCAAATGTGGTTCTCCAGTCCAAAGGTGAGAGGCACATTAAAGGGAGTAGAGGTACCAGGAAGTCACACTGATGGAAGTAAAGAATGAGAGTGCATGAAAAAATTAGAACGAACAAACACAGAAACCAAAACCAAACACACTGCCGTTTATACACTGAAATTTCCTTAGTACATCTCAGAATTGATTAAAACATGGTGATTGATTGACTTTGTGAGTGATTAAAGAGTATTTAGCATACTCTAAGGAAATTAGGAAACTTTAGAAATATTTATATTAAATATAGTTAAACTGAGATGTGTTCATGTTGGAGGGGGGAGCTTTAGTTGCTAGAAGAGTGGGAAAAGGAGTTCATTTTTCCATAATAGCTGTGTAATGTCTATGTATAGTGGTACAACCCATGGTGGGCCTGTTTGGGAACAGACCAGTTGGTCTCTTGGGCAGACGCAAGATGAATATTTGTGGTATGAGTGAAATAATGATTCAAACAATTAATGAATTTTAGCAACTATTAAGCTATTTACATTTCTAGAGTCTTAACAGAATTTACTTTATGGTAGGCCCTGCTATTCATAATAGTTACATTATATGGAGATTGCCTATGCCATGGACCTCAGCATTATTACCATCATCATTCCAAGCTTTAATGACATCAAAGGTTTTTGGTTACATCTTTTTACATCTTTTTAATTAACATCTTTTGTCAGTGCTAATTCTTGGATTTGTTTTTGAGGACTTTTGTTGTTGTTGTTGTTGTTATATCAAGGAAAGGACTTATTACACATTATGACAGAGAATAACTGAGCTATAGAGCAGCTGACTAATCCCAGCCCCTGAATGAGCCCCTGAACCAGCTCTCATACAAATTTCATTTGACCTTGACTTTGTTGAGTAAGGAGATAAAGTGAACCTGGGTTCAGACATTAGGGATACGAAAATATAAAGATAGTAAGCGAGAAGACAAGAGCAGAGATCGAATCTATAATCCAAAAAACTAGTCTACTCCTTACAAAGTCAGGCAGAGAGGCAGATCTATAGCTGGAAACGATCCAGGAAATGAGGGAGAGCACAGAGAGGCTTCACGGAAGAAGGAACCTAGAGGAATTTCCTGAAGAAAGGCAGAGCCAAACTCCATTTTGTATTTATATTCTGACATTTATGAGGCTAGGGGAAGAATGAATATGGAAGACCACAAATGATATGGCTAATATTCAAAAGTTATAAATCAATCTAACAAACTGTTGAATAACACACTTTGTATTTTTCTACCTTGAAAAACATACCTTTACAATGATCTAAAAGCCCAAGGCAGAATTTAGAATTCTTAGATTCCTAGGAGTTCCACATGAGGTCATGGTGTACAGGGCCAGCCCACAGCTCATGGTCCTGATTCTCCCCCTTCTTTTATCTTTCCCCTACTCTGTCCTGCACTATGAGGAGCCCCAGTATACCCTTGGGGACGTGCCAGTGCACACAGGTAAGCCCCATTCATGCTTACACCAACAGCGCCTTCTGGCCATACAACAGTTAGGGTGGTTCACTGGAACCATTGTGGGGAAATTCAGGATCCTGGTACCTGAGGTGCCATTTAAAAAGAGAACTTGTTACCATTGCTTCACAAATCTTTCCTCTGAGGGGGACACCTGACCTGAGAGAGCTAGACCAAGACCCGCTAAAGTGAAGGCCGAGGCAGGGGGCCTTGTCTCTCATATCTCAGGGATGTACTGCTTCTAATTATGAAGCCAGGTCATATAAAAGTCCCTAATTCTTCATATTCTTTCAACTGCATTAATGCTGACTTAGGTTTGATGCTTCAACTCTGCCCAAGTCAAAAAAGGAAGCCATATTAGAACAGTTTTAACAAAATGTTAAATATTTCTCTCTTCATTCTTAAAATTTCCTCCTGGGAGAATTATTAAGATTCATAAAAAATTTTTAATTCTTCTTAATTTTCTCTACTACATCAGCTTTCCAAACATCTCTTTTGGATATTTTATTTTAATGAGCTGCAACAATAACAGAGTGATTTTTAAAAGAAAGCTCCTTGAAGGCAAGAACTGTCTTATTCATCCTCCCCTCTTTTTGCCTCATCTCATTGCTTAGGGCATTGCACAGTAGATGCTCAGTAAGCATTTGTTGAATATGCAGTTATGTTCCAGAGACCAACAGACCATGTGAAAAAAATTTTTAAAAGCACAACCAAAAGCTAATAAGGGTGCACTTCTGTATTTCCTTGTTTGTATTTCATTTTCTAGAGGGGAAGCACGTGCAGTGCATTAACAACAGTTTGGAATAGATAGTAGGGTGAAGAGGACTGGTCATCACAAATGTAAAGACATACACCAAGGGGCCATTTCAGTCTGAGCATGCTCATCCACAGGTATAAAAGAGAGAGAAGCAGGTGGAGTTGTCCGTTAGCCTAGGTCTCTTCTATGTAGAGAAGTGGGAATGAAAGATGTTACTTCTCCCCAGGGCAGTAAGTAGGAAGTATATACAGAAGGAAGGGATAGAAATCATATCATAGATGACCTTGAACTCCATGTTCAAATTTAACATGAGGTGTTATTCTCACATCTTAACATATCTAGGATGCCAATTTTTAGCTAATGATTAAACACTTGCATAGTATTTATGACCTGAGCATTTAACAACTACTAAGTCATTTATGCCTATAACAGCTCTATTAAAAACTTTCATAATTCTCATTTTAGTAGTTCAGATACTGTAATACAGAAAAATCAATGAATCAGCCTTATACATCATATGGTGCTGCCTTGCAAACTAGAAGGTCCACGTGGTCTTCAAATTTTCTTTTGTTTGATAAATGGTACATGAAAACCTTCCATTTGTAGCTCAAATTTTTTAGTTTAAAAGTGACTCCTCTTGGGGGTTGCAAATTTCACTAGGTAAGGCAGTGGCACTCTGAAGTCTTCAGTATCAAAATTAGAGCAGAAGGCAGCATAGAGGTACACTGAAAGGGACAGCTGCTATCAAGAAGAGAGGATGCAAATGAGCAGGTTGAGAGTGGCCCACACTAACTTAGCTCACCTCAAATCTGTGCTGAGCACTGACCTGAGTACAGGAAATCAGAAATAATTATAAGTTTTCAAATACAGGAAAAGTCTGATGAAAATGATAGTTTAAGAAAAGCAGCCAATCTGTGGATTTCATGAAGAAAAAGAGTTTTGAGAATAGTAGACTTGAATGAGGCAAGAGCAAAGGAGCATTTTAAGTGAGAATTGGGAAAAGATGATTGAAAACCAGGAGAAGTGATTTGTTACCTAATATAGAGATTGATCTAACTTGAACTGAGTCTACACCAATACTGGATCAATACTGAATCAATAAGTCTTGAATCAGAGTGTACATTTATTTCTCTTGCATCAACTTCCTGTTCTGACTTTATTGTCTTCACAACCATGCAAATGGACAGGACGACTCCTCCACAGGACTCATTTTTTTCTGAACTGAAGACTAGGTTTAAGTCAATCTGTACACAGGTAGTAGTGACTTCAAACTTGTTAAAGAACTTCCTCAACTAGCACAGAGCAGTGCTTGATTTTAATACATTATTAGTAAACATTTATTAAATGTATGGGATAATTCAAAATGTTCCAATTTACTTTGAAAACCTATTTTCAGTTGAATGATTTGCCCTGCTGTCCACTAAAATTTTCTTTTACAGATCTTAAATAGGGAAATTTCTGCCTTGGTAGATCTTAGATCCTGTCTTTGCAAACAACCCAACAACCAAAAATAAAGGGGAACAACTGGCCTTTATGTTTTCAAAGTAAATTGTTGATCTTAGACGGTGCTTGATATGATTAGGTTTTATGTCCCCACCCAAGTCTCATCTTGAATTGGAAGCCCCATAATCCCCACATGTTCAGGGGAGAGACCTGGTAGGAGGTGATTGGATCATGGGAGTGGTGTCACCTCTGCTGTTCTCACAATAGTGAGTGAGTTCTCACAAGATTTGATAATTTTGTAAGTGTCTAACAGTTCCTTCTTCACACACTCACTCTCTCTCGCCTGCCATCACGTAAGACATGCCTCTTTCCTTCCCATCATGATTTTAAGTTTCCTGAGGCCTCCCCAGCCATGCATAACTGAGTCAATTAAAATTTTTTTCTTTATAAATTACCCAGTCTTGGGCAGTTCTTTATATCAGAGTGAGAATGGATTAATACAGTGCTCTTGGCTTTAGTTTATGCATAAGTTTTTTTTTTTTAATTGGATACATTTTTTATTCTGTGCAAGTTTCTTGTTTGACTGCTTAGTTGAAAATCCTATTCTAAAATGGACCCTTAAATGTTCATTTTGTCTACTTTTTATCACAAGAAACATCAATACTACAAAAGGGCCATGTTATATGTGTGTAGTGTGATGTGTCTCCTTACATGTATCCCAATGTAACAATTACAGAAAGCTCTGTTTCTCATAAAATTGTGTACTGCTCTTAATCCAAGTAAAGAGTCACCTCTACAGGAAAAAGTTTGGGCATCATTTTCTGCCCACACACTCCCCTTAAATGTTCCCTAGTAATGCCACTTCACAGAGGAAAGAAAGTAGAACAACATCATGGAGGCTTCACTTGCTTACAAGCTGCATGCATAAAGTCTGTGGATGGAGTAGCCTGTTATGTTTCTTTATACAGCACTAACAGCTTATTAATGAAAGCGGTTAGTTGATCTGGACCATGTTTCCCCAGGAATTCTGCAGAGGGAGACTAAGCTAACAATTGCCAGGGGCATCTTTGCCTAGGTGGTTGTATGTACAAACTGTTTTGCTGGAATTCCATTCTTAAATTGGTTGAAAATCAGTTAGCTAATCACTTCACCAAGACCGTAAGTTACCAGAAATCTGGGTGAAAAGAAATGTTCATTTTGACATTGCAAGGGTCCATATTCTAAATAGTTACTTGGCTTAGTTTTTGACATTTGGAAGAAATCCAAAACAATGTTCAGAATTTAGCTTTGACTCCCAGAAATCATTCAACTGATGACAAAGCTATCTCCTGAATCAGGGGAAGATATCCCATGTTTAACACACTTTCTTATTATTATGAGTTGGAGTTGCTGAAACTATGATAAGAATCAGTTATACTGGATAATATCAAGAATTTTCTCTTACCGGGTACTTTGTTTGTCATACAGAATTGTATCTGCAAATAAATAAGTGCCTTTATAATTTTTTTGAAGTTCTTATCTAGATTAACTGCTTTGGAGATGAGATTTTGAAAGACTCTTTCTCATTTAAATATTCAGTTGGTAGCACTTAGATTTGAAGTGCAGCTGACCTTAACATGATACCCTCAATATTAAACATTATTATTTC
Source organism: Ateles fusciceps (assembly GCA_036589455.1). Classification (NCBI taxonomy): domain Eukaryota; kingdom Metazoa; phylum Chordata; class Mammalia; order Primates; family Atelidae; genus Ateles; species Ateles fusciceps. The sequence continues at coordinate 28,167,399 of JAZHEH010003205.1, read as the reverse complement.
CATGAGACCTGTAAAATTTGAAACTTAATTCCATAGAACAATACTAATTCTAAGAGGTATTAGAGCTTATGTCACAAACAGGGGTCCTACATATAGTTCTACAGGCCCCTTTCCTCTGGAGCTACTCAAAATCTCTAGCATGTTCATGTGTGCTCTATGACTCCAAGAGAGACTGCTCCAAAATCTGTTTGACTCCAGAATTTTTTATGGCAAGCTGCTTTGGAGAACCACTATCCCATCAAAAATACTTTGGCAGATGTTGACTTTCTTTGAATTTTTTCTTCTTCACAAGGGGAAAATGGAGTATGAGAATAGGTTCAGAGAAAGACATACTATTGTCAGGGAAATGCATCAGAAAGGAATAATGGAGGGCTTCGGCAACTAACTTTACTTGTTTTATAGTTTTGCCCCAAATAAGTTCTTCTATTAGGCCCAAAGAGTTATCCCACAATGTCTACTTCTTATCATCAGAGCTCATGCAAACCAGAACCATGGATATTTTTCACAGAGGTTCTTTTCGATTTGTCATAGAGGAAGCAATGGGATGTGGGCCAGATTTGATTTTCTTGCACTCATAAGCTATTTTCCCTAAGGCCTGCAAAAGAAGCAGATGAATAGCTAGGAGCCAAATTTGGCCCATTTAAAATATTATTGCATAGTCCACCATAATGATAGTAATAACCTTGTAATGAGTGTGCATAGAGCTGGGACCTGTACAAACCCAGAAGGAGCCACACTCCTTGTCGGTGCATAGTGAATACCAAAGAGGCTTCCCATTCCCCATCCACGGGAAGTCACTGTTAAAAAAGCAGATGATCACTTTCTTTCTGACATTCTGGCCTCTGGCCATGAATATTGAGAGCCGTTATCCTCTGAGGCTACTCATTTCTTTCTCGAGAAGCCTTTAATGCTTACGGTAAGTATACTACCTTGTAACTCATGCAACCTTAAATAATGTTGGCTATCCATTCCATAAACTATTCCTCAAAAAAGGTCAGATTCAATACCTAATATTGATGTAAGAGCTTCACCTAATTCCACTGAATATAGAAATCCATCTACAGATTTCTTTCTTCACATATAGAGAGATTTGCATTGACTCATCTAAACTCTTCTGGCATCTGGCAGTCACACCTTCACAGCAATTTTCTTCACTTTTTAAACCTCTCTCTTTTTAAGAATTGGCAAGCAGACAATTTATTGATCATCCTCATTTTGTAAGAAAGATTTTGAACAGCTTTCAAGAAATAAAACCTGTATAAAATAAAATCTAGTTAAAAAAATGTTTGGAGAAGCTGAAAATAAAAGAAAAATGTAAAGGGAGGAGTAGGACAGAAACACGACACAATGAAAGAAGAAAAACAGTTGACTTCAGAGCAAGGGAAGTTAATAGTAAACTAATGCTATTCTTCAGTATGAACGCTTTTAAAACAATTATATGAGGCAATAAGAGATGTGAAGTAGCTATGAACAAGTTAATTGGCCTTATTTGAATATTTTAGGCAGGATTACCAAGCCAAGTATCTTCTAATGCTGTGTTGCTGGAAACACCAGTCTACAATAGTGGTAATCCTTTATCCAACTGCTCTATAATGCCAGGAAGAAGTCACAGTAAAGGTTAACCAAACCATTACATTCTTCCTTTGTTTTCATTATTGTTTTTGATATTGAGTTGCAGAATTGAAGATGTGACTGAAAAGAGTTGTGGTGAGTATAAAATAAGTCACTTAGATGTTTCTTTAAGTCCACCTTTGTTTCAGAATGCCATGCTTGTTCAGAATGCTTTGAGCATTAGAGACAAAAGTCAGGATTTGAGATACTTGCGAAGTGATGGTTTTCAAATTCATGGTGCATGAAAAGTCCTGAATTCCTAGAAACTTCTTCCTCAGTCAGGCCTTTGAGAAGGATATACACACCAAATCCCAGCTCTTGGGCAGCATGCCAAAAGCCTAGAGATTAAGGCCATCTAAAAATTACTAGTGTTCCTAAAACTGATGTGGTTTCACAAGCTTAAACATGCCTGATGTTCATTGTTGAAGATGGATGCTTCAACAACGTCAGCTGTCAATAATTTACCCTGGCTGATTGTATTTATACTTACCTGCTTTGTGAATAAAAGTATTTGGGTTACAAAGAAGAGATTGAGTTATCCTGCAGAGGGACTGTGGAATATACAGATTTTTCTCTTATTTCATCCACAGCATTATTTGAGCTGGAAGCTGTAGTATATGACTAATTAGCCAATGGAAGTCTGCTCTCTGGACTTTCTGGTGGTGTATTTACACTGAAGTCTGGCCTGATAATAAAGGTGTCACCCAGCGTAACAATGAGACACACCCAGAGTGAAGAAGAAAAGTCTAAGATAATACAGCGCCTCCGTCAGCCCCAAAACTTTTACTTTTCACAAGCTTCAGCAAGATCCCAAACAAGAAAAGAAATAGGACTGAACAAACACAAATTTTGAGGACATATTCTTTTATTTTTTTCCCCCACTATTTTTTTAACAGGTACTACTGATGTTCCAGTGTTTTTGAGGGTCTTGTTTCTCCTTTAGGAAGTTACCTCTTTCAGCTCACCTAGAGTTGATCTCATTAATAAAAGAATGACTTTAGAGAAAAGAGTTTCTAAAATTATACTCTAACTCAGAATTGCAAGAGTTGGCTTTTCAGCCTGAAGATAAATTTCTTAAGCATTAAGCTTACTTTATCAAGCATTACACCTGACATTCTCTCATAAATTTTGCGTATATTTTAACTAATTTTAATATTATGTGGGGTTGGTTTATAATATTCTCATGCAGTTATTAAGGTTGAATCTTCTCAGTCATATATTAGTTGTAGGAATGCCTAACCCCTTCCAAAATATCACTCACTTAAAATAACATCAGCTAACTTTCCTTTTGCATTTGTTTATTTTTTTGGTTATCTATTATGCATTTTGTGTATGTTGGAACCGGCCATGCAGTTGTTGTACTCCTTTTGTGAGAGGACAAATGTATTTTGACAAGGTTGCTACTGGAAACACTTTTTAAATATCTCATGTGTCACATCACAATCAGCATCATACTCTGGTCAGGTGAATTGATTTCAGAAGGCAGCAGAGGGCATTGCTTACAGGGGTCACAGACATTCAGATCGCGGCAGAACTGTCATAGATGTTACTTTGTGAAGACACAAAGAGCAATGTAATTGGAGAGATGAGTCTTCAATTAGCTATATTTTTCTAGGAGCCTACCTTTACTTCGCCTCACAACATAGGCTTTAGCTTTAGCACTAAATCTGCACAAATACCTAGCTTAAGTGTTATGACTGGATAGTCAACCAACCCATACAAATGACCAATTCAATAAGAAAGCACGAACTTCAGTGTTGAACTGAATCAACCAACCTCCTCAATCCGAATGGCGAGTTTGTTCAGAAAGACAAAAGGCAGAAATTATGATATTTGTACAGTAACTACTCTGTTTAAAGGAATACAATGGGTCCTAAAATGAATTAATGTGGTTAGTTTGGTGGTGATAAGTTAATGAGACTCAAGAGAATTAAGGGATAATACTGACATATTGGGAAGATTATTCCACAAAGGGCAAAATAGGTCAGAACCTATACTTCCTATGCCTATTACCTTTTCAAGAATAATGTTAATTAACAATACTACTGAGCACTAAGTATGTGTCAGGCCTACTGCTAAGGTCTTTACAATAATTATTTCATTTCATCCTCACAGCAACACATGAGCTAGACACAGTCAGGACTCAGGTGAGGTTAGTATATAAAATTAAAGTGGATACCAAAAATCTCAAGAATCAAAATAAATCATATTTCAATGAAATGTTTTTTAAATAAAAATAAATACAAAAATTCACAATAAATATCGGAGTTTAAAATAAGAAAGATAGGTTGTTGCCTCTTGTGATCCTGTATTGTTGTACAATTAAACAGTTATTTTCAACCAGCCTAAGGTTCTGGTCCTGGGGGGATCATTGCATACCCTGCCGGGTAAATTTATAAGGGTTGACAATGGCTGTGAACAGATTGGACAATGCAAAGCTTTAAATGTTGACATGCTTTTCTAATTATGGAGCTTACTTTTTCTTTTTCTGCTTGATTAAAAATATTAGAGAATATTCCATAGTGTGTATAGTAGCATACCATTTTCTTTTTTGCTTCAGGCTCGAATATGACTTAGCACAGCACTGGAGATAGATATCATCATGATTCTTTTTTCAAAAAATGAAGACTCTGAGGTTCCAGAGAAGTGAATAATGTTGTCCAAGCTTGCACAGCTAGGAAGTAGCAGAGCTCAGTTTTGAACATAAGTAGTTTAAGTTCAAGTCTACCCTCCTAATCTTCTCTCTTAGAAAGTAAAACACTCAATTAAAGAGAAAATTCAAGTATCTAGCACATTTTATTCTCTGGGCACTACAGTTATTAATATGGTATTGCTCAACTACATCCTTAATATTTAAAATTTTTAATACAATTCCTTCTAGAAAGAAAGTATGCCTTTTATCAATAGTATCTAGTGTATCTACCAATATTGCTGTGAGGTAGGTGTGAATACTGTGTTCGAGGGTATCATCATTAAGGAAATATTTAAATAAACAGTATTTTTAAATGGGAACCATGAATACTCTGCTTATGAGAATGGGAAAAGGGCATTAGAAAACACTGGCGTGTTCTCATCATTTTGCCATAGAGCACACTGCCTTGGCCAGACATGGAACTCTTTGCAGGAAAAGATTTGAGGGACTCAAGTATGAAGCCATCATGTCAAAATAGTACCTCGCTTATTTTAAAAGCTAAAAGCAGCACATAACAGTGGTTTTCTTTGAGTCATGAATGGTTATGTGTAAGAGTTTCTTTAATTTTGTTTTAGTGAATGAGCAGATTCTGAACAAGAGTATAATTTTGATTATGTATATATCGATGATTAGGAGGAGGAGAAGGAGGAGGAAGAAGATGAGGAGGAGAGAAATATTGTGCCTCTGAGACAATTTCAGCATGATTCACTGTGGCAAGGAAAACCATCACATTATCAGCTCTGGTAAGTCCAGCTCTAGGTCTCCCTAAATTATATTGCAAATCACAAAACGAGAGAAATTAGGAACTTACCTTTTTTTAAAAAAATATCTGCAATGTGTTTAAGACTATAAATGAATTCTCTATAGCTACTCTCATTCATTAATTCATTTATGGATTGGTTCATTTATTCATTCATACTTTAAGACCACATATATCCTAAATACTATAGTATGGACTGAAAAAACAAGGAAGAAACTACATGATTTCTGCCATTAAGAACCAGATATGTTGACAAGTATTTGTAATGAAAATAATGTATATACACACAAAATAAGATGGGGTCACATCACAGTCAAAGAATTGTCTGCTACAGATATTAAGGAAGGCTTCCAAGAGGGGGGTTACATTTAAGCTCAGGTTTAAAATAATAAATAGAAGTTTGCCACTTGAGTAATGCAAAAATGCAAAACACAGAAAAATCCAAAAACACAGATGTCAAGACGACATGGCATGTTTGGGGAATAAGTAGTTCAGTGTTGCTAGACCATAAAAACTAACAGAGAAAAATCTAGAAATGAAGTGGCAGAGCTAGACTGAGGCCAGACTGGTAGATATGCAGTGTTTCCATTTGCTGTAACATAGCCTTTATTCTGGAGAAACTGGGCAATAATTAAGAGTTTTGCCAAGAGAAAGATATCATCAGATGGGAATGGTGAAAGACCATTTCATAATTAAAGAATGTGAATTTGGTTGTTTCAAAATTGCTTCATTTGATACTGTTTGATATACTAAAACACATGCTTGCAAATCATGTCTGATAATCTTACAAACATTTGCAATTTTTAATTATTTTGCCATATGCAGATTAGTTCAGTAGAAAGAAGCTCATTTTCGTGCTTTGACTGTATCAAGAAAAACTATGATCATGTTGCCAAAAGGCCAGCCATATGCATTTTTGACCACAGAGAATGGAATATGTGTTTCTTGTAAATATGAGCACTTTCTATTGTGTTCATATTCCTTTTAGGACCTTGCATTCAAATGCATATCCTCCAAAAGTTCCATTTTAGGTGGAAGCCTTCAATGGGCAATAAATAACCTTTAATCTTCCTCCAACTAGCCATGGGTCTGTTTGTGACTGCTGGAATTATTTCATAGTGTTTCAGCACAACTCTGATAGTTTTCAATGATTCGAAATATGATGTCTCCTGATTTGCCAACATTCTTCTTGCTTAATAAAGAGTCAGGTGAGATAGCACAGCAAAGAGAACAATTCACTTCTATTCTGGTCATTATACAATTTTACTTATAAGAAGGTCTCTCTCTTTGCAGAACATGCTATTCTAGGAGTCTGTGCTAAGAATAAAATCCTAATGCAAAGGCTGTCTTAAAATGCTGAACCCAGAAGAATTTGGCATAAATAAGACATGGAGTTGGCTGACATGAGATATTACATTTATTCCATTGTTGGTGAGGACAAAACTGGGCCACTATTGTCACAGATTAAAAGTGTTTTCCAAAGTCTGCTCTGGTGCTTGTTAGATAAGGGGCTGTCTTAGTCTGAATAACCTGAAGAAGATTTATACACATCACTGAAATTGACTCCTGTTTACTGCCTGTCCTTGCTCACTAGGATTAACAGTGCAAGGGCAGCATGAGAGACATCAAGTGAGGAAACCTCAAACAACCGTCAGGGGAAGTGCTAGGAGAGTGCTCAGGAAAAAACAGCATTTCTGAATCTACTCTGACTTGTGGCAAGTAGCAACCTCTCTCCTGCACCCAGAACAGACACCAAGTTGCTCTTATGGCCTGGGCAGGAACTTAGGTTAGTTGGAGGAACTTTCTAATTAAAAATGTTTAAAATACATGAAGTAAGCCAGAGTTCTTTCATCCTCTCTACAAAGAGTAAGATGCTTTACACACACACACACACACACACACACACACACACACACACACACAAAATCAAATAATGCTCCTTAGTGTAGAATGCTTTAATACGCTATTGTGCCACAAGCACAGGGAAAGAATGCCTTTATGGAAACTTGGAATTTATACTTGCTTCGTGTATGCTTTTACTACACAAGGATCGTCTCTCATACACCCTCACTTGGGGACAATTCAGCTCATGCCTGTGCTCCTAGGGACTGAGAGATTTAAGTCCCTTTATGATCTATGCAGAAATTATCTCTTCTTCCACACCATCAAATGTAGTGCGTGGGTGCAATGGCTGCCTTCCAGTGAGCTGAATAGCTCTCATGACTTGGCATGCAGTCTTTCCCTTGGCCCTTCAGTAATGGCATTTCACTTAATACAATATGCCCCCTAACTGAGTTTTAGTGATTTCAAATGAATTTAGTCTCCTTATCAATATCCTCTATTGGGTGGTGTGTTTGCTCTTCAGTGTGCTGTGCCAATAAATCTAGCATAAGTGCTGCCTCTTCCCTCCCAATTGTCTGGCCTCTCTCTATGAAAGCAAACACCAGGCAGCAGAAAAGAGGCTCTCAAAAAACTTGTCTGTATCATAAATGTAAATATCAATAAACTCAGGAGGTTGACAAGGGCCTGCTCTAATGGATTTGGCCATGTCATTGGCTGTTTTACAAGCAAAATACTGGAATACTAGGAAGCCCAAGTAGCTTGCTTGCAATGCTAAAAGAACATGTCACAATTTTAATCCAGAAAAATTGTTGGTCTGTTCAGAAACAGAACTCAGTGAGTCCCATCATGAGGCAAGACAGTACAATCCTAGAAGGAAAGACGATACGTCTTGTAGAGTCTATCTGTAGATTCTCCATGATCTGTATAGAGAAAGCAGGTGGCAAGTGATAAAAATATTATTATTTTCCAAGCTGGAAGATTCTAAGAAAACTCCTTTCACTCTGTTTTGTTTTTCTTTGCTTATGTTTTAGTTTGCTTTCTTCTTTTTTAAATCTCTATTTTTAGTTTTATAGATATATAATATGTACAAACATTTATGGGGTACATGTGATATTTTGTTACATGCATAAAATATGTAAAGGTCAAATCAGTTTATTTAGGATATCCATCACCTCAAATATTTATGATTTCTATATGTTGGGGATATTTTAAGTCCTCTCTTCTAGCTATTTTGAAATATGCAATATATTGTTAACTATAGTCACACCATTCTGCTATCAAACATTAGAACTTATTCTTTCTATCTAATTGAATGTGCCTGTTAAACAGCCTCTCTTCATCCCCTCACTCCTTCACATACACATCCTCCCAGTCTCTGGTAACTATCATTCTCCTCTCTATTTTGGCAAGATCAACTTTTTTAGCTCACACATATGAGTAAAAACATTGCAATATTTGTCTTTTTGTGCCTGGCTTATTTTACTTAATATGATGACCTGCAGTTCAATCTATGCTGCTACAAATAGGATTTTATTTTTTAATGGCCTCATGGTATTCTCTTATGCATATATACCACATTTTCTTTATTCATTCATTTATTGATGGACACTTGGGTTGATTCCATATCTTTGCTATTGTGCACAGTGCTACAATAAACATGTGGGTGGCAGGAGGTATCCCATTGATACGCTGATTTTCTTTTCTTTGGATAAATATCCGGTAGTGGGATTGCTAGTTCATATGATAGTTCTATTTTTAGTTTTCTTGAGAAATCACCATACTGTATTCCATAATCATTGTACTAATTTACATTCTCACTAATGCATAAGAGTTCCCTTTCTGCCACATCCCCCACCAGCAACTATTATATTTTGTCTTTCTAGTATTAGTCATCTAACTGGATAGGATGATATCTCACTGTTAGGCCCCTGTCAGATGAATAGTTTGCAAATATTTTCTCCTATTCAACAGGGTGTCTCTTCACTCTGTTAACTGTTTCCGTTTGCTGTGCAGAAGTTCAGTTCAATATAGTCCCATTTGTCTATTTTTGTTTCTGTTGGCTATACTTTTTAAGTCTTAGCCATAAAATCTTTGCCTAGAGAGATATCCTGAGGATTTCCCTTATGTTTTCTTCTAATACATTTATAATTATAGGTTTTACATTTAAATCTTCAATTCATTTTGAATTTATTTTTGTATATGTTGAGACACAGGAATGAAATTTCATTCTTCTGCATATGGAGATCCATTCATTTCCAGCACCATTTATTGAAGAAAGTGTCCTTTCCCTTATATGTGTTCTTGGTGCTTTCGTTGAAAATCATTTGGCTGTAAATACATGGATTTATTTATTTCTGGGTTCTCCAGTCTGTTCCATTGGTCTGTGCATCTGCTTTTATTCCAGTTCCATGCAGTTTTGGTTACTATAGTCTTGTAATGTAGTTTGAAGTCAGGTAATGTGATACCTCCAGCTTTGTTCTGTTTGCTTAGGATTACTTTGTCTATTTGGGCTCTTTTTGCTTCCACGCACATTTTAGGACTGTTGTTTCTATTTCTGTGAATATTATCATTGGTATCTTGATAGAGATTGTATTTAATCTGTAGATTTCTTTGGGTAGTATTCTAATTTTAACATTATTAATTCTTCTAATCCATAAGCATGGAATGTGTTTTCATTTGTTTGTATCTTCTTCAAATTTTTTTCACCGATGTTATATAGTTTTCCTTGTAAAGATTTTTTTTTAAATTTTTTTTTGTAGAAATGGAGTCTCACCATGTTGCCCAGGCTGTTCTTGAACTCCTGGCCTCAAGTGGTCCTCTGCCCTCAGCCTTTCAAAGAGCTGGGACTACAGGCATGAGCAATTGTGCCCAACCAATCTTTTTACTTCCTTGGTGAAATTTATTCCTAAGTATTTTATTTTTTATAGCTATTATTGATTTCTTGATTCCTTTTTCAACTAGCTCATTATTAGTGTGTAGAAATGTTACTGATTTTTTTGTGTTGATTTTGTATCCTGCACCTTTACTGAATTTTTTTTTATCAGATCTAAGTGGGTTTTGGTGGAGTTTTAGTTTTTTCTCTATATAAAATTATGTCTTCTGCAAAGAGGGACATTGTAACTTCTACTTTTTCAATTTGGATGACTTTTATTTCTCTCTCTTGCCTCATTGGTCTAGCTAGGATTTCCAGTAGTATGTTGAATAGGAGTGGTGAAATGGGCATCCTTGTCTTGTTCCAGTTTGTAGAAGAAATACTTTCAGCTTTTCTCCATTCAGTATGATGTTAGCTGTGGACTTGTCATATATGGACTTTGTTATGTTGAGGTATGTTTATTCTATGGCTAGTTTGTTGAGAGATTTTTTTATTATTATGAAGAGAAATTGCATTTTGTCAAATATTTTTTCTGTGTCTATTGAAATGATCATAAGGTTTTTGTCCTTCATTTTGTTGATATATCATATTTATTTATTTGTGTATGTTGAGCCATCTTTGCATTTCTAGTACAAATTCCACTTGATAATGGCATATTATCTTTTTGATGTGCTGCTGGATTTGGTTTGCTAGCATTTTTTTGGGGATTTTTGTGTCTACAATAAACAAGAATATTCAATTGTAGCATTCTCACTTTTTTGTTGTGTCTTTGGTTTGGATATCAGGGTAATGCTCGCCTCAGAAAAATGAGTTAGAAATAATTATTTTCTCTTCAGTTTTTTGGGATAGTTTCAGGAGAATTCATGTCAGTTCTTCTTTGTAAGTTGGGCAGAATCTGGCAGCAAAGTCATCCCATCCTGGGGAGAATTTTATTACTAATTCAATCTCATTATTCATTACTGGTCTGTTTAGGTTTTCTGTTTCTTATGGATTTAATCTTGCTGGGCTATACGTGTCCAGCGATGTATTCATTTCCTACAAATTTTCCAGTTTCTTATGACATAGTTGTTCATAATAGTCTCTGATGATCTTTTGTATTTCCATGATGTCAGTTGCTATGTCTCCTTTTTTGTTCGTTTATTTGTTTTTACCTTGGTTGATTTGGGTCTTCTCTCCTTTTTTTTTAAGTTAGTTCAGCTAGAAGTTTATCAATTTTGTTTACTTCTTCAAAAAGAACCCTTTTCATTTTGTTGATCTTTTGTATGCTCCATTTTGCATAGTTCTGTTTAACTTACATGTATGTATAGCATTTCCAAAGTTTCTCTTGTTATTGACTTCTAATTGTATTTCATTGTGGTCTGATACTTGATATGATATTGATTTTTAAACATTTTTAAGACTTGTTTTATAGCCTAACATGTGTTCTAAACTAAAGAATGTTCCATGTGCTGATTAGAAGAATGTGTATTCTAAAGCTGTTGGATATATTTGTTAGGTCCATTGGTCTAAAGTGCAGTTTAAATCCAATATTTCTTTGTCGCTTTTCTATGTAATGACCTGTCTAATGCTGACAATGGGGTGAATGCTGAGAATAGAGTCTATATCTTTTTGTCAGTCTAATAACATTTGCTCTATATATCTGAGTGCTCCAGTGTTGGGTGTATATGTATTTAGAATTGTTATATGCTTCTGCTAAATTGGTATATTTTAATATATAATCATCTTTTTCTTTCCCTTTTCCTGTTTTTGACTTAAAGTATCTTTTATCTGATATAAGTATAGTTACTCCTGCTCAGTTTTCTGTTTGCATGGAATATGTTTTTCTGTTTATATGGAATATGTATTTGCATTCCTTTACTTTTAGTTTATATGCATCTTTACAGATGAACTGAGTTTTTTTTTTGGTAGACAGCATACTGTTGGGTCATGCTTTTTGTTTTCTCTTATATCCATTCAACTGGTCTATATCTTTTAAGTGAAAAGTTTAATCTGTTTACATGCAGGGTTAATATTAATATCTGAAAATTATTCCTGTCTTTTTCTTAATTGCTTTCTGCTTGTTTTGTATATCCTTTGTTCATTTCTTTCCTCTTACTGTTTATCATTGCAGTTTGGTGTTTTTCTGTAGTGGTAACACAAGTTCTTTCCCTTCCTCATTTATGTGTTTGCTTTACCAGTGAGTTTCATACTTTCATGTGTTTTCTTGATGGTAGATATTGTCCTTTTGCTTGCAGGTGTAAGGATTTCTTGTAGGGCTAGTCTAGTGGTGATAAATTCCCTGTTTTTGCTTGCTAGGAAATACTTTATTTCTCATTCACTTTTAAAGGGTAACTTTCTTGAGTATAGTATCATTGACTGACAGTTTTTCTTTTAGCAGTTTGAATATATTATTCCATTCTCTCCTGGACCATAAGGTTTCTGCTGAGGAACCGTTTGTTAGTTTAATGTGGGTTTCTTTATATGTTACTAGACAATTTACTCTTGCTGCTTTTAGAATTCATTCATTGTCTCTGAGTTTTGGCAATTTGAACATAATGTGCATTGGAGAAGATTTCTTAGGGTTGTATTTATTTGAGAATCTTGCACCTTTCTGTATCTGGATGTCTAATTTGGATGTGAGAAGTGGGAAGTTTTCAGTTATTATTTCTTTAACTAAATTTTCTATGCCTTTGCTATTTTCTTTACCTTTGGAAACATCCAATATTTCAATATTTGGTTGCTTTATGGTGTCCCATATGTCGCATAGGCTTTGTTTATTCTTATTTATTTATGTTTTTGTGTTACTGGGTTACTTCAAAAGACTTGTTTTCAAGTTCTGAATTTTTTTCCTCCACTTAATCTAGACTATTGTTGAAGTTCTGAGTTGTATTTTTAAAAATTCATTCAATAAATCTTAGCATTTTTATTTTTTTAACAATATCTGCTTTTTTGGTGAATGTCTCATTCATATTGTTTTTGAAAAAACAACATGAATGTCTCATTCATGTTTTTTTCTGATTTCTTTTTATGGTTTACCTGTGTTCTTTTGTGTTTCATTAAACTGCTTTGATTTGATTACTTTGAATATATTTTAGGTATTACATACTTTTTTATTGGACTCTATTGCTAGAGAATTCTAGTTTTTCTTTAAAGATGTCATATTTCCTTGCTTTTTCATGTTTCTTGTGTCCTTATATGCACTTTTGATGTAATAGTTGCTTCTTCAAGTTTTGGGGATTGGCTTTAGTAGGGAAAGACTTTCTTCTATAGATGTGTCTGTGGCGTTGGTTGGGTAGATCACTTTGACTTTGTTTCTGGGTAGTTGCAGTAATGTAGGCTCTCTATGATTTCTTCAGCTGTAAACAGCATCAGTGTTGTCTGCAATTTCCTCAGTGGCTTAGGCTGCAGTTGGTGGAGGCTGTGATGAGGATTTGCTGGGGGATAGGGATGTCCAGTGGGCCATATCTTGGACCCCAGTGATGACAGTAGAGGGCTGAGCATGCCTGTCCTTGGCCCCCTTGCAGCATACAGAGTCACTCATGTTAGAGGGCCAAGAGAACTCATTCTTGGGCCTCCAGGAGGCTTGCCAAGGTGCTGGTAGTGGCAGTGGTAAGCTGGGTGGGTGGACAGGACCTCAGGTGCCTGGGAAGGATCCGTGGTATGGGCAACAGTGGCAGTGGTTGTAGAACAATCTTTGGATTCTCAAGCAGCATGTGCTGGTTTTAGCAGCTTCTGCTACAGCCTGGTGAGTCAGTTCTCAGATCCCTAGATGGTACATGCAGGTAGCTGCCAGCAGTGGTATTGGTGATAGGCTAGGTGGGCCCATCCTTAGATTTCCAGGAGGAATACACAGATGCCAGCAGTGGTGGATAGAGCAGGGCAATCCCCAGGCCTCTGGATAGTGTACTTGGGTGCTGACAGCAGGTGTTCTGTGCCTATAGTTGGGCTCTCTGGTAGTATGTATGTTCACCCAAGGTGACCATTCAGGCAGGGTAATACCCAGGCCCCCAGATAGTGTGCTTGGGCACTGAGGTGTAAAGAACATTGCCAGGCTGGGCAAACCTGTCCTTAGGCCCCCCACTCAGGCAGTGCACACAGGTACAGGCTGTGGTGGGTACAGTGGGGCTTTCCCTCAGGCTCCCATGCAGTATGCTCAGAAGGCGGTAGCAGTGGCCACAGTGGGTAAGGAGAGCCTGTCCTGAGAACATGTGCAAGAGGGCAGGACCCTGCTGCTGGTGGGGGCAGTGTTGCTGTCAGTGGAAGCAGCCCCAGGCAAGTGATTCTCAGGCTTGGGGAGCACATATTTTGGTTCTCTTTGACTCAGGAAGAGCCTTCCCGCTGCACTTCATCACCTGTTACCCAGAGTGTAGGATACTTTTTGAGCTAGAGTGCTGGGGTCCCTATCATACTTTTGGGTTCAACTGGCATTGCACTGCTGCAGCCCTCTGGGTGGACATGAGGGAATATCAGTGAGGCTCCAGGGATGCGGAGATTCAGGGGTTGTTGGGCCCCAGGACAGGACACTGTAGGTGGGGTTGGGTTCTCAAAATGGTACCATGCTGCAGCTGCAGTGTTTTGAGGAGTGTGTGGGACCCAGCATAAATTTATTCTATAAAGCAATGCCATTAAACATTTTCCAGGCAACTCCATAAACTAGTTTCAGCATCCTCAGTGGTCGAGAGGCCCTCCCATAGTTAGGATTGCGGGAATCCACAGTGTAAAGGTAGACTTCTGGGGAGGATATATTTTACCCTTTCCCCCACAATGGGAAGCTTCTCCAGGCACTCAGCTGATCCCAGCAAGCTACTGCCTTGCTTCCCTCTCCTTTCCTGCCTCATGTGTTTTCCATCACTTCTCTGCTGAATTCCAATGTTCTCTCTTGGGTCCTCTATTCAAAGCGTGATTATCTACTCACTATTTTGGTTCTTTGTGGAGGAGGTGAGTGTTTTGTGCCTCTGGGCAGTCAGCTTGTAGCCTATCAGTGCAATGGACAGTCTAGGTCTCTGTTCCCACAATACCTTGGACCTTCTGACAAATAAATGTTTTCCTTTTGCTGGTAAGTATTGAGTAGAATATTGTTTCCTTTTTAAAATCTCATACTGACAGACAAGTTTCCTTTCTGGATAGTCTGTATGCAGAACAGGCTGACCTCCAGAATGCTGCAGTTAGACTTTCCCAGTTATGGAGGCTGACAATTCCCAAGATCTCCAGAGTGAGTTGATCAGCTGAAAACCCAGGAGAGCCTATGGTGTAGCTCCAGTGTGACCGCCAGCAGGCTCAAGACTCAGGATGAGCTGATGTTTCAATTCAAGTACAAAGACTAGAGAAAGCTAATGTCCCAGTTTGAAGGCAGCCAGGTAGGAGCTTTCTCTTTTCTCTCTTTTTAATTAAACTTTTTATTTTGAGATGATTATAGATTTACACGCAGTTGTAAGAAATAATACAGCAAGAACTCCTGTGTCCTTTACCTAGTTGTCCCACAATGGTAATGTCTTAAACTCTGGGAAATATAACAACCAGTATTTTGAAATTGATTTAATTAAGATACAGATATTTCATCGATACAAGGGCACCTCATACTTTCCCTTTTATAGCCACATCCACTTACCTTCCATCACCACCTCTTCTTAGCCCTTAAAAAAAGTTAATCTTATTCCATTTCTATAATTTTGTCATTTCAATAATTTATATATGTGAAATATTGGGATTGGGTTTTTTCACTTAGCATAATTCTCTGGAGATTCATCCAAATTTTTACATATGTCAATGATCTGTTTCTTTTTATTGCTAACTAGTATTCCATGGTAGGGACATACCAGGTTCGTTTAACTATTCAACTGATGAAGGACATTAAAGTTGTGTCCAGTTTCGGGTTGTTAAAAGGAAAACTATAAACTGTTGTGTATAAATTTCTGGGTAAGCATGTTTTTATTTCTCTAGGATACATTTTCAAGAGTGTAATTGCTGAGTCATGTGGTAGCTGCATGTTCAATATTTTAAGACACTGCCAAATTATTTTTCAGGGTCCCTGTACCACTTTACATTCCCACCAGCAATGAATGAGTGATCTAGTTTTCCACATCCTCTTCAGCATCTGGTGTTGTCACTAGTTATTTTATTTAGCTACTTTGATAGGTATGTAGTAATATCTCATTGTGGTTTAATTTGCATTTCTCTAATGGCTAATGATGTTGACCAACTTTTCATGAGCTTATTTTTTATCTGTATATTCTTTTCTCTATTTTGTTAATTTTCGAATGGCACTTTTTTAAATGTTGAGTTTTCAGAGTTCTTTAAATATTCTAAATAATCATCCTTTACCAGATAGGTGGCTTTCTGTAGCTTGTCTTTTTTATTCTTTTAACAGAAAGAATTTCTCTTTCACAGAGAAAAAAGTCTTCATTTTTGATAAAGTCTAATCAATATTTGCTTACATTAATTGTTATTCTGCTGTCAAGTCGAAACACTGCTTAGATCAGAAAGATTTTCTTCTTTTTTTTTCTAAAATTTTATTATTTTATATTTTACATTCAATTATGTGACCCATTTCAGTTTTTATTTGTATAGGAGTTAGACTTAGGTAAAGGTTTATTTTTTTAAACAAAGCGTGTTCAATTTCCCCACCATCACTTGTTGAAAAGTCTATTTTGACTCCATTGAAAGCTTCTGCCCCTTTGTTAAAATCAATTGGGCATATTTGTGTGGATTTTTTCTGAGTTCTGTATTTTAGTCCATTGATCTGTGTCTCTATCTCTTTGCCAATTGCATGTGTCTTCTTTACTGTAGCTATATAATGTCTTGAAATCAAATAAAATGATTTCTTCCACTGTATTCTTTCAAAATTGTTTTAGCTATTATGGTTGTGCATTTTTCTTCTGGCCTCCATGGTTTTTGGTAATAAATTTTGCCATCCAAATTTTTTTTCACTCTGTAGGTAAGGGTAATTTCTCCCAATATTAACAAGATTTTTTTTGGTCTTAGTTTCAGAAGTTTATTATGGTGTGTCTTGGTGTGAATTCCTTTGAGTTTATTTTATGTGGGGTTTGCTTAGTTTTTTTTAATCTTCAGGTTTATGCCTTTTGTCAAATTTGGGAAATCTTTAGCCACTATTTCTTGGAGAAGCTTTTAACCTCACCCTCTTCTCCTCTCCTTGTGAAACTCTAATGGCATAAGCATTAAATTTTTTTAAATAGTCTTACAGATCCCCTGAGGCTCTGTTTATTTTTCTTTTCCAGGCCTATTTTCTCTCTGCTGTTCACAACTTAGGTCATTTGTATTGTTCCATCATTAAGTTTAGTAATTCTTTCCTTTTGCCTTTTATTCTGTTATTGAGTACATTCACTGAATTTTTAATTTCAGTTTAGAGTTTTTATTATATTTTTCAGTTCTAAAATTTCCATCTGCTTCTTCTTTATATTGTCTACTTATTTGCCAAGACTTTCTGTTTCTTTGCTGTGTCTTTATTTTTTTCATTGTTTCATGTGTGCTTGTAATTGTCTCATTGAAGCACTTTTTTGATGATTGCTTTAAAATCTTTGTCAAGTAATTCTAACATCTCTTTTATCTCTATGTTGGCATCTATTCATTGTTGCTTTCCCTTCAGTTTGATATCTTCTGGGCTCTTAGTATAACAAGTAATTTTCAACTGAATCATTGACATGTTGGATATTATATCATGAGTGAATTTTATTTAAACCTTTTCTTTTAACTGACTTCTCTGGCAGGAATCTAACAGGAAAATGAGAGTGCTACCTTATTACTGCCATGTTGGGATAGAAATCCAGTTCTTCACTCACCTTGCTTTCACAATCAAAGTGGACAGTATTCTTCTTTATACTCCATTACTACTGGGTGTGAGTAGGCATGCTGGCTCTCCACTATGTCTCCGCTGATACCTTCCTGGCTGGCAGGAGTTAGCATGCCTCCTCACTGCCTCCCACATGGCTTCCACTGAAACAGAGTGGGTGGGGAAATCTCATTACTCCTGGTTGAAAGTCATGACTTTCCACTATTCCTGCTCTAAAACCTTCCCAGTGGAGAAATAAGGAGTGGTCAGAAATTTCCCTACTTCTGGTTGAGTGTGGTGTTCTAGGCCATGTGGTCTCCACCTATAATGCTTGGGGAGGAGTTACTGTTTGCTTCATGTATATTATCCAGGGGTTTAGTTTCACTTAGTGGAAAGAATAGGGAAAGGTATATCTACTTCCCAGAAGTCTTCCCACCTGATTCTGCTTTAATGTCATCTGAAGGTCTGCACTTAAGCATGGCTTCCCATTATTTTGAATTAAAATCTGTTTCCAAAAATAAAAATGTATCTACCACCCATGGTTTATATGATATCCAAATCTTTCCATATTGATTTCAAACATTTGTTTCTTCTGTCAGCCAAACTATATGTCAGCTGCTCTAGAAAAGGTAGTAGTTCAATCATTAAGAGGTACACACACACACACACACACACACACACACACACACACATACACACATACACACACACACACACACAAAAGAGGTACTCACATCTGAGGACTGATCAGTTGATCAGACCAGTTAATTTCAAACTGTTCCAAACAGCTTTGAACTTGAGGATCTTAGTGGGGAGGAGGCCTAACAACAAAGCATTTTTTAAAATGCAAAAATTATTATGCTTAATAAAATGTTTTCAAAGTTAATTTGAAATTACAAATACAATCAAAAGAAAATTAACAATACAAATGTAAATATTATGCAAATATTTTCATGATTTCATAACTTCCTGCTTTTGGAGACTGAGAGTTTGGAAAAGCTCTAGTTTACTTTGATGTAAAAGGAGAATTATCCAGGAAACTTTATTGAGAAATCCTTCATCACATTTTCTAGTTAGTGAATGCCTTCACCACATACAAAACATGCTGAAGAGAGAGCATATATTTAGTAAGATTATAGTTTCAAAGGGAAATGTTCTCTGCCCACAAAAAATTGAATAATTTTAGAGATTAAAAATTTAAAATAGTAACAACAAAACAATAGTAGCATTTAAAAAATCATAAGTCATTCAACTATAAGGAATCAAAATGACTTTTTTGGTAGCTTATAAATTTCGGAAAACTTGCAAAAAAAAAAATGGATTCGGTGATCCACTTATTTTAGTTTACACTTTTAAAATTCCAGAGCCTCATCAGTTCTCCAATACTTGTATTTTACTTTAATCAACCTTATGCCAGGATAAAATTCACTTTTCAAAGGGTAATTCTACCTTAAAGTTAGTTTCAACTTTCTGACCTCAACAGTCCACCAAAATGTTTTTTTTATTGCTAAAAAACTACAGCTTTCAATAGAAAACATTCACGCAAAATACTTTTTCTTATACCAAATAGGCTTTTAGTTTTTATTTTTAAGAAAAGACTGAAATGAGTGTTAGATTTTATTATTTATAAGAATTATTTTCTAATCTGTCAGGTTTATTCTTTGGTTTTTTAACTTTAAAATGGGTCATTTTTAATAAAAATAAGGGAGGGAGACCAGGATCTAGTGACTAGTTCTAAAGAAGTGTTGCTGCTATGTGAGAAACATTTAAATGCTAATGGCAACACAGACATGCAGGGGCAGTCTGCCACCAGCAGTGTTAGCTATAGGAAGGAAAACGCTTGTCATTGATGAACTCTCCCTTGTTCTCTTTAGGTCTCATAATCCACATTCTTTTGGCAGCATTTGAAAATTTGAATGATCTTCTTCTCCTCCTACCCTGCCACGTTTCATTCTCTTGGTTCTTTTCTTACCTCTCAGTTTTGTGAGATTTCGTCTTGTCTTCATGCTTTATTTTCATCCTGGAGAATTTGTTCTTGTTGTTTTCATGTCTCTCACCTTCAATATTTTTTTAAGTCTTATTTATTATTTTTTAATAATAAATGCATTTTCGTGGTTCACAAACAAACAAACAAAAAACCACAAGGTGTATACAGACAAGATTCCCTTCCAACCTGTTTCTCATTTTTCCCATTTTTCCTTTCCATCATATATGACTACCTTTATTAATTTTGTATATTTTTTATGTTTTTTTTTCAGATGCCAGCAAATAAAATATATATTCTACTTTCCCAAACTTTTTTTACACAAACAGTCATATACTTTACGTATTATTCTGCTCCATGCCTTTTTAAACTATATATTCTGGTAATTGTTCCATATTGCTACACCTTTCCAGTAACTGCATAATGATTCCTTTTGTTATTATATCCTAGTTTATCTGACCATTCCTCTACTGATAAACATTTGGTTTGTTTCCAATATATTGCTCTTACAAATATCACTGTAATTGATAGCATATATTATTCCAAACATGTAGGGGTGTGCAATGAATGAGTGGGCCAATGGCTTGCTTTTCTTCTTCAATAAACCCTAATTTATCACTCTTAATAAAACTTCAGGCTGCAATTTATCTCTGTTTTCAAAATGTATCCCTTATATATATATCTTGTACTCTAGAATGTGCCCAATTTTCTGTCTCAAAATACCAACTACTTTCTAGATATTGCTACTTGAACATTCCATTGCCATTTCACATTTGTCAATTATCAAATTGAATTCATCCTCTTCTTTGTTCATTATCAAACTTGGTGCTTCTGTTTTTGCTGGGTATGTGTGAGTTTTTTTATTTTTTTGAATATACTATATAGATGTTATGTGTGTATGCATTTTTAATACTTTCTTTTAATTCCTCTTCCTTAAGTGCAAACTTTGGTTGTTTGGTTAAACTCATTTTCTCTTCAAATCTTTTTTTAAAATTTTGTTTCCATTCTGTTCTGATACAGCATGAAATCTGCATGGTGGGTCATTTCCTAGACTTTTTTACATCCTATCTATCTTTTTCTTTTTCTTGGGGCTGAGCAAAACTGTAATGGAACAAAGCAAGCTGATGCTTTAAAGGCAATATGAGCTAAAATGTGATGACTTCACTTTTAGTAAATTAGATGTCTCTCTGTTACCAGGAGTTTAAAAATGAATATCCATAAAAAACAGATTTCTCACTCATAGATGCTACTCAATTAAATGACCAATACTAAATTAAACTTTTTGCCGTTTCAGTTTATTTTGGCTCTTGTGTCATCTTTTAACTCGAAAACACATTTAATTAACTTTTGGTCATACATTTAATGATTGGTACATTATTTCACTGCTATAAAATGTTATGAAATAAATAATTGGCATGGAATTAACAGGACAATTCAAATGATAGAGCTACTAGGTACATTTAATTTTCATTGGGAATGTTAAACTTCCAAGAAAACCATTAGTTTTGCCCACCATGTTGAGTTTTGTTTATTTTATTCTATTTTACTTATTTAGTTCTGAATAACCAAGCTCAACTTTTTACAAAAATCTATTAAATTTTGACTAAATTACCTTAGTTTATTAGTTAGACTGTGCCTTTGTCCAAAATCAGAGGCATTTTGTGAAGAAAGTCATGACCATAATGATTTTGCCTAATTTTATCTGCTTGCAACACTCCACCAGTATTTGTCATTTTGTAGAAGTCAGATCTCCTTCATCACTTGCTCTTTGCAGAGTTAATTTGAAAAGCATGAAATGTCTAGAGGTAAAACTACAACATACATATTCTATGCTGTGTATAAAGTAGGTTATATCTCAAACTTTTTGATATAGTGACCTCTGTACAAGACAGCATGAAAATAAAACATAAATTGATTAAACAGAGATAACTAAAAGGTTTAAACAATGTTCAAGAATACTCAAGTTAGTTTGTAGCTATCTAAGATAGCATCAGCCAACCAGATGTGAATTTTGGGAACAGAGGGCAACTCTGGTACAATAGGCTTTTTCTGTTTTACTGTAGTGCATGTTGGTTTGTGATTCTGAAATGGATAGTTCTGTTTAGGATGAAACTTCCACCAGGAACAGCTACGTCAGTAATGTATTTAACAGCATCCTTTTTATTATTGGGTATCAGAGAAGCTAACTTGTCAGTAATGAAAGATTGAAAATCATGTGTTTTCAGTAATTTTAATAATATAGGGGTATATATAGGTTTGAAAAATCATCTGCATGTAGAGAAGTGGAATACTTAGCAATATTGAAATACTTACATTTGATCTCTTTGACTGTAAAAAATAAACAAATCCCAAATTCTGCCATTTGGTAAAATTAACTAGGCAAAAGTCACATACTTGATAACTATATACACACATGAATTGTGTGTGTGTGTGTGTGTGTGTGTGTGTGTGTGTGTGTGTGTGTTGGCTCACCAGTTTCCAGCTTAAAACAGTTCAGGTTATAACAGATTTAAAAGTACTAATACCTCCTCTATGACAGCAGTACAAACAATCACAAGGCTTTGTATTAGATGCTTAATAAAAATATTATACTAAATCAATTCTTATATTGGCCAGTTACAGTGAGGGAAAACAGTACCACCACAATTTAAAAATGACAGTGCTACAGCAAACCAGTCATAATATGCTTGAGTTAGTACTGAAAGCAATAGATTTAGAGTATTATGAAAGTATATGTTTTCTTAAGTGCTGTGAATTATACTGAATAATTCTGAACACCTCTTTTACTGAACTAATGAATCAAAGTGGAGCTCACCGCCTTCTCTATAATCAGTATGTGGAAAATGTATATGGAAATACAGATTCAGAATACATGCTACACCACTCTCAGGGATAACAACTGTTAGGCAGTGTTCAGTTTAATGGATTAAAAAAACCTCAACTTGGCAATTCAAGACCACTTCTAATTTGGTAAGGGACCGAAAAATGTGGTTTGGAAGAATTTAGAGACTGGACTGGGCTATTTAAATTGAATTTATAATCTGTTTAGAGTCTTCAAAATTAAACTAAATGTACACATTTCACAGGACTTGATCTTTTGGACAACATACTATTTTTGGGGTGTCCTCCCTTTTCTCTCCCTCTTAAAACTTGGAAGACACAAAGCAGAATATTTTTTTAACAGGAATTGGTTCTTTCTGGCTTACATTGAAAGAGCTGCAAAATAGTAAATGTTTGGTAATTGGAAAGTGCTTGCTAATTGTAGAAAATTTGGAAAATAACAGAAAAAGGAAAATAGGAACATATAAATTATACATAAATGTACTACCCAGGTAAACAAATATAAACATACATGTCCCAAAACACACATTAATAAACACACACACATACACATGCAACAGAATTTACAAATATAAGATCAAATAACATACAACTTCTTTCCAGTTTAAATAAAACACAGTTTCACCCATAATATGATAAAACCCATCACTTTCTAATATTCACATCTGTGGTGTCTGTTTGGTAGAAATATTATATAATGAGGTGGTAAGGTGTGTCTTTTAGCTACTGCATATTAACAGTTTAAATCAATTATGGTGGGATTATTTCATTACATCAATACAACAAACACTACAAACCAGGGTCTGACTTATTGTTTTGCTGATTGTCAAGGCTTAATAAAGCAATGGAGAAAATATTAATAATGCAGGTTTACATTTAAAATATGTCATGTCTTTAGTAGTTATGCTATGAATAGTAGTAAACTTTGATCAGATAATTCTTCTACTCCACTTTTAAGCAATCAATTATCCTAGGTAAAAAAGTTGCTTTCTTACTGAGTGACATTCTGAGTTTTGTCCTTTTTTTACTCTGTCTTACTCATTAACTTTAAATTTAAATATCAGTCAATGACAGCTGGTTGTTAAAATTTATTAGCCCACTATTGCCCATCTCCCACATTTTACACACTCACCGTTACTGAATATAAATAATTCTAAAAATCATTTACTCCTTGGCAGATTAAGAGTAAAATGCCATTACTGAGTAATTTTTAGTGCATTTATTGGATATTTCAATTTTTTTATATGCTCAAATTATTTGCTTCTATTATCATTTCACATTTCTACTCACTATAATGCTTACTACGTTAATTTGTGATATTATATTAATTTGTAAGAGCTCATTTGATGTTAAGAATAGTAACTCCTTCCTGAATATTTGATGAGAATAAATTTTTCTAGTTTCCTCTTCGATATTTAATATTTATGGTATTTTTGATACAAAGTTTCTGCCTTTTTGAATTTGTAGAAAGCATTTTCCTATTCCACAGTAGTTAAATATTCATCTGTGTTTTCTCCATATATTATATGATATTCATTTTATGTTTAAGTTTTCAGTATATTTAGGATTTACTCTAATATACATTTTTTCTTCAATTTTTTTGATTTCATGTATGGAATAAGCAATTCTTCATTTATTCTGTGATCTTTCCTTTTCATTAGCTAAATTCTTATTTTGATTAGAATCAACTTTAGGGCTATTTATTAGACACGATTGACGGATCTGCTAATTTTGGCACAAATGAAAACATTACCTTAAAATCTACTGGAGAAATTCTCAACTCTCTTCTTTTCCAGCCTATCCTTAGTGGTTTCTTCCTGTTTGTTTCTTTTTCTAGTTGTAATACTGAATATTTTTTATCAGTTTGAAGAATAAGGTATTCATTGAGACACAAAAGAACTATTTTCAAATATTTTAGATTGGCATCTTAGCAATATTTAGATTACTCAACTAAGATAGTGAAGAACAATTCTGTAAGGTTTTCTTCTTTCCTTCTATAATAACCAGCATCACAACTATTTATTGAACGTGCACTATGTGGCAGTCACTAAGTACAGCAGTGAAAAAAACATTATCCTCTCCTGGGGCTTTAGTTATTCTGGGGCAGAAAGATTACAATTTTTAAATAATTTTATGATATGTTAGGTGCTATAAGAAAAAACAAGGTAAGTAGCCAACAAGTGATTGTGGGGAAAGGGATTTTGTTTAAGTATTATTTCTGGATGCATACACATACATGCATGTATAAACACATACACAGACATTTATCCATACACATAGACATATGCAAACACAACAAACATAATTTTTTGTGAAGAAAACGCTGTATCTTGTTTTCCAATTGGTGATTGGCATTGTGAAGGTAAATATTTCTTTGCGTGTTTATCTTTTATCTGGCCATTTTCTCATCTAATAATAAATTTTCATTTGTTTCTACTGATTTTTCTGTTGTAAAGATGACAGCTATGAATAATAAACACAATTGTGCTCTATTATTGATTACACCTTTAATTCTAGCTTCTAATCATTTTTGCATGGCTCATTCAGAAAGTGTTCGGAAATAATGATGGTAGTGGTCAAGTTTTTTTTTTTCTCAGTAAATTTTTTGATGATCTTATTTGTTACTTATTTTTAAATATTATATTTTCTGTCCATTTTAGATATAAATGCTTGTTTATGGTAAAGACATGCACATTCTGTTCGGCCATATACCACAGTTGCCTTCCTAAGAAATCTTCTGATTTTGTAGATTCCATTATTAAAATAATTATTTCAATTAAAAAACAGTAGTTACTAGTTAAATATTTTTCAGGTTTAAATTAGTGTTTTCTACCCTGAAGGATTACTACTAATAATTACATAAATATAAATGCATACTTATAATACATGAGCATCACAAAGAAAATCCTGACTTTACTTACATCTGGCTTTTGTTCCAGTAAAATGTCTTTAATTTCCTATCACTTCATGAATGTATTTCTTATACATTTCCATCATCTTTATTATTTTTCCTCCTCACTGTTTCAACAAAATCTATTGACACTAGAATTTAGCTATTGTGGGTACACTTCTTATCTTCCTAACTCTCTGCCTCTCCCTGTTTATCTATTTATTCCTTCCTCCCTCCCTCTCTTCTTCTATTTCTTTCCTCTCCCGCCTTTCCTTCCTCCCCTTCCTTCCCTCTCTTCTTCCTTTCTTCCTTCCTCCCTTCTTCCTTCTTCTCTCCCCCTCCCCTCCCTCCTTGCTTCCTTTCTTCCAATGTAGTGTCATTTTTCTCTGGGTGCTTGTTTAATTCCTGATCACATGATAGTTGTGCCTTGCAAGTTTGGGAAAATAATAATTTGTAAGATTTATCTGATCTTACATCTTTCTTGGAGTTAGCATATGAAGTTTTCACATATTTTTCTATGCAATCGGCTTTTTTTCTACTTTTTACTTTCACATAAAATCTTCTAAACAAGAGGTAGTGCAGTGTGATGATTAGGACACAGACTCTAGAGCCAGATTTTTCTTCTAATTGCAGTTCTGCCACTTATCATCTGTTTAACCTTGAACAAATTACTTAACGTCTCACTGCCTCAGTTTCCTTATGTGAAAACTTCCTTTCTTATAATATTGTTTTACCTGAGAATTAAATAGTATAATTCAAATTCATTTAAAGGGTTAGAACACTGTATGAAACTAGGTAAGTATTCAAAATATGTTAGATATTATTAACTATTTCTCAAAATCCTCATAATTATCGGAACTCATTTTATATGTTATAATTTGCTGTGTCTTACTATCTTCAAAAACAGTAACTTCCTCATCTTGTTAGTACCTTAGAAATTTACAGTATAGAAATTAGATATTTATTAATTTTTGCAATGTATTATTTCTGCCTTTCCTTGGCTTTCAGTAAGTTTATATTTTTGAATTAGAAAGTATCATGAATTGTTCTCACTTATAAGTGATGAGAATACTTTGAGGTGAAGGGTGGGAAAAACTAGAGGGTCGGAAAAAAATAACAATTGGGTATTAGGCTTAGTACCTGGGTAATGAACTAATCTGTACAACAAAGCCCTGTGACATGAGTTTAAACTGCACATATACCCCTGAACCTAAAATAAATGCTAAAAAGAAAGCATCAAAAATTTATAGTTTTAATATTTTTAATGGAATAGCCCTATCTCTGTTATTTTTGAAATTACATGCAATTTTCTGACTTATTGTTTATTGTCTTGATTTTTCTAGAGATCTATTTATTGATATTAATATTGCCATTTAAAAGTTTTTGTTTGATTGGTATATTTTTACCCAATATTCTTTTTATACACCTCTAGTTACTGTGACATCTTTTAGGAGTGGGTAGCATATACATGGCCTTCTATTAACATCAAACACAGATGTTTCACACTTTATCCATTTACATTTATTGTGACAATTGGTACATTTGATATATTTTTATAATTCTTAATATTCATTAATGTTTCCTTATTTTTAGAGATAAGGGTCCTGTATATTGTATTACAAAAAATGTATCTTATTTACTTTTAATCTTATCCAATAATATTATTTCTATTTTAACATGACTTTTGTTCAATTTAATGTTAAATTTTAAATAACATAAGACTATATATATTTCTATGCAGCAAAATTAAAAATGAGATTATTTCACAATTAACTTTCAAACCATTTGATTACTATTTTGATTATATCCATTATATCTTTTAACGAACATGTGGTTTTATTTGTAAATCCAATCTAAGCATGACTGACTTTTCTCAGGTAATTCAATCTGTTCACTCCACGTTTATTGTAATTGCTACTTACAATAGTCTATTTATTTTGTTTGCATTTCTGACTTCTTAAATATATTGCATTTTAGATGTTCTCTTTATTCTTTCTATTTCAGTTCTTCCAGGGTTTGCAAATAATAGTTTTTATTTATTTTCTAATAGTTTTCTCTAAATGTATAAATAAAATTGAACTAAAAGTTCAACTAAAAATTTATATCAACTTCCATTTCTTTTTTTAGGAGAGTAACATAATCCAAACTTAATATCCTGTAGTAAACAAAATGCTAGGCAAAATATATGAAGTAACTGTTTTTAGACATTGGTTTGTAAGCAGAGTTGGACTGTGATTTCAAAGAGAAGGTAAACAAATGAGGGTAGTTCTATCATTGCCTCAGCTTTCTGTCTGAAGCCAGTTTCCAAAATGGTGCACAAGTAAGGGAATCTTAAACAGTAACCAGAGGTTTCATTGAGTTGAGGAGACAGATTTGTATTTAGGAATATGGAGGTGGCTAAAATTTGAAAGGAAAAGTATTAGAAAGAAAGTGACTATAAAAAGAAAGAAATTCCAAAAGCTGCTTGATATTCCTTTGAATCCTCTGCTGAATAATAATCTGTACATGCATACCATAAAACTCCATGAGGCCAGACAAAAATTAACTTGTAGAAGAATATTACTAGAGAACTATAATAGAAATATTGTTAAAACTCACACAGGGCTGAGAATTCAAGTTTTCATTTGCCAGAGTGGAGATATCAGAGGATTAAACATAGTAATAGCAAAGGCTGCTGTGGCAGGTAGAACACTGACCTCCAAAATGCCCATGTCTTAGTTTCTGGAATCTGTGAATATGTTACCTTACGAGGCAAACAGAAACTTTGTGGGTATGATTGTTAAGGATTCTGAGATGAGGAGATCATCTTGGATTAGACACATAGGCTCAATACAATTACAAGGGTTCCTTTCTTTTTCTTAAAAAAAAAAATAGTTTTGCTCTTGTTGCCCAGGCTGGAGTGCAATGGCATGATCTAGGCTCACTGCAACCTCCGCCTTCCATGTTGAAGCAATTTTCCTGCCTCAGCCTCCTGAGTAGTTGGGATTGCAGGTATGCACCACCACACCCAGCTAATTTTTGTATATTTAGTAGAGACACAGTTTCAGCATGTTGGCCAGGCTGGTATTGAACTACTGAGCTCAGGTGATCTGCCCACCTCAACCTCCCAAGGTGCTGAAATTATAAGCGTGTACCACTGCGCCCAGCCCACAAACGTTCTTTAAGTGAAAGAGGAGGCATTACAGTTTGATCGCAAATAAACAAGCAAACAAACAAAAAGAAACAAATTGAAAGATGCAATGCTGCTGTCTTTGAAAATGGCCACAAACTAATAAAGAAGATGGCCTATAGAATTTAGAAAAGGTAAGAGAACAGATTTTCCCTTGGAGTTTCCAAAAGGAGCACAGGCATGTTTACAGTTTGATTTTAATCTATTAAAACCCATTTCAGAGTTTCAACCTCTGGAAGAAAATCAGAACTGTGTCTTCTAGGCCACCAAACTTTGGTAATTTAACAGCAGCAATAGGTAACTAATACAGTTACTCTATACTCAACATTGCAACTCAGGGCAGATCATGGAAAATTTTCAAAAATGATGCTAGCTGATGTTTAAATATAACCATCTTTAAAAATTAAGTCATATAAACTACACTTAAATGGACTATATTGAAGTCAATGGAAAGAAATACAGAAAGTGTTTTATCTTTTAATTATCTTAATATTTTTTTTCTGTTATCAATCCCCTTGACATTCTTTATAGCTGTTGTCTCTATATGATGAAAATACTATATAATGGTATGCTACTGCACATCTTTTTGCAACTCTACCTTCAGGGATGTCACTTTTGAAGCTTAAAATCTCCCATGACAGAAATATTTACTCTATGGAAAACTGATATCTGATTCCTGGGCAATATCTTTCAAATATATATAGAAAAAAAATTTCAAATAATTTAGGAGGAATAAATATATCTAACTTTATTTTTTGAGGTCACAGTTACCATTATATTTTAAATTCACAAATATATTATAAAAAACATCAGTATCTCTCATAAACATACACCTAGAAATCTTTAAAAAATCATTAGCAAATCAAATCAAGTTAAATTTTAACCCAAAAAAATGCAATTTTGAATTATCATTCAAATATCAATGAATGTAATTTATCATATTCGCAGAATAAAACAGACAAAAAAGTATTATCTCAAAGATACAGAAATAGCATTGGACAAAATTCAACACTCATTATTATAAGACCTTTTAGAAACTAGATATAGAAGGTGACTTCCTTAGCCTGAATGAGTATCTATTGAAAAACAAAACAAAACTATGCTATCATACTTCACAGGGACAGATGAAATGCTTTCTCCATAAGATTAAGAACAAGCTAAGAAGGTCTATTCTTACCACTTGTATTCAACATTCAATTGGAGGTCTTAGCTAGTACAAGATAAGTAAAAAAATAAACAATATAAAATTGGAAAATAAGTATTGCTGTCTTTATTCATAGATAACTTAATGGTATATATAGAAAATCCTAAAGAAATGCTAAAAATATCTGTTACTAGAACTAATATGTAAATTTAGTAAGATCTCGGGACATTAGACCAATATGCAAAACTCAATTTTTATTTTATAAAATCACATCAAACAACTGGAAATTGAAATACAATTATCATTTTAAATACTATTCAAAGGCTTGCAATACATAGAGATAAATTTAAATAAGTTATGTTCAATGAAAACTACAAAAATCCTGCAGAGAGAAATCGAGAAAGATTTAATTAAATGAAAAGATATACCATATTTGTAAATCGAAAGACAATATGTTTATAACCCATGCAAATATGGTCAATTACCAACAAATCTGCTCAAGCAATTCCATAGGATACATAGTTTTTTTTTTCAACAAATTGGATACCCATATTGAAGAAAAATAAATTTTGACTATTCCCTCATACTGCTACAAAACTTAAAGTGTAATCTAAAATAAAATGTAATCATGAAGGTTATAAAACTTTCAAAGTCAGAGTAGAAAAAGATTTCTTAAAATAGAAAAATCATAAATCATTAAAAAATATTTAGACCTCACTAAACTAAAAAAGTTTTGCTTTACAAAAGAAGCCCTTAAGAAAATGAAAATATTTATAATTAATTTACTTGACAAAGAAATTCACCTGCCTCAGCCTCCCGAGTAGCTGGAATTATAGGCATGCACCACCACGCCTGGCTAATTTTTGTTTTTTTGGTAGAGCTGGGGTTTCACTATCTTGGCCAGGCTGGTCTCAAACTCCTGACCCCGTGATTCACCCGCCTCAGCCTCCCTAATTACTGGGATTACAGGCATGAGCCACAGCACCCAGCCAGAACTCTTTCATTCTTCCCAATTAAACTGTGCAAAAGATTGGATTAAACACTTCACAAAGATAACATGATATATGTATGGCCAACGAGCCATACTATAACAGATGTTTATGGCCATACTATAACAGATGTTTAGATACTAAATCCTTATCAGAATGGCTACATTTAAAAATACTGATGATACTAAGTGTTGATGAGCATGTGGAGCAACCAGGACTCCCATATATTTCTGGCTGAGAATAAAAAAGTTGAAACCACTTTAGAAGAAAATGAGGCATGTTCTAAAACAGTTAAATATACAGGGTGCCTATAATCCACCACTTTTACCTATTGGTAAAACTGTATCCTTCTCTTCTGAAAATGACCACATATTTTGACACCTTTACATAGAAGGTATGAATATTATTAAATGTCCTAAGACAGGAATCAACTCAAATGCCCATCAGGAGGTGAATGAACAAATTGTGGTATATCTATACAATGGAGTATTATTTACAAATAAATATAAACACATTACTGCTAGATGCAACAACATGGATGAATTTCAGAAGCATGCTGGTCAAAACAAGCCAGACATGAAAGAGCACACACACTGTGTGATTCAATTTATGGGAAACTGTAGAAAAGGTATCAAATCTTCAGTAACAGAAAGTAGGCCCGTGGTTGGCTGGAGTTAGATGTATGAGTGGAGATTCAAAAGGGACAAAACAAACATATTTTGTAAAATAAATATTCTACATCTGTATTGTGGTGGTTGCACAGGTGTTTATCAATTCTTAAAAAACATATATACACTTAAGAGGGAACACTTTATTGTATGTTAATTATACCTCAAAAAATTGACTAAAAGAAGTTAATTAGTATCTATAATTTCTTCCTCAATCATGACAGTATTATTTGCATTCCCCTCCCTGCTGTTTTTAACTTTCTTCTTTGTTCAGCTTTATGGAAATGATTTGGAAATCCTTTCCTAGATAGTAAAACTGATTTCATATTATGCCTATCTTTATTTAAAACTGACAATTAGTAATTGTGACATTGTATTAGTCCATTTTAATACTGTTATAAATAACTTACTTGAGACTGGGGTAATTTACAAAGGAAAAAGGTTTGATTCACTCACAGTTCTGCATGGCTGGGGAGGCCTCAGGAAACTTACATTCTTGGCAGAAGGAAAAGCAGGCACCTTCTTCACAAGGTGGTAGGAGAGAGAAGAGCAGGGGAAACCACCACTTATAAAACCATCAGTTCTTGTGAGAACTCTCTCACTATCATGAGAACAGCATGAGGCAAACCTCCCCCTGTAATTATATCAGGTTCCTCCGTGACATGTGGGGATTACAACTGGAGATGAGATTTGGATGGGAACACAGAGTCAAATCATATCAGACATTAAATATTATTTAGAGTTAATTATAACTTATATTGATTGATGTCTGGCTATTATTGTCCCTTGCAGTCTGAATCTACATTATTATTTCAGTTTTAATTAATATCAGTTAAGTAATATCAGTTTAACTTTTTAGCATGCCTATTTTGTTTCATGACTGTGTTGTTTTCTATTTTGTTTTTCCTGTGTTCTTGAGGTTCGTATCAGAATACATTTGCTTTGTGTTTGTAATGAATCACTGAATCTTTCTAGGGACACAAATTTAACTAATTATTTTATTTCCTACATTACATCTGTTTCCTTAGGATGTATTTCTGTCATGGTTCAGCCTGATTACTTTTAATTCTATTGTTTGTTTTATAATTTTTAAAAAATGTTTCCCCAAATTATAGTTGTCCTTACTGGTCTATTTTGTGGATATTTGTAACTAAGGATCTGAAGTGATAACTACTAACAATTGCAGTGGCTTATTCAATAAACTAAATATTTACTATCTAAGACTGGTAATTACAAAATTTCATTAATAGTTCCCAAGCCATGATATACATATGGGGAAGGATGCATCTGGGGTGCCTGCCTTGTGCCTTTAGGAGTCCCTTGCTCAGAAAGCATAAGCAAATTACCAGATGGGATACTCTTGTTGTTCTGAGCGCCAGTCTTAGGGCTTTTGCTTAGGTTAAAGGCTGAATTCCTTGAGAAAGGGCCAAATGCTATTGTTTGAAATAAAATGCATATACATTCACAAAAACAAATATTGTGCTTCTAGAAGCATATCTTCCAAAAATACTACAGATATGCAGTGATGTATATTCAAGAGTGTATACTGCATCATTATTTTAATAATATATATTTAGAGACAATCTGTAATTTCTTATAGAAAAATGGTTAAATAAATCATCAAGATTATGTATATATATTCTTAAACTTAGGTATATCTAGTGAACAAGAATGTCCATTATAGCTTTTTGAGTGCAAAAAAAAAAATTGCAAAATAGTATGCATATTGTAATTTTGTAGAAAATAGTTATAGAACAATAATTATGCATTTCATTTGTAATATATAGGTACTATATTGAAAGATATAGATATTCTCACAGATACACATTCTCTCTCTATGTATATTATACACAATATAGGAGAATGTGTATTTGTGTATGTGTATATTATTATTTTACATATATATTATACACATATATATGTAAAACATATATATGTAAAATATAATACATATATATTATACACATATACAAACACACATTCTCCTATATTCTACCTAACTCTTTATAATTCTTGAAAATAAAAACAAAACTAGTTTTTTGTGGTTACATCATTTACATGGCAGGGGGTATAAATGGAGATACACATTCTCTCTCTATATATATATATTATATAGAATATAGGAGAATGTATATTTGTGTATGTGTATAATATATATGTATATATATGTATATATATTATATGTGTATAATATATATGTATATATATTATGTATATATTATGTGTATAACATATATTATATATATAATAATATATTTTTAATATATATAATATATATTATACACATACACAAATACACATTCTCCTATATTCTACCTAACTCTTTATAATTCTTGAAAATAAAAACAAAACTAGTTTTTTGTGGTTACATCATTTACATGGCAGGGGGTATAAGTGGGGACTCTGCTACTTTAATTATACACATATCTATGTCATTTTTCCAAATTAGAATGTCTTTTAGTAATTAAGAAATGATTTTTAAAGATGAAAACAGTATTTTTAAACTCTACTAATTAGTTGGGGAAATAAGTAAAAATTTACTATCAATTCCTTTTTAAAATTTGTTGCTTATAATTTTAGACATAGATTAATACCAATCAATTACCATATTTTGCATTATAGTTTTCTTTTGAAAATGTTTCTGACTCCTGCATTATATTTTGCATTTAGTTATAGTAGCATGAATTACTTTTTGACTCATAACCGTTGCAATACTGATTTCAATGTTCAGAATCATAACATTTAAGAAAACTCCAATATTCTATTTCTCTTTCTTGACTTTGTAATCTTGATTCATCACTCAATTGCCTGAAATAGGTCTCCAATAAGTCTTTAAATAATTTTTTCCCAAGAAGGAAAAACGGATGCTAAATTTATCCTCCACAAATATCTGAGAATGAATTTTTTCACATATTAATATGAACTTGAAATGTTATTCAAATTTTAATCACAAATGTTTCCCCGAAGGTTGCTGTAGACTATTAAAGTACAGGGTCTCATGTTGTTCAATAATGTGAAGGCGAAGTCTCAGGCAAGACTTAATTTTGTTTATCTCTAGGTAACCTATTTTTTTCAGCTTGGATGTTTGGAGATGTTTTTAAACTCTAATTTAAACTTTAGCTATAATAATGCTTCTAAGTGTGAAGGGCTTCCAGTCTAAAAAACCATTTTTCTTCTTTTTTAAAAAAGTCTTGATTATTGCTTCTGATATATTTTTTCCTGGTCTTTTTCTTTGTCTGTCTCTCAAAAATACTAGTTTCCATGTTTGTGTCATCTTTTTTTCCATCAACTTCTCTCATACATTTTTTATTTCCCTATTATTCTGAAAAAAACTTTTAAAGTTTGCTTTCTACCTAGTAAGACAGTTTTCTGCTTTAATTTCCGCAGTCCAGATTTTAATTTGACTGCGGTTAATTTTCATTTACCATTATCTTTTCTTATGTTACTCATCTCATGTTTTACCTTTCTTTGCTTTCTTTACAACTCAGTATGATTCTTATATGTTTCTCTGTTCTCTTAATTGGCATAAATCATGTATTCTTGCCTATTGTTTCAATACCAAATAGTATCCTAACATTTTCTGCAGGTCCTGAAATTGGAAGTGATAGAATCATACTCATTATTTTTCTAACGGTTGATACATGCAACTTTCTTAAGTACCACTTACATTTAAATATTCCTAAAATTCCTTTCTCAATCTATGCCTGTAGAACAGAAATTACGCATGTCTCTGCTGGATTGAGTTAGGTTTGTCTCCAGCATTCATTGCATGTTGCACTGACATGAAACCAGTTAAGTGCAAATAACCTGCAATTATCAGTATTTCCTACCAACAAACATCCTCCTGTCACTGCTCCCATCCACAGTGTCAAATTTATTGTGGTTATACCTCAAAGATAAAATGGATTTCCATCAGCATCTCCCTATTTCTTATCTTTTTTTTTTTTCTGGGAGATTTACTTTCTGAATCGTAGGGGAAATTTAAAGATGAAAAATTAGAAACAGTAATTTGTGTCAAAATAAGCTACCTGGGAGCAAAGCTTTCTCAGGGCAGGGATTTCTACTTCCAAGACAAGCAATGATAGAGGGAGAAATTATGTCTCTCTTTTTTTATCAGGCCTAAAAGATCCTTGTTTTACTACCAGATGCGTAATGGCAAATTGTACTGTTTCATACAACTACATAGATTTTGTAGGTAATATAATATTCTCCCAACTTTTGGCAATAGCTTCCCTTTTAGTTATTAAAGTTTTGTGACTTTTTATCTTTTTTAGGCTTTTATAGTTCTTTATTGGGATTTGGGGAGAGGCTGCATTAGGAATTTCTAGTCAGTTCTGCCGTGCTATAGTCTACTCTTCCCTCATATTAATTACCCTGAGCAATCTTTCGGAAATATTTCCAAGGCAAAGAGATTTGAAAGGAATGAAGTCAATAAAAACCTTTCTTCTTCTCTGTCCAAAATGACATAATCAAATAATTTTCATGAGCTCTCTTTTATAACAGTGAAAATCTACAAGGCTTTGAATACTAGACATCAAGGTATGAAATTATATTATTAAAGTTTTCCAGTATTTTTCAACCTCTAAGAATACACCTAAATTAAAATGCCTACTTTTAATATATTGCGAAGTGAAGAAAACTCTGTTGATATAAATATACTGCATAGGATATTTTTAAATTAAATATATGATTAAATTTAAAATAAAAATGTTGATCACATTAGACTCTTGAAGAATGTTGCCTTTATATCCTTTGCTGCAAAATTCTATCATATTTGCAAATAACTAAATGCCTCAAATAAGTAACTTAATGAAGGAGTTGATAAAAGAATAATTCAACTAGATATGGATTTAATGACATAAAATAACCATTCTTAAAATGGGTGTTGTATTTCATATAAATGACTGATACTCAAGTATGATAGCTAACACAGAATTTTGGATAGTGATTGTGAAAGAAATAATCATGCTTATTTATAGTATGCATACATACATTATATGTAAAGCACTTTGGTCTCCTACTTCCTGATTGTATGATCTCACATTATCTGAATTCAAATAACCCACAATTATAAGTATGTATCTCTGCATCTTGTTTTCTTCACGGTAAAATAGTAGTAATGATAATAGCAACACCGAATTACCTGGGTTATGTTGAGTAATAAATGAGATAATATAAATGCTCTAAAAATGGCAAATCATCATGCTTATATACACTGAAATTCTATCTGCAGTTACAGTTAAGCATGTGATTAGTAACTGAATCAACATCATTTTTAACTATGAGGGACAACCTATATAGATATAATTGTACATATATTTATTATGGGCCATTGCAATTGTTGATAGTTCTTAAGCTGCTCAAATGGTGCCTAATGCCCAGTTAGTAAACCAAGTTAACTCAGTTTCTGACTTAAATGGACTGTGAATGAAGGTATAAAGAATGGTTTCACTTACACATTTAAATAATTGCAGGACTTCAGTTGGATGGGAAATACTTCGGGCTCATTAATAAGGACTGGTTCAGATTACATTATGAAAGAATTCCTGAAACACTAGTTTAATTTTGTTTCTTCCCAAGCACGTTATCACCGTGGTCTGCTGAAGAGTAATCATGCTCTGGAAGGCTTAAACAAGAAGGCTGAAACACAGATAGGAAAGAGCAGGACTGGTGTTCCTTGAATTATATCTGCC
The DNA here is from genome assembly GCA_036589455.1 of Ateles fusciceps. Taxonomy (NCBI): domain Eukaryota; kingdom Metazoa; phylum Chordata; class Mammalia; order Primates; family Atelidae; genus Ateles; species Ateles fusciceps. Next base: position 28,130,479 of record JAZHEH010003205.1, on the reverse strand, counting down.
CCCTTTAGCCCTCTAATCTTTGAAGCTGTGAGCATTTAATCATCTATAGGCTTAGCTTTGCTACAGACTGTGCAGACAATCTCTGCTGTGGTCAGGGATAATCAGGCTCCCTGTTCCAGTCCCACTGGTGGAGCTCCTGGTTGGGATAGCTGCTAGTTCTGCTTGGGACCAAGACTCTCCATCCAGAATCTGGGACTTCATCTTCTTCTTTTGAAGATAGTAACTACCTCTTACCCCATCTCCATTCCAAATGCTTGCTCAACGTCTTTCAGCCTGAACACTTGTGCCCATTGAATATCTGCCGACCTGTCCTTCTAGTGCCATGGTCTGCTGGATTAGGGCCACCTGCAGATATGAAGGAATGAGATTAAATCAGCAGACTGGGGGAAAAGAGTTTTTCCACAGGTCTTCCTGTGTATATGTTAGCCATGGAAATATTTCTGTATATGAATCTGTGCCTATGACATTCTAAAACAACCAGTGATAATATGACACATCTTTTGTTTCAGTAGTACTTAGTTCATCTGCTAACCCCTGAAATGACACCTAAGATTAATGTAGGTGTCATGAAGCCTCAACAACAGGTGTTCTGTGTGTATTTGCATATGTGTGTTTGTGTGTGCCCTTATATTTTTGGGAATTTATTCATTTTTGTTGTGTACTGAAAAGAATGTGAAAACTACAATCAGCCTGCCTTGAATATAAATGTTGGCTCCATTGTTATTTAGCAGTTTTTCTCTAGGCCTCTTAGAGACTCAATCTTCTCATCTTTAAAATCAGTATAATGTTATCTGCCTTTGAGGGTAGTTGTGAAGATGAAAGGAGATGATGTAAATCTCCTGGCATAGTGACCAGCTCACAGAAAGTGGTCAATATATGCAAACTGTGGTCCGTCTCATCCTGACAATAAAAATGAGCAGTGCATGAACAGTGCCTGAGGAAGGCTATGTAAGAGGACTCATCTCTTGTCACAAAGAAAGGAATCTCCAGTATTAATCAGAGGTATCAAATATAGGCCATTAATATACATGAAAAATATGCAAAATTCACTAAAGAAACCTATATTCAGCACTATCATCTTTCAAAATATCATAAAAAAGAGAAGTTCTGGTGTTTGTAAAGGGTAGGGTATGGGTGGGGGTCTGGGGACAGAGTCAGTTATTTCTAGTAAAAGGCAAAACTCCTCCGACTATTTAAGTTGAGACGTGTTTAAGATATTTTTCAGAGTAACAAATGTGACTGTTTTCAAAAACGAAATCTCTTCATTGGCTTATATCTGTTTAATGTACCTAGAAGAGCAATCTTTTGCTCAGACTAAAAACTAATAATCTTGTGTTCTTTGGTTAAAATACTTGAAATATTTTTTCTTTCTATCATTGGACTTGGAGCTCTGCTGTTGTGTGCTACTAAAGGCCATGGGGCCAAGTCTCCCTGCTCTGCTCTTTTTCAATAAAAATAAACACAGGTCTGTGACTTGAGGCCCCGAACATGTCTGACCAGAATGTTTCACATCAGCTGCCAACAAAAGTTCTTCTTGACTTGAAGTCAGCTCGTAAGGAGGTCATGTCCAAACAATCACTCTGTGAGAAAAGCAGAGACCATAAAGACTTTTTTCATGAAGGTGCTAGCCAAGTAACTAGAAGTGAGGACATTCCGATGTTGTCCCAGTGGAGAGGCAGCCAGGCTCCTCAGAAACTTCAGGCATTGCTGGCCCGGACTGGAATACCAAGAACTGCCAGTGTCTGTTTATAAAAACCTTTCTTCAGAACATGTTTGTGCAAAGCAAATTGCATTAGATAATCCTCACAGCAGCTCAGAGGGGTTGATAGATTAAGCCTTTAATATTTCACAAATAGAGGTAAATGATGTACCTAAGGTAAATGATGTACATAAGCAGTACAAACTCAGTTGAGTCTCAAAATGTGTTCTGCACTTACATGGTTAATCACTCTGCAGGGGAAGAGTAAATACCTGTGGAAAGAAGTGGGGAGGAGGGAGATACAAAATATAAAGCTCTCCCCCATATCTAACACAGTAAATAGGAGGATACATTGATGTTAATAAAGATTTTACATATTATTTAACAAATATTTCTGGGGTTCATGCTGTATTTAAGGAATTGGTCTTAGTAAATGATAACACACCTTGCTGTCAGAATGCATACAGTTTAGTCAAAAGAAATAAGACATTTGTAATACAATTTAAAATGGAGGAAGTGACATATATTAAGAATAGGATGAATTGAGGACCCCACAGCCAAAATCTTCCTGGGACTTCAGAGAATAAGAGAAGGGTTTGAGTCAGCAGCATTACTGAAACTTTATTGGTGGAGTCCATATCTGAGTTGGACTTTCATCAATGCGTGATCTGAATTCAAATCTTCAGCTTAAGAGAAAACCCAAAAGCATAAGAGCTGTATTATCAACAGAAAGGTAAAACAAGAGCCATTCATTGGGTAATAAGATTAGACAAGGAAGATAAAAAACATGGGCTGGGGCAGAGCTTTAAGAGGGTTGATTTGGAGGGACAGAAGCTGAAGAAGATACATGATACCAAACATAACCTGTGCCATGTTTGGGAGTAATTATACAGATAATAGTTGTAAAATTATATATATATGATTATGCTTCTTATAATTTGTGATATTAGAATATTTTAGTTTTATTGCAAAACTATTATTCCCAGTGTCATTTTTTCCAAATAACTTCTTTTAATAACGTGTTGCTTTACTGGTGTATACCATGCATGAATTCTCTATTTGACATAGGAGAATAATTTTTCAAAATGTAATTATTGAGTACAAAGTAACATATTTAAAGTTTTAATTCGTAGATAAAAATAGTATTATATTCACTATAAATATATATACATAACTGGAATTAATGATTTGGCTGAATTTGTCATATTTAATTTCTTTTTACTTTGCAGATGCAGAGTATGTTGAATGCACTATTCAATATTGTGAACAGTGCAGCAAGTATTTATTGCAAGTTGACTCACACATCTCTGCAAAATTAATGCATGGAAATAACTTACATTGAATTAGTATACAATGTAACCAGAAATATTGGAATGACCATTATATTCTTTCTTCATAGCAAAATTATCTTTATTTTTCTTCTTTTTTTTCTAAGTCTTTTTACCTGTCATAAGTTACTCATTTTTGGACTGATGGGTACGAACATATTTAGACAGTACATTTTCATAAGTAATCCCCATTTATGACATATTCTCATATGCATATATTTTAAACTGATATAGTGGTGTCTATAGAAATAAAACAAATGCAGAACAATATAGTCATTAGATAATTTGTGCTCCAAATCAAAATCACATACTCAAAGGTGATATTTAAGCTTTAAACATCTGATTCTTTTATTTCTTCAATTTAATTTTCATATGTGGATTTAAGAGAGCAAAAAGCTAAAAAATCATCTAAATACATTTATTTACAAAAAAATGAGCTTATTCAGTTCAAGAAGAAATCAAAATAACTTATTTTCTCAATGAAATGTGCACTAGATGAGGCAACTTTCATCTTCTCACTGATGAGAGTAGTGGAAAAATGTGGTTCTGACAAATTACGCTAAATTCCCAATGACTTTGGATATTCCCCAACTGGCTGAATATTTTTCAAGAAACTTTTCTAATTTTTTTTTGGTTATACTTTAAGTACTAGGATACATGCACAGAACATACATAGGTATACACATGCCATGGTGGTTTGCTGCACCCATCAACCAGTCATCTATATTAGGTATTTCTCTAATGCTATCCCTCCTCTTGTCCCTCAGCCCCCAACAGGCCCTGGTGTGTGATATTTCCCTCCCTGTGTCCATGTGTTCTCATTGTTCAACTCCCCTAATGAGTGAGAACATGAGGTGTTTGGTTTTCTGTTCCTGTGTTTGTTTGCTGAGATTGATGGTTTCCAGCTTCATCCATGCCCCCGCAAAGGACATGAACTCATCCTTTTTTATTGCAGCATAGTATTCCATGGTGTATATGTGCTATATTTTCTTTATCTGGAATATCATTAATGAGCGTTGGATTGGTTCCAAGTCTTTGCTATTGTGTACAGTGCTGCAATAAACATATGTGTCCATGTGTCTTTATAGTAGACACATGGACACATATGTTTATTGATTTATAATCCTTCAGGTATGTGCCCAGTAATGGGATTGCTGAGTCACATGATATTACTGTCTAGATCCTTGAGGAATCACCATACTGTCTTTCACAATGGTTGAACTAATTTACACTTCCACCAACAGTGTAAAAATGTTCCTATTTCTCCACATCCTCCCCAGCATCTGTTGTTTCCTGACTTTTTAATGATCATCATTCTAACTGATGTGAGATGGTATATCATTGTGGTTTTGACTTGCATGGGTCTGTTGTTTTTTTTCTTGTACATTTGCTCAAGTTCTTTGTAGATTAGCCCTTTGTCAGATGGATAGATTGTGAAAATTTTCTTCCATTCTGTAGGTTGCCTGTTCACTCTGATGTTGCTTTCTTTTGCTGTGCGGAAGGTCTTTAGTTTAATTAGATCCCATTTGTCTATTTTGGCTTTTGTTGTCATTGCTTTTGGTGTTTTAGTCATGAAGTCCTTGCCCATGCCTATGTCCTCAATGTGATTGCCAAGGTTATCTTCTAGGGTTTTTGTGGTTGTAGGTCTTATGTTTAAGTATTTAATACATCTTGGGTTAATTTTTGTATAAGGTGTGAAGAAGGGGTCCAGTCTCTGTTTCCTGCTTATGGCTATCCAGTTTTCCCAACACCATTTATTAAATAGGTAATCTTTTACCCATTGCTTGTTTTTGTCAAGTTTGTCAAAGATCAGATGGTTGTAGATGTGTGGCATTATATCTGAGGCCTCTGTTCTGTTCCATTGGTATATATATCTGTTTTGGTACCAGTACCATGCTGTTTTGGTTATTGTAGCCTTGTAGTATAGTTTGAAGTCAGGTAGCATGATGCCTCTAGCTTTGTTCTTTTTTCTTAGTATTGTCTTGGCTATATGTGCTTTTTGGTTCCATATCAAATTTAGTATTTCTAAATCTGTGAAGAAAGTCGATGGTAGGTTGATGAGGATAGCATTTTATCTGTAAATTACTTTGGGCAGTGTGGCCACTTTCACGATACTGATTATTCCTATCCATGAGCATAGAATGTTTTTCCATTTACTTCTGTCCTCTCTTATTTCCTTGAGCAGTGGTTTGTAGTTCTCCTTGAAGAGGTCCTTCACATCCCTTGTAAGTTGTATTCCTAGGTACTTTATTCTCTTTGTAGCAATTGTGAATGGGAGTTCACTCATGATTTGGCTCTCTGTCAATTTGTCAATTATTGGTTTATGGGAATGCCTGTGATTTTTACACTTTGATTTTGTATCCTGAGACTTTGCTGACGTTGCTTATCAGCTTAAGGAGATTTCGGGCTGGGACAATGGGGTTTTCTAAATATACAATCATGTCATCTGCAAACAGAGACTATTTGACTTTCTCTCTTTCTATTTGGATACCCTTTATTTCTTTCTCTTACCTGATTGCCCTGGCCAGAACTTGTAACACTATGTTGAATAGGAGTGGTGATAGAAGGCATCCTTGTCTTGTGTCAGTTTTCAAAGGCTTTTGCCCCTTTAGTATGATATTGGCTGTGTATTTGTCATAAAGAGCTCTTATTATTTTGAGATGTGTTCCATCAATACCTAGTTTATTGAGAGTTTTTAGCATGAAGGGGTGTTGAAACATGGGTTAAAAATTCCAAAAATACATTATTTGTAAGATAAAAGTTGGCATCACTATAATCAGTTAATTTAATACTTACTAGTTTATTTAGATATTGGTTAATGTATTTAGACATATAGATAGTTTGAAGTTCATGGGTGAGCTAAATATGCTTTATCATTATGGCCTGTTCCTCTGGCCATAAACTGTTATGGGTGATCACTCAATTTGGGCTGATTTCATATTCCCTCTTAATTTAATACTGTCCTTTGGAATTGCCCAAACAAGCCATACCTCCAGGCCTCTAGTTCACCACCCTCTTGTGTGTTTTTAGTCAACTGGGAAACCCATACACCTGGTCTGTTTCCACATTTGTTTTTATGCTAGAGAAATGGGGCCATTCATGGCAAATCAAGGCTATGAAAATTGTAGACTGTTATAAAAGTTTCTTTGCAAATAGCTGTTTAACACCACAAAGAAGTTAGGTTAAAATTGTTTCAAAGTCTAAAATTAGTTACATTTTAAGCTAACTGCATATGCTTTTATTGTCTCTGATCTAAAATATAATCCCAGGAGGTTGTGAAAAGCATGCAAATTACAGAAAGCTAATTTGCTCCAACAGTGAAGCCTCCCATGCAGTTGGGAGGTCTATTAGAAATAGTGTATTCTCTGTTATTTGCATATTAATAGCACCTGCTGAAATACTTTGGGATTTACTCCCACTGCCAGTAGAGGGACAGAACTAAAATATATAAAATTTCTTTCATTTCACTATATTAGGCTCTGAAGCATGCAGCATGGACTAAGAATAATGAATTAATAGTAGGAACTAGTGTGTTTATATTGCATATGGTATCTGAATATATTTTTCTTCATGATAAACTATCACTTGTTTAAGAGACTGAAAACAAGGTGACTTCAAGCTTTCTGACAAAAAAAAATGTATCTCCCTCTCCTTGAGGAAAACGAAACAAGCCCTTCAAAATGCTCTGAATAAGAATAGAGTTCCTCATACTGCTCTCTGAGCAACTATAAATTTTAGCAAAGGAAAAACAGATACCCTTATTTTTAAAAAATGTGCAAAGACCCAGATTCTCAAGATAATCCAAACTGCCAAATGTTGTTCATTTGCAAGCAATTAAATAATGTATATCCAGTAGCAACTTAAAAATTTTCTTCAAAATAGACTTTTTTCTTTTGATTATGAATTTTCTTCTTTTCTTCCAGTTCAAGATATAAAGAAGTCTTAGAGGTACCTAGGGTTTACAGCATTTTGAAAGAGAGGCTACTTTCTTCTTTTCTTTAGAGGAGACAAAAATAATTGGGCTTTCGTTTGTTTGTTTGTGTTTTTGGTCTCTAAATCTCATTTTTAGAACATAGGACCACCAAAAAAATATGCTGTTCTATAAAAATAGCTACCAAAACTAACCAAGCACACCCGACTTTCATACTTATATGTCTTTCCCCTGTCATTACATCTAAGTGGAATATCCTTCACTTCCTGTCCACTTGTTGCAACAATAACTATAACTCAAGGCTGATCAAAATTTGGCTTGGAACAAATTACTGGATAATTTAGACAAAAGTGAAATACTAGGGAATTGTTCACAGAAATGAATGACTGAAAGGACATGGAGATTTTCAAAGTGTGACATTAGACCTCACACACAGAATTAATCCCTTTATTTTGCATCCATGTAATAGTAAGAATAAATGAACATTTACATGTGCCTGCACTGTTTAAGCTGAAGATAATAATCCAATTAGTCTTTACTGCAATCCTATGTGGTAGATATCATTATTATACTTTTTCTCTATTTACAAGTGAGAAAACAGAAGAACAGAGAGATTGTGTGCATGGAAGTTCACACAGTTAATAAAGGGAGTTGCAAGAATTCAAATCTAGATTAGCTAACTTCGTTCATGCTCTTAACTCCTCTGTACAGGACAATTTCGCTTTACTAGTCAACACCTATTTGTTGTTGTTGCGATGTACAAATATTCTGGATATAGTATTCCCATACTGTCATGGAGGCACTCTGTTTTAGAAATTTACTAGAATTATTTTTGCAACCTTCCCAGGCAATATCAATATCCAAAGAGAGTTTTTCTTTTTCATATTGCTTTAGAACTAAACCTTGTGAGTGGTTAGTCACAATGTACTTATACTCACTTTAAGCCATTCACCTGTGATTAGCACCAGCCCTAAGGTAGGATGAAGGGGGACTCAATGCAGGTAATGATGACAGCCTGACACTCCACTTGCTTGAAGATTACTCTTTAATCAAAATTATCTCTCAGAAAAAAATAGTCTCAAACTAACTGGAAATGGACAAAGGTGTTTGATCTCCCCAAATCTCTGTTCTAAATTATTGTAATAGAATCTTTCACTCAGACACTGACTAGTCCTTAGTGTCACGCTTTTGTTTTTAACAGTATTGGTGTTCCAGTTTCTGAGCTGAAAGCAGACGGAAGTAACACAGTAGCTGAACTATGGTGGGAATATTAGCTGGGATAAATGCTAGCAGCTGTTGTAATGAATGACCACATTTCACTGTCTCCACCAACATGAGCTTATATTTGAGTCAGATGGGATGTTCTTTGTCAGTGTATAAACTACCATGAAGTCAGTCAGGGACTCGGGTCCCCCTCTATCTTATGGCTCCACCACCTTCTAAAGTACTAGTTTCTTCTGCTGGATTTTCTATATATAACCGGCTTGCAGGAAAAGAGGGAGTATGATGCATCTCCAGAATGGCCTAGGTTTAGCAGAGGTCTAGAGGTGGCATTCCTCACATTAGCCCACATCCCATTCTGCAAGTTTCAGCCAGTGTGGCCTGCCTTAATTGCAAAGGATGCTGGGAAATAGGTTCTAATTCTGTGGCCAGGAAGAGAAGGAGACATGGTGCACATTCCATTCTCTGCCGATGGTACTTTTGAAGAGGTGCTGGTGATAACAGAAGACATAACTACTGACCCTAAAGCAAGGATCAGTAAGATGATTCTCTAAAGGCTCCATATGATCTCTGGGTCTGTATGAAATATTCTTGTTGCTGTTGTACCAACTCTTAAAAATGTAAAAACTTAGCTCAAGGGCCTTATAAAACAGGCTACTGGTCAGATATGGCCCCAGGGCTGCAGTGTTGACCCCTACTCTCAGGAAGGCAGGTTAGTTTATATTTCTAGTTAATCTAGTGATGATAGTCCACTGTGCTCATAAGAATAACACAATTTCAAAGTTGAGATAGTTTTTGAGAATCACCTAAAACATGTCTTATATCATGGGTAGGAAGACTAAGACCCAGTAAAACACAGTAACCCAGTGAAACCAGTTTTATCTTTTTGCAAAGAAGATAAGTGTTATTATTGCAAGCTGATCCTTTGGATCAAGAGTTCACTGAAGTGAAAGCTGTACAGAGGGAAAACAAATAATTTTCTGTACTCATTTGGGAAATAAATAGTGTTATAACCATGCATGTTATGCCAATCTCCCTAACTTGTGAATAATTGAGAGTTGACTATACAATTCCTTAGCCATTTGGAGGGAAAAAAATAAAGATTGGACCACAAAAGAAAAATGTTAGTTGAACCAAAAATTACAAGGCAAAAAATGAAAAATCCTAAAAATATTTGGTTCTCTTCAATAATATAGACTTGTAAGGTTAATGAAAATGGAGAAAATATAAAAAGAAAGTTCAGTGATTTGGGTAAATACAAATAAACATGCTTATTTAAAAAATAAAAACAATAAAACAAACTATTTGCAGCACAGAAAATGAAGGGTTACTTTATGCAGCATGTGAAATGGTCAAAGAAATTAAAAAAGAAAATACAAAAAAGCGTAAACAAAGTATATTAATAAACAAAATGTATTCATAAAAATTATATGTAATCAATGAAGATGTGAAGAAATATCCAGTTTCCCTAGTTTTCATAGAATGGAATGTTGATATAAACAATCTCACAATTCAGCTGATTGGCATTAATGAAATTCCAAAGCCTCTATCTAAGTTTGTTTGGATTACTAAACAAAAATACTATAAACTCTGAGGTTCACAAACAACAGAAATTTATTTCTTGCAGTTCTGGAGGCTGGGAAGTCCAAGATCAATGTGCCAGTAAATTTGGTGCCTGATGAGGGCCTGTTCTTCATAGATGGTTTCTTTTCACTCACAGGGTAGAAGGTCCAAACAAGCTTCCTCACACCTTTTTTTATCAGAGAGCTCATCCCATTCATGAGGGCTTCATCTTGGTGATCTAATCACCCCCTAAAGGTCCCACCTCTTAATATTATTGCATTGGTGATTAAGTCTCAACATATGAATTGGGGGAGTGGTGGGGATATTCAGACCACAGCTTGCTATCACCCCAGTTGGGACTCAAGCAACTCACCACAAGTTTTTCTTCACTTTGCACAGATTTCACATGCATTCCCTTCAATAATAACCCTAACCCCCCTTTTCTTCCATCCTTAATTCTTAGTTCTTACTCTTCTTTAAATTCAGTTCAGTTTCCATGATGAAATTGGAGGCAAAAACATATTGGGAGAAGTTTTTCCTCCTCCCCAAACCACAGGGACTGAAGGTAGGACTGTATTTCTCCCTGTGCCCCTCTCTTCCTCAGGCGTCTCTCCTGCTCTGCAGGAGGAAGACTGCTGCTATGAGAATCATCTCTTTCATCTACCAGTAGGATGTGGAAAGTGATCTTTGGGATTTGATCATGTTCTTAGCACATACTTGACTGAAGGGACCTATAGTAGTTTCTCTCTAGATGTATCTTCTGGAGCAAGTTTTTTGCCTTTTATTTCTCTTTATATAGGTTGATAGACAGATAGATAGATATACACATACATATCTGATTAAGAGGTTCAGTCTTCATGGTGGGTATACTTGACTAACCTATGAATTTATCAAGCCTGAAGACTGGAAGGAATTTCAGAGTTCATCTACTGCAGTTCTTCTCAAATTTAGTGTGCATTAAAATCTTCTGTGGCTGGATAAATAAACTGTGGTACAGCCAGACAATGGAATATTATTCATGGCTAAAAATAAATGAGCTCTCAAACCATGAAAAAGCTTGGGAGAAACTTAAATGCATACTACCAAGTGAAAGAAACCAGCCTGAAAAGTCTACACTGTATGATTTGAACTATGTGACATTCTGAAAAGGCAAAATTATAGAAGATAGAAAAAATATCTGTAATCTTCAGGGGCTAGGAGAGAGGGAGGGAGAATAGGAGAGGGACAGAGCATCTTTACAGCAGTAAAACTATTCTGTATGATACTAGTAGTATATACTAATACCTGTATGATTCTACAATGTGGATGCACATCATTATAAATTTGTCTGAATCTCTAGCAAGAAGAATGTCATGAGTGAACCATAATATAAACTATGGACTTGGGGGATAATAATGTGTTTATGTAGGTTCATCAGTTGGAACAAATATGTCACTCTGGGGGTGGGGAATGTTGATAATAGCAGATGCTATGCATGTGTAGGGTCAGGGAGTATAGGGAAATTTCTATACCTTCTGTTCAGTTTTGCTGTGAACCTAAAACTGCTCCCAAAAATAAAATCTATTAAAAATCATCTGGGGAACTCGTTAAAATTAAAAATTCCTGGAGACTATTCCAGATATAATAAATCAGAATCTCTGGGGATGAATCCCTTGAACTTTTTTCAGAGCAGATTCCCTGTGTACTCCTGGAACAGGTGATGTTCAGACCTCTCTTTGAGCAATTCTCATCCAGAACATTTGTATGTGACAGAGATGTCCACAGACGTTTCTGGGATTTGCCAAGATAACTCATCTAGCAAGGGTCAATGACAAGACCAAGTGTAAGAGTATTAGCTACTGATTCTCCCACAATACAGCTTACTTTTTGAAATTACTTTCATCTCTCACCTTTGGCTTCTAAACTCTCAACTTTTTTTGTTTGTTGGTTTTCCCTGACCTGTGTGTAATTCTGCCCGCTCTTAGAGTATTAGCATTTTTTAATGTGGAGATGAAAGGTAACATTTCAGGGTTTTAAGGGTCTCCTATTTCTGGGGGCCACTAATCACATCTGCACTGGACCACCCTTACCTGCACATTCAAGAGCAACCAGCAAATGGGCCTTATTAATGACAGACATCTTGCCCAGAGAATGATTCTGCCTGGAGAATCAGGCTTTCCCAGGATGGCACGTTTCTATCAGGCAGCCATAAGAAGCTGGTAATTTTTATTTATTATCTGCAGTTCATGGCAGCCAGTATTTTACCACCTGCACATCTAAAAAAGCAGGGGAAGAAAAGCACACCAATATTCTCAAAATGTTTATATTCAAGGAGTGTGTATTTCAGAGAGGGAGGTCGTGATGTGTGTATTTTTATTGTGTGTGAAAGAATCCTTAGTGGCGGTGCAGCTGGAAAAATAATGGAAGCACAGGGTACTGTCTTTTGTGACAAAGTTTCCTCTGGTAAGTTACAATTATAACGTAGAAAATGATACCTTAGACGGCAACTAATTTGTGAATCCTGGGAAATGCTGTTCAATGATTCCTCATCAGGACAGCAGAACCTGATCTGTAAAAATTTGGGCCTCAGCAGGAGGCTGTTTGCAAAGAGTGATTTGCATTTCAATTGTAAGTCCAGCACAACCTTTAAATCTTGGCTGCCTCACTATCACAATGAAATTCTGTTTTTTTTTTCTTTTTCCTTCATGGTGTACTTAAAAAAGAAAAAAGGAATGTTATCATACATCAATGCCACAACCACATACAATAAGACATAGGTGGCTCTAAAGAAGAAAAAGCATGGTGCTGATGGTTAGATTATCTCCCAATGAGCAATTATATCAAATTTTTACAATTGCAGGGAGAATATCATTCCCTGTAAAGGAGCTGCCCCACAGCATTCCTTGTCCCACAAGCACCTGCATCTCTTTCCTCTGTTTTCCTACAAAATTCCAAACAGGCAGTGTAGCTTCTCTGTTATTTTATTTCACTGGATGAAGAAAAAAGTAAAATGCATAAATCAAAAACAACAAAATCAAATTCATTATTTATTAGAATTGCTTTTCTTTGAGGCAAGACATGGCTGGACTGTGGAGGGTTCCCTCAGAGCCCCCAGCTATGCCTTTGCATTTGACTCAGTAGCCCCAATATGAGGTTCTTTGGTTCTTTCTTCTTTTTTTTTTTTTTTTTTTTTTTTTTTTGAAACTGAGTCTCACTCTGTCACCCAGGCTGGACTGCAGTGGCCAGTCTCGACTCACTTCACCTCCGCCTCCCGGGTTCAAGGGATTCTCCTGCCTCAGCCTCCTGAGTAGCTGGGATTACAGGGGCCCGCCACTGTGTCCAGTTAGTTTGTTGTTGTTTTTTTTTGTTTTTTTTTTTTTGTATTTTTAGTAAAGACAGGGTTTTATCATATTGGCCTGGCTGGTCTGGAACTCCTGACTTCATGATTTGCTCGCCTCTATCTCCCAAAGTGCTGGGACTACAGGCATGAGCCACCGCGCTCGGCCATGTTCTTAATGTCTCTATTTCTTGAACTTGTCTGAATTAGTTTTCCTGTAAATTATGGGTGGTTTTAGCTCTCGTTTATGACTCACTGTAACAAAAGGGATAGTTCTGCCCTAAATTCTGTGCCCCATTACATCCAAGAATGTGACATTCTTGTATCAGGAGCAGGGGTCACCAGGGAAGGGTGGGGTAGAAGTCTTCCCCTCTAAGGTATATTTATTATTTTAGTAGTTTGCCTTATCTTTAAACTTTGTACAACATTCTGTAACCGGGGACGTGGGACAGGACGGGGCTCAGCTCCCCTCCCCGATTTGATGTGACCGAGGTTCTTGGCCTCTCTTTGCCCCAAGAATGGGGAAGGGGCCCTGGCGGCGCTTACTGTTCAAGTAAATAGGGACCCAAAGAGTTTAGCAGAAAGCAATTTGTTAGAGAGAGAGAGAGAGAGAGAGAGGTCCGAGAGAGCGAGCTCCCACGCTGCCATGGAAGGGGAATCTGAAGGGGATATCCGCACAGGTAGAGAGGGAAAGACAGCTCCCACGTTGTTGTGGAAGGGGATCCCAGAGAGGAAAATCGGCACAGGTAAGGGGCAGTGGGGTTTTAACCTTGAATTTATTCCCCTCCCCATTCATGTTCCTGTCCAATGAGAGGAGTTCTTTCAACTTCCTATGGAGCGATTGATCTTCCACTGTGATCCTGGATTAGTTGCTTGGGCCTACAACAGAGCGACTCCTTCCAAGGCTTTTGGCGGGCTTTCTGAACAAAGGAAGCTCACCTGTAATTTCTAGCTAGCCTGCGCGGGAAAGTTAGACAAATAACTCTAGGTTCCTGGATGGGGGAGGTGGATGGAGGCATGTTGCTGGGAAGTTCTTGCCTTTGAAATCACGTCCCTTGTGGACTTGGGAAGACAAGTTTTTTCCTTAACACAGTCCCTCATAGTCCTCTATCATTTTCAAGCTTTTAAACTATGTATGAAACTACAAATACATCTCCCAGGCCCTACCTCTAGGTTTCCAATGGCCTTAGATTGCCCCATCTGACAAGCTCTGGGTTCTTGGTGCACATCAGGCTTCCTCAGCTTCTAGGTGATACCTCAGCTGGTCATTCACCCTTTCTTAAATACTTTCATTTTCCACTTTAGGATTAAGTCTCTATCTTTTCATGGACCCTTGAGCACCTTCTTACTTCTTTGCACACTCTTTCTCTGCTGATTTCTAAATGCATGAGTTGTGAGCCAGTCTTTAGACCTATTGTCTTCCGCATCCACGCGCTCTGCCTGAGCTCTCATATCCTCTATACTCTGGTGGATCCCAGGCATCCATCTTCCAGATCTCCAGCCTCTTTCCAGATGTCCGATGAAGTCACCCTCTATACCAAACCCCTCAACTTCCTCACGTATGTGCTTCTTTTCTAGTTTTCTTCAGTACAGCAATTAGTTTCACTGTTTACCCAGTATCTGGAGTCAGGGTGATGGGGAGGGTGAGAGTGGGGAGAATACATAAAACTCTCCTTGATTCTGCTCTCCTTTCATTATGTCCCACGTTTAGTTCAATGGTAGATCCTGTTCCTCTGGAATACCATCTGTGCTGTCAAAGTTGGCTACCTCCTCTTCCTCTCTCGTTCTGCTTCTCACTGCTCATGAAATACATCACACTCAACCCTGCCTTGGGGCCTTTGCACTCAGCTAGCACTTTTCCTGGAATCCTCTTCCTCTGGATGGTCATATTGTTTACATAGGCTCTGTCCAAATGTGACCTTTGAAGAGAGGATTTCTAGGAATAACATAGTTAACATAGTAGCAGTCCCCTCACTTGCCTATCTCTTGACAATCTTACCCTGGTTTATTCTTCAGTGCATTTATCACAAGCAGAAATTATATAGTTACATATTTGTTTGTTTATTGTCCAGTTCAAAAGTAGAATGTCATGCTTACGCTTATAAGTTTGTACTGTTTTGTACTAAGATTCTAGCACTTGGTATAGCTTCTGACACAAAACAGGGGTTCAATGAATATTTATTCAGTGTTAAATAAACTTGAATATGATTTTAGTTTCTGACATCTCTTACCTCATAATGTCTTTGGAATAGCCTGAATTTTCTGCCAATTGATCATTAGAATTTTTCATTTATAAGCTAATTTAAGAAATTGTTAATAACATTTGCCCTCTTCATCATAATTAATAGCAATTATTTAAACTTAAATCCAAATTTTACTTGCTGCTTCTATTCTACACCATGACTTCTCTATTCTCACATTTATATTTCTATTATTTTAGTTTTCTCTTTCAAATGGAGTAGCTGGTTCCATATTTGTTTTTGCAGAATATACAATTCTTTTTTTCAATTAAGATATACTTATTTTATTACAGATAACATGTAACATATAGCATCTGGAACGAACAAACTGAATTCTAAGTTATAACCTTTTGCAGAAGTGCTGACACCCTTCGGAAACCACTGAAGTTACAGGGTTGTCTGCTCTATGCTGTGTCCTCCCCCACATCCCCAGTGCTAGCTATACGTTTTCAGCATTTCCGTCTCCTCCCTGGTCGACCAGCTCTCTGCCATGTCATTCCCCATACTTCTCATTTGCTGCTGCTAAAGTACTGAATGGGAGCTAAGCAACTATAAACCACATTTATTAAACTTGTGTCCAGAGTAAAAGTTAGCAAGTTAAGATTGAGACTCTGTGCTCAAATTTGAGTGAAGAAACTAGGTTTCTTATCTTTGTTTTGCTTAATCGCTATTTCTTGATTATCTTCTGGATGTCTGGGTGACAGCGCATAAGCAGGGTATTTTTGTGTACATATTTACTAGTGCAGGTGTATGCTCTGTAATTAGAACACTGAATTGTTATAAGCCTAAATTCATATTCCTGGGCACCCTGAGGTAGACAGCTGTCCATCTGCCCTTGCTCCCAGATGGTCAGTCTCACTGGATCATGAGTGAACCTTGCCCACTGCTCAGAAGACACAAAGCAGGCTCTTAAAGAAAAAAAAAAATGCATCTCTTTTTTTCACATGTAGTAATGTGGGACATATAATGTTAGAAAAAGATTTCAATTAACATCTCTGTCTAGAAGACAGACATTAAAATCTCTTTCCATATCTTCCCACAAAAGAAAAACGCCACCCAAAATAAGACCACATATCTTCAGCTGCAGCCTGAGAGAGCGGGAGAGTCTACATCTCTGTGATGGCAGTGCCCTGATTCTTGGGTGTCACAGTTTCCACTTGAGCCTCTACTCAAGTGGAAAAGCCCTCAGGGCACCGATCTTGTCCCTCTTCTGATAAATTCTACTTATTATACTGTGCTGTGTACACTCTCAGAGCTAGATAAATGAAGAGTAATAATAACTGTTATTTTTACACCAAGTGTTATCAAATCAGAAATCTGACACCTAGTAATTTAATATATATGTTTTTTCCACATACCTTTATTGCTGTTTGGCTAGATAGAAAATATGAGGAAATTGGAAACCAACTGTAAATATTTCCACAGCCTTAATGGCAAAGACTTTTTCTTTTCTTTATTACCTTGCTCCCCTTATTTCATCCTCTATTTTTCAGAGCTCTATTCCCTCTCTCTCTCTCTCGCTCCTTTCAATGTTCTTTCACCCAGGAAGCCTCTCCCAATTCATGACCCATTTCCACATGCTTCCCTCACTCCCCCATTCCCTCACTGGTTACCCTGCTTTGTAGGGATATTAGTCCAGCTTCTTTAATGTTGTTTACTGTTGAACTGGTCCAGAGGATAGAACCTAACTGACCTGGGTTTGAATCAGATCTGCCACTTAAAATCAGTATGGCTAGGCAAATTGCTTAAGATCTATCAGTCTGGTTTCCTTATCTGTAAATTAAAAATGACAATAATACCCATCTCATTGTGTAGATATTGGGAAGAGTAAATTGTGTTGTGAAATATTCTTGTTCTTATATATCTTTCCCTTTCCTTTGTCTCTATAATTGGTAATAGATTTTTTGGGGTGTACATGTGATCCTGACACAACTAAGATCTGAAATTTCTGAGGGCAGAATGTATCATGAATTTCAAATTGCAAAACAACAAATGAGTATAAGAATCTCCTAAGTGTATGGCACTATAATAGACCTGGGAGGCACAGGTTTTGGTCGCGGGGAGGGAGGAGGAGTAAGAAAGGAAAAAAAAAAGGGAAACAAGATAAAATACAATCATTTTCATTCTGAAAGCTTCTTATGTACTTGAGTTATAAACAATGTACAAAGTCAAATGATAGCACACATAATTTAAATAATAATCCAAAATAACAACAGAAGCAATGGCTAAAAAAAAAAGGGTGGTGCTTCCCATTAAATTGTTCAGAAAAGAATTGTCATCACAGGTCAACCCAAACCCCTCAACCAGAGGTGGTCAGGGCAGGTTTTTTGCAGGTGGCAACGTCACCAGTAGGTCTTTGCAGTAGATTTGGTAGACAGTGGGAAGAAGAGACAGCTTTCAGGATGCATTGATTTATGATTGATATAGTACAGAATTTGGAAATATTCCAAAGTAAATATAATCAAATGCAAGTTGAGAAAAAATTCTCCTGTGATTTCAGGAATCAGTTTTGACATTTTAGACAGTGCCTCACTTCCTTTTTACTTATTTCATACAAAATTCTCAGCCCACATACTCTAGCATGTCTGTCCTTATCTTCCACCAGGTCCAAAATCATAGGCTCATGGAGAGGACTTTCAATTAATAGTACCCAGTAAATGCTGATAATTCACTTGTCTGAAGAGCCAACTCAGATCGACTGTGCGGCAGCCCAATGGATTGCTCAGCAACTGATTTGAGTGACTAAAACACTGTCAATTATTTCCTTAATATAAATAGTCTTACAAAAATGCATGCGGTGGCCCACAAATATCTAGTTCCAGGCCTAAGATCCAGGAGTTATAAACAAAGGAATACATCATAACATAGTGGGCTATTCTTGCCAGTTCTTTCATCAAGTGAGAGTTTTTGATTCTAGCAGCCAGACTAACTGCTTTGTAGTGACTTTATTTTTGAAGACAGGTAGTCAGGACTCTGTGCTTCGGCTACTTGGGATAATAAATAAAGCACACAGATTAATGTGTTTATTTGGACATGTAATTTAGCTTCTATATAACTTTATTTTTCTTTTAAAGACACACATGCTGATTCCTAGTCATCAGCCCTAGGCACCAGTAAAATCAGATTAAAAGCATTCTTAATGTAGTTAATTCCATTTATAATATGCCTACACTAGAGAAGCAAACATTAAAATAACGAAAATCTATAAACTAGAATTAAAGATATTTGGTGGAACTCCTCCTAAAAATCTTTGAAAGAAAAATACAAGATTTTACATAAATACTCTCAAGGATCCTTTTATTTGCCATGTTTTGCCAAATGGTATTTATAATTCCAATTGAAATTTGCCTTGGTCACTTAAGCCTTCATCTTTTGTACTTCAGGTTGATTCAGATGGCTTTGTATTAAGGAATGGGCATCATTTCGTGATGCTCTGCTCGTTGTAATATTGCCTTCTATAATCTTGCCTAATAATCACTATCAGCTAATCAATTTCTCCTTTTATTCAAATTCTATTATCCACTCCCTTTTGACCTATCATTCTTGGGACAGCCCATGTATTATTTTTTTCTGAAATCCTCAGCATATTACATGCAGCATAATGGGATAAAAGCCCTAGCATTAAATCCAATCAATAGCTCCCACAGGTAGATATCTATTTCATCCCCCCTCTTTAATGTGCTGTCCTTTGTACGTGAAGATGTCGCTATCGACCTACAATTCATCTGGCTTCTGGTGTGGGTTCTGGACTTTGTCCACTGGTAGGGGTGTATTCAGACTAAGTCATCCTCATTCCCTTCTCAGCTTACCTCTCCACACTCACTGTCCCATTTGACAAACAGGTAGGCTGTGGCCGTAGAATGACATAAAGCTACCTGGCCATGAATCAAAACTATAACAATCATTTTTCTTGCTTCCTCTCAGCCACAAAGCTATTAAAGTAAATTATGCATCTTAACTCATCCCATTTTCTTGTCTTCTACCTGGTAATTCACTAATATTACAATGAAAGCCCTTCAAAGAAGAGTATGCTACTTCATTTATTTTTCATTAATTACATTTTTAAAAATAAAATTATAAAAGTAAATATGGATGCTACACATGTTTGCAATTTAAAAATTTCAAATACACAGAAATACATAAAGTGGAACTCTCCTTGCTGTCTTTCATAGTCCAATCCTCTATTCCATAGGTTTCTGAAAGCATTTACATATGCAATGACAGACATCTGTATGTAAGCGTGTATGTAAACTGTATCTATCCAAATGTATCTTAATATGATGAAATTTATATTGTTTGAATGATTTATTATTTAATATTTCCTGAAGACATTTTTATTTTAGAATACATAGAGCTACTGTATTAATTTAACAGTTACGTATGTTTCATGAAATGGATTAACCACAATTAATTCAACCATACGCTTTGCATATAACAAATTATGTTAAAAGTTAGTGGCCTCAGATAATAACAAATCTTTATTAGCTCATAGTTCCTGCTGGTCAGAAATCTTGAAGCAGCATAGCTGGCTGGTTTAGGATTGGAATCTCTCATTAGGGTGTAGTCAAGGTGTAACAGTCATTTGAAGACTGGACTGGGGTTGGAGGACCTAAGGTGGCTCACTAACATGGTTGGTAGTTTGATGCAAGATGTTAGTGGGAGACCTCAGTTCTTCTTAGCATAGGCCTCTCCATAGAGACTCAGTTCTTTCCAACATGGGTTGCTTGAATGTCCTCATAATATGGCAGCTGGCTTCCCCAACATGAGCTATCCAAGAAAGCAAGAGCCAGGTAGAAGCTATCCTTTCTGAGACCTAGCCTTGAAAGTCACCTAGCATCACTACCATCACATTTTCCTGGTTAAAGTAAGTTACAAAATCTGTCCAACATTCAAGGGGAGGGGAATTAATAGGGTGATTATAGTTAACATGACTCTATTGTACCTTTCAAAATAGCTAGTAGAGAATAATTCAAATGTACTTAACATAAGAAAACATGCATATTTAAGGTGACGGTTATCTCAATTACCCTGATCTGATGATAAGAATGTAAAAGATTATCCTATGTATCCTGAAAATACTCACATCTATTATGTATCAATAAAAATTCTGGCCAACATTCCACGGGAGGTGAATTCCACTTTACCTTTTTAAGGAAGGAGTGTCAAATAATTTGCTGAAGTGTTTTAAAACCACCACCACAAAAAAATAAGCAAGTAAACAAATAAGTAAATGACATGAAGTATTTCTCAGATATATTACTAGAAATGGAATTACTGAATAAATCCCTATGCATATTTCAAAAGTTGAAAGATATTGCCATATTTTCCTCCAAAAAGTATGTTAAAACTCCACAAAGACCTTAAATATTGCTTGTTTTTCTACAGTCTCATGAACATTTGACATTAGCAGGCTTGTTTTTATATTTTGCCAGTCTAATAGGGTGAAAACAATGCATTTTATAAAATTTATATTTTACCTGGTTACTGGTGAATTTAGCATCTTATATGTAGTGACCATATATATTCTTTAATACATTTCTTGTTAATATCCTTAGTTGTTTTAAATCTAGTTACTTGCTTCTGAATACATGTTTAAGAGTTCTGTATTTACTATGGATAGTAATCTGTTGTCTGTTATGAATGCTGCAAATACTTCATCCCACTATGCTATTTTTATTATAACTTTCTCTTTTACTTTTAAATGTTGTTTTATGCTATATAGAAGTTTACGTTTTTTCTATTCCAGCAAGGTATGTGTGTGTGTGTGTGTGTGTACGTGTGTGCATGTGTGTGTACATGCACACATGCATGCATGTTGGTGGGTGTGTATAGGCTTTGTTTTAATAACTCAAAATTATTTTAAAAATTCTCCTAATATCTTTCCTTGTGCTTTCATAGTATGAAATTTATGTGAATTTTTCTCATATACAATACGAAGTAAGAAACTAACTTTAGTTTTGTTTCAAATGCATTTTTAATGGTGGTTTTAAAACTATTTATAGCCATAGAAATCTTTGTTTACACAAAACCATAAAATAAATCCCCCTTTCCCCCAAATAAAATTGCAGCTCTTTGGGTTGGAGTTCTGTCTCATTGTTTCCCTTACTTTCCACACTTTGTTGTTTCTAAGAGGGTGGAGAAGAAGGGGTGAGCTCTATTGAATACTTAGTATTCCATATAACACAGTTTGAAAACCAATGTTGTTCCAAAATATCTGAAATTTGGAAACAAATGTCATTAGTTAGAAGCCTGTGTTCATCCAGAGACAGGGCGTATTAGTTCATTCTCACACTACCATAAGGACATACCCGACGTACCCGAGACTGGGTAAATTATGAAGGGAAGAAGGTTAACTGACTTACACCATCAGACCTTGTGAGAACTCACTCACTCTCACAAGAACAGCCTGGAAGTAATCACCCTCATGATTCAATTACCTCCCACTAGGTTCCTCCCACGACACATGGGAATTATGGGAACTACAATTCAAGATGAGATTGGGGTAGGGACACAGCCAAACCATGTCACTGGAAACATTTAAAAGTGCACTAAATGGCATTTTGTTAATTTATGCATTTACGTTGATATTAATATATGGGTACTTCCATGGTTTGATCCAACCTTTAAAAAAAATTAAATTGGGACAGCATAAAGCAACTACTTGTATTCTGAAAATAGGGGAACATTGACATCAATGACATCAATGAAATTCAACTGTTTTTCTAATAAAACATATGGCTTTAGGAACCAGTCAAACAAAGCCTTCTAGCTCTTAAGAAACAATTAGTACATTCTAGACATCCACCCACCCAATGTAAAAATGAGTCATGATCTCAGACAACAAGCATATAGATTCAGATGCCACAGCACCCACACTGCATATATCATTTATATCCCAAAATATATACACTGCAGACACATATGGACACACACAGAGTAAATTACAATGCTTTCCATCCTGTGAGTCTTTCTCTTCAGTCTGTGATGGATCTCATTATTAATTAAAGAATCATGTAGCTTGTATAATTGTCTTCTGCCATGCATAATTCCAACCTTTCAACGTCTCTTCAAGTTGGCTTATTAGACTAAATGGTCTCCTTTGTTTTGGTGACATCATCAATCACAGCCTTTAGATGGACAGACCTGGCAGTGGGGTGAATAATATTTACAGAGGCCCTCTCTTTGTGCCCATTATGGAACTTACCAACAGGTAACTTCATTTATACATTTATTTGTGTCTTTAAAACTAAGAAGCCTATGTTCCCACAATCTGCCATTGAGGAGGTCAGGGTTCCAACTGAAAGAAATTAGCCATTTGTTGTTTAAGTATCTTCTGTGATATATGAACATTTTTGGACTTTGGAACAAAGCGATAACAAAATGTAAGAATGTCTGAAACAGGCACAACTGGCCTTTTACAGCAAAGCATGCTTCATTTACATTGACATTTTAATCTTTATTTGTCATAAACTTTAAAATAAAATGCAGACTAGCAAAGAATGGTTCTCAAAGCACAATAAGTCAGACAGATTAAATCTCTTGAGGCAGCCAAGGCACTGTAATAAACACATAGAAATTTGGATTCTTTTTTAGAATCCAAATTCAGGTAACAGAGGTATCATAAGAAATGGCCATGGTTAAAGGACTATTTAGACACCATCTCTAAGCTTTTTTGAGAATATCAGAAGATGCTACATAGAGTCAGATCTGTGAGTCTATTCGACCCACTGGCTTAAAGGGATAGTGATGAGTAAAAAGCATAATATTTGTGAGCGAATGATTTGTTTTCTGACATTAACATCAAAATAATGTTAGAAAATGATCTCCCAAACATCCACAGTGTTCCTTCACTGAAGTCAACACCTTTATCTAATGTCTTCTTGATAAAGAATATGATTTATGACTCCTTGGCCTCTATAAATTTCCTATGTATCATGTCGTTATACCTTTCTCAAAATTCAAGGAGAGTTTTTTGGTTTAATATTCTGAGATTTGTGAACAAGCAAATGTAATGTATGCTAATATGCCACATTCTCTTTATGAAGAATACTATATAATATGCTCTTTCTGAGTAATTTCTGAATGTTGCTTCATACTGAGTGGGTTCTGGCTGCAGTGTTAGAATGTTCAAGGAATTTGGATTGGTAACTTCTGTAGAATCATTTGTATAGTCGTATTATTTAATAGGAAATATATTAGAGTTCTACAGTCAATATCTTACAGCCAACTTGAGAACGACATTTTCTACTAAAATTTAGTAAAATTAATAAGCCATTTTATTAGCTTTATTAAGTTTTAAATATGTAAGACATATGCATTGCTCAAAACTTACAAGGTAGAAAATGGCATTGAGTGAACAGTAAGTTTCCATCTCTCTTTCGACCACCCAACCACCCACTAGTTCATCTAGGGCAAACATTTTGCCAATTTCTTGGCTATCATTTTGGATATAGTCTTCAAGAACTGTTCGATATATTTGCCTGCATCCATATTATATATATATTTATATATATGTATCATACAAATGTTTACAAGATATAAAGACATTTCTACAACTTAATTTTGTTATCTAATGTATTTTGGAAACTCCATATTCATGCAGGTGGAAATAAGCTATTTTTCTTAGTAGCTACAGAATATTTCATTGTACAGACATATTGTAAGTGATTTTTAAAAATTATATTACCAGATAACCCTTCCTTTCATAGATAGTTTTGGGATTTTGAAAAAATAAAATCTACTTCTAGATTACCATATTATATCTATTATCTTTATAAATATCAACAGAATAGGGATTTGATTCTCTGCATTTTTTGTGTGCATAGGGTGGTTCTCTTCCCTGCTCATTTATCCAAGTATTTTTGAATGCATTCTCATAGTTTAAATATTAACAACGTTTAACAAAAATTTATATTTGAGACAAATGAATATCCACATGCAAAAGATGAATTTAGACCCCTGCATCACATCACACACAAAAATTGACTCAAAGTAGATCATAGACCTACATATAAAAGCTAAAGCTGTAAAACTGAGAAGAAAATATAAGAGTAAATCTCTGTATGTGGTTTGGCAATGACTTTTTAGATATGCTAACCAAAAACACAAGTGATAAAGGGATTGACAAATAGAACTTTGTCAAAATTAAAAATGTTTTGCTTTAAAAAAAACTTCATAAGAAAGTAAAAAGATAACCTATGTACCAAGAAAATATTTGCAAATAATATGTCTGATAAGGGACTTGTATCCGGAATATATAAAATACTCTTACAAATTAACAAATAACACATGTTCTCACTTATAAGTGGGAGCTAAATGATGAGAACACATGAACACATAGAGAGGAACAACACACACTAGTGCCTTTTGGAGGGTGAAGAGTGGGAGGAGGGGAGAGGATCAGGAAAAATAACTAATGGGTACTAGGTTTAATTTCTGGGTGATGAAATAATCTGTACAACAAACCCCCATGACACATGTTTACCTGTATAACAAACCTATACTTGTACCCCTGAACTTTAAAAGTACTTGTTAAAAAAGACAAGTGACCCAATTAAAAATAGGCAAAATATTTAAATAGATATTTTTAAAGATGATATACAAACTGTGAATAAACATAAAATAATGCTTAATACCATTAGTCACTAGGTAGATGGCAAATCATAATAAGATACCACTCAAAGCCTCCAATCAAAATGACAAGCAATAATAAGTATGGCTGAGGATGTGGAAAATTGGAACTATGCATTGCTAAAAGAAATATAAGATAGTGCGGCTACTTTGGAGAACAGTTTTGGAGTTGCTGAAAATGTTAAATATAGAGTTATTATATAATCCAGGTAATCCCCTTGGTATCTTTCTATGTATCCTCAAAATATTTTTTGATATTAAATATTTTTCAATCATCTCTTAATTTTTCCCCCAAAAGATCTCAACTTCTAAAATTCCTATTGAACCTCCGCTAAGCCCTTCAAGTTCTTTACACCTACCTAGGTATGTAACCAAGAAAAATAAAAACATTTGTCTACAGAAAAACTTGTGTACAAATATTCACATAAGCATTGTTCATGATAGCCAAAAGTAGAAACAACCCAAATGCCCATCGACTGATGAATGGAGAAATTAAACATGCTCTATCCATACAATGGATATTGTTTGGCAATATAAAAAATGAAGTACTGATACATACTACAAAATGGATGAACCTCAAAAAACACTATGCTATGAGAGAATCTAGTCACAAAACACCATGTGTTGCATAAAACCTTTTATTTAAAATGTCCCAATAGAAAAATCTATAGAGATAGAAAAGAGATTAGTAGTCACCTAGAACTGGGGGGGGGGGGGAGTTAGAGTGATTGCTAATTGGTTTGTGTTTTCCTTTGGGCATATTTAAAATATTACATGATTAGATTATTGTGGTGGTTACATAACTCTGCAAGTGCACTAAAAATCATTGAATTGTACATATTAAGTGGATGAACTTTATGGTATGTACATTGCATCTCAACAAAGCTGTTTAAAAAAAAAAAAAAAACTCTTTTTCCTGTTCAACATGTGTCCATGCTCCATATCCCATAAAGCACTAGGTCCAGAAATGTTAGCAAGAAACTTTTAAGGAGTGGAAAATTCCAATGTATTGACATTCTTCTTATTTATATATTTGTATGTACTGAGTGTAACATTAATACCAAAACTAAAAATGATTTTATGAAGAAAGAAACTACAGACCAAAACCTCATGAATATTAATACAAGGATTCTAAATAAAACATCAGCCTACAGATTTTGGAATAACATTAAAAAATAGTACTTAATAAATAAGTGGCCAGGAAAATAGGTTAGTTAATACCAAAAAATCTAGTTATATAATTTATTATGTAAATAAATGTAAAGACCAAGTGCAGTGGTTCACACCTGTAATCCCAGCACTTTGATAGACCAAGGCAGTAGGATCACTTGAGGCCAGGAGTTCAAGACCAGGCCACATCTTGTGACCCTGTATCTACAAAAAAATTAAAAATTAGCCTGGCATTGTGAAACATACTTGTGATCCTAGCTACTTGGAAGGCTGAGGCAAGAGGATCCCTTGACCCCACGATCCCAGGAGTTCTAGACTGCAATTACATGTGATTGCACCACTGCACTCCAGCCTGGGCAACAGAGTGAGATCCTGTATCTAATTTTTTTTTAAATAAATAAACATAAGAATAAAACTCATATGATTGCTTTCACAGACTCCAAAGGATGTTTGATAAATTTAATGTTTTTGAAAAATTTTACTAAAATAGATATTTATTAACACCACTTTAAAATAATTAAAACTTGTTTCTCCCTGCCCAAATGTAAGTGATGTCTCTGTTAAAATAAAAAAAAATGCAAAGAACATTCATTTTTATCACAATTACTAACTGCAAACTTGAAAAAAGCAATAAAAAAGCCAATTAACTAGATAATATTGAAAAGAAGGAGGTAAACTTTTCCAATTTACAAATAACGTGATTGTACATCTAAATAAACCCCGAAGAATCAAGTGAAAATATACCCCAAACAAAGACAATTCAGTAGTAGGGTGGTACAACAAACAATGTATATATTTCATATGTAAAAAGTACAATCTATTAAAAACATAACATGAAATTTCCATTTACAATAACAACAGGTACGAATAATACATAGGAATAAACTTGAATGACGTATATGAGACCTTTAATGACTGATGCACATGTCTTGCAACAGATGCCTGTGGAAGAGGATGCGCCAGGTTCAGCTTTCATCTTCTTATCCTAAATGCCCTACCCAGATTCCTGTTGCTTCTTGTGTAATTGATTCCTTTGCATGATTCTTCACATAGACCCACTATTTCTGCTTATCTGACTCAAAGAGGATCTTGGAAGAATTCTGTTTCTGTTCATGAATCCCCAGTTTTTCTGCATCAACCACCAAAATCAAGAGATACCAACCCCAAATGTCAAGATAAGCCCCTACCCTTTAGGAAGTGTTTTGTGTATGCTTGACTGGAATCACTATGGGACAGGGAATATTCCAGGGAGGGGCTAATTCCTAATCTAGTTACTATTCTATGTAATAATCCTTTTTGAATTATATATGTCATAAATGTATTTTTTCACTTTTATAGGCTTTTCTTTCACTCTCTGGTTTCTTTATAATTAATCTAAATTCTTAATTCAGTATAATTAAATTTATGAAGCTTTTTCATTATGGTTTGCACTTTCTACATTTTTTATTCTCCACCCTGAGATAATGACTTTGCTACCTCTTATATTGTCCTAAAAAGTTTTATAAACTTGTCTTTCCAATTTTAGTCTTAAATTCAACTGAATTTAATTTATTATTTTCTTCTAGAGACAGATCTTGCTATGTGTGGGGTGAGGTTTGGGTCTAAATTATATCTTTTACAATGTGGAAAAACAATTGGTTCAGCACCATTTATTTAAAAATCTATTATTTCCCATTGAGCTGCAATGGAAAATAAGTCACATATTACATTGGCATATACATGTAGGCAGCTTTAGGATGATTCCTGATAGCTGACAATGTCTTGGCTGTTTTTCATTTTTTGCTCTCCATATATATGATGTTGGTACAAAAGTAATTCCAGTTTTTGCCATTGAAAGTAACAGCAAAAACCACAATTACTTTTGCACCAGCCTACCTTGGAACCAGCTTGTTCATTGACACATATACAGAGTTAAATTTTAGAAAAGTTGCATTGAATTCATAAATCAATTTAAATCTTTGCAATTATTTTTCCCCAATATTTGAACATAAATATTTATATTTGAGTATGACATGTCTCTCCACTAACTGATATCTCTTCGATTCTTTCCAATTATGTTATAATTTTCTTCATAACCTTGTTAGATTTATCCATGTGTATGGTATATTTGATGTTTTTGTAAATGGCATCTCCTTTAAGATCACATTTTACACATTCCTTTCTATTGAATAGATTTCCAAGTAATTTTCAAATTGATTTTATAGTCAGAGGTCTTCCTAGGCTATCTTATTAATTCTAACAATTTACTTACGGATTCTTTTGGATTTTCTACCACAGTAATTATATAAATTTTATTTGTGAGTAAATACATTTTTGTATCTCTATTTCTAATCCTTCTACTTTTTATTTCTTTTTCTTGTCTTAGTGCTCTAAGGTCTTCTATGCAATGCCAATTAGAAATGATCATGAAGAGCATGGCTGCCATTTGTACTGACATTAAAGAGCATACTATCAACATTTACTATGAAGTATAATGTAGGTTTCATGTTTTCTAAAGGTGTACATTTTTCATGAAGGAAGTTGTCTTTATCAATAGTCTTGTGAGAGCTTTTACATAAATACATTTTTATTTTTATCAAACCTTTCTCTTCATTTGTTGAGAAGATTATATATTTTTTCTCTTAATCTCTTAATGTGCTGATCTGCCAATGTAAAGCAACAACTATGTTTCTCTGATAAATTTCTTTCAGTCACAAAGTAAATTCATTTTTTGTACAATGCTTCCACCAGGCAGAATGGTTTGGGATATAATGCTATAACAAATAACCTCTATGTTTTCGTAATTTATAATAACAAAAGTTTATTTCTCAATAATGTTAAATGTCAGTTGTGGGTCAGACTGAGTCTCTGCTATATCTAGTCTTCAACACGAACTCAGGCTGATGGCACCTTCACCATTTGGAGAGGATATGGAAGTGGCAGGGGATGAGGTGTATTGGAAAGAAAGAAATAACACAAGTCCTTGCATTCTGACTCTAGAAGCATCTGATTTGAATTGGCACACAGCCCTTCTATTTATATTTTATTGGCCAAAACACTACATTAAAAAATCTAACCATAAGTATGTAGGGAAGTGAAATCCTACTGCCTGCCCAGGAAAAGCCAGTGTAAGCATATTTGTGAGTAGATCTGAAAATCATCACAATGCTAGTTTTATTTTATATTTTGTTTGGAATTTTTACACCTCTCTTTAAGAGTGAGTTATAGATATAATCTGAATTTTTATATTGCCCTTGCCAGGCTATGTTGTTAAGAATTTGCTAGCCCACCAAATTGTGTTGCGTATTACTCCCACTTTATGCTTTGAGATACTGTGTGTGAGATTAAGACTATATCTTACATGTTTGGTAGAACATAATTTTAACATAACTTGGGTTTGGAGTTTCTTTGGAGGATGATTCAGTTTCTTTAGAGGAAAGTTCTACTTTTTTTTTTCTTCTGAGAGGTTGATCATTTTATGTTTCCAAGTATGCTGACATAAAGTTACTCATACTATATTTAATGTCTAGAATTATGGATCATTTACTTCTAATGTTTTTAATTAATTTTTCATCTCTTTGATGAATTGTGCTACAGGAATTTCACATTTTACTTTTCGGAAAACAATCTTTGTCACTAGTAAAGATTTGTCAGTGGCTCTATTGGATTTTTTTTGTTACATAGTTTCTTAATTTCTACTGTTTTATTGTTATTTTCATCCTTCACCATTTATTTAGGGAGTAGTGTTCTCTTTCTAATTTGTTTATTTGGGTATTGTATTAGGGTTCTTCAGAGGGACAGTACTAATAGGATGTATGTATACATGAAAGGGAGTTTATCAAGGACAAATGATACACACGATCACAAGATGAAGTCCCATAATAGGCTGTCTGCAAGCTGAGGAGGTAGGAAGCCAGTAGTGGCTTAGTCCAAGTCCAAAAGCCTCAAAAGTAGGGAAGCCAACAGTGCAGATGTTCAGTCTGTGGCTGAAGTACTGAGAGCCCCAGGCAAACCACTGCTGTAAAAACAAGAGTCCAAAGGCCAAAGAACTTGGACGTTCATGTCCAAGGACAGGAAGCATCCAGTATGGGAGAAAGATGAAAGCCAGAAGACACAGCAAGACAGCTTATCCCACCTTCTCCACTTGCTTTGTTCTAGCCAGCTGGCAGCCGATTGGATGGTGCCCACACACATTGAGGGTGGGTCTTCCTCTCCCAGTTCACTGACTCAAATGTTAGTCTCTTTCTGCAACCCTTCACAGACACACCCAGAAACAATACTTAACAGTTATCTAGGCATCCTTCAATTCAGTCAAGTTGACAGCTAATATTAACCATTACAGGTATTTAACTCATTAATTGTTAGCCTTTATTCTCTTCTTTTTTGTTAATAACATTCTTAATTGACAAATTATAATTGCATACATTTATGTGGTACAATGTGATGTTTAGATATGTGTATACAATGTGGAATAATTTAAAAAGCTAATTAACATATTCATCATCTCATTTATCAATTTTGTAGTGAAATATTTAAAATGTATTCTCTTCTAATAAAATGTCAGCTACAATTTAGCTGTATTCTATAGTTTTTTGATAGGAGGTATTTTTATTTCTATTAAAATCTAAACATTTTCTGTTTTCTGCAATGCTTTTTCACATAAGATATTCAGAAGTGTGTTTTTAAATTCCAACTTACATAGATTTCCTACTTAAATTTTAAATTATTTATTTCTGACTTAACTGTACTTTTGTTAGAGAATGTATAATACCTAAAAGTTTGAAATTCATTAATACATGCTTTATAATTAAAGACACTCAATTTTTGTAAATGTTTTATGAGTATCTAAAAATATTATGTAGTTATTGGTACCTTAGTCTATATATGCCCGTTATATCATGCATACTATTTATATTGCCTAAAAGCTTCAAATTTTAATGTTTTTATTTTCTTGATCTATCAGACTGTGTGAGGGGCCTTAAAATATACTGCTATGATAGTGACTTTGTTGAATTCTCCTACATTGTTCAGTCAATTTTGACTTTACATGTTCTAAGCTATTACTAGGTACATGCAAGTTTAAAATTCAACGTTTTATCATTATGTAGCAACTCTCTTTATCTTTCATAAGAATAATATTTATTTTGCCTTATATATCATCTTTCTTTTGATTAATAATCTCCTGGTTTGTCTTTTCTCTTTTTTTTTCTTTTACATTTTTTCTTCTTGTTCTTGTTCTTATTTTTTTATCTTTCCCCTTCCTCTATTTTTTCTTCTTTTTATTTTCCTCCTCTTCTTCAGGCCTCCTCCCCTCCTCCTTATTCTTCTTGTTTTTCCTCTTTCTCTCTCCCTCTCCTTCTGTTTCTGTTCTGTCTCACTCTCTCTCTCCCTGTCTCTCTCTCTTGCTCTCAATTGGACAATCTTGGTCTTTTAACTAGGCCATAAAGACCATTTACATTTACTGTAATTTATATGAAGGTATATATTCCATTTTAATTTCTGCTTCTACTTGTCCCAAATTTTGTTTCACATTCCTTTTCCCTTATAGCTTTTGTTTGGAATCCTTGATCATATTTTTATTTCAATTTTTCCCCTAGCTGCTTATTAATAAATGTTATGAACTATTTGTATTAGCTTAATGGTTGCCTTAAATATTTTAACATGCAAACATTATTTATCAACTTTAAATTGTTATCTTTCCATTCAACCTAAACATTCCATAAATTGTGGAGTTTGTTTGTTTGTTTGTTTGTTTGTTTGTTTGTTTGAGACAGGGTCTTGCTCTGTCACCCAGACCGAAGTGCAGTGGTAAGATCTCAGCTTTCTGCAGCCTTGACCTCCCAGATTAAGGTGATCCTCCCACTTCAGCCTCCTGGGTAGCTGGAACTACAGGCACAAGCCACCACACCCAGCTAAGTTTTTGTATTTTTTGGTAAAACAAGATTTTGTCATGTTGCTCAGGTTGGTCTTGAAGTCTTAGACTCAAGCAATCAGCCCACCTTGAGCTCCCAAAGTACTTAGACTTCAGGCATGAGCCATCATACCCAGCCTAGACTATCTTAATAAAAACATCTCCCTCGTTTTACCTTTTTTGTGTCTTTATTAGTTTTTTCTATTTGTTTTATAACCTCATGAAGAATTCCACTATAATTTTATGCAACCAAAGCTTATTTAAATTTATCCACATATTATCATTTTCTTTGCTCCTAATATACTCCTGTTACTCAAAGCTAACATCTGAGATCACTTTCATTTTTTTGTGAATTCCATTTTTTAAAAGTTCATTCAAAGAAGATCTGTTGATAGTGAACTATTAATTTTGTGTCAACAAATATCATTATCTTACCCACTTTCTTGAAAAGCACTTTGATTAACATGCAATCTCAGTTGACAGTTATTTTCTCTGAGCACACTGAAGATATTACCACAGCGTGTGGCTTTCATAGCTGCTGTGGAGAAGTTTCCTGTCAGTTCATCAAACATTGAAAGTTCTCTTGTCTGTCGTGGTACTTTACTACATTTATGTCTTTTGTGGTCTGCAGTTTTGCGTTCTAGGTGTTTATTTTCCTGGTTAGGATTCATTTAGCTTCATAAGTCTGAGAATTGGTGTTAAAAATAACAAATTTTAGAAAATTCTAAACTGGTATGCTTCCAAATACTACTGCAGTCCCCTTCTCTCTTGTTTCTGAAAGTTAATTAGGCATAAATTAAAACTTTTTTTCTTCCCCATTATGATTTAACTTTTAAAACTTTTTGCTTCTCTTCAGATACATCTTTCAGCTCACAAAATTTCTGTCTTTATTTGTATTCAACTGTTAAACCCATTCATTGATTTATACAATATTTCTATATATTCCTTTTGTTTCGTTTCTTACTCAAATATGCTTTTACATTTTTATAACCTTTAACCATTTTTTATAATTTGTCTCTTATTCATCTTCTTAGCACTAATTAGACATATTTCTTTATACCTGATAAATACGTTTTCTGAAGTCTTTGTCTTATTGTGTTGTGGGCTGGTGACTGGGATGTGCTTACTTGTGTTTTATGTGACACTGAGCATGTGGCCTTTGGAGGGATTAGATGTAGGGATATTTCCATCTATATTTCCCACGTAGGATAATCCCTAGATGAAGTCTTTTCCATACCCTCAGAGATCAAGAAAAACAGAGCTAAATTTACTTGGAATAGCAAATGTTCTCAAGACAAAACCAGGTTCAAGGTTACCTATCTCTTTTTCCCCTTTTACTTGATGTTTGCCTCTGAGTATTATTTATTAATTTGTTATTTATAATATTTTTCAAAAACAAATATAAGACTGGGTTCAGTGGCTCATGCCTATAATCCCAACACTCTGGGAGGCTGAGGCAGGAGGATTGCTTGAATATGGGAGTTCCTGACCAGCTTGGGGAAGATAGTGAAACCTCATCTTTATGAATAATTTTAAAAAGTATGTGGGTGTGGTGGTGCACACCTGTGGTCCCAGCTTTTCGGGAGACTGAGGTGAGAGGATCACTTGAGCCTGGAGGTCAAGGCTGCAGTAAGCCATGCTTGTGCCACCACACTCCAGCCTGGGCAATAGAGCAAGACCCTGTCTCAAAAATAATATTAAAAATAAATAAATATCATTATTAAAATTTGTAGTTGTTCTTGGCACAAGGGCCACTTGCAGTAGTAGGTGCTCAGTACATATTTATTGAATGAATGAGCTTTCACGTCTTCCTGTGTACAGTTGATTGCTCATCAAAACTTTCAGGGAGAATAATAGAGAATATATCATTTTCCCAGAAGGCATTTCACTATACCCATATCTCTTCTAACAAAGCAGAAGAAAAAAGGAATTACGTAAAATGAAAAGAAACTCTCTTCCTCACTTTGCTTTTGCTAAAAGGTAATAAGAAAGAAAGAAGAAAATAAGACAAAAAGAAAATGGAAGGAATGTGTAGAATAAGAGAACAGCTTGGAGCTGTGAAGTACACGTCTCTGTAGTTGGTGCTTACTCATTCATGAGTACCTTTTACTTTTCTCTTTCATATCTGGAACTATTGCCAATTATTGTAGAGATGTTCCTGCATATCTGCTGCCATGAGTAAATATATTCTGACTCTTGAGAGTTTCTGAGCCTCACACTCTGATCTCATCTAGTGTGTCACTTCTCTAATGGGCTAAAGAAGAATCCAGTGGTTTATTGAAAAGGACATTAAATTGAATACTGGTTGCATTGTAGAGAAAAGCACTTCCTCCAGTTCTCCAGAATCCATTTCAAGGACCTGCCACTTGTCTTTGAGCTCTCTTCCTCTACTCTTCTTCTCCCATTAGCTCTTTTAAGATAAATACATTTTATGCCTGTATCCCATGGCCTGGGTGGTCAGAATCAGTGAAATCATTCCATTTCTCAGAACCACATTAACAGAAAGGTGGCTATCGATAGCCTGATTCTTCCATAAGTCATAATGCTTTTAGAAGCACTTTATTATCTTCCAAGATGAAATATATGACATCCTGTAATGGGTCCTAAATATCAGGACCTTTAACTTTTCTCAAGGTGAGAACCATCTCTCCACTGCTTCCCTCTCTTCAGGCCTTCCCGCCACCCTCTCTCAAGGACTGTGAGGCCGCTAATGTATACTCCTGATAATCAGAACTCAACTAGTTTTTCATCCATGCATGTTTCCTGCAATGAAGGAACCTCTTACAAGAGCCACTCTCAGGCAGAAGTGGCACAAGAGAAATGCTTCCATTAACAAGCAGATACCAGAGATGAGTTGATGGAATATGGCCTCCTTGCTTAATGGGAGCTGCTGACCAACCCTTTGTCCGTATGAAGAAAGGGCGTGTTAAGGGAATGTCTAGAATATGAACCTGTCCACACGTTGAGTGCCATAGAAAGACCAAAGCATCTCCGTCAAGTTTTTTGTTTAGAAAACTTCCTTGCTTCTGCGTTCCCATGTGCATGCACTGCAGCATAAATTTTCCTACTCGAGGTTGCCCCACTTTGCAAAAAGGAGTTTCTTGGGCTGCCAGTGTCAGCTTTCTATACAATGACTTACAGCACTGGACTTCCTCCTGACATCACGCTTCAATCAAAAACTTTTTGCACAAAATGTCACTTTCAAAGTTGCGGTTTGGGGGAAAAAGTGTCTATAAAAAATTCATGGCCACAATGATCTGATAATGCAGTGTTCTGATACCAGCAGATGTTTTGTCTAACATGTTCCCTGAAGCTGTACTCTGTGCCTTCATATCTTTCATTTCCAGTTGCTATCTGCTGACTGTGGGATGTCATGTACGTACCCTATAGCTATGCGCGGCAATTCGCATCTAACACCACCGCACGTAATGAGCTTCACAAGATGCTTGTCGCAATAACTCCGTACTTCCCTAACCATATGGAACACAACACTCTAAAGCCCATAGACACTTTTTTTTATTACAGTTCAGATCCTTAAAACATAATCTGTGTGATGTCTAGTGAATGTACGTGAAGAGCTGCTGAAAACAAAGTTAACACTTGTTCACATCATCTGTTACAAATGTCCAATTTGGGACAATAAATTTCCTCGGAACCTGTTCTTTTGCTGACTCGTTGCTTTATCTTTTTTCCTCTTTCTCTCACGTCGTTTTTTTTTATGAACTATGCATATGTATTAAATGGGATTTGTTGTCCCTAGATACCAATTTGCATAAAGTACAAGCCATCATTGGTTGGAGAGAAGCAAATTACTTCTCCGGCAAGATCACACTTTTTTTTTTTAATTTTAACAAACCGCAGGCAGAGGCTGTTAACAGTACTTAGCCAGATATGCAAAGTATCACTTTTCTCAAAAGCAGCTTGATCAATGAGGAGGAAAAAGGAAAAAAAGTGAGAGGTGATATTATTCAATTAAGTCCCATGAAAAGCTGACCTGAAACAGAAATGCCCATACCTGTTTTGCCACCTGTCCACTTGTCGGTAAGCTGAGCCTCTGCATTTCCCCTTCAGTGCAGGGCAGGTATTTATTCAAGCTTTTTGAGGGGAAAAAAAATACTTGAGAGACTTAGCAAAGAAGTGAGACCAACTCAGCAGCTTTTAAAAATAACAAGAATCTCTCAGTTTCATTCTCTGCTGCTCGGAAAACTCACAGCTCTTCATTTATTTTTTCAAGTTACCCTTGCCATTCTTTTCTTTTCTTCATGACATAATAATTAAGCAGCATTCTGTTAACAGCTCTGCTTATAATTGCTGACTTAAAATGTCTTGTAAGCTGCAAGTAGGACCTGCACCCCCACCTCTGCCGATTACGAAAAGCGGATCCTCTATGAGATGCAGTAAGGTGCATGGGACATTGCAGATGGAGCCCCGGGCATTCAGGTCCATAGCAGTCCCCCGGCTGTCTTCTTCCCATTGTGCTCATACTGTACACCTGTGACAAGTTGGCAATTGCCTGGGTGATAATGCAGAAACTTGCAAATTCCAGTTTGTCCCTCTGCTAAGCAGCGCTGTGCTAGATTTTGCTAAATAAAGAAACAAACAGCTCTCTCAGCCAAGAATCTCAGACAACGTACGGGTGGCGGGGTGGAAGTTGTGAACCTTAGAAACAGCTGGGAGTAAGTGACACTCTCCAACTTTGACAAACTTGCCATAGAAACTTCAAGAGACTGTGGTCTGACTTACATGTGCATTTTCAGTTAAGTTTAAGTTCCAGGGTCTTTGGTATGTGTTACAGAATAATGATTTTTTTAATATCGTTTTAAACCATTCTACTTAGACAACATGTAAATTTCTTACGAGGAGCAAATAGTTGTTCTAAGCATTGTAACTCTTAAAGATAAACAAGGAAACGTTAGTATATTCTATTCCTCCTTCTGGTAAAGGCACTCCATCATTATTATTCATTCGTGAGGATCAAAGAGAGTTGAGTATATTATTTACCGCCCCCCCCCCCCCATTGTTTTTTCAGGAGATCATGCAGACATAGAAATGAGTGAAAAGCCAACTTGCTTGGTGATGTCAAGGTTGACATCAATGCCCAGGATATCTTTAGGGGAGACAAAAAAGTGACCAATAATCTCCATCCATAAGTTAGAGACCCTGAGTGTGAATGTGTATGGGGTCCCCTGCCCACCACTGTGTTCCTAGTGCCTAAAAAGCTGGTACTTATGAGATGCTTAATACCTATTTGTTAAATGGGTCAGTGAATAATTGAGTTATGAATTAATGGTTACATAAAGGAAGTGAGCTCCACACAGGAAACTATCTGTTAATGTCACCACAGTCAAAGATTAATGACATTTATTTCATGTAAGTTTTTTCCTATAAATTCTATCAGATAATGAAATTTATTTCAGGTAAGTATTTTTTTCCCCCTCTAAATTCTCTGAGAGGCACATTTTGAGTGGCTTCATTGTGAGAGGATATAAACTAAGCATTGCTGATAGTGAGATAGAGAGTCTAGGAGGTAGTAGGTAATTATGGAAATGGTATGAATTTTGAAAGAGAAAGAAGCAAAGCAATACTATTTACTAGCTTAGTGAACTTGGGCAAATTACTTACTCTCCCTAAGCTTTAGTTGCCTCTTCTGTAAAATGGGGGAAAATACCTGTAGCATAAGAATGTTTTGTGATGATTGAATGAGATTAAGCAATATCATGTTCCTGGTACATGGTAAATGCTCACTGAGAGTTGGTCTTTTGTTTCCCTGCTTCTTCAGAACTTACAATCTAATTCTACTATTTTAGATATATACACTAAATATACCCCAATAGAGGAAAATCTTGGAAGATTTAAAGAGGATCACAGAACAACTTCTTTTGAAAAGAAAAAAATGCATGAAACAAGGACTCATTTGTTTTTTTTGTCCTGCCTCTTGCTTATACTCATGCTGTTCTACCTCTCTGGAACACCTTCCGTTCTTTTATTCAATTATCTAAATTTTATTCTATTGTCTAATTTCTAAGCCATCAGACCTTAGGAAACAGGGCTTGAAAGCTTACAAGTGGGCTCTTGCATTGTTTGGTGAACCTCAAAACATAAATATTTCTGTTTATGCTACTCTATCAGTTGTCTTCTGCTGCATAACAAATAACCTCAAACTGTAGTGTCTTGAAATAACAGCAATTTATTGCTTCTCACAGTCAGTGGTTTGGCTGCATGGCATCCTTTTCTTGTTTAGCCTGGATTCACTCATGTGAATGCATTTAGCTGGAGAGTTGGCTGGGCTGAAATTTCCAAGACCTCACTCACTCCTTTGTGCTACTTTCTATGGTACCTTGATTCTCCTTCATGTGGCCTTTTATCCTCTGGTAGGCAAGGCTGGTTTCCTTTTATGGTGGTATGAAGGCAGGTCTCCAGTTAGGTAAACACAGAAGCTGCATGGTCTTTTAAGGACAAGCCTCCACAACTTGTACAAAGTTATTTCTACCATGTTCTATTAGACAAAGCAAATTACAAGACCAACCCATATTCAAAGGGGTAGAAAATAAATTCTACCTCTGAATGGGAGGTATGCCCATGTCATATTGCAGAAGGTTGTACATATTGGAATGCGAAGTATTCCTGGTCAATAAATAATAACTTCAGGTGCTTTTTACTGTTATAGCTATACTCCTTTTGCTATTGTGTATTTGTGTCTAAGTTCTCTTTGGATGGTTTTTTTCCTCTGATCTGCTTTTGAAGACCTGCCCTTATTAATTGTCTAGTTTCAAAGACCTCTATAGTCACCAAGTTCCCATTCCCAGGTTTTGCATTAGAGTCATTAAGATACTTTTCTAAACAAAAGATAGTCAAAACTTGTTTTGTACTTTCTTCCTTTATTATGTAATATCCACAAAAGGAAGGAACAGTAGAGAGTTATTTTCATGGTAGGAAATGTGCCACCTATTTTAGAAAGGAGAAAGACAGAAGTTAAGTACTATTAGTTTCAAATGATAATTTAAAAAAAATACTCAGCAAACTACCATGGCACATGTTTACCTGTGTAACAAAACTGCGTGCCCTGCACTTGTATCCCAGAACTTAAAATAAAATAAAATAAAACTTAGTATAAATCCAACAAAATATATATAGAATGTATATGCAGAAAATGCTAAAAATCAAAAGAAAGAATCAAAACAATTCTCAATAAATGGAGTAATATTCCATCTTCATGGACTGGAATACTTAATATTGTTAAGATGTCAATTTCCCAGTTTGCTGTAGAGTCAATATAATCCCAGTGAAAATCTCAATAAGATGTTTTGAGGATATACTTTAAAATTTTTATGAAAAGGTAAAATATCAAAGTAGCCAACATAATTCTAAAGGAGACCACAGTTGAATGAGTAACAATACCCAACTTGAAACTTGCTAAAACACTGCAGTAATCAAGACAGGCTGAGATTAGCAAAATAATAGGCAAAATCAATGGAACAGAATAGAGAGTTCATAAAAAGACCAGTACAAATATCTTTGATAAATTCAATGAAGAAATGATAGTCTTTTCAATAAATGTTGCTGGAACAATTGGATGCCCATATGCAAGAGAAAAAAAATTTAGACACAGACATCACACTTTTTCATAAAAATTAGCTCAAAATCAATCATAGACTTAAATATAAAACATAATACTGTAAAATCTCTAGAAAAAAATGTAGGAGGCAATCTATGTGACTTTAGGTTTGGTGATGAGCTTTTAGGTACAACACCAAAAGCATAATCATTTTCCTCTCGGAAAAACAAATGATAAATTATATCTTTTGAGTTTTTTGCTCTGCAAATGACAAAAAGACAAGACACAAACTGGGAGAAAATATTTTCAAAACACATGTTTGATAAAGCTATTGTATCCACAATACACGAAGAATTCTTAACAATAAAAAAATAACCCAACAAAGAAATGGACAAAATATCTGAAGAGATATCTCACCAAGGAAGATATACAAATGTCAAATAATCACATAAAAATGCTCAGTATCATTTGTTATGACGAAATTGGATGCTAAATTTTGTTAAGTGATTTTTCTTTATCTATTTTAACCATTTTTATTCTTATTATGATAAATTATATTGATTAACTTTTGAATGTTGAACAAGTCTTACATTAGTGTGATAGACTCTACTAAGTCATGATGTATTAATATTACTTCATGTACTGCTGTATTTTTTGGCTAATATTTTGTTAAATATTTGTATGTCCATGTGTAAGAGGGATATTGATTTTCAATTTCTTGTTTCTTGCATTATGTTTATCTGGCTTTTTTAAATGACAAAATGAGTTGAAAATATTTCCTTTTCTATTTTCTGAAAAACAAATTGTATAAAGTTTATATATTCCTTAAAAATTTGGCAGACTTCATCAGTGAAGCAATTTGGTCCTAGACTTTTTGCTACAAAGTTTTAAATTATGAACAATATTCTTTAATTAATAAAGCTATTCAAGTTATCTATTTCTTCTTGAATAAATTTTGTAGTTTCTGTCTTTTTAAGTGATTTGTTTTCATTTAAGTTGCCAAATTTATAGGCATGAAAATGTTTTTGTTATTTTCTTATTACTTCTGATTTCCTTCTATTTTATGATCTGAGGGTCTGAAATGATATTTCCGTTTTATTCTTGATACTGAAAATTGTTATATCTTCACCTTTTTCTTGGTCAGTCTGTCCAGATATTTTTGTATTCTATTGGTTATTTCAAGGAACCAGCTTTTGGTTTCATATATTTTCTCTATTTCTTTTTCTTTTCATTAATTTTGGTTATTTTCATTGTTCCTTGTCTTTTTCTTGTGCTTTAATTTCTCTTTTTGTAGATTAAGTTGTAGACTTAGATTATTGGTTCAAGACCATTCTGTATTTCTAATATAAACATTTAATGCTATAAATTTTCCTCTAGGCACTATTTTAGCTTCATTCCACAAATTTAGCTTCATTCTCATCAATTCTATTCAGTTCAAAATATTTTATCTGTCTCCTTCTGACTTTTTCTTTAATCTGTGTCTATTTAGAAGTATACTATTTGATTTGCAAAGATTTTGGTACTTTCCAAATATCTTTTTAGTTTTGATTTTCACTATGATCAAATAAGATATTTTGTATTATTTCTATTTTTTACAATATATTATAGTTTGTTATAAGAGCCATGATATAGCTCCTCTAGTGATTGTTTATGTGCACTTAATATGTATTCAGCTGTTGCTAGGTATAGTGTTCAATAAATGTCAGTTGCATCAAATTATTTGATAGTGTTGTTCAGATCTTGTATATCCATGCTGGTCTCCTATCTATTTACTTGTTGATAATTCAAAGAAGTGAGCTAAAATCTCGAAGTGTATTTGTGAATTTGTCTGTTTCTCTTCCTTTAAGTCTTATTATTTATCCTTCCTTTGAGAATTTGTCATCTTTTTCTGGTTATTTTTTTTCCTAGTAATTTGGGGTTGTATCCTGGATGTTTTAAATATTATCTTGTGAGACTCTGGGTGCCATTAAAACCTTCTGTGAATGTCAAATTTTTAACTTATCAAGCAATCAACCCAGCTAGGTTCAGACTAAAAATTTTTTCTTTTTTTCTCTGAGTGGTGTTTTCAATGTCAGCTATGGTTTCAAACTCTTTGTTATATTGCTTTGGCTGTTTTTGCCCACGTATCTCTCAGAGGTAATTCTGGGACTTGGGTGGTGGTTTATATTACAGTTCAGTTCCCAAAGCCTTTACTATGCTGGTTCATATTAATGTCTATTACTCACATACACAGCTTAGGAGTGAGCCTAGGACTTGTGTCAGTTCATATATAAAGTGGGGGTCATCTCTAGCTTTCTCCTTTCTGAGATTTCTCTTCATATTCTCTAGCTATCAGGGATCTCTTTTTCTCTCCAGAGGTTTTACTGCCTCATGTTCAGGTCAAAGTGTTTATCTCTATTATGGTCATTCTTCAGGTTTGGCTGTCTCTCTAGTTTATCTGCTATTGCTAACTTTACAGAGTTCTCAATAGTTGCCATTTAAATATTGTCCAGTTTTTAGTTGAAATCAGTGGGACTGATAGGTATAGTGGGATTACTCTATTTTGGCCAGAATCTAAAGTGTGAACTTTGTTTTAATGAATTACAGTAACATATGGTACTTATCAAATAGTTAATGACAGTCTGAGAATTTTTTTTTTTGGGAGGGGGTGACATGATTTGCTTAAAAGCATGTATATAACAGGTATCAAGAAGTTTGGCTCTAAAATGATGTCTGTGTATGCTGACATTTAATAACTGTTTAAATGAAAGACTAGAGATGACTGCCACCTAGCAGGATGAATGAATTTTTTATTCTAAATAGATATTGATAATTAAAAGTAATCTACAAATAAATTAATAAAAATATTTACATCACAGAAAACATTCCATTAAAGAGTTCCTTTAAGCGGTAAGTTAACTTAAAAAAAAGAAAACCTAAAGTAGACTTTGATCTTCTCAGGCACATATATGTTATGGAAAATACATTTTGTTTCAATTAAAGGATATTTTCATTTCAGTTGTCATCATAATTTGGTAAACCTACACAATTATTGATCTTTATTGTGGAAGGCTTGAGATATTGGTGATGCTGGATGATTTGTTTGTTTGCTTGCTGGCTTTGTAAGTGGTACCACCATGAAGCGGCACAATGTGCTTCTGACTTTGGAAGGTCACCACAGTTCCAGAATCTGTTGTTCAGACTTACAAGCTTTAAATGTTTACATTATCAATACAGAAAGAATGAATCCATCTCTTAGGGACAGGGTTGCATCAGCCAAGCTCACAGTCTCGTGAAGAAACCAGAATGATCAGTTTTCAATGAGAATAATAGCTGTCACAAAAATCAGAATATTTCTAGTGGCTGGAATGACCCATCCTTTTCCTAGAGGCAGATCTAAAAATGAACCACCATAATCAGAAGATGTGCAGTTATGCAGATGTGCAGGATATCGTAACTAGGAGAGTATATTGACTCGATTGTTTAGTAGTAGTATAGTGCTATACACTCAGATGAATTTTTGCCCCATTACCTAGTAACTGTGAGATTTTGGGCACATCACTTTAACAATGTTGAGAGGGTTGTTTCTTGTTATTCTTGAATTATTTAGAGATGAAAAAAATGAGGAGTCTAATATCTCACACTCTTGATCGAACAGTACAAATAATTGTG
Source organism: Ateles fusciceps (assembly GCA_036589455.1). Taxonomy (NCBI): domain Eukaryota; kingdom Metazoa; phylum Chordata; class Mammalia; order Primates; family Atelidae; genus Ateles; species Ateles fusciceps. The sequence continues at coordinate 28,087,285 of JAZHEH010003205.1, read as the reverse complement.
AGCAACAAATCCTACCAGGGCTATAGTGAATTAGCAATATGTCCGCTATGTGAGACATCAACTGCTAGCCATTTCCCTTCAAATAGGAAACAAAAAAGGGAAAAATTTAAAAAAAAAAATCTCTTCATTGTGTGCAACAACAAAGGGGACAGAACTTAGAAGAATGAAGTGCAGAAGACATTAAAAAGAGGGAACACCACCCACCCCTCAATCCCCACCCCACAAATGTATACAAATAAACATGCAGATACAACCCATCATTAAACACATACAGTTTGGTTTATGGTAGAGAGGGAGATTCCTGTATCTGAAATGAAACTGCTGTTTCAGCCTGAACTGGCCTATTTTGTTAAGTAGAATTAACCAGCAAGGTTTAGAATCTCATTGATATATTGTGAAAATACCTGCTACCTTTCAGAGTTGTGTTTGGAAAGATTAAACCAGTTCATGTTCATGCCAAGCAGATCTTTCCCTAATTAAGCCTTCAGATAATGCCACAGATCCTGGGCCAATATCCTTTCTAAAACTTTGAGTTAATTTTTTTTTAAATTTTAATTGACAAATAATTGCGTATATTCATAGCATACATAATGATGTCTCGACATATAATCTATATGATCTGATCAGATCAGGGTAATTAGCATATCTATCATCTCAAATATTTGTCATTTTTTGTGTTGGAAAAACTCAATATCCTCAATATCCTCCTCCTTTTCTCTTTTTATTTGAGACAGAGTCTTGCTCTCTCTCAGAGGCTGGATTGCAATGGCGCAATCTAGGCTTACTGCAAACTCTCCACCCGGGTTCAAGTGATTCTCCTGCCTCATCCTTCTGAGGAGATGGGATTACAGGCATGTGCCAGCACGTACAGCTAATTTTTGTATTTTTAGTAGAGACGGGTTTTCACCATGTTGACCAGGCTGGTCTTGAACTCCTGACTTCAAGTGTCTGCCTGTCTCAGCCTCCCAAAGTGCTGGGATTACAGGTGTGAGCCACTGTGCCCAGCCCAATATCCACCTTCTAGCTATTTGAAACTCTACATTGTTAACTATACTCATCCTACATTGCTATAGGACATTAGAACATTAGAATGTTCTGTTTTGTTTCTTTGTTAGAGACAGAGTTTTGCTCTTGTTGTAATCTTGGCTCACCACCTCTCCCTCCCAGGTTCAAGCCATTCTCCTGCCTCAGTCTCCCAAGTAGCTGGGGTTACAGGTATGCACCATCCCCATGCACCACCACACCCTGCCAATTTTTTGACTTTTTTAGTAGAGACAGGGTTTCTCCATGTTGGTCAGGCTGGTCTTGAACTCCCGACCTCACATAATCTCCCGACTCCACCTCCCAAAGTGCTGGGATTATAGGCATAAGCCACTGCGTCCAGCCCACTAGAACTTATTCTTCCTATCTGTTACTGTGTATCCTTTAGCATCTTGATTGAAGTCTTGTAGAGTGTTGATTTTGAGTTTGTTTGTAGAGTGTAGAGATCATATAGCAGAGGACCAGCAAAATCATGCCTTCATTGCTGACCCGTAGACACTATGAGATAATAAGCATTGTTACTTTAATCTATTAAATTTTTCTATAATTTGTTATACAACGATAAGTATCTTATGGAGACAGATATAGATCCTTTGAAGAAACAGGAAGAGAAACAAGATTATGCAGTGCCATAGAAGACAAAATAGAAAGAAAACTTTAAGAGGAAGAGAGTCCTCAACAGGCTAACTGTGGCAGAGAAGTTGCTAGGGTATTGTTTATAAAAAGACCTTTTAAACTTGAAAATAAAATTTGAAAAACTCTTTGAGTGAAGGGCAATGGATAAAACATAGCTTTAGGTGGTGAAGATAGGGATGTTGGCCAAGAGCAGACTTATTTGGGGTTTTTGGCAGGAAAAAAAGGAAGAGGAAGTCACAACAGTAGCTATAATGGAGAATTATTATTTTTATAACACAAATTTCTAGGCTTATCTCCAGGAAGAGAGGAGGCCTAAGGATTCTGAGAGGTCTAGGAGGAGTGTGAAATTATTTATTGAGCACCTACTATGCAAACCTCATTCTTTTCAGCATTAGAGACACAGCAGCAGGAAAGAAAAAAGGTAAAGATCTTTGCCTTTCATAGTTTACATTAGAGTGGGAAGAGACAGAAAATGAAATAAGTAAAACATAAAATTTGTTAGATACTGATGTGTGTTATGGAAGAGAAATATTTTCAATATTCAGTCTTATGAGGAGGAGAAATACCTCTTCTCCAAGAAAAATGGTAAAAATATCAGATGATGCTAAAGAGACGCTCTAAAATGGGGGGAGGCTGTAGGACAATTGAGCCATTTTGTAGAGAACGTGGCCTTTTACTCTGCGTTTGCCTAATACTTGTCTTAGCATATGTTTCTCAACTCTGTTGGGCTCCTACCTCCCTCACTGTATTTACGCAGGAATTGACACATATTGGGGGACTAATCGTTGATGTATAATCTTGGTCCCTTTATTATGGATGGCAATAAAATTCACAGTAACCAAGGTAGTACCTTTTCCAATTACACATTATATTGTTTCATTAACTGTCATTACGTCACCTGCACCTACCTATCTACTAGCACATTTTACTTCATTATGCTCCCGTAGTCATCTTTTAGTGACAATCAGTGTGTCCTGAATTGTCATAACAAGCCCTAATCTCAAGCAGCAAACCATGTTTCAGCTACATTTTAGAACACATTTTTGTATGTAATTTGATTTCAGCAAATGTAGTTGAATGCAATAGAATGGATTTCCTGTCCTCCCTTCCTCCCCACCCCAAATTTGTATATGGTATATACCTTTTAATTATTGTTTTCAGAGTAACATCAAAGTTTTCACTGTGAGTTGGGGGCTCTACATTTGTGGCCTTAACATAATGGCCCATAGTGTTTAAATAGGTTGCCCAAAGTCACCGAATATATTGTATTGGTCATGGTCTTTTTGGTTTGTTTCTCTAGAGCAGTTAGCAATTTCAGAGACAGTAAGGCAGGCCTGGAAAGGGTCTGTGAAAAAGTTCCCTAGAAAGGGGATGATCTTTAGAAAAGCAGATCCATTCAGCCTGGACTAAATTCTGCCTCATGAGTCAAACCCTGTCATTTTTCTTCCTTTTCCTTTGGAGTTCTATTTGTGCAAGACTGTAGTGTCATTTCCAAGCTTTAATCAGAGATATACAAATACAACTGCATTAATACCCTGTCTATTTGATGATGCAATCTGTCTCTACATCTGAATTCTTGCATGTGATGTGTGAATACTCACAGTCCCAAGTTTGCTACCATTCTGTAATAGATGCCTGAAATCGAGAATCCCATATCCCTGTTTGCGACCATGTCAGAGTTTCACTCTCAACTAGAGATGTAGTTTTCCATTCCACTTCAGGTAAACTCAAGCCTTAGGCCCCTTTGCTTCCAGCTTTTCCTTAGCTAGGTCTAGAAACTCTGCTTAACTTCCTTCTCACTGCCTCGTGTTTTCTTAAAACAGACTTTCCCCCACTCCTCGTTGGCCTGAAATATTCCAAAACGACATTCTGGGAATTCCCTATTAGAGATTCTTCCTCACTTCTTATATAACCAATGAAGCTACCAGTGCATTCAGGATGTGGCCAATTTTATATCCTCTCATTCTTTTCGATTTTTCCTGTTAAGCTAATTTAATCCCTTCCCCCCACCCACAACCCCTTTCCCCAAATCCATATTCATAGTCTTCTTAGTAGGAGACAAAGGGCCTTAAATCCTAAAGGTTTCTGCTAATTTTCCCCATTCCTCTTTTGCCAACAGGGGAAGGCTTGTGTTTCTGCTGGGTTTGCTAGTAATGGGATTTTTTTTCCTTTTCCTTAACACAGTTCTATAATTAATGCATGTTTCTTTGATTCTACATTTATATTTAACACATTTTAAAAGGTACAAAATGCGTTTTAAAGACGCTTCCCGTTCCCTTGTGATTATTCGAGCACAGAGGAGCCATGTAAGGATTATGAGAGGAACTCAAGAAGGAGGGGGTGGGCTCCTGCCAGACTTCCCAGAGCAGAAGCCATGTCAAAGGGAAGTTCACTGACTTGGAAACTCTTGCACCACCTGCTGGTAATTTAGGAAAGCAATCAAATGCCAGACAGGGACTGACGTACTCACTGTGGCATTTGGGAGCAACCACACTCTTTGGGTATCATTTTATCATCAGAGTCTGGAGGGCTGACAGATGCAGAGCTTGTGCTGAAACTTATGGAAAACTTAGTTTTGGCATCTCACACTTCTGGAAAACTGGCTAACTTAAAAAATAACTCTTTCTCCTCTTTTCCTCAATCCACTCCAACCTAACCTCAGCCTTGTGAGAGCTTAGATTTTCAAACGCCTCTATATTCACTCTACCCCCAATGTTGCCTCCTTGGCAAGCTCCCGAGTGGGCGCTTTCTCTCCAACTCTTGGAGCTGATTTCCTAAGAATAATGTCTACTTTGTTGTCCGTTGACAGTGCCTTAGGGCACTCACATGCAGAGTCTTAGAGGCCAGGATAATTTCTGTGGCCCACAAACCATAGAAGGGGATGCTCTGGGGAGAGGAAGGAAAGAGTGCAAACTGAAGTGGCTTTTCTCCTTGCATCACAAATGCCTTCAGCTGCATCCCTTTACACCTTAATGGACACCCCATAGTCACTACACTGGTAAGAAAGCCACTAGAAGCTACTTAGCACAGAATTATCACTCAGTATGACTGACCATCTTACAGTAACTCTGAGATGTAAGGGATCCAGGTAATTTCTACAGCCAATAGTTCTCGGCCTGTGCAATACACAGAAAGCACCTAGGGGCTTGGCTTGTTAAATTGGTAGATTCGGGGCCCTGTCCCAGAGATCCATTTTATACCTCACATCTGAGCTCTGGAATCTGCACTTCTTAAGAAAGCCTCTGAATGGTTTTGATACAGATGACGCTCAGACCACACGTTAAGGAACACTGAGAGAAGCCAGCAGAATAAAAGGTTTCATTTCCCAAAATTGTTTCTCCAATTAGATCTTCTGTTTATTTATCCCACCCTTTTTACTATTATTGCTTTGAAAGAAAATTAGATTCTTGTTGGAAAATTAGAAACTACAGATGAATAAAAATGAAAATTAAATCAAACTCACAACCAGAGAAATAACTCATGTTAAATTCTTAACTTTTTGAGTGTATTCTTAAAAATGTATACACACACATATAATATAAAATGTATGTGTATATGTCTACACCTCATAGGTTGTTTAGTTCACTTAATAAATCATAAATGTCTTTGCATACTAGCAATTCCGTATCTTCATCATCATTTTAATGACTATTCCACTAAACAGATATATGGTTATTCAGCCAGTGCCCTAGCATTGAATATTTAGATTTTCTCCCAATAGTTCTATATTGTAAACAAACCTGTGATGAACATTTCTGTACATATGCCTACTTGTTCAATCATTTCCTAAGGACAAATTCCTAGCAGCAGAATTGTCAAGTCAAAGGATAATAGATTTTAAGGCTTTGATAAATTGCCAAATGTCCCCAAGAAATGTTTCCTGATTTACTCTCTCAGCAGCACTTTATAAAAATGAGGAAACACCCCTTGCCAATCTGGATATTATAATTTAAAAAAAAAAACAACTATTCCCATATGCTTTGATAGAAAAATTATTTTTATTGTTTTAATGTGCAGTTGTTGGACTCATAGAATGAATATTTTCTATTTCTTACAATATGTTTGCCACCTAAGTTTCTTATGTTATGAGCTGCTTCTGCACATGCTTTGTCCACTATATTCTTGAAACATTTGCCTTTTTCTTACTAAATAGAAACTTCAAGCTAACACTTAGCAGTTTGTTGACATTTTATGTTAACACTTTGTTCACTGCATATGTGCAAATATATTAAATATATTAACACTGTATTGGCTACATATTTGCAAATATTCCTAGACGTTTAAAATAATTGTTAGTAGTATTTTTAACTCATTTGCTTTCAGTGTTGTACAAGTATGATGGACTTTTATAAGGCAAAAATGAATCAATATGTTCTTTTAGAATTTCCATCTTCAATGTCATATGTGAAAAGACCTCTCCTCCTTCAAAATTATATAAATATTCACTCAAATTTTCTTCTGGTATTTTGCAGTTTATTTTTACATTTAGATCTTAGATTCATCTGAAATTGTATGTGGAAGAATAACTTTGTTTTTCATATTGTTAGTCTGTTGTCCGAATGATTATCGTTTCTCTCATTTTCTGTGAGAGAAAAGTTCTGAACAGTTATCTCAGTTACATATATATGCATGGTCTGGAAAAATGAAACGAAGCAAAACATCTCTTTAGGAGGGTGCTCTCTGACACTAGCTCCGTGGAAAACTTCCTCTTGTAGTGGATTTTTGGGACTTCCTAATAATATATATCACTTCTGGAGGAGAGCCATCAGCCTTCCCTTCCCTTTCCTTCTCACTATCTACAGATCTGTAGGTTTCCAAAGACTGTTGTATCTGAGATAAATTGACAAGTAAAAGGCAAACATAATGTAAGAAACTCACTATGATTTAATATGAATATTTTATTTGTATACTCCAATTCCCTTCCATTCTCTGCCAGTGTTTTCTGCACCTCACAACTATAACATGGTGGAGTGAAAGGAGCATCAGCTGTGGGAGCACTCGTGTATTTTAACAGAGACTCTGCCACGAACTTGCATCTCTCAATCTTTTTGCAAAATGGGCTGTATGCATTCGTCTACTTTGGCTGGTATAACAAAATACCACAGACCAGCTGGCTTAAACAACAGAAATTTATCTTCTCCCAGTTCTGTGGTCTGGAATTCCAAGATCAAGGTGCCAGCAGAGTTGATTTCTGGTGAGGCCTCTGTCTTTGGCCTGCAAATGGCCTTTCTTCTGTGTGTATTCAGAGTGAGAGAGAGAGATCTCTGCTGTCTCTTCCTTTTCATGTAAGGACACCAGTCCTTCAAGATTGGAGCCCTACCCTATGACCTCATGTAATCTTAACTGCCTCTTTAAAGGCTCTATCTCCAAATGCAGTCACATTTGGGGTTAGGGCATCAACCCACAAATTTTGGAGGGACACAACTCAGTCTGTAACAATATAGATATCCAGATGTCATATAGATTTAAACACTTTAAACATCATTTCAAGTGCCAGTGGCTTTGGGAAAAGGAGCCTGAAAAATGCAAATTGCATTTCCATTGAAGTCAGCCAATTTGTATTGACATCTGCCCAGGGTTGTGCTTGGAGCCTTGGTTGTTCAAGAGGAGCATACAATCACAGCCTCTGCTCTTCAATGAGCATAGCCACTCATTCATTGTGAGGAGGTGATGCTAACCTCTGAAACAGTAAGAGAATAGTATAAAATCCAATATCATTAAGGGCAAGTTATGGGCTTCAAAAAATGTTTCTACTTACAATCAGATAAGAATGCATCTTTAGAGTTCAAACACTAAAGTTGTGCTGAGACCGTTTTCTGGGTTTTTACCACCTTCAGAGGCAAAGCAGAAAGTGGCATCAAATTTCTCCTAAGAAAACTTTGGGCCTGGGGCGGTAGCCAGGCTGTGCTTCTGAGTGGCCTTGCTGGCGTGCCCCGGCTCCTAAAAAAAAAAAAAAAGAAAGGAAAACTGATTTGAATGTTAATTTGTTCTGAATGGAGGCAGGTAACCCTGTTCTGAGCTGGTAAAATCAAACTTTGCTTGATGCATGGACAGAGACACCCAGTGGAGTTTGACCTAGGCATAGTTAGGTACATTACCTTCAGAGAGGCCTTCTAGAGACTATGAGAGTTGCTGGAATTTTGGATCAAAGGGAGACAAGAAATAGCATCAGTATTTTTTTTTTTTTTCTGAAAACGAATGTTATTTTAGAAAATGGAAGCATGTTTGGGCTGAGAGGGCAGGTTCCAGTTGTCTGAACCAGTCATTCCGACCAGGCTTCCCACTTCTGCAGAGAAGGGAGAGGTTTGAGTTTACAGGGACAGGGTGTGGTCCTTTTTAAAGACAAGTAACGGCATTAGTGTTCAAAAAGCAGATAATCCCAATTACCAAACTGGTGAGAAGCCAGGCAAATCCAGCAGAGGTGGAAGGAGAGAACAGTGGGGCTGAAGATACTGCTAACAGGGAGTGCACCTTGGCTAGCAGTGAGTCAGTCTCACCTGCTATCTTCTGACATCGCTCCCTTTCTTGGGCTCCTCTCCGCCTTCCTTGGAAAGCAGATTGCTGAATACCTGATTGTAAGCCCCACAAGTGGAGCTACCTGAAGTGGTTTAACCCACTGCAAGTGTTGTACCAATCAGTCAACAATTCCCACGGCTGCCTTTGTGAGAAGCCTCTCTCTTAAGCCTCTGGTTTAAGAATTTAGAGTAATCATGTAAAAATGATACCCCTGTGCTCCATGATCCGCTGAATCTCACTAATGCTGGATCCCAGAAGAGGGCTTATTAATGGTGAGACGCAGTGCCTCTCTCCCGGCTCATGTTTCACACGGATCTCTCTTATGGTTTCAGCTGTAAACCTCGCTGCTGATAAAGAGAGTATAATGAACCTCGCTGCTCCCCTAAGAATGAAATCTAGGGCCAATGGAGTAGTTACCTGCTCTACCTTCTGGCTGTAGGATAGGCATGGGAGGTGAGCTTGGTGGCTGTGGGAAATAAAGGCATAAGGCCATTTCCCTTGTATCTCAGGGTTTTCCTTGTCATGGTGAAAGAGGCTGCATTTAAAGATCATGATTTGGAACTAGAGAGATGCTATAATTTCTCAAATAGTTCCTACATATTTTTTTTTTTTTTGGTCAGTTCTCTACTGCTAACTAGATAAAGGACTCATCATTTTTGTGCTCTTTTAATAAAAAATAAAAAAATAAAACTTGGACTCTCTGGATCCCAGGAACTAGATCATTCTAAGATACTTAGGGGTTCAGAATTTATCCCACTTTGTTCTGAGAGTGACCACTGGGCCCTTGATTTATCTAATGGAAGTGCGAAGTGGGCGCCAAGCACAACCCAACAGCTGCCTCCCTAGGCCCATCACTCCAGCTTTTTCCAGCCACCAAGTGGCAAGGGAAATGATAGATCCTGTCTCAGAGTAGAAACCATCTCTAGAACCCAGCTCTAAGATACTGGTTGGCACACATTACTACAAAGCCCATTACCAAATTTAGAATTTCACACTTACAATAGCTTCTGGATGAAGTTTTATCCCTTCCCAAACATTCACACCCAATATATCCTTTGCTGCTCAAGAAGTTGAGAAAGGGGCTGAGAGAGTCTTGCTTTGGATATGATGAAACAGAGGCATGTAGATGTAAGGCTACTTGCTAAAGCCATATCAAAGTTTAGCTGTGGAATGCAGACTAGAACGCAGGTTTACAGGCTTCCAGCAAAGGGCACTTCCAAACATGCCATTTCTCTGAAACTAAGGGGTTACTTCATCAGATTATGTATTGAAAACTTTTTTTTTAGATTACTTTTTGGCTTTCTAAAGGGACTAATTATTTTGACCAGATAGTTCCCAAGCAAGACATTTTTTTGTCTGACTTTGTTCTGGTAGTACAGGGTGACAGGTAAAACTTAACCACTCAGTGTCCAAGCAGATTCTGGGGTGAAACATTGTGTGCGCTTTCTCACAGGATCTATGGTTCAAGCCTAGGTTACTCTGGAGGGAAGCCAGGGGTTTCACTTCTGGAGATAACACCTCCAGGGATTAGGCCATTCTGCAAGAATGTTCTGGTGTCATTTAACGCATGTTTCAGTCAAAGATTCAATAACGTTATTGATAAAAGCACCCTTCTGTATGGAATGAGGAAGGCAAACAGCAAACCCTTGATTCTGAAAAATTAGCCAGGACTCCTGGTTTTCAGACAGATCCTCCTGCGAGTGTGTCTTTTCTAGACAGACACATGGATACATATACGTAAATACACGCAGATAATCATTCATTGACACTTTGTCATAAAAACAAATCTCTTGACAGGACCCCATCAGATAACAACTCCTGCCCCCACCTGAACTGACATTGCCTTTAAAATTTACTTTTCACTTACCAAACCTTAAAAAAAAGCACCTTATTCAACTTACTGCTTATCGAAGAAAGGATTAGTATTATTTTCCTTCCTCCAGTGAACTTTCTTGCACTTCATTCTCAGTAGATTGTATGTCTTTGTGTTTCTCTGCCAAGATGTCACTGTTGAACAAATCACAGGCCTTAATGCTGCCCAGTTCATGCCGTGATAACTTTTTATTCAGAATTGCTTGAGGTCATCTCAATGGGAGTAATGGGTAAGAATGAGAATTTACCCCCAACTTGAATTAAAATAACTTCCAAACACTTCCTAGAGCAGGAACAAAGATGAAAGGGGCCCCAAATTATGGGAGTATTTGAAATAACAAGACAAGGGTGTCCTTTGAAATATACTCAGCCACGTTTGTTTGCCTTTAAGTCAGATCACCTTAACCAAGGACATTGGGTGGCAGGAACAAATGGTTAATGATTGTGGAAGGAACCTGGCCAATTGGCTTTTCTTTCTCTCTTTTTCTTTTACTTATCTTTTCATATTATTAGTATTTTTTTAACTTAGGCTAGAATGCCCAGTAGGAGTGCAGACTGAAGGATCGGCTGTCTTTTGAACTGGAGACATCACAGGAAACTGGGGAGGCTCCAAATTGCTAACCTGAGGCCGGAGCAAAAACTTTTCTTCGTCGAAGGGACTGCTTTTTTATTTCCCCTTCAACGGATGGCATCCCAAGTCCTGCTGGATTGCAACTGTCTTTGTTCCTGCAGCCAAGCCTTATAGCTGGCTCACACTCTGCCACGCTCATAACCTCACACTAGAAAGAATATTACAAAGAGGGGCAAACACCCTAGAGGGTTCCCCTTTATCAGAACCTTCCCTGTCAGTGGGCTCCTCATTTCCCGAGCCCTCGTCTGATTATTAGTGTACTGACAGAATAAAAATAACCTCATATTCCTACATGAATCATAAATAAAACCCTTTTATTTCATCAAAGAGGTTGGCAGGTTTATAGTCCTTTGCAATGCAGGCACGATGTGAATGACATACCTTTAATTTTGCTGACAAGCTTATCCGGGTTCGAATGAAAAAAGAGTGAGAAGTGGGTGACTTGGAGAATGGTTGTGCAGGAGCTTTTTGGGGAGGATAAATATTTCACCTTGCCACTGTAATCAGGGAACCAACTGATCTTAGTAATGAACTCTTCAATTATAGCCCACTTCTGACTGTTCAAAACTGCCTAAGCAACAATACCACAATGATTATTGCTGACGTTACAGATAGAAGCTACCTGCAAAGAAAGAAAAAAGGAAAAGACAAAAAGAAAAAGGGAAAAGGTGGTGTGGTAGGAAGAGAAAGCCATTGAAAGTTTACATCACCAGATCTTCAGATAAGAAAATGCTACAGAGCCAGGCAAAGGAAAAAATACATTCACCACCCTCTCCATTCTTGTTCCTTCCCCTGCCCTACTAAACTATCCTGATGACTCCATAAATGCTCCAAATTTCTATGAATGTAGGCATGAGTTCCCCAAATCAGATAACCCAGGAATCAAGGCTCTGCAGTTTGTACACCATGCCCATTTGCCATTTATTTCTATTAAGTATGATTTTGAAGTCCCTTCTTTTAAAGGAAGACCAGCATGGACAAAGGGCTGAGGACCGCCTTTGGTCGAAGTATTTCCTGTCTTCCTATTTGGAGTAGTAAAGAATCAATAGAAAGAAACACCGGATGCTGGGCTCATAAATTATTTACCTTAATTTTTCAAGAAACAAAAATCGGACGTTTTTAAACAAAATTTATCAACATAGCTTTGGAGATCAGGATTTTACATAGAAAAACACAAAGGGAAAAATTGAAAGAGTTAAAAGAGTTAATTTTTGGAAAAGGAAAGATGCCTGACTTTATGATGAGACCCTTCTGGTGAGCCAGTCCAAGAGAATTTAGCCCTGAGAAATGAGCTTTTATAGTAGATAGCCTGGGGGCTCGCAACTTAGCTTGGGATTGTTTTACTGGTAAATTTAAATTTTCTTCCATTATTCAAAACATTCTAGCATGAGAAGTAGTTGCTATCAGTGATCTCTAGGCCTCATCTTATAAGAAACGGACCATACTTTGCCAGGCATGAGTCTATCTTTATGACAGCTAAGCAGAATGGAAGAGAAACTATTTTGTTCTTCAACTGAACTACAACCTTCTTGTGAACAACAGGCATATTTTATTCTAATTGTGTAGCTACCACAGAACATAAAATGGTGTCTGTCTTGGGTTTTCTAGTTGAGCTAAGAAACAGGACAAAGGTTATGCAAGGAGCCACTGGAGACCAAAGTGATTCTGTCTGTCCTACAGTCTTGAGATTAAACCTCCTGTATCTAACCAATCTATGATTCTTTAGATCCACACAGATGAGATGACTTATTTACTTCATGGATCCCTTGATTTTGAAACAGCTCATACTTGTGATTCAAAAAAAAGTCTTATTAGGAAGGTCCTGTTGCGCTGGTTTTATAGCTGAGGACACTATGGCTCTAAGGGGTTAAATATCATGCCAAAGACATACAGAGGATGTCCCTAGTCATGATCCAAATTCTCAAGAAAGAGGGTTGATCTTGAAGTAAAATTGTGGTTGGGAGGCCTATTCCACACTCCTGAGTTTTAATAATGCGGGAAGGAGATACTAATTGTACATCTAGGCAAAGGGTTTCATGGTAGCCTATAGGAGCAAAAGACACCTGTAAGCAACAATGACACTGCACTGCTCTTATTCCTCTAGGTGAGCACATAGATGCCTAACACTGTGGCCAAGAAACTCTGGCCTGTGGTAGCTGTCCAGGATCTGTCACAGCTACCATGGGCCCATGTACAGTCCCCTCAAGCTAATTGAGAAAGCATCAGCTGGGCTCAGGAGGGAGTGCCCAGCCTCAGACCACCTGGGGAACTGGGCCCTCTCACAAACTACCCTCAGAGGGGAGGGGGAAGTAAATGTGAACATTCAGACTTACAGCAACAAGGCTTTAATCAGAACCTGCTATTTCTGGTACATTTATGACCATAAGTGGAAGAAAACATTAATTTAAAAGTACCATCTAATCTCACATGCAAAGCCATACATGTGTTGTTACCAAAAAATGCCATGCAGAGTATAGGCATGGTGAAGACAAACTAGAGCTAGAGTGTGGAACGGGAACCGGGAAGGCTCACATGGAGCAGGCCTTCCTTCTACAACCATACACATTTGGCAAGTGAATGAGCACTTTATTATTCACCGGGCTCTGTATTAGATGCGTCGTGTCTGTAATCATCACTACCCCTCACAACACTGTGAGGAAAGTGCGTTAGTCAGGATCCAAGCAGGAAACCTCTAAATATTTATAACAGGGAAGATGGGATACAGAGAACTGGTAATCAGAGAACTGAAGACAGTGAATGGTTAATACAGGCAATGTAAGACTGAGAAGCCAAACCGGGAATGGTGAGGCACTCTCATATTGGCAGGATAAGGAAGAAGGTGGAATTTCTAAAGCCCATAGAGAACCACAGAGGAAAGACGGTTACTTCTGGAAATGCCATCCAAGGCAGTGAGACCGAGAGGGAAATCTCTCATTCTCTTACCCTTCATACCATCCAACCCCAGTCCCTCTCATTGGCCAGAAAGCAGAGAAATGCTGTTTGTAGGGTCGGCACCCTAAATATAGAGCAGAGCAGAAAACAGGCAGAAATCAGATGTGAGAACAGGCAGACCAAGGACAAGTTCTGGGCGATCATGATGCCCATATTACACGTGTAGAAACTGAGGCTCAGAGGGGCTGTGTGGTTTACCCAGGGATGCCTAATGAGACATTGAAGGATAAAGATTTCAGCCCAGTATTTGCCAGGCACTGTCCTAGATGCTTCCTGTCTCTAGCGATCATGACTCCTTACATCAGCCCTGGGAAGAAGTCTCAGTAGTCCACACCTTTTCCATGACATGATTTCTTTCTTGTGTGCTAGATCAAGCAACACAGAGGAAAGGTCCTCAGGCACCTGGGATACCCCTGGCTTCCAGGATCAGACTAAACCCCTGGCCTGTTCCAACCCTGCTCAGGGATAAAACATTAATCATTAATCCTTGGAAATAAGCAGACTGCTGTTTATTGCAGTTGGCTCAACAGTGACCTAATGGTGTTTTTCTGAGGGTCTTGGGATTTAGACTTCTATAGCTCACTTTGCTCTCCTGATTCTTATTCTGGTACCTGCAGCTTTGACTTCAGGGTCTGGCTTGGCCCACCAGGTCTGGCCTGTATTCACACTCTGAAGCCTGTGCAGCAGAGAGTATGGCACCTAGTAGATTTGATCAATTAATGAATATTATACTGGTTAAAATTGTCTAACTCCGTGTCTGCTGATTTTGATCTTAACTGTGTGGATGTCCTTTGTGGATAACACACTCTGATCTTAATTGTATCCTGGCTTCAGCCCCTTCCTGGCCCGCTGTGTTGAACATGTCAGTGTCTCTAATCCCCATTCCAGGTTCTATTCCTGGTTCTTGATATAATAAACAGTTTTCAAATTATGATATCCCAGGAAAATGCCATTTTCCAGGCTAAATTTTTAAAATTGAAGAATTGCCTAAAATCAGCCACTTTCTGTCTCTGTCGAACCTTGCACTGCATCTTGAATTAAGCTTGTATCAGGTAACCATTTGTTGCTAGACTGCTGATGTGCATAGTTTGCCCATTGTTTAAAGAAAAAGCCTCTTCTTTAAAAGCTTACATGCACTCTCTAAAATTGTTTTTTTATGAATATAATAAATTTGCTAAGAAAGAAGGCATGTGTTGCTATTTGAGAGAGACAGAAAGAGAGAGAAATGGAAAGGAAGAGAAAAAATCTGATGAAACCATAGAGAAAGACAAAATCAACTCTATTGAATTCTAGATTGCCATCTTGTCAGGAGTTTTGCAAGATTCCTTTGCCACTCTTTTAATTTTCATTACTTTCCATTTTCTTTGAATAAGCATAGAAGCAGGTTCTAATTTTACCAGAGGCTTTTCATCAAATCAGACTTTTATTCTCCCTAGGTTATCCTAGTCACAAAAACATCTCTCTTTTCAAAGCTTGCATAATATTAGCTAACTCTAGTGGGGGTACAGCTTCTTGAACCCACACAGTTAAGATGCAAACATTATTCTTTAACCTGACTTCAGTTATCTTTCATCACAGAGACTGACATTCTTAGAAGCCAGAATCTTCACAGAACCTCTGAGGTTTATGAAAAATTTCCTTAATCACTGGCTGTGCAGACATGAACTTTTTGAACTTAAAGCAAGTCATATCTCTGTTCAGTGTTTTGAGGAATCTCAGATGCTCGACTCTCCTTTTTTTAAGCTGGTTATGATGAAAACTTCTATATCCAAAGCAACCTTGTCCCAAGCAGGACTTGCCACTCCTTCCCTCTGGCACCGTGGTGAAGCGGCAGGTCACCACTTCGCACTAGGGCCATTGGGAGTACCTAATTGTATTGGTGCAAACTGGTGGAAGGTTTCTGTGGAGGACCAAATCCCAAAGAGCAGAGTGATGTAAATTCACAGACTTGGTGTCACCATCTTCTCTGTCAAAACATATCCTGGGTGATTTGTGCCATTATCCTAACCCCAACTCTAATGGTGAAGAGAAAAGGGCTACCAGGACGTATTGAGGCCTCTTTGCTCATGGACAGGTGTGATTTCTAAGATCCTCACTTTCTCAGTAATGAACAAATCTGTTTTCTTGTAGTTCCCTTGAGGGATGAGAATAGGCTTGTATTTAGACTTCTGCAGAATATAAACGTAGTTGGACACTTAGAGCCTGTAGTTGGCTTATACTCCATTGTTACTCTTTTAAAACACAGGTTGCAGAGCATCTATGAAACAAAGCTATTAATTGATACTTATCCATTGAGCATTTGCATTATGCTAATGCTGGTGGCTTCTAAATAGGTCCTAGGCATAGTCCTGATTATCAAGGTGTTTCTAGAATAGCATCAATAGAGATCTAATCAACCTGCCATCTGACAGACAAGCTCCATTCTAGACTTGATGCTTGCTAGCTGTGTGGATCTAGGTCTTTCAGGGATTTTTTTTCTTGGAACTTGGTTTTCTCACCTGAAAATGGACTACTGATGCATGAGATATTTGGAAGACTTTATTAAGATGATATAAATAAAGCATTTCTCACAGTGACTAGCATATATTAGGCCTTCAATAAATATCTGAGAACATTTGATGTGCAGGCATGAAAATACAGTATTTCCTTACCAGCTCTGTTAATGGGGAGGGCCAAAGTAGGGGCTTGGCTTATGAGGTCTTTGAGAGGTCAGAGCAGAAAGAGAAGTGCGATTATCTGGAATGATCAAGAAAGTTTTCAAGAGGATGAACTAGAACCTTGACAAAGGGTAGGATTTTAAGAAAGACAAATATAAAGAAAGGTGCAATCCAGGGAATTTCATTCTTCCAGTGACCCAGGCAAAAAGGAAAATGTGGGAACTCCAGGTGAATATGAGCAACAGTGAGGAAGTGATTGGCTGGGTTAGGGAGCGAGAAGGAGAGCTGTGAGACTGAGTCTAGAAAGGTGGTGGGGGACCAAGCTAAGATTCATTTTCTTTAAAGCAGAAGAGAGACTAGTGTTCAGGGACTTGGGTACATGGTAAATTAATCATAGGAGAAATGCAGGAAGACAAATCAGAGGTGTTAATCCAAAGAGCTTAGAGACGGACAGGCAGGTGAGCTACCACTGGGAGAGTCAGGGTGTCACAATATGAATAGAGGGACAGGGAATAAAAAGAATATATGGGCATGTAATACTCAGAAAAATGGATAAATCTTACATTCTGATTAAATAGGAGTAAAAGGAAAGAGAAAGGGCTCACAGCTGATTCTGATTCTTTGTTCTTGTATAACAGAGAAATAGTAGCCACTTTAGCATGAATAGGAATGTCAGGAGGAAGAGCTGACTTTGTAAAGGAGAAGACACAAAAAAATAGGTGGTACTTTGCCCACCATTTACTTTCAGGTGTCCCTTAAGAGTCTGGAATGAAGTGAGAAACACAGCTTCAGTGAATTCCAACTGGATTGTATAACATATTTGGAATATGAAGCATAATGTAGCATCTTTTCTACCCATGGCAGGGAGGGCTTTTTGCCAAGCAATGCTGGAACAGCACATCTATTTTGCTGGGCTGAGTCACTGTGCCATCAGAAGCGGTTCTAATCTCAGCTCTGTATGATGGTTGTGGAAAAGTTTACTTCCATTTTTTCCTGCATCTCAGAATTTTTTTTTCCTCTCTCTCTAAAAGGAATGTAATGACATCAACTTGTCCTCCACTGCCACCACAACACATTTAGTGAGAAGTTTGCATATTTACTGAGAATGTATTCAGGGCTCCTTTCTGGGTTGCCCCTTCCCAGTGTTCCCAGAGGGCACTGTTGATGCTTCTGTGGCAGGAAGCATCACTGAGCTGGGCAAGTTTTACTGATGTGTCTGTCTCCCCCAGGAGACTATGGGCTTTCCAAGTCTGAAACTAGACTTCTTCAAAATAATCCTCTTGTTTAGCACATAGAAAGTGAAAGAATGAATTAACAAGTAAAATGTGTATCTCATGTGTCTGTGGGATGGGCACCTCCTTGGTTAAAAAAAAAAGTCTGGCTTCTCTTTGATGAGCTCAGCTTCTCTGTGAAAGAAGCAAGAGGCAACTGAAAATGGTTGACTCCTCCTGATATTTCCTTGATTCTTAATTTTGAATATGGTAGCTTCTCAGTTAAGGGAAAGGATATAACATTGATGAATTTCAGTAATACCATCATAAAGGCCAAGCCCAAGAAATCGGACTTGAGCTAGAGGAGTAGCAGGTTAAGTACTAATGACATAGCAAAAGGCTAAGTCAACATGCCCAGAATGTCAAAGCACTTAATGCATTAACTGTCTTCTTCTATTGACACTTGCATCTACATGACAGGGACATTGGGGCATTTGTGGGAAACCCAAATATATATTTTCAAGTGGCTGCTTATGTTTGTTGAATATGATGCTATGTGGACTTTTTCGAGTGGAAATGAGTGGGAAGAAGAAAAATGGATCACGTAAACATTTCTTGGTCATTCATTTTGAAAAACACTTATGGAATTTTTACATATCACCTTGTTTTTTGCTTTTGTTTTAGATTAAGACTGGTCTTTAACAATGAATTAATGTACTAATTGTTTTAGCTTTCTCAACTTTCAGTACTCTGTTCTTGCATTTCTTAGGCAAGTACTTGGGATGAACTAGAAATTTTGTAACATGCTGGAAAGAAAATTAATAATAACACATCTTTTGCTGTTTTCTATTTGATAATGGGTCAGACAAAGATAATTTACAAATTGAGTAAAGAAACCAAATTCAATATTTGTGAGTTGGAGCCTGAAAAGATAATAATTGCATCATAAAATACCTAAAACATCTCAGCATTCCCATGGCTGTGGAAAGCAGCAACTTATAAAACTCAAGCTCATGATCTCTTCTTAGTTCTGCTTTATGTTTAACTACAAATATAAATATATTAATTGCAGAAATTGCAATGAGACTTAGAGAAATAGCCAACAATAACATTCTTTGGCATCATTTTAATGCTTCATTCTATTGGCACTATTTTCGGAATTTGGGTCCTGATTCTTGTGTACCTGCTCCATATCAACAGTAAGGATTCTCTGCCAGCAAATTTTTACATGAAATCCCATTTTCAGGTAGCTGTGCTCTTTGGAGAAGGGGTCTTAAAGATATTTGAAATCCCTAAGCGCACACTGAGCCAAGGCTCTCTTTCTCTCCACCGCACCCCAACCTTGACACTAAAGCATGTTCAGAAGGAACATATTAGCAAATTGGGAATGGTATGATGTGTCAGAATGTTTTACTTTCCCTGTCTAATTGTTGGTTTAGGACTAGAGGAAGAACAGTCCAGGAGAAGAAAAAGAAATAAACAGTGAAGGTTCTCCCTATGCTGCCTGTGATCTGATAGTGAGAACTGAATGCATGATTAATCCACTGGATATCCTACTTGACTCTATGCTATATAGTTTGGGATACTGAGGACCTACAGCATACAAAGCCAAGAAAGCGTGTGTACTCCATATGCAATTAACTGTAGCACATAAGAATACATGACTGTTGCCTTACAAGTCTCCAAATTGCCATAGCTGTTTATATTAGAATTTATATCAGCCAGGTTTCAAGGGGTACACAGAAAATGCTCAAAATATTTTAAGCAGAATAAATTTAATACAGGGAACTGGGTTCTTAAAAACTGATGGAAGAATTGGGAGCTGAGGTTCTAGGCCGAGCTGTCAGGAATATCTCCTAGAATGACTTGGACCCTCTAAAGGAAATATTCCCTCTAAGGCTGCCAGTGGAGCTAGAAGCGGGACTGGAATTAAGGAGCTGGTACATCCACTATTAACACCCTGAGTGCCTGTCAGCACATTTAGGAAACTGAAAAATTGACAAGGAATTCCACCATAGAGGACCCTCATCTCTTCAGAGCTCTGTCTCCCTGTGGAAACAGCCAAAGGGGCAAGGAGGTAGCCTCCACCTCATTCCACCCTTCAAAGTCATGTAGGTATAAATGCGGCTAAATTTAACTCACATTCAACTCTAGCTGCAAGGAAACTGGGAAGATAGATTTAGTTTTCTAATCTCTTCAATTAGAAAAAAGATCGAATGAAAACTGAGTGGGTAAATCATTGTATTTTCCAGAGAATTGGAGACTAGCACCTATTTGCAGCCTTTTATGTTTAGACAATGTCCCAGAAACTTTAGCTGCAATACTTTAATTATATTTAATAAGAGATGGTGTTTGACTTAAGCCTAGGAGGATGAGTGGATGGTTTACGAAGAAGTTTAGGATATAGCAAGGAGGATAAACCAGCAGTAGGAGGATGTATTACTGCTCCAAATAGAGGCATGATAGGAAAGGATGCGTTTGGAGGTTGGGTTGCAGCTTCTGAAGCCAGGACCAGGTCAGAGAAGAGGAATTTGGGTACATTAGCAGTGATGGTGGTTGGGGTACAAGACTTCCCTTATAAATATCAAACCCACCAGGAGGATTAGAGAAGCTAAGTGTAGAACATTCATCTCTCCACTATTGCAAAAAGTTGCTTCTCCATTAAGCTCCAGCTCAAGGCTTTTGTAATCAAAAATTTACCAATAACTTGCCAAGATCATCTTCTCTTACCTCTTAATTCCTCTAACATTGATAATGTCGCTACCAAACATTTAGTACTCTTCTTAATAGTCAGTTCTTATGTAATGTACTGGTGTTCCTCACAATGGATTTCTAGGAAGGATACATAACAGCCATTCTTTTGTCCCCCTCATCTCTATCCCATTCTAGGCACCTGTGCTTCTTTAGCAAAGGGGAGTTTTAATACACTTAATTTGTCTTTGTATTGAAAATAGAGTTTCTTCTATTTTTTTTCTCCACCCGTAATGTGTTTGCCCTTTTTGATGACTTCTCCAATGCCACCAGGCTCTCTGGTCCCCTCAAAGTGTTCCCTTTGCCTTTACTTGCTATCCCACTTGTTGTAGTTTCTTTGTATTTATCTTTACCTCAAGCCAGTTACTACCCTGCTTTCTCTGTTTGCCTTCCCCACCCCAGTTCACATTATCTTACTTTGGCTCTGTTCCAACCACGTCTATATTTTTATGCTTTTTCCCGTTTGTCTCCTTAATTGAGGTTCCTAGTTTTGTTTGTTTCTGCCTCTACATCTGCCACCCTCTGTGCTTTTTCTTGTTTATTTCACTCTATATACATTTACTGTCTTCATTTTTATCTTTTCCTCTGGGCAATTCACTCATTCTTTCCCACTCTGTACTGTGCTCTTCACCCATCCCTGATATATTACCTTGCTTTTTATCTATCCCTGTCCACATAAAGCCTCTCACCCCTTCCAGGACAGAGAGCAAGACCAACATGAGACTTCACTTTTTACCCACCTGCTTCTGTAACATCAGGGGCTCAGGAACTCTGTCAAATACAAAGTTCCCAGCACCCATCACCTATATGGCCATGCCTATCTCACTGCTGGCCTTTGTTAGGGTAACATGGCATAGAAACAATTGGTTTTGAAGTTCAACCCAGATTTTAACAAAGGGACTCAATATAGGACTGTCCTGTCTATGACCTGTTAGTTTTCATGGCCTGCCAGCTGCTTCAGGAGATGTTTTCAGAGGACAAATTTGTCTCTAGTGCTATGCTGTCTGGAAGGTATACACACACACACCCACACACACGCAAACACACACATGGAACTTCACTCTAACATATGTGTGTGTTCGTGTATGTATATATATACACACATATATATACATATTTATATGCATGAGTTATATATAAATATATGTATCTAAAGTATCCCCCCCTCTCCCCCCCCCCTCCGGGGTCCCCCTCCTGTCCCCCCTCCCCCCCCCGTGGGGCTCTCCCCCCCCGTTTACCCCCCTCTCCTTTTTCCTTTTTCATTTTTATTCTATTTATATATACATTTTTTCATATATACATTTTATACATCATTTTCTCTTTTTCTACATAAAATATGTATTATAATATCCATAATACATACATATTTTATATACACAATATACACACATATATAATGTGTATATATGCATTATCTACATAGTGCTCATGTGTATTTTATACATACATAGAAGTTGAAATTTTGGTCATCGAGTTAAGTATTTAGTAAGGGCCTTATAATAAGAAAAAGAAATAGTCTCTATCAAATTCATGAGTCATGATTTAGAGAATAAAACTAACAATGCTCTGAAACTGTATCCCGCTTTGAAAATATTTATGCCATCTCACATTTAATGATTTTATCTCTACCCACTGACTCTTTTAGTGTTGATTGTTTCTTTAGACGTTTTCTCTAACCTCGTAAAATAGTTCTGAGAAGTGAGAAAAGGAGTAGAGGGACCATGAGGGAGGCAGGTTGCATCATCCGGTTTCAAGGTAGAGAAATGAGAGCAGGACCTGGTGGAAATGCTAACTGAACTTGCTCCATCAAGCAACCAAGAAGCAGATGCCTAACCAGCATCCCTCCTTCAACCCCTCTCACTTCACTTTACATTTGTATTTCTTACCTCATTTTAGGGATCCTCCAAACTCAGAAATATAAACCTCAGAATCCATGTTAATCACTAAGCATTCAAGCTGGAATTACAAGTCATATTTTTCATATTTAGTTAAAAAAATCTGATTCCAGAAGTCAATATCATAAAAATGAATGCATTAGATGTAATGGATTGAATTATCTTTTAAATGAATACTCATATGTAGATATTCAGAGAAATATGAGTAGAGGCAAAAGGCATTTATTGAATCCCAATGATTTTTAATACCACAGACATTATACACACCAGGGATTTGACAGGAATTTTTAAACTGCATATTAAATATATTTTCTTTACAAATTAACATTAGCAATAATTATAAAATAATTTATCACCAGAACAACTCCCCTGAAGTTTAGAATTTGAATGTATACTTTACCTCTCCAGATTTGTAAACACAAACACTTTATGCCTACATTTGGAAAGTATTAATGTTAAAGGACTTATTTTGGATTGATGGAGATGTCAGATCCCACATGGTAATTGTAAAACTCAGTCGAAATAGAAGAAATATAAATTAATTTATAAACTTTTTTTTGAGACAGAGTCGTGTTCTGTTGCCCAGGTTGGAGTGCAGTGGCATGATCTTAGCTCACTGCAACCTCCACCTCCCGGGTTCAAGCATTCTCCTGCTTCAGCCTCCTGAGTAGCTGGGACCACAGGTTTGTGTCACCATGCCTGGTGAATTTTTTGTATTTTTAGTAGAGACAGGGTTTTGCCATGTTGGCCAGGCTGGTCTCAAACTCCTGACCTCAAGCAATCCTCCGTCCTCGGCCTCCCAAAGTGCTGGGAAAACAGGCATGAGCCACTGTGCCGGGTCAATTAGTTTATAAACTACCAAAATGCAAGTGGCACCAAAAGTTGTCCCTTCCTGCTCACTTCCCTGACAGGAGCTCCTCTCTGACCAGATGGTAGGAAAGTGATTAAAGAATAACCCTAGTGAAAAGATTCACTGCAAAATAATGTTTGGCTTGCAGAATTTCCAGATCAATACAGAAAACACCACAAGCTCAACTAACTGGTGAAACAGAAGTGAATCTACAAAAGATCTTACTTTGCAGACACTTTTTTCTGCTCTTAGAGGAACCCAGCCTGGCTGCGGGCAGACCTGTCTCAGCTGAGTCTTCATTCCTGTCCTACACTGGCCCACCCCAGGGATTCCACTGTCCTCCTGTCAGAAACTGCAATGGCTTCCCGGCACCAGTCAGCCCCTGCTTTTCCTCAGCAAAGTTGATCGGATTTTGCTCATATGTATTAACTGGGCATATTATTACATTCAAAGAAAGACATGATCTCAATTTGGCTACATATTCAGAGTGCCAGTCCCTGTTGTCCTGCCTAAGACTCTTAACTGCATACATTTAAACACTGGTTGGAGAATTATTTCAATTCAGATTGAAAAGAAACAGCACTGGCCTTGGTTATTTTGGCATACAATTCTCCAATATGACTCTGTTTTCTAAGCAGACATTAATGATTCTAAAACTAATATTCATTGTTTGAAGAGGCACAGCGGCCTTGGCATTTACTTAACCTTTTGTCTCATGTATGAGACTGAGTCAGCCTAAATCCTCTTCTTAATTAATATCTTTTCTTTTTATGGCCAACGTTATTTATTGAACAATTTGCATGTAACAATTAGAGCCACGAGAGCTTAAGAAAACTCTTGCTGCTCAGAAGTCCACCTGTTCAGATTTTTATTTATTTAGTTTTTAAGGTTATTCAGATTATATAAACTCAGGGAAAGCTTGGCTAAAGTCATAGGGAATACATTAGGGCAGATATATCTTATGTAGGTGATCCCACCTGCTGGAACCCAAAAGAAAAGAAGAAAAAGATTTCTTCTATTTAAAAATGATGTGATTTATTTAAGCAAAGAGTATGGATTTATTTTGTGCTAGATATCTGCAGAAAACTTGCATTAATGTTGGCCATTGTGTGTAGGGATGAGGCATAGCTCTAAATAAATCAGCTCAAGGAATAAGGTGTTATATGTGAAGTTATTTCTTTTAAAATATCATGAGAAATGAAAGTCATAAAATGTTAAAAATAAAAAATAACTTTATCAATGGTCCTAAAACACCCCAAAAAGTGAACCACTATTGACCA
Organism: Ateles fusciceps; assembly: GCA_036589455.1. NCBI lineage: Eukaryota > Metazoa > Chordata > Mammalia > Primates > Atelidae > Ateles > Ateles fusciceps. The sequence continues at coordinate 28,062,993 of JAZHEH010003205.1, read as the reverse complement.
TCTTTTCTCAAACTTCTGTCCACATGAATTCATAAATTTGGTGTAATTTTAATCATAGTACAGAACAGCATTTATATATATATCAAGTCCTTCACTTTTGTTAACATATTGTTTCAATTTATTATATTGAAGATCTGCATAATATTCAAGTAATTAGATGTGCTCAATAATTTAATTAATACCATATTGTGGCATTACATTCTTTATAACATTTTTATGTAATATAATATTGCAGTAAACATCTTGAGGAATATAGCTGGTTCCTTTTTTTTTTGCCATGTAAGTAGAATTACTGGGCAAAATAGCATGATATTTTCTGCTTCTTGGCAATAATATTTAATAATATATCACAGTGCATTTTGGTTCTAGCAAAGTATGGGTATATTGGTTTGACCACCTTGCTGGAGATACATATTATCTGTATTTTTCAAGTTATGTTAAATAGACATGTATAAAATTTTCTTGATAACATAGAGTTGACTCCCCCAAATCCAGTATTTATTACTTCAAATTACATTATTCAGAATTTTGCTTAATTAGCTCATTGGGCAAAACCAAATATTTTAAATCATTCAGGAGCTTTCAAGACCTAGAGTTTATTATTAAATTACTAAATGCCAATAATTTTTATATAATACTCCATGTGGAAATGTGGAAGACACAGAAGATGCTTCTGAAGGTGTATTGATGCACTTTTTTAATCAGCACTTAGCATGAACTTACTGTGTACTGTATGATTATTTCTCTTTCTGAAAGGGAACCAGAGGGTGCAAACTCTTTATTTGAGGGCCCTAGTGCCTCAAGGTTATACTCTAGAAAATGTAATTCTTTCCTTTCCCAACTGGCATTTCAAAGATATTTCAAGTACTCATATTACCAGATATTAAGCACTTCAGCAAGAAATTATCTAAATTTCCCAATTTGCTCCTTAAAGACTTCTTGCAGACTCTTTTTCAAATTTGCCTGTGGAGTGCACATTTTCTTGTGCACAATGCTGAATTTACTTAGATAGTAGAAACCTTCCTGGGTGATTCTGATTCTCTCAAAACATGACAGATAAGATGGCCAGTTCATAACAGGGCACGGTAGATTTTTCTGGAGAAAGTAACTTCCAGAAAAAGGAAAGGCTAAAGGTCTAATTAGAGATAGAAATTGTTTTTTAACATATTAGTTAGTAGTAAAAAAATAAGTGAATGCTTTTTTGTGTCCGTAATGCTTCAGGGAACACACTTGAACATGTCTCTTTATAGTACGAGACTACTTCTCCAAGGTATGTATCTGGAAATGATATTATTGGGTGGTAGGAAATGGACATCTTCAACATTTTTCATCATTGCCAAATTTTTCTCCAAATTTTTTTTTTAACAATTTAACACCTCCATCAATAAGGCATAGAAATTTCCACATTCTTACATTGTCAAGAACCCTTTGTGATAAGATTTCAATTTCTAAAACTTGTAAAATGGTAAGGAGTAGTTGTTTTAATGTGTATTCTCTAATCACTAATGAAATAGAGCAGTTTAACAACAACAAAAAGAAAGGGAAGCCCTAATGACCAATAGAAAGAATAAGTTCTGACAGTTGATAGAATAGTAGGGTGCCTACAGTTAATAATAACTTGTTGAGTATTTCAAAACAGCAGAAGAAAATATTTGAAATGTTCCCAGCACAAAAAATGATAAATGTTTGAGGTGAAGAATAACCTAAATGCCTTGATTTGATCATTATACTTTATATGCATGTATCAAAATATTACATGTACTCTATAAATATGTGTACTTATTTAAAAATTTAAAAAAAGATTCATCTACTAAAGTCATCTCACTACAAATCAACTGCACCAAATGGTCATTCAGCCAACACAGCCCCACTCCTCAAGATTTTAGATGACATTTCTGTCTTAAAATAATGAAGATCGACCTGCAAAGATTGTTGGATTATCTGTTACTATGCAATGTCCTAGTTATCATTTAGTACTTTATTAAAGGTTAGTTGAGATTAAAGTAATATGATGAATGGGTTGAGATGGGACATTACCTGGAAGAAAGGAAAATACATTGATTTTAACTAGATGGTGGTATGTATCTTCGGAAAGGAATTATATTTTACAATAATAGAAGTAGAGTAATTGTTATTTATGTAACACCTATAATCAGACACTATGCTACATATTTTTGTATACAGTTGACCCTTGAACAACATGGTAATTGGGGCACTGGCTCCACATACAGTTGAAAATCCACATGCAATTCTTGACTTCCTTAAAACTTAACTGCTAATATCCTACTGTTGACCTGAAGCCTTACAATCAACTAACATGTATTTTGTATGTTATATGGATTATGTACTGTACTCTTACAATAAGGTAAACTAGAGAAAAGAAAATATTATTAAGAAAATCATAAAACAAAATATATTTACTGCTCATTAAGTGGAAGTGGATCACCATAAAGTTCTTCATTCTCTTTTTTTTTTTTTTTTTTTTTTTTTTGAGATGGATTCTTGCTCTGTTGCCCAGGCTGCAGTGCAGTGGTACGACCTTGGCTCACTGCAACCTCCACCTCCCAGGATCAAGTGATTCTCCTGCCTCAGCCTCCTGAGTAGCTGAGATTACAGGCATGTGCCACCATGCCCAGCTAATTTTTGTATTTTTTGGTAGAGATGGAGTTTCGCCATGTTGGTCAGGCTAGTCTTGAACTCCCAACCTCATGATCTTCCTACCTCAGACTCCCAAAGTGCTGGGATTACTGGTGTGAGCCACCGCGCCTGGCCTCCAGCTCTTCATTCAGCTCTTCATTCTTCTTGTTTTCACATTAAGCAGGCTGAGGAGATAGAGGAAAAGGAGGGGTTGGTCTTGCTGTCTGAGGAATGGCAGGGAAGGAAGAAAATTTGCATATAAGTGGACCCACAAAGTTCAAATCCATGTTGTTCAAGGGTCAACTGTACATATGTTTCCTTTATTTTCATACAAAAAATACTGAAATAGGTATTATCTCCATTTAGCACATTAGAAAACAATATTTAAATTCACAAAAGAGTTCAACAAGAAAGACGAAAACTCAATTTTTAAAAATGGACAAAAGATTAGAACACAGACTTTACCAAAGAAGATACCTGGTAGACAAATAAGCACATGCAAAGGTACTCGACATTATTAGTCATTAGCAAAATGCAAGTAAAAACCATGATGAGATACCATTACATATTAATTAGAGTGGCTTAAATTAAAATAACTGATGATGTCAACAAGGATGCGGAAGAATCTCATTCATTGTGGTGAGAAAGCAAAATGGTAGAATCATTTAAAAAAACTCTTTGGCAGTTTCTTGTAAGTATAAGTTCAACATATACTTACCACATTTTCTGGAAATCTCACTCGCAGGTATTTGCCCACTGAAAATACAAGCCCACATAATGGACAAGATCTGTACACAAATACTTTTGCAGCAGCTTTATCTACAGTCACCAAAATCGAAAACAATTCAAAAGTCCATCAACTGGATAATGTATAAATAAATAAAATACTACTCAGTGATAAAAAGGTGTGAATATATGAAACAACTAGGATGGATCCGAAAGCATTGTGCTAAGTGAAAGAAAACAGACTCAAAAGGTTATATTTTGTATGATTTCATTTATATGCTATTTTGGAAAAGGCAAAACTTCAGGGACAAACATCAGACCACTGGTTGCCAGGGGCTGGGGGTCTGAGGAAGGCATTGACTACAGAGAATCAGCAGGGAACTTTCTGGGATGATGGAAACATTTTGTATATTGATTGAAGTGATGGTTATATGTCTGTATACATTTATCAAAACTCCTCAAGCTGTACATTTTAAAAAGGTACACGTTACTGTTTGTACATTATACCTTTAATAAATCTGACAAAAATATAGTTCCGTATAATAATGTTTTTAATATTTTTACTTTATCTGGATATTCCTACTGTCTTGTAAGAGAGCCTGACACATAGAAGGCATCAAACAAAGTTACGTTAAGTAGTTTCTTAAGAATTAGGAAGAAAGATGACATTTGACAATGACAATAGCATATTTTACCTATTAATCATTTTTCTTTAAAAGTTTTATTGTGATAAGAACAGTTAACATGAGATCTGTGCTTTTAACAAGTTTTCTGTTTAAAATATAATATCATTAACTACAGACATTCCAGTTTTCTTTAGAATAGTCCAGCCATGATCACTCATGCTTGGCACCATTTCTGTAAAGCACACACTTATGCAAGTGATATTTCTGTGAAGCTGACCCATGAGTAATTTCTGAGTAGGTATTAAAACACCCTCACGTCTCCAAGTCTAATATATTAATAAATGTGCTGTTTTCAATAAGACATCTAAATTTGCATGCACCATCCTACTTGTTATGTTCAGTACTCAATTTTTTAATGTTTCTTGGACACTAGCCAGTAAGTCTGAGTCCCTAGTTAGTTCATCTATTACTTTCTCGCCACAATAGATTTGGGTCTCTGCCAAGAAATGGACTAATATTGCATACAAAAATTGTATAATGCATTTCCTGATCTTCTGATATGTCCTTTCCCAGTGAGTGGGGAGTACACACACACACACACACACACACACACACACACACACACACACCCATCTATACACAAAATCTATCCAAGTTAGGAAAACATTTTTTATTGTCATTATTAATATCAAGTGCCTTCTACAATCCAAGTGTTTGTTTGACCATTTACATGATTCTCTCACCCTGTGGACTGGAAGGGAACAATGAGTTGTAAAATCCGATAATGATCAAAGATGATGCCTCTATGTGAAAAAAAAAGGAGTCAGAATTGTAGGAGCCCTCATTTCCACAGGAAAAGCACATTTTCTGCATTTGATTTGGCACATTCTCTGTGTCTTAATTTCAATGATTCCAAAATGAGATGCTCTTAAAGAAGGAAAAGGTTCTGTATTGGAGAGGGGGCATTTTCCTCCCCCCACCTTCTTTTCCCTTAAAACATAAGCACAGAACTAATGAATGCTATTAAAGGTACTTGTAGAAATGATTCTGATTTGTATCTGATGACTAACTAACCTATTATTGCACTTCTTGGGCAGAGATTAATGGGAAATTCTTAAAGAATAAAGACTCTAACAAGCCTTAGAAATATGTGTGGGCCCAGACTGTACCACGTGACCTCAGAAAGCCGAACCCTGGCTGTTAATATCCTTGACTAATGAACCAAGGCTACAGTCCGTGCTAGCAAAGTGTCAAGAAATAAGTAACCAGAGAGGTGACCTTTTAACATGCTTCTAAATGTAATTTTTAGCAGAACAGTGTCAATAAGTTCAAAATCCCATATGCTTTTGATCTGATATGGAAGTACAATGCATCAATATTAGACAGCAAAAGGGAAAGAAAGAAGAAAGCTAGAGGAAAATGGACAAAAAGAATCCACAAGAATAATCTCCAACTAAGACTCCAAATACCTTTTTTTTTACATAGGTAAGAATATAAAAAGTTCTGATTCACTATTGCAACATTATCATCATCGTGATAAAATAAGTAATTAATTGTAATAGTTTCAGACTATTCCTATTAATTCCTTTGATAATTATTTTCTTTGCATAGGTTTGAGATATAATGCATGAACTAGCAACCCATCCTCTTTCAGATCCTGGGTTTTCCATTATTAAATTTAATCTTAGAACATAAACTCTCATGTCCATTCGATCTAGGGTCATTTCCCAACCCAGGCACAGTGTCACTAGGTATATTGCTTAAGTTCTATAGAATCTCAGTCCTTTCATCTATAAAATGAGGATATTCATTGGATTTTTACTGGATCACTATAAAAATTAAATGGAAAAGTGAATCTAAAGATTTTAGCACAATACTTGATAAGTCAAAAGAGTTTTAAAGTGTTAGCTATTAGCAGAGAGACCACTAATATTATTGTTATTGCTGATATAATTACTTGGATTTCTTCTACCCCTTTTAATGCATATTATTTCCACCTTTCCAAGTAGAGAGCCACTACTTCCATAGAGAGTGTGCAGCAGCCCTCTTTGTGCTTTTTGCAGAGCTCGCCACAGCGCCTCCTACTGGGTGGCTGAGAATGTGAAAAAGTGAATGAACACTGTGCATCTCATGATTGTATTTCCTCATATCAAACAGTCACTTAATATAGTCACTAACTTACAATAACAAAAAAATAAAGAAGACAGGCACTATTGGAGAAATGTACTCTTTTTTTATTCTGTCTTTTTAATCTTTTTTTTTTTTTTTTTTGAAATAGAATATCACCCCAGGCTGGAGTGCAGTAGTACAATCTCAGCTCACCGCAACCTCAGCCTCCTGGGTTCAAGCAATTCTCTTGCCTCAGCCTCCCGAGTAGCTGGGACTACAGGCGCATGTCACCATGCCCAGCAAATTTTTGTATTTTTAGTAGAGACGAGGTTTCTCCATTTTTGGCCAGGCTAGTCTCAAACTCCTGAGCTCAAGTGATCCACCCGCCTTGGTCTCACAAAGTGCTGGGATTACGGACGTGAGCCACTGCACCCAGCCTGTCTTTATAATCATTGATAATCTCATTATTTAGGTTTATTTGAGTTTTAACAAACTTGTGTTTAGGATAATACAATCTGTCTAAAAAAAACTGTCAGACAGGCAAGGAAATTTCTGTCCTTGAGCAACAGCAAAATTCTGCCTTTCCAAATAGCTGATCTCAATTTTTGAGGCATTTTGCATTCTATATTTTCTAAATTCATGACTCTTTTTCCTTCAGCTCCACTTGGGAAAGCAAATGTTCATGGCTGTCCTCTATTGGGCCAGTTCCTGAACTCAGTCCTCACTCTCAAGGGGCTCACTGCCTAGCAGTAGGGGGGAATTATAATACAATATAGTAAGTACTAAGGCAGAGAAGCTAACGTTTCCTCATTAGGAAAAAGATAGTGAACAGTAGCATCTATTCATTCATTTACTCAGAATAGCACCCTGAGTGGCCAAACAGTGCCATTGTGAAGAGCAAGGACTCAGGATGCAGACTACCTATGTTTACATCCTGGCTGGGGTCCTGGCCAGATATGTGTCCTGGCAGGCCATATCGCCTTGTTATCCTGACCTGTATAGTGGAGATAATATAACTTTCCTTATGGGTTTGATATTAAGTTTAAATAAGTTAAGTTTGGCAAGTGTTTGGAATAGTGCCTGGTATATGATCAGCATCATAGAAATTTGTGTTAAATAAAGAAAAAATCTATCACTTCCTGCACAATCCTTCATTCAACCCACACAGAGATTCCCAACCTCAAAAAGTTAATAGTCTTCTAAGGTGAGGGTGGGGAGACAGGCAAAAACAACATATATAGGATGCTATAAGATGACAAGTGCTTTGGAAACAAAAGGATGCAGAGTAGGATAAGGGGATGAGGGATGTGGGGATGGGGCATGACATAGTGAGTCAGGCTGGGCTCACTGAGAAGAAGACTTTGGAAAGAAGAGTGGGAAGAGATGCAGGAGAGGATCAAGCAGATGTGGGTTGTATTTGGGAGAGAGTGGGACAGGGGGGAGCCCACTTTAGGGCTATTGCTCTGGTTCTGAGAAGAGTTCATATTCTGAACATATTATGAAGGTACAGCTCATGTTATTTCCTGATGGACTGGCTATAGGATGTTAGATAAAGAGAGGATCTCAGACTGACTTCAAAATTAAATTGGGTTGGTGATCCCTGGAACCAAGAGGCCAATAAAGCACAGGACTCCAACCAAACAAACAGGCAGGGGAAGTCCTTTAGTATCCAGAAGTTGAGAGTGGCTATACCTAGAAGTAAGATGGGGAAAGAGCAGAATAGAAGCCCAGAGAAGCAGGAAAGAGCCATATCATAATAAATCTTACATGTGGTGCTCAGCAACCTCAGTTGTGCAGGCAGAGGGAGGTGCTGAAGGTCTAGACTGACTGTGGGCTGGGGATAACCTTGTACTTGTAGGAGAATGCCTTCCATCAGGGTGAGACCCTGGGGCTAGCAGAATGATGGGAAGTAGGGGAGGCTGCAATGGTTCTCTTCATACTTGAACTAAGGGGGAGGCAGCCAGGAAGCAGTGCTATAGGGATTGAGTTTCTACTGCTAGAGAATTGACAAACAGTAACCATTTGGGTTGCAGGCCTGGAGAGGGGTGAGAAAGGTAGAAGTGAAAGAAAGCAAAATAGGAAACACAAGACAAGAAGCAGATTGAGGACATTAGAAAGCCCAAGTGCCTTAATTTCTTTTTTTCCGCTACATTTTTCCTTTTTCAACTCCATCTGGTTCTTCCTCCAATTTTAGAAGCCCTGGGCAGCTGAGCTTGGAGTTTAAGGGATCCTTTCAGATTCTCAATTTTTACTCAGAGAAATCCTCTACCAAACTCTCAGGCTTCAAGAGCTCCTCACCATGCAGGCACCATGACGAATGAAAGGGCTCTTTTCTTTTGGAATACTTTATAAGTGGTATAATTGTTGGGATGTGAGGGAAAGGAGACAAAGGGAAAAGGAGAAAAAACAAAACACTTTCCAGAATTTCCCAAGAAATAAGACAAGAGGAACTCTCAGAGCATCACTTAGGAGAACAAGATTTTATGCATTGTTCCTTAATTCCATGTTAGCAAAGTTTGCAGTCCAGAGCTTAACCTGTGACAATTCTGGGTGGGCTGGTCTAGCCTGAGGCAGAAGCCAGTCCTGCAGGGTCTACTGAAACAAATTATTAAAATCATAAGAGAAAAATTGGATTCAAAGGAGTTTGTTTCTCAAGAACTAGAGCACCTATAAATGAATTTTGTTAGCTCTATAGTCAGGGTGAGTGGTGGGAAGACAGTGGGGGAGAAAAAGATATTTTCCATGTCTCTTTACAAAACTCATAAATAAATAGTTTCAGAAAAGACTCAAAGAGTTCTCACTCATCCCTTTTAAAGTGTTCGCTGATAGAAGCCAACAAAATTAAGAACTACCAACCTTCAATGCTACTTTTGAATTTAACAAAAAAATTCTCAATGACTAAGGATCCTTCAAGGCCCCAAGGAATCTTCCTTGGAGTAGGTCTTCAAAGATGTGGAACTATTTTCAGCCAAGTATTTTTCTTTGGATTTTCAAAGAGCACAAAAAGAGACTAATCAGCCTAGATCAGGATCATTATCTTGATCATCTTCCATTATCATGATTAACAATCATTGAGCTGTACTATTTGAAGCTGTGTTGAATGCTTTCCAAGATTGCCTCACTGTTATCAAATCCATGTTACTGAGGAAGAAACTGAGTTTTAGAATTTCAGAATAAACTTGATCAACATTTCACAGTGGACAACCAACATTTATTGAGAAACTATTTATCAGCCAAGATGGGCCCAGAAGCTTTCAAACCTCTCAGATTGCTTTTGTTTTTCCTGTTTTAGATATGAGAAAACTGATGCTCTAAGTGGCTCAATAACTTGTCCAAGGTCATCCCATTTGTCATGTAAGTGCCCCAATTGTTCTTAATTTTAAATCAAACATAATTTCTCTTGGGACTATAGAAGAACAGTCTTCCATACTGCAAACACCTCCAAACAAAGTATTCATAATCATTTTAAAGGTGAGAAGGTAAAGTAACTAAATGTAATAGCAAGCTTAACCACAGACCTGCATGAAATATGGAAGACTGTTCTTATCCCAATTCCCAATAGCCGTTTGCTGCTTTTCTTCCCTTTCAGTTCAGGTTGTAAGTGACAATCCCTGGATAGGCCATTACCTATCCCTTTGGCCTAAATTAATTATTGAAATTTCATAGTGTAATGATGGTCATATTGACTGACCCACTTTTGACCTACAAGATTTAATTGAAAGTCTGCCAAGGAGGGTAATACTCCTGAGACAAAAATGTAAAACTTCACAATGTTAAAAAGAACTGTCATTCTTCTGTCTGGAAAGCAGAAATAAAGCCTGGAGCTGTAGCAGCCACTTTATACTCATAAGGCAACAACTGTCAGACTCATGTCCCAAAGCCAATAGAAAGAAAATGACAGAGCACAAAAAAATAAAATGCTTGTGTCCATAATAATATATTTGAACTCTGGACTACCTAAATCTGCTATTAGATTTTTATATTCATTTGTTTTTTTCGTAGTTGAAATATTTCTGATCAAGACACTGTACTCATAATCTTGTCTATGGCTGTGAAACAGAGCAAATGAAGTTCCCACCAAATGGAACTGATCACCTAGGATTTATTTTTACTAATCAATAATTTCCAGTCTTTTTTCAGAGTACTTGCTTGTTTAGAGTAATAATAGCTGAAAAACAATGGTGAAAATCTACACCACTGGTAATATCTAACTGCCTGTGAATTCTAAGGTAAAACAAAAACAGAAGTAGAACTGCTGCCAGACATCCTTGGTCAAACACTATATATATAAATGTTTAAGGTAGACTGCACCAACCTTATGACAAAACAGAACTAATTACATGCATTACCTTTAGATGAGCCCTTGTACTCCATGCTATGCTTAGCCTTTCACATTCTTTATGTAATTTGTGTATCACGCTAGGTGGTTGTCATATTCATCACCATTTTCAAGGTAAGAAGATAAAGTACCTAAATATAACGGCAAGCTTAACAACAGACATGAAGATGGAAAGTGTCACGCCAGGATTTGAATCTGAATTATTAGGTATTCAGTGTCTTTAAAACCAACTAATTGAATGAAACAACTGTCAAACCAGTGGTTGGGTTATTTATTTATTGATTATCTGAGGCTGGGCTCAGTGGCGCACACCTGTAATCCCAGCACTCTGAGAGGCCAAGGCAGGTGGACCACTGGAGGTCAGAAGTTCAAGACCAGCCTGGCCAACATGGTAAAACCCTGTCTCTACAAAAAATACAAAAATTAGCCAGGTTTGGTGGCACACGCCTGTAGTCCCAGCTACTCGGGAGGCTGAGGCATGAGAATTCCTTGAACCTGGGAGGCAGAGATTGCAGTGAGCTGAGATCATACTGTTACATTTCAGCATGGGCTGTACAGTGAGGCTCTGTCTTAACAACAGCAACAATAATAATAATAATTTATTTACTGATTACCTGAATAAACTGTCAATACTTTTGAGAACGAAGTCTATCAGAATCAGCTGGTCATTCAACTGAGGGACCATTTACACATACTTCGTGTGGATTGCAACACAAGAATCCCATGGACCATGTTTGGTTTTGCTATTTCACTCTTCCCTAGGTCTAGGGCAGTTTGCTTTACCCTAAAAATCTTCTTAGACTCTGCAATGCTTTGGGAATTTGGGAGACATTTCCTATCTTCAAATAACTTTGACTTTAGCAAACCTGTGCATAGGCAGAGTGCTTGGTGCATTGGAAATGATCAGTCAAGGTATACAAATAAACAAATAATTAGAATAAATGAGTACATGGACAAAGCAGTTGGCTGACTGGAGTTATTGATTAGCAGTAGTTGATTCTCACTTTGTATCCTCCTTTGAGGCTTGAGTAAGTGTCTCACTTCTAAAAGAAATTTTTTCCCCCCTCGATTTAACTCATTTACTGTGATAAGTCACCTCACTTTAAGAAAATACTTTAGTGTTCAGGAGTACATTTCTTAGTTGTCTCACCTACATCTCTGCCACATGCACCGAAAACATAAGGATCGTGACAGATGAGTCACTGCACCATGTTGTTCCTTAGTTGTCACCCCAAAGTGTCACAGGGCTGTTGGCCCTCGCTGCTAATGCTTTCAGGAAGAAAGTACACGAAGCACTTGAAAAAACTACCTTGTGGGATGATTTTTGTTAGTTGGCTAACTGAAAATACCAGTAAAGAGATAAAAATATTTATGATTTGTGTTTGACTTTGAATTCATATTTGAATATGAATTTTTACCCACATGAATTCATATGGGTAAAAAATATACCCAACGAGTCTTTGGAAAATAAGAGTTAATCATTGCTATTTATTAGCTACATATGCATCAGATTAAGCCTGCTTCAGTGATATTTTATATTCTCACTCTTCTTATTCCATTAACGTTTGATTATATATTCATCTGAGTGAGATGGTGGCAGTTGGAAGTAGAGAAAAGAGGATATTTCTTTCTATATATATTCAAAAATGGTTTATTAATTGATTTTATTGCACAAGCATTTGCTAAGTACCCACTACAGACATGACAATGAAACTGTAATTAAAAATCCTGATCCTACATTCCCAACTATTGAACATATTCCAGACATTTTTAACCAGTCCTAAACTCATCTACATAGTGTTTCTAATTTGTAACCCAAAACTTCTGCTCTTATTTACAGGCTCAGCTAATCTTAGCATCATTCACTGATGTCACTCAATTAAAAACCAAATAACTGTATAATTATTTTGATATCTTATCTTTCATCTAATATATCAATCTCTAAACTTACTGATGTTACTTCTTATACATTTTTCAAACTTGCACCCTGTCTTTCTCTACTATTATCCCTTGGTAACCATGGAATCTACTTTATACGGTTGTCTTAGGTGACGCCTGGCACATAACAATATTCCCTAAATGCAAGATATTATTTGGAGGAAAATTTTTTGCTATGGAAAGAATAAGATATTATTTAGTTTAGATAAAGGAAAATTTTTTGCTATGGAAAGAATAAGAATTAAGTCAGCCATACAACAATGTAATAAAAAGCCCAGGTTCTTTCTTTCCGCTCTCCAACATGGTCAGATATTTTGCTATTGTTTAAAATATTGCATCTGAGCATGAGTATATCCATTGGAAGAAGAGGAACTGTCTAGACCAGTGTCTCTTTATAAAATGAAGAAATATTTTTCAAAAGCTTCCAGCAAAATTCCCCTCACATCCCATTAATCAAAGTGTATCATATGCATACCCCTCAGCCAATCACTAACAAATTCAGTGGGTTTTCTATAATTTCCTTGGACTAATCTGGATTTATCCCTGAACTGAGGATGTGGGTGCCTCATTGAGAAATGGACGCAGAAACACAATTGGAATTCACTTACTGATGAAGAAGTGAGAGTTGAGCTGTTTGCCAGGGCCTCAACAGTGACCACAGTCAGTACAATAGTTGCAATTCAGGTCTTGGATATGTCTTGCATGGGTGACTGCAATAGCCTCCTGACTAGCAGGTTTAACTCCAATTCCTTCCCTTCCCAATCCCTTCTCCACAATGTTGCCAAATCTTTCTAAAATGTGGTTGTGGTATCTTCTTAAGCTTTTGCTTGGCTTTCTACATGCATTACACAATACAAATTTCTCAGCATAGCATTTTAACTCCTTTACCAACAGTCAAGGATTATCTTTCGAGCATCATTCTTGATGACTATATTCCTTGATCTAGCCAACACATATAGGCATCTTATACTCTCAGTTACACAAACATACCAGAAACTTCTAAACTTTCAATCCCTGTACTTGCTTCTCCTTGACTTACAATTGTCCCTCTCCATCCTCATCTAGCTAGGGATAAATCTCATTTAGTCTTCAACACACTTCCAGTATTACCTTCCTGCTGAAGACATATGCTAAATTTATCACTCCTTTTTAAGGCATTTCAAACATCATAATAGCCCTAGATGAAAAGCTGAAGAATACCACTCTGGAGAAACTGGCCTCAGAGGGCAAGGAAGACGGGGAAAGCAAGAGAAAACTACCATTGTAAGCTTTGGATTATCATTTGACTTTTAAAACTATATACATAAAATATTAAATATCATTTCTATAACTATGTTGAATTAATTCAAGTAAAAAATTACATTTTAGAATAATATTAAATATGTGTTTGAATCTAAGTTTATATGTAATTAAATTTTAAAATCAAATATTACACCTGGGAGTAATACTACGTACCTAATGAGGTTGCTATTGGGGTTAAATCAGAGGTTCAAAACATACCTTAACATTGAGAATAAAAGATAGTTAATAAATGTCATTTGCCTTGACATCTCTTTTCATATTCCACCTGCATTTGTTCATTTAGGAAACAAATATTTACCATGTACTATATGCCAGGCACGATTCTAGAATCCCATGAGAAAGTAAAGCAGAATTGCAGTACAGTAGAAGAGATGGGATGAGCTAGAATCACTAAACTACTCGCCAAGTGTTGAGTCTATGGACTTGTAGATGAATTTTAAAACACTGCACATAAATGCAAAATAATATAGCCTGTATTGTTATAGTGCGAAAGTAAAAGGGAGAAATTTGTTGTTGTTGTAAAGAATAGCTTACATCAACTTTTCTAGTTTTCGCCATACTTAGGTTCCTCTCATGAAATGCTTGCTAGTGGGTGTCAGCAAACTAAAGATACATGGAACTCACTGTGATATATAGTTTACATTTTTATTAATGACTACAGATTTAAGGCTATGTTAGTTACTCATTTCTTGAAGCCATATTAATTTATGAAGGCACACACATTTACACACACACACACATCTCCTTTACTAATCCACAGAAATATGTATCTTCAAATATATTTCTGTTCAAATCTTGACATTCTCTGAATGAGAAAATAATTCCTGAATGGATAATTTGGTAACTTTAATAAGGTTTATTGAGTTTTTAAAAGACAGTCTCTTGTTGTAATACTATTTGATGATTAGCGATACATTGATTGAGAATTAACAACTATCTTGTTTATAGAATTCATTCAAGGGCTGTTAAGCCCCAAGCTATGATTTAAAAAATGATCTGGGCTCAGTTTAGCATTCATTACAGTAAACATGGACAGCCAATGGCAGTCCAAAAAAGTGAATACCACTTCATTAACAAAACACAGAAATGCTTATTGACAGCTGGCAAAGTCCAATCAGAACTAGCTGACTACTTTTGTGTCAGCATCTGTTTCATTTTGCTAATTGACCCTGCTTCCCTCATTTTTTTCTTTTGGAAAAGAAGACAGAAGAAGAGATAGCTTGTGAACCTCCAAAAAAGAAAAAAAAAGTAAAAGAAATATTCTGTGTGTGTGTGTGTGTGAGAGAGAGAGAGAGAGAGTGAGAGAGAGAGTGAGAGAGAGAGAGAGAGAGAGAGAGGAGATTTTCGTTTGGAGAAACAAAGGCCATGGTTATTTTTACATTTATCCTAAAAGGAAATTCTTGAGGGACAAGTGTGAAATGTTGTCAAGTATAGGGGACTATATTTGGCCTCTTCGATGTCAGGTACCCTGATTTTTACAAGCGCAACTGAAGTGGAAGATAGAAGAAATAAAATAATTTCTATGGAAAAATGTGCTACAAAATCCAGGCTATATTATTTTACATTTATGTAGCGAGGAATTTAGTAATCTTGCTTAAGTATTCTCTATTTCTTTTCTTGTATTCTATTTTGGTAGATGCGATCTCTGATTAATTCATTTGAACACAGGAAGTGCTCACCTTGTGGAAAGTAAAAGGGAGAAAATGCTTTTGTTATCATCTTCTCACCAATTTCTATAGTTAGTTACAGTCTCTCTTCCCCACATTCCTCACCAGTCACCCCCCAACCCCCAAAAATGTAGTAGCAAAGGAAATTGGGAGAGAGAACACAAGAAAGGACTAAGAGAGAGAGGAAAAGGCCAGTCATTTAATACGTTTGCCTACATGGCGTTCTACCTTTGAACTTCCAAGTGCAACTTTATACATTGTCTTTTGACATTATGCAGTTTGGAATCCTGAAAGCGCTCAGTTTAGACAACTAAATTATTGCTTGTCAATTTAGCTTGGGATGAAAGACAGGTGTTTTGTTTCACAGTAAAACTCCATTTAGAGCTTACATTGGCTCTAAATCCAATCCCAGCATCTTGTTGTGGGATGGCATTGAAGTGTATCTCAGTAGGAATTATCAGTCAGCCCGACAGTCAATCCACACAAGATCCTTCACCTTGGTTCCTCCGCTTGGGCACGCCTAACGCTATTTAAAAGCAATTGAGATAAAGACCCCTTCGAACTCCAAGGGTTAGCGTTCTTGCTGATATTTCACTATGACTTTACCTCTGACAAAGAACTAAGCTTAGCGATGTTGAAAATCCCTATGAGTCGTCTTAGAAGCCAAGGGAATACTCCATGATTCTTTAGTAAATATTTGTTAAAACTGTGATTTAATTTATTAAATAGCTATTTTTGTATTTTCATTTTAATGAAATAATATAGTGGTTCCTCTCTATTCAGGAAATTTTTCATTAGTACGTACGTAGGCATTTGTTACTCTCATTCAGACGTTTGATGTAAAAGGCCCAGCGGAGTGGCTGATACTGTCTTATTATATGCTGAAAAACAAAACTTTTCTGTAAGCCGCTTCACTTCTCTACCCTCCTCTTCTACTTTGCTATGGTTTCCACTATTTCTAGCATCATCTATTCCAATCTATGCAATAATGAAAGCTGGTCACTCCCACTCATTACTGGGGTAGAGAGGAACTCTCAGCAAGTGTAGGAAAATCAAATCATGGTTCTGTATTACATTTTTTACCTCCTATTGTGGAAAACAAGCAGTGGGAACCTTATTTAACATGGATAAGATTAGCATTTACACAGATCCTATAATATGTACTAGTTCGTAATTTAAAACTTTAAAGTAATGGAGTTTTTAAAGTGAAAGAAGCTTAGTTCTTCTACTCTAACTCCACCGTTTTAAAGATGCTATTAAGTAACTTAAGTTCAAAGATCAAAATAGTTCCTACAAAGTCAGGACTAAACCCAGGTATTCTGATTGATAAACTAGTTCTTATTTCCACTCTATAGCCTTGAATTAAATATTTTACTCAAATGATCTTTGGCACTCTTTATGGGGTTGCATGAGTCTTTTATGATCAAGTCTTGAGGCCTTTGTAAGTACATAACTTTTCAGTAAAGCTTCATTTTGAGAAGATTATAACAACATATTAATTATAGTTACTATACATAGTTTCTGTTTATCTTTCAATGTAGCAATCTTTTTTTAACTTTTTTCCCCTGAAAATGCTTGGATTAGAAAAAAGATTCAGGGACAAGGTTCTCTATGAGCTTCAATAAATTAATACATTTCTTTCAATGGATTTGTAAAACATCTTGGAAGATGAATACACTGTATTATTTAATATATATCTTTCAGTGTCTAGCATAATGCCTTGTCCATAAAAGATTCCTAATGGATACTTGTTGAATTTCTAATTTGATGTATTTGATTCAGTTTCGTTATCCTTTATCATCTAGGATTCATCATTTATTAATAAACAATTTATTGGGCAAAACTGCCTATCAACCAAACTATTATTAGTCCATCTTTGACCTAATTTTCAGCTAGGAGTATGGTGATCAGGTAGGGGTATGATGTGATCAAATACAGTGCTTTTATTTGGCTACAAGATGTATAATAGGAGGAGATATAATTAAGAAGAACAGTTGGATTTTTATGAACTCACAGAAATGTCCTATGCTGAAACAGAGAAAATGTCTGCCTTAGTCTTTTAAAATAAACAACCAAGTATGTTTTTTATCTGTCAACTGGAAATACCAATACAGGACTATTGTGAAAAGTCAAGTGGATTAGAGGTGACAGTAATAAAAATGTTAAAAGCAATATGTAAACTGAATGACATTGGGAGTAGTAATCATAATTATAACAAAGATAGTCACTCTGAAGTTTACTGCATATTCAGGGGTTAGAGAAAGGATCTTGGGTCAATTCTTAGCAAACAAAGACAGAAAGAGTTCTTCAGGTTCTAGGGCCAATGATTCAAGACATAAAACACGCAGTAATTGACAACCCAGGCTATCCCTACTGGCCTTTAGTTCTTACGCTGCCTATAAAAAAGAACTTCATTCAAATGCATGGTTGACAATGAAATGGACGTTTCATCACATTGCCCTACTCCTGACCTCCACGCTGACCTCCAGATCACCCCTCAGTCAAAATGTTAGAGGAGTCACCTAATGCAATTTTAAGCAGAATTCAGCCTAGTTTTCTGAAGAGAAAGCCAGAGAGTAATGTATTTTCAGTGGTGTCTTTTTAATCCTGTAGTTGAAGGCTTCTGTGGCATGATTAGCACTGATGGTATCATCAATTTATCAGTTTACTGCCAAGGTGTTTCTCCTTTTACTTTTCATGTGTCTCTTAAGCCGTTACTTAAAAAATAAAATAATAAAAACAAAACTTTGAAAAAGGGAAGAGCTACCTACACTTTGCTGTTGTTGTTGTTGTTTACAATGCAAAAGATTAGTATTTTCTGACCTGTTCTGTAAGTTACCTCTGAGTCAAATTTAGAATTTATCTGGATAAAAGGTAAGTGAATAGATTGGGCCCAGAACACAAAATGGAGCATGTGGTATGACTGGATTTTTAGCATAACCTTTCTCTGTTTATCTGGCAACAAATCAATTAGCTGTTCAAGGAGTTAATTGTAGAAGGAATCATCCAATCAGGTCCAGAAATTACCTAGCATACTATTAACCAAATCGTTTGGTTTTGATGATATTTTAAATAACAAACTTGTTTTTCTTTTGCTTAAATATGAGCAGGCTGTAAGGAATCACACGAGCAAATGAAAATCAGTTAATTAATTAAGAAGTTCAGTCAAAATAGTTCTTTTGCATTGTACATCAATTGACTCCTGGCCTTTTTAACATGGACATTTGGTTCCCCCTAGTTTTTTAAGGAGTTTCTAAAACCACATATACCAAATATTATTCAAAAGATTGAATAAGGTTTACATACATTTGTACTACTATTTTTGTGTATACAAAAGCGTCTTAAATTAAAATTAATTTAAAATGCATGATTTCGTTATACATTTTCTTACAACATGTGTACAACTGTTACTGTTGCAAAATGGCCTATAAATTTTTTGGGGGCCTTAACGGGAGCATTCTTGTTCAAAAATAACGGAAACAATGGCTTAAATAAAATGACAATTTTTTTCAGTCTTTAGCTACTGGGCCATACAGTAAGTACATGTCAGACTTTTCTCCTCAGGAAACTGCCTGTGCCAAATGACCACTTTGGGATTTTCTAAACCTAAAACTCATTTTTCTCTTTTTGACCTATAAGCCTTGAGACATACCTGAACTACCTTTCAGTTCTCTTTAGGAATTGTAAAGATTTGTTAAGTAACCTCACCATGGCTCAGTGGTCACGTGGCACTTACATGTGAATGAAGGATTTTATCGAATGATAAGTTCAAAATGTTATTTTTTTAACATAACGGTAAATCATTCAACTATTGTGTTCACCAATTCACACAAGATAAAGTTCATATTCACTGAAATAGTATTGAAGATACTTCATAATTTTTATCTCAATCTACCAGCGCCTCATACACTAGAGTAAGGTTTGGCAAACTTTCTGTTAAGGGGGAAATAGTAAATACTTTGTACTACGTAGACCATACAGTCTCTGTCGCTACCACCCCAACTCTGTCTTTGTTAGGACAAAGGCAGCCATAGACAACAATACTCTATTCATGAAAACTGAAATATAAATTTCATGTAATTTTTATATGCCATGAAATAGCCTTCTTTATATTTTTTCCCCCTAGCAATTTAAAATTTTAAAGCATTCTTAGTTCATGGACTATACAAAAACAAATGGTGGTCTGGATATGGCTTGCAGGCTGTAGTTTGCTCCTTACACTGTAGCATTTTCAAATAATTTCTGAACATGCTATGAGTTTCTATGCTTCCACACCTTTCTTTTTTGCAATTTGTTTTTTATTTCAATAGGTTTTTAGGGAGTGAGGGTTGTTTCATTACATGGATAAATTCTTTAGCGGTGATTTCTGAGATTTTAACACACCCATCACCTGAGCAGTGTACACTGTACCCAACGTGCAGTCTTTTATACCTCACCTCCCTCACACCCTTTTCCCCAAATCCCCAAAGTCCGTTCTATCATTTTTATGCCTTTGCGTCCTCATAGCTTAGGTCCCACTTAGGAGTGAGAACATACGATGTTTGGTTTTCCATTCCTGAGTTACTTCACTTAGAATAATAATCTCCAATTCTATCCAGGTTGCTGTAAATACCATTATTTCATTCCATTTTATGCTGAGTAGTATTCCATGGTATGCATATACCACATTTTTTTTTATCCACTTGTTGATTGATGGGCATTTGGGCTAGTTCCATATTTTTGGAATTGCAAATTGTGCTACTATAAACATGTCTGTGCAAGTATCTTTTTCGTATAATGACTTCTTTTCCTCTGGGTTGATAACTAGTAGCGGGACTGCTGGATCAAATGGTAGATATACTTTTAGTTATTTAAGGAATCTTCGTACTGTTTTGCATAGCGGTCATACTAGTTGACATTCCCACCAATGGTGTAAAAATGTTCCATTTTCACCATACCCATGCCAACATCTATTTATTTTTTATTTTTTTATTATGGCTATTCTTGCAGGAGTAAGGTAGTATTGCATTTGGTTTTGATTTTCATTTCCCTAATAAATATCTTTTCTTATATATTTCCCACAACCTTATATCTTTCCCTTTTCACTTTGCCTAACTAAATGCTAGTGAAACTAAGCTCAGTGACACACGCTTTCTCTCTCTCTAAGAATCTTTCCATGATTATAACTTACCATTTCATACAGAACAAGAATTTTATCCCATTTGGTTCTAGTAGTACTTTGCACATGCCCTGCTATAGGACCAGACACTTAGAAAGTCTTTGCTGAGTATTTCTTGAATGAATGAATCAATCGATACATAAATATTGGAGGCACTAATGAGTGACTTATACCACAATTGTTTACTGAGCTAGTTCCATGACCTGAAAGTGAGCCCCATATGGGGTGCTAGCTGTAGTCATCTTCCTCTCCCTAAGGCCTGAAACATATTTGATGTGTGGTAATATTTTAGGAGTTTTGTTGAATTAAAGTATTGAAGGTGTATCTCAGAGATATAGCCAGGGAAAATGGATTTTATTTTTTATGGGCATTCTTAGATTTCTGAGTTGAAATAGTTTCATCTGATTCTCTACAAAATAGCCATACCTAGCTCCCCAAAGCTAAGTTAAAAGTCACAGATATCCACTTTCTTGTCACTACTTATAGACACATGCTTGTTTATATTTGGCTAATTAAAATTAATCACCCTAGTTCTCCCTTCCCTTCAAGGGCATTACTTCCCATTAACTTCAATGAAGCTTATTTGACTTCAGTGAAAGTTTTTTACCTGCATAGGGACAGTCAGGAATTGGGACAAATATCTTTAAGGCTGTCATTTGTCACCATGAACAAAAGAAATAGAGATCCTTAGGCATGAGCCGCTGTAACACACTTCACGTGCCTCTCTTAATTCTATCCTTGCTGACAACCCATGACTGCCACATAAAAGAAAGCATCAGAATTATAATTGAATGGTTCTGAAATATCAGAGACAGAACCTCTGCAAAGAAGGTTCACAAACTTATTCTTTGGCAAGGTTAGTGATTTGATACCTACAAACGGCCAGAATACTGGTGACAGCATTTCCAAGGCACAGCATATGCATTCACTTTGAGTCGGGGTTGAATAGGAAAGCATGGCAGCTCAACTTCTTTCCACCAGCACACGGTTCTTTGACAACCCTCTACTATTCAGAATACCCCTGAGCAAGAGAAAGTGAAAGAAGAGAAAGGCATCTGAGACACCACAGTGATATCATAATATCCATACTCTAAAACTTGAGCATTTTATTCATGGTATATTTATTTCAGTGAGAGTAACAGATATTAGGAGCATTTGGTAAAATTGGAGTGCCAATCTGGAGAATACCTAAGCAAAATTCCTCCATTTTTAAAGATTCTCTACATATAAAAAATTAAGTCAAACTAGTCTTATTGTTTTTAATGATCACCAAGTTACTTACTTTTCACAGGAACAGCATGGCACTGCCCTGAGATGATTGTTCCAGGATTCCCACCTTAATTGCACCATGTAGCAACTGTTTCTACTGTATTTTTATAAGTTATTTACAGGACTGTTTGCCAGCATTTAAATGAGGCAATATATTTATAATCCCCAGCCCTATGGCTTGGCACTCAATAAATACTAGTTCCATCTTTAAACCTTATCTCTTCAGAATAAAATAGAATTTTTAACTGAATAAAAGAAGAAACATGCAGCAAAAGATTACAGGGCAACCCACATTCATCCATATGGGGATGAGGGTGTAAGGAAAAAACTGTTATTTATTGAATCCCAAGTCTTAGAACTGGGGCTTCATATATGTTATCTCATTTAAATGTCCTAAGTAGTCCAATGAAGGAGTTGATATGGCCTGCATTGATATTTAGAGCTTATAATTAAAATTTAAAAATTTTAATTGTAAAAAGAACTCTTCCCTAAACCTAGTTCATCCTCTACTTAACTTGGTTAATTAGCCTCTCTCAATCTGAACAAACATCTGTTTCTACCTGAAATTTCATCAAGTCATTCTTTTGGTTAAGGCACCATCTCTGTAAAAGTTTCCAGGTAAAGTGCATGTTACCTGGGTCAGATAAACTACTAAGTCATGAAAATGCACTAAAATTCTCATAGAAATCAAGAAATCAGATAAAAACTGCTTTGCTTTTGAGGGAAAAGGATGAATGAGACTCTGAGAGAAAGAAAGCTAGATCTTAGGAGCTGAAACCAGGAACAACCCAGTATTTGGGGTTCTGGCTTGTGGGGTGTAACATGCATATGTTGTGGTTCAGAATAGCAGGGGATTGCATGGATAACAAAAAGCATTCTTGTTGAAGACTGCACCAAAATCAAATTCCACCTGTTTCACAGTTCTGATGAGGACAAAGGGCATTGCAGTAAACATAAAACCATCTCCTAACTCCTCCACTCTCCAGTCAGAAGGCCCTTTCCCTTCTTTGCTACTGACTTTCCAGTGGAGCAGCAGACAAGCACCGTGTGTGTTTCATAGCAGGCACTCCACCATCAAACAAAACATTACAGTATCAATCACCATAATTGATACTAAAGCCTGAAGCTGGATTTAGATGGGAGGCTGAGTCAATCTTTCAGTCAACAAATGAGACATTTCTATCGGCAGAAGTTTCCAGCTCCATTTCTCAGTTCCAGAGAGAGACACTGTCCAGAGAGCTTATTCCTTATGGTTTTCGCTTCTTCCGTCTGTTTCACCCCGTAGAGTAGCTTAGCAAATCTCCTTTTAACATCTTCTGCCTCTGATGCTTATGTGAATGTAGTAGAATCTCCTATTCCTGCATTCTTGTATAATTTCTCTCTATATAAATTATCTTAACACATCCAAAATCAAATGCATTATTTTGTGAAGAATTTCTCAAATTCTCTTGATGAAAAGTGTTACTTGGAGTGATTGTTAACAGCACAAATCCTTGGACTCTGGAACCCATGCCTACTCAGAGAGAGGTCCAGCTGTCTGCATAGTTAACATGGAGGTGATTCCCACCTCTGAAAATCCATTGCAACCCAACTTGCTCCATCTTCTGTATTTCCTGCACAGTGCTGGGCACTTGGAGACACACTGCTTAACAAAATTTCATGAACTAAATTAATGAACAGATATCATAGTTACAGTGACATCAAGTGACCAGTCTATTCCTCCAGCACTCATTCAATTCGTCTTCAAATTCTGCTGACTTTACCTTTACAAGAATCTTGAACTCTTCCCTCTTCTCCATTCTCATTCTGTTATCCTAATTGAGTTTCTTTTCATCACTCTCCAGAAGTAACTTTATAGCTCTTTAATCTCCTTTTACATGGTCTCTTCCACTGTTATCCAACCCTTAACATTCTACCTGTGGAATCTTTCAAAAACACAGGTCACTGTGTTGCTTGAAAACCTTTCAACAATTTACTCTTCTCCCCCCCCAAAACCTGGAATAATGTCTCTAAGGCTCACAGCCTGGCACAATGTAAGCCCCTTAAATATATAGGAATATAGTTTGTACTCAAAGCTCTTCAAAACCTGGCCTCCACCTGACTTACCAGTTTCACTTCTAATCTCTATCTGCACGTGCTTCAGTACCCCTACCAGCCCCCACATTTCCCTCAAAAACTAGACCATTTGCATTCCACTCTGCTGTGCTCAGGCTGTTGCCTATGCTTCATATACCTCTTCTTTCCTTCCCCTCTCCTTCCCTACCCTACGAGAAACTCCAATTTGTCAAAATTTTTTAAGTCTCAAATTTGTCGTTATCAAATTTTCCTTAAATTTGTTTAAGTCTATGTATTCCTAAATTTAAGTGAATGTATTTTTCCTGCTGGTCAGTGCAGTAGTTCTTTAGGAGTATTGTGTTATAATGGTGCTAATGTGCTGATTTTGTATGACTATCAAATCAGACCCAGGAGTTTAGGACTCTGGACTACCTATAGTCCTCTCCCAGCCTTGAGCTTGAGCCACATGTGGTCCATGCTTATCCACTCATGTTCTGACCAATCACAGTGCTGGCTTCAGGCTGCAGCACCTGAGGGTGGTGCAGGTAACCCCAGACATTACTTACTCATGGGGCCATTACTGTTGGCATCCCCGAGAAGTCATCCTATCCCTTCTGCAGCTTCTGTACCATATTTCAGACAATCTACAAGGTGGCTGCAACTATCTTCCCTGAAACTTCCAAGACCATTGCTACACACCACAAGGGGTCCTTCCCATTAATGTCCTTTATTGCCTCCTATTGATGTGGTCACATCATGAAATTCTGGATAGATTTAGGCTATGTTGGTCAAAGGACAGACTTTTTTATACAAATAGGACTATTTTTCTCACTCAGTGCCTTCCTCCTTTTCTACCCTTGCAGCTAGCGGAAGGCAGGGATGCAGACAACATTCAAAGAGATCACATTACAGGAATGCAATGATTACAGCCCAATTAGTTCATGAGAAGGCATAGCTAGAAAATAGACTGCTTCTATTTGTATGCTATAGAATTCTAAATGGTAAACAACATAATCAGGGAATAAGTTATTCTTCACATTTTCTGCATCCTCTGGGTAAGACTCACAATCGTGGTCATCATCAATGAAGCACAAAAACAACCTTTGAGAGAATTACGAGAAACCAGTATCTGTGAACAGCCCAATGGATGATGAAGTGACACAAGTCCTATTGTAACTAGACTTTTACAAAATGGTCCTAGGGAAGCTCAGAAGCAAGAGGATCAATGTTATAACAATAAAATACAAGTTTTGAAGAGTCATGGCATAGTAAGTAAAATCGGCATTGCTAGCTTTTTCCATGGTGGGAGTTGTGATTTTAGTCAGACCCAGTAAGTCTGAAAATCAAAAAATAAAAGAAAAAATATAAAGAGAAGTTTCTTGCACCTGAACAGATGGTGCCTGGACACTGAAAAGCTTTCACACACATTAATTACACAAGAAAAAATACATAAGATTTTCTTCTCTACCTTTTTTTCTAAATTTTTAATAACTGGCTTTTGAAGTTTGTAATATTACTTTAAATCAAATTGGTTATATGAAAGACCTTTTTTATTTTTATTTTTTTGCCTGGAGAATGGCACAACTTAGGAGCAGCCCTTCTGGCCACACACTGTACTAAGCAAGGGATGTATACAGTCTATTTTCATCTTGACAACAACCACAGTAACCAGTTATTATCCTATTACCTAGAAAACAAAGTAATTTGCCAATGCACATGGTTAGTAAATGGTTAAACTGTGAATCTTATTCAGGAAAACCTAATTTTTTTTTTTTTTTTTGAGATGGAGTCTCGTTCTGTCATCCAGGCTGGAGTGCAGTGGTGCGATCTCGGCTCACTGCAACCTCTCCCCTCCTGGGTTCAAGTGATTCTCATGCCTCAGCCTCTTGAGAAGCTGGGACTACAGGCACATGCCACTACACCCAGCTAATTTTTGTATTTTTAGTAGAGACAGGGATTTCACCATGTTGGCCAGGCTGGTCTTGAACTCCTGACCTCAGGTGATCCACCCGCCTTGACCTCCCAGAGTGCTGGGATTACAGGAATGAGCTACAGCACCTGGCCCCAGGTCAATCTAATATTGATGTGTATATCAACCTTGGAAAAGTAGGACAAATCTATTCCGCCTTAGTTGTGTTTCCTAGATAAGTGTTATCTTTATTCTTGTAGAAATTATCATTATTATCATCATCACTATCACTAATAAAATATTTGTTGAATATTATCTATGTGCCAGACATTATTCTAAGCATTTAATATGCATTATTCATTAAGCAATTTTAACAAACATATGAGGTACATATCAATAATATTTCCAATGCACAGACAGAAAAATTGAGGTACCAGAGTGACTAGGTAATTTACTCAAGGTTACTCAGCTATCAGTGACAGAGGAGAATTAAATAAGGTTCTGACTCTGGAGCCCAAGCAAATCAGAAAGAAATTTTCTAGTTTGGTTCCTTTTACCTATATTTATGAACTAAATTGGAACTTAGACATAAAACATCACAAACCACAGTATATGACTGGAATCCATCTGTGACTTTACTCTGATGATTCTCTCAGTTTATTTTCACTGGCATAATCTAAGGACTTAGCATTACCGGTTTTAATGGCACCTCTGGTTCCTATACAGTGGTCGAAAGGGTAAGCTTTGCAGCTGGTTGCAGTGGGGTCATCATGAAAACACCCCAAAAGGAAACTCATTTAATTCAAGAACATGAAATCATTCATTCATGAGTACATCATGCACACAACCATATATATGTGCCTGTAATACATACATGTCCATCCCATTTCTTTATTTCTTTTTTGCTTATAATAGTAATGTTCTTTCTATGTAGGAATGGAGAATTTTATAATTGAAAAATGTATATTTAGCCAGTGCACAGACATAAGGAATATATCAAATAGCACATTCACTGTAGATAGCTTGGCTTAAATATAGCATGATGCCAAATTTCTAGCCAAAAATTGATAAGAGTAGTCAATAAGCCAAGCATGCAGAACTATTTGTAAAAATTCAGATAATTGACTAAAAATTTCAATTTTCATTCCTATGCCTGCAACCACGCTCCTTATCATTTCATGGTTTTCTGTCACTACTTAGAGTAACAAATATTTCACTCCTTCACACTCTTAGCAATAGCATACCTACAAAATAGCTGAAATAAAAATGTGATAACTTTAAGATTTACAAGAGATAATTATGGTTTTTAAAAAAATCTCATTCAGAGCAAAATTTCCAATTTGTTTTCTCCTATCCACGCCTTGTTTTGTTTCAAGATCCCACTGATCATGTGCAAATGGTGAAAAGCCTCTTTAGCCCACTCTATATTTCATCCCAGGTGACCGAACTCTGCATTTTGATTTCTAAATGGGCAGATAGATGTACCGTAATGAGAACACAAAGAAGCAGGTTTATAACTCGGTACATTATGGCACCAGGTTCAAAGCAAAAGGAAGCAGCAATGCCGTAAGCCTTTGTTTCTGACTCATGCAGATAAACTCCAGCATTTTCCAGGACTGTAACAATGCAGGGTGGGAAGGGAAAAAAATAAAGATGCAAGAAAGAGGAAAAGAAAGAAAATGAATTAAAGCAAAGCAAAACTCTTGGGATGGTTTATGCTGCAGGGTATTTTCCCAGAGTTCTGTCCAAGAATAATCTAGTAAAAATGTGGACAGAGAACCACCGACCCCTGATTTCCCCCGAACATATGCAGCTCTGATCAGTCTGGTATTTCAAGAAAAACAAGGTCCTGAACCCGAATCCTCAGACACATAACAAAGCGCACTTCACAGCTGTGATGCACAGCGACGATCGGCTCCGAGGCCTGAGTGGGTCCCAAGACAATGCCTCCTTTATCACCCAGAGGACAAATATCTAGACAGCAATATTTTCTGCTTGAATGCTTCGAGCAGCTCACACAACTCCTGACTGAAAGGCAAAACTGAGCTCAGAGTGTTTGCTGAGTGATTATTTTAATTTACTACTTGATGTAAATCTAAATGAACTGACACCCAGCTCAAGATGGACAGAAAGCAATCATGGTGGTGGGTAGGGGGCTACGAGAATAAAGGGAGAGCACCGGAGAGGGGCTGATGTTACACTATCAGCTGAGGTTTGGCACAGGTTCGTCCAACTTTTGCAATGGCAGCGTAACAGATAGCGGGACAGGCTCAGCATTCCATTCCCTTCTCTCAATTACCATAATAAGTTCGGTAATTTTGTGCTGTTTATTTATCAGGCGAGGATAACAAAGGAAGCTGAGGAAGTCTGTTCTGGAGGCACCATGACAAAGCACCAGACAGAAAGCAGTCACGTGTGGGGAGATGAGCAGAGACACCACTTCTCAAGCACCTGATTATTCTTTCTCAGTACTTAGAAGCAAAAATTATCCTTAAGAAAACAACTGCAAACGCAACACAGGCTACACAGATGAGAAAATGGGGTAAGACGGGGACTGAGAAAATTGAAGGGCAACTTGATAACGAAGTTTTAATTTCTTACAAAGCTATCTTTCCTTCATGTCAATTATTTGTCCAAACTTGCTAGTAGAGAGAAAAGATTTTTCAAAAGAACTGTTTGGTTAAGTTCCCCTTTCCACTCTTTCAAGATGGAAGTTCTTTAGATCCAGTGAATATTTTTGAGAAACTAGATGGCAAAATCATAGCTGTGCCTGTTTAAGAGGAACATCAGATTTCTTTGCGGTGCTTGTAAGATATTATACAAAGCACCATTTTTCTCTCTTGTGCTCTCTCTCTCTCTCTTTTTTTTTAGCTCATGAAACACTGCACCAAACAGTCACAGGACCAAGATATAGATTCCTATTTCCAGGTTTGTCGCTTCTGTCTAAAAAAGACTTTCATTTCAGCCATGTCTGCCTAGCATCCCCTTCAAAAAAGTGGCAATGTTTGCTAATGAGCATAATCCTCGTTATTTGTAGCACTGTTATAAATGGCACAGGGTATGCATATAAATCCCCAGGCATGATTCTGAAAATATGTCCAATAGAGGAAAAATATATCACCACTTGTTTTCCACAATCACAATATGGAACCAAATTATGGTCCCTATCATATAGATATATATATGTGTGTGAATGTATCTCTGTGTGTGTGTATATATATAGAGTCAATTTATATCTTTATATATTTATTTAGTGAATGCAACATCGATATATATGCATCTGTCTGGTGCAATTGAAAAATATCCATTTCCCATGGATCTGGGTCACTGCTTTTCTAACTAGGAGCCCTCGAGTTCTCTGGAATGGCCTTAAACATTGCCATGATGGCTGCCATATGTGGTATGTAAAAAGAAATCAGCACAGTGACTCTTCCACCTTTACTTGTATCTTTTTCATATATTGAGGGTGTTGAAATTGTTAGTATAATTTTATTTCTGGGGAGGTAGTGCAGCATTTGCCTTAAAAAAAAAAAGATTAAAAATAAAAAAGGAGGAGGGGGGTTTCTTGAAAACTGTTGCTCTAGATTGCCCTTAAAAAGACTGTGAGAAAAGTAACAGACAAATACAATGCCCTGTTCAGATGCTGCAACTATGGGATACCTAATACCTTGTGGATGATACACACATCCGTTTTATTTATGTAGAAAGATAAAGCATTTCCAACATTGCCTGTTCCTTACTTTTCTCTGGTCATTTGTATTTGTACATGTAGATACATACATATTGTGTGGGATCCTGGTAGAATTGTTTTGAGTACTTCTCCACATTTGTTTTAACACCTTGCTGGTGCTAGCTTACCTGTGTTATCATTCTATATAGAATACCTCATATAGTTAGCAGGTGAAGGGTGCAGTTGGGTGCTGAGGATCTAAAGATGATTAGGGTAGGATCCCAGAACTCAAGTTTTGGGGAGAGTTAGTGGGGAGAGTTTGCTTAATGTTTGTTTTCTTTGAAGAGCATAGTAGAGTGGGTAAATTTTGTCACATGGATTGGGATTAGCTATGTAAGACTTTTCTGTGATCCCAAAATGCCATGAATCACCCTCTGTGTCTCACTTACTAGAGGAATCCCATTTTACAAATCAAAATGGAAGCATTTCATTGTCAGCAAGGTTAAAGTATATCTCTTTGACTATAATATCACATCAAATTTGCCTTCTATGTACAGAACTTGCAAAATTTAGCTACAAATATTTAATACTTAACATTTCTTTTAAAAAGAAAATTGATGCTTAGAACTTACAGTAGTGTTTTGTAAGGGACAGATGCTTTTCTCCTGTGTTTCTGGTGGGTGAAAAAGTTGACTTAAGACCTCGTCTTTTTAATTTCATAGACAGATCATGAAGAAGAAATTACTCTCTTGACTTACAGTTTTATCTGCCTGTGAGTTATAAACATGGAGTTGCAGAAAGAGAAAAGTGCTGATTTGATTGAATAATACAAGAGAATATACTTGATTGAATAATCAAAATAGGAATTTTCTTCTAGGTTATCATTCCTCACTTATGCTAACTTGGACAAGCCTAAGCAGGGATTTTAATAGGCTTTTTAAATCACTCTTTGATAATACAGTAGACCATACAATGCTGTTTAGATTATTTTATTTCCATAATAAACCCTCATTAAGTATATTTATTTAATGATATGACAGAACTGAAGGGAAAGGGAGTATAAAAAATATCTGCATGTGTTAAACATTAGCCCTTGCAGCAGATATATAAATAAATTACAGGTAATTTATAGAATCATGCCATGTTTATAATTGCATGTTTAAAGCAATCTTCTCATGGTAATTGTATTGCATGGCTGACTCTAAGTAGGGGGAAATTACAAATTTATATTTCTAGAGTTTACTGAGATATGCTGTCTTTTATAAGTAAAATTGCATTGTGTAAAATTCAGGGTAGAAAGTGAAGCTTCTATTTCAGTGTGACTCACACCCCATTACTAGACATTCAGAAGGCTCAGCATAAAAAATTCTGTGTTCACTATTTCTCGAAGAGGTCATTGCTTAAATTCCATATTAATTTTCAAATAAGGTTGCTAGAAAAGAATCAATAAACTTTGTATGACAAAGCAAAACTCTGCCAATGCCTTCAAGATAAATGATACCCAGATTCACTTTTGAGAAGAATGAAGGATTTCAACTGCATGTGTGGCCTTTCATTGCCTGCAGGCTCTCATAGTTCCGTCTTGAATTATTTTAACACGAGAAACAAGTGTGAGACTGTATACTACCTGAGGTACCCAAAAGCCAAGCCCATTGGCCTCAGATGCATTATTTACTGTTAGATGCTTCCTCGTGACACCTTAGATGGAAACACTTAAGTGAATTAACCTATAATTGTGGTGAGAAAATAAAATACATTGTGCTGTCTGCTTCTAAAAGTATAACATAACATTGTGGAGTAGGTTGGGGGTCATGTTATGCCATACTTTCAGACAAGAAAACTGATAGTTGTATGATAAGAATGTATAATTCATTCGTTCAACAAATATTAGTATTTATTAATCATCTACTCTACTCCAGGCATTGCTCATGCTATTGGGAAAACACCTGAGAACAAAATGTCCCTGCCCTCAGGGAGTTTATATTTTAGTTTTAGAAACAAAAAGTAAAATGATAAAGAAAAACTATCCCAGGTATAGAGAAAAATTAACAGGATGGAAATAGAATAATAAAGGATGCCATTTCAGACCTATAGTAAGGGATGCTCTCCCTAAGAAGGAGACTTTTGAGCAAAGATCTGGATGAAGTGAGGGAACATGGAAAGATGCATTCATAAAGCATCTTAAACAGTGCAAAGGCCCAGAATTGGGCAGAAACCTGGAATTCACTAGGAAAGCAAATAGAGCCGAACAAAGGGGAGAGGATAAAGAGGATGGAAATGAAGTCAGAGAAAGAGGTGGAGGTTAGCTCACATAGGCCTTGTAGACAAATGTCAGAGTAGCAGTCAGCTTATGCTCGATTATGCCATGGTAACAAACAACCCCAAATCTCCATGGCTGAAAACACGAGAGGTTTATTTTTTGCTCACATTATGTCTACCACAGTTAAGTTGGAGGCTCTGTACTGTGTCAGCCTCATCCCAGGAAACAGATGGACAGAGAAACCACTGTTAAAATCATTGCCAAACATATTATCAGGGGGAAAGATATCTCTGGTAGATCTCATATCAGCAATTAATGTTCCAGCATGGAAGGGACACATAGCACTTCCACAAACAACTCACTGGACAGATCTAGTCATATAACCACATTCAATGATGGTGGAGGAGGAGAGAAGAGACAGGTGTGTGTGGGCAGGGAGCACAATCCTACCATGTGTCCACTATGCAGAGACCTATAAATATTTTGTAAACAGCATTCATGAAACCTATGGTAAAAATGTTGGATTTTATTCCAATGAGATGGGAAGCTATGAGAGGGTTATGAGCTGTTTGAGCTGGCTTTTGTGTAGTGAACATAGAGCTATAAGAGCAAGAGAAACAGAAAGACCCATAATTAGATTATAACATTACTTTAGGTGAGAGATAATAATAGCTTGGGCTAGGGTGGTGGTAGTGGAGGTGGTGAAGGACTATTGGATTTGGGATCCCATATAGAATAGAGTTACGTCCTAGACTGTCAGCTCATGATTTTGTTGTGTTTTGTTTTGGTTTTTGAGGTTGCACAAATGCGAATACTTGAGCAAGTACCATCAGTGTGTAATACAACCTGATGAAATATAATGGGAAGTGATGGAGGCTGTGGCCAAACAGGGCAGAGCATGTCCATAATGACGTCTAAATTCATTCCTTTTTCTCATCTCATATTAATTGATTTTTGAGACAGAGTCTCCCTCTGTCACCCAGGCTGCAGTGCAGCAGCACAATCTCGGCTCACTGCAACCTTTGCCTCCCAGGTTCAAGCAATTCTCATTCCTCAGCCTCCCAAGTAGCTGGGATTGCAGGCACACACCACTATGACCCGTTAATTTTTGTATTTTTAGTAGAGATTGGGTTTTACCATGTTGGCCAGGCTGGTCTCGAATTCCTGAGCTCAAGGGATCCACCCTTCCCTCGGCCTCCCAAAGTGCTGAGATTACAGGTATGAGCCATAACGCCCAGCCTAAATTCACTTTTTTAAATCATAGCATCAACCAAACAAAATAAAATTTTGTTACTTTTGTAGTTTGCATACTTCATAATTAAATCAACCTAGTTAAAATAACAAATGAATAAATAAAACGACCAATTCCCAAATGCTGTGTCTAGAGAATTTTAGTGACACTTTGGCAGATACATGGCAGCACATAAACTTATATTAACGAAGCAGCCACCAACCAGATAAAAACTCAGCTTAATCAAGAAGTGACTGATTTAGCATCTATTCAAAACAACTATAATTTTTAACTCAACTGAATTTAATTGGATTGTGTGAACTTTGTGATTCCACCTCAAATTACAGGTTGCTAAGACCTCTTCTCCACTGAAGGGTAGTTCCACCAAAATCTGGTGTACAAAATTCAGTGTGCAAAAGAATTACCTGGCATGCATAAATATATAATTCCTGTGTGCCATTAGATCATGGAGGGTGGGGGGAGAATGGAAGTCTACATTCACAGCAAGCATGCCTTCTGAATGTGGGCCAACTAGGGAATATACTTTGACAAATCATGGCTCTACCTGATTCTTAAAACAAGTTACAAATTTGACCTTTACCAAACATAGAAGAGCTTGTACAGTCTTACAATTCCCACTAAGTTCTTGTACTATTCTTGGATGTATATTGGCAATGGCCGTTACTAACACAGTGAAGGAGAGAACTCTCAGGGAAGTGATCCATCAGATGCCTTGTTTTGTTTTTGCTTTCTCTCTTTCTTTCCCCTCCCTCCCTCCCTCCCTCTCCTTCCTTCCTTCCTCCCTCTCTCCTTCCCTTCCTTCCTTCCTCCCTCCCTGCCTCCCTCCCTCCTTCTCTCCCTCCTGCCCTCCCTCCTTTCTTTGTTTCCTTCTTCCCTTCCCCCCTTTCTTCTTTCTTTTATTTTTCTTTCCCAGTGTCTTCTTTCTCAGAACATTATTGAGCTCTTACAACATTCCAGACACAGCACTAGGTTCCAGAAGTGCAGTGCTGATCAGGACAAACAGATCCCTGTCTCTGTGTAGTGTATGTCTTAGAAGGAGCTTTCTTTCTAATTCAGAGAAGTGAGACTAGCAATACTACTACAGTGAATAAACAATGAGGCAAGAATATTTTGACTAGTCAAATGGTAGCCACTACAAAAATAAGTGTCAGAACACTGCAACATCCACTCATTATTTTGTCTGAATTAAGAGTTGTTTTGTATGGATACACTCTAGGGTGTCAGAAAAATCAGAAGGCTCACTGCAATCTTGTTTCAACCACCTGTCCTCTTCTTTTGAAGTTTAGTGTAAATAACTTTGCTTCCTGTAACTTCTACAATATTCCAGGCAATAGCTGTCCCTAGGGCATCCAACACCCCTTTCTCAGGATACATATATAGGGGTCAACTCAGGGACTCAGCAAGTAAAGTAAATGAATGGCATGCATCTGATAAAAATGCACATCTATACATTGTGTCAATGTCCGAGACTAGAGCAAATAGGAGAGAATTTAGTGCCATCTGTTTGTTTCATGCCAAATTTGGGCACAGTGAATGTTTCTTTAAGTTTTGTGTGTTTTTTTTAATGACTGAAAATCTGCAATATTTATATAATTTTTCACTTTAAGCCACTATCTCAGAAATTTCAAAGTGTCATATGAGTCAAACAAAACATATCCACAAGCCAGATTTTATCTGGGGCTCTCTAGCTTGTGGCCTCTCTCTATACACCATAATATTGGCACTTGCCCTTTAACACTTGAGTTTGCACATAAAGAATGCTGTAGTGTTTGTAATCACAGTGAGATTGTAAATTACATGAAGGTGGTGCCACTTATACCTTGCATCACATCGCCCAGTCCAGTATAGACCTGGTGGGTCACTCGACAGTAGTGTAGGATGAGCAGGAACTCAGTCCCAGATCACCCAGGTTCAAATCCTTGCTATGCTATTTACTGGCTTTGTGACTATAGGCAATTTTCTTAATTTATTTGTGCCTCAGTTTTCTTAATTGTTAAATAGAGGCGATACCAATTATACTCATCTCATGGGGTATGAGGATTAAATGAGCTCATATTCATAAAGCACTTAACACCAGGAACATAGCAAGAACTCTGTAAGTTTTCCTAAAAGTTAAGTTGAAATAAATATGTAAATAATATGTTTGTTATATAGAACTGAGTCATCTACTTCCAATTTCATGTGACGATAAATCTCATCTGGAAAATAAAAATCCTTTTTTTTTTCTTTTGAGACAGAGTCTCACTCTGTTGCCCAGGCTGGAGGGCAGTGGCATGGTCTCGGCTCACTACAACTTCTACCTCCCAGGTTCAAGTGATTCTCCTGCTTCAGCCTCCTAAGTAACTGGGATTACAGGCAGGTGCCACCATGCCAGCAATTTTTTTTTTTTTTTTTTTTGTATTTTTAGTAGGGATGGGTTTTCACCATATTAGGCTGATCTCGAATTTCTGATCTCATGATCCGCCCACCTTGGCCTCCTGTAGTGCCGGGATTACAGGCATGAGTCACTGCGCTGGGCCAGAATCCATTTTTTATTTATATAAAAAACCCAAGCTGTAAGTATTTGACCTAAAGAATATCAAGAAATGTAAATCTGTTCCTAAATGTTTTTTTCATATTGCTTTCTTTTTATTTACTTGTGTTAAAAATTTTTTAAAGATATTTTTGTTAGAAACAAACGTACATGAAATATTCTTAACTTTTGAATACTGAGCCACAGGTGTATATGCTTCCAAAACAGCTGATGAACATCTGGACCACTTAGTGTCCTGATTTTTAAGGTTTCCCATTATTTATTCATTATGTGCTAGTCCATTAAACCATTTAGTGTTTCCCCATAAATTAAAACAAACTGATTAATTGCTTCAAATGTTCTGATAAAAATATTTTTTAGTGCAGAGAATTTCTATGCTCTTTTTCACACAGAGTCACATTAGTAAACAGGCCACCTGTAGATTTCTTTGCATTTAGATTATTGGATACTGAGGCATAATTTAAGATGAACTTTTAATTTTAAACAATGCCTCCCAATTCATTTCAAGGAGAAGAAGGGTCCCTCCCAGTTGGCAAATTCATTTTCACCAATAGTTATATAAAATAAAGTATGTTTATATTCAGGCATGCTGCTAAGAAGAACTATAACAAAAGTTATTTTATTTACTCCTCACAACATCCCCATTTAATTTAAAACTGAGAAAACTAAGGTTTAACAATGTTAGATAAGGGTTTTGAACCTAGACTGGTATATGGCTAAAAGAGAAAAAAAGTTTTGGAATTTGCTCAACTTCATAATTTGTTTTGAGCAATGTAAG
The DNA here is from genome assembly GCA_036589455.1 of Ateles fusciceps. Taxonomy (NCBI): domain Eukaryota; kingdom Metazoa; phylum Chordata; class Mammalia; order Primates; family Atelidae; genus Ateles; species Ateles fusciceps. The sequence continues at coordinate 28,026,765 of JAZHEH010003205.1, read as the reverse complement.
TAAATGGAGAGTGACATCAATCCTCAACTCAATCAATCAGAAATATTTATTGAGCAGCTGGTACATGCCAATATTATTTTATTCTCCAACTCTTCTATTATCTGTTTCTATACAGGTGAACATAAGGATTTTTCAGTCAATAGCATACACTGAACATTGATTCTATGTAAAGAGCAGTGTTTCTCAAAGTATGGTCCTTGGACCAGCAGCATCAGCAGCATCTGTAAGCTTTTATACAAATGCAGATTCTGGGGCCCTACCTCAATCCTGCTAAATCGGAATCTCTGAGAGTGGAGCCCAGCAATCTGCGTTTTGACAGGCTTTGAAGGTGCTTCTGATGAACACCCCACATTTGCCAGCCTCTGGTAGAGTGGCAGAGTCCCTACGAAGAGCAATAAAAAAAGACAAGAGTCCCCATATACAAGCCTGTATAATATTATGTTTAAGCTCACTTAGAGGCCACAGCATTAGCAAACAAACTGCAAACTGAGACAGATGAGAAAATTCTGAGAAGAGATCTGATTCCTTGAGGGCCACTAGTTTTCTCTGAAGACAGCATTTAGGGAAATATATACCTTAAATATGCAACGACAGTATGCAGTGCATTATCTGATTTCCTATCAGAAAGTTTGGGGTTATGGACTCATCACCTGAGGTGTTATCCTATTCTCATCTAAAAAACATACACTGTCCTCCCCTCTCACTAGCCCTGCCTCCCTACATACAAAGTGTTCATCTCAGAAAGCTGTCACTAGATCAGTCATATCTATCTGTGTAGCTGCTTCAATTTACTCTTCTCACTGATTTCTCCCCTGCACCCCACACCCTTCCTGGCTTGCGGGTCTCAAACCATTAAACTATTCAGAAGCTGGCGTTGGTATTACTTAAAGTTATTCAAAACACTCACTACTTGCTTGAACCTCTAATGTCTCATCTGTTGAATGGGTGGATTTCTTTCCTGATCCCTTCCATTTCTAAACTTGTCTGTTTCCAAGGACCTATGACATCCAGATATATAGTGAGCTTATGTGAGTTAGGGGACGCTAGCTGATGTGATCAGTTTAGACAATGTCTTGACTAATGGCAAAAGTCGAGGCACACATATACCCAAGGAGCTGCTATGTCAGTGCTCTAAGCAGTAAACCAGATTCATCCCAATAGTTTCATGGTCGCTGAGCTTAGGATCATCATTCCAAGAAGGAAAAAGAAAGAAAGAGAGAAACAAGAGAACCTGAGATTGTTTTCTTATTTTTCCAAATCCCTAGTTTGCTCTACTACAGTTTTATTTAAATTCCAAACATGAAGAACATCTTTTATTTGTATGTTTGAAGCAGACTGCTAGTTTTAAAAATTAATCACAGCTTTTCTAGAGGCAGGAGGATGGTCAAGATGAACCACAGCGGTGTCTTGCAGCCTTGCGACACTCGTTTTTAAAGCTTTATTTGGAATGTGGCACATTATAATTGACAGACTTGACAAGCATTCTGGTTTCATGGGCTGCATGTCAGGATTCCTGCCCTATATTTCCATATCACCAAGCACTTCCAGTGTGTCCTTGAACTAATTTAAAATCTCCCTGGGTTTCAGGTTCCCCATCTTCGTTGAAGGCCCCACATCATTTGCCATGCACTTGCAGAATGTTCGTAAGCATACGCTGTGCTCTCCTACAGCCTTGAGAGATGTCTTATGTCTTTACCTACAATATGCTGATAACTATTTGCTTATCCTTTAGAGAGAGCAACTCATATTGTATATCTCATCACCCTAAAATAACATGTGAATTGCATCAATCAGTTTTAAAAATCGAGAACTAGTGTTTTAGAGCCACAACCCAAATTTGACTACATTATTTTTTGTTTTCAACTTTGTTTTTTACATCATATATGTGGGAAAACAACATACATTTTTTAAGACTTTTTAAAGCTGGTACTTAAGGCTTTGAAGTTCTCTCTTTCCCCCTCAAATTTTGTAAGTTTTAATTAATCTCTCAAGGGGGAAGGAAATTCAGAATATGTGATAGCATCAGATTTCAGTACCTCCCATTGATTTGTGGCATAAAGAATGCCTTTAAAATAACTGGTATATTTTGAAAACAGAAATTTATTTCACATACTGTGGTAAGACAGAACAAACAGCTCACGTTGCTGTATGTATAAAGAAGCAAAACGTAATTGATAAAGATAATCAGATGGTGCCATGTTGTTTTTAATAGCTACGAAAAATAAAATGTCTGAATTCAGAAGAGATTAGATTCTTTTTCCACCCAAGGCTTTGGAGAGAAACAACTGGCATGTGTAATTTTGTCTGCATTAATTTTTACAGCCATGGTCAAATAGCCCCACCAGACTGAAACTTGTGAAGAATTTTTCTTCATTTGGCTTGATCATGGAGGAATTAGCTCCCTCGGTGAGCCAAGGTGAAAAGAAGCTAGTTTGGGGAAATAAGCAACATTCATAGGAAAGAGAAAGTTTGAGGCAAACATATGGTTGAAATGCTCTAGTCGATTTCAGATCAAGCTGAGAGAGTTGAGATCCGTTGGTTCAGGGATCCAGCTCACTGCACATTCCTACTGTGCCTGACTACTAATTGCATCCTATGTTTGTCAATCAAATATTTGCAATTAACAAAAATATTCCCCTAAGAGACATAGAACAGAGCTGGCAAAGGATCTGGTGCTTTGCTAAGTAGAGCTAGCTGCACACAGAAAAAAAATAAAATAAAATAAAATATGGTACTAAAAATATTCTGCTGCCGATGACACGGCTAGACACTCCCAGTCAAAACATTAACAAGCAGGGTAGGTGGCATGGGGGGGCTTTTCAAAGGGATTTTGTTCAAAGAACAGAAACTTTGATCTCAGTGTCTCTGACCCCTCCTCCACCTCTGATTCTTCAATCTACAAGTACATATAGTGGTTTAATTTAACTGTGTGCATAATTTGCCTAAGGATAAAAGTTGATCTAGATTTTTTTAACTCCAATTTTACAAATGCTCTACTTTCTCCCTCCTCCCTCCTCCCCACACACAGATTTCAAGAGAGAAGCCTGAAAAGGAAGGTGACTGGAATATTAAGAACTGTGAGATATTCTGAGGAAACTCTAATTTGTAAATTGGTAGAAATGCCAGTAATTTGTTGGGAATTGAAGACCCTCTGTATTCAAGAGTGAAGCTTGGCAGCTGTGCACTGTTGTTTTATAAATCAATATTACATCTGAAGGTGGTGTTTGAATGTTTGTGTCATTGGGGTTTGTCTCCAACATAGTTCTGTGATAAGAAATGTTCAAACAAAACAAACACAATCCCTTCCCTGTCCTTTAGGATAAAGTCCAAACATAATTCCACAATAGGGATATAACATTCAAATCAACTACAGAACTTCTGTAATTACATAAAATCCCACGACCAGAGAAATGCAATTGAATTGAAGACACTGCAATATTCCCCAAGAAAGGACCGTGTGACTGTCAGATTAACAAAAGTCAAGAGGAGGTGAGACAATGCTCACCATTGCAAAAAAAGCTTCATGCATAATGAACAGAATATGCATGCCTGTTTAGGAAATTAAGGTGAATCCCCAGGTGACTTAGGGTCACATGAGGAGTCACAATGGTCACTAACTAGAAAACTGAGCCTTAAACATTAGTCATTTGGTTTAAATAAATTCATCTCAATCACTATTAGATATTACATAGATTTAATAAAAATTAATAGCTTAAGTGAAATTTTCAGCATTATCTGGTTACTATCTGCCCTGAGCTTCTGTGATTCTGTGCTGCGATTTTGGCTGCTGTCTGAGAAGGGAGAGTTGAGGCTGAGCTGCTTTTTGATTGCTGTCAGTTCCTCCCATCATTTAGATACAGCCCACTTGCACAGTTAGGACCAGGGTGAAACTTGAAGAAGGGGCAATGGGGTATTTAGTACATTAACTCATTTTCATAGGCAAAACTGGCTACATGATCAGGAGGGGGAAAAAAATGAAATGTCACTGCCATTCTAGCCTTTTTTTTGCTCACAGAACTATCTCATAGAGTTTACAAAGAAAATAGGTCATACCAAGGATTCTAAAAACAGCTATCCAAGCCAATGCTGGATCAAAATGCCTCTACTGTCCTGGTTCAGTGGTTTTAAAAATTTTTTAAATCATATTTCCATCAATAACATATTGTTGAGTACATGTCTCCAATATTTCTGTAATTGAACTACTTAGATACATCGCAAAGCATTATCAAACAGAAAATGTTAAAGGACAGAATAAAAAGTAATTAGAGATCGATGCTGTCTTCCTGAATTCCATCTCCTATAAACTGGAAGATTAACACACTCCACTCTCAACAGAGGAGAGGCAGATGAAATTGGCAGGACCCCAGGTTTTCCTGAGTGGTCTGGGTCTTAGCTAAACTGGAACAGAGAAGCAAGTGGGAAACCTCTTTTGCCATCACTGAACACCAGCACTAAGCTGAGGATTAAGTGGGGGAACGGTGGTACTTAGATTTGCAAAACTGCATGTGGAACACTTAGTTCATTTTGATTCCATCTGCACTGAACCACAGAAACTCAGAGCCTGCTAATAACCAAATGAAAACCGAAAAATTCTCTCAAACAATTATTTCTGATTATGACCAAGTGCCCTCTAATAATGGTTGAGATTGATTTATTAAAAAACCAAATGACTAATTTGCTCAACATTTTTGGTATGGGGGAGAAGGAGAAAGATGCAGATGAGTCTGTGTGTGTGTGTGTGTGTGTGTGTGTGTGTGTTAAAGAAATCCCAGGTGAATCTTGGTGGAGGGGGAGAGAAAGAAAAACCAACTCGACTTTGGCCGAAATCCTGGTCTTGCCATGTGCAAATGTGTCACTGAGAAGCCAAAACTTCAGTTGACCGGGCAGAGCTCACTTAGATATTTTTTCAATTACTTGTCTCCTAAATGGGACCATAAAGTCTACTTCACAGAGTCATTGTGAGGAGTAGGAATTGTTTGTATAAAGTGACTCTCACAGCACTTTATAGCAGTTGCTCAATAAATGGTGGCCACTCTTGTTACATAACTGGACAAGACAATAAATCCTAGACTTTAACAAGAATATCCACTCAGTATTCAAGTGCAACCAACAGTAATGATGGCAATCATGAGAATTTTTTTTAACTTTAGTATTCAAATTCACTTCCACAATCACATTTAATCTTCACAATGAATTTAAAAGATAGACAGAACAAGCATAATTATTCCCATTTTACATATAGAGAAAGGTTGATAAATTATTAACATTCAGTGGTAGAACTTAGAATCAAACTCAGAAATCCTGCTTTCTATACCAGCTATGGGGAGGAAGCAGACATATTTGGTATATATTAATTTATATTACATATTCAACCACATAAACTGTGTGTGCAGATATGGCTTTAAAAATTTTTTCATCTCTTAAGTTAACTCTGTTTAGCCCAGTCTTTTCCTCTCTCTCTCTCTAGTCTCTTCATCATCCGGCACATTCCTTGGTAATAAAACAAATATCACAATAAGATGAATTGAAGAAATGAAAAAAGCATCTGTTACATGTGTTCTCCATTAAAACTTTGCTTTGGCTATTCTTTTGAGATGTAATAAATAGAAAATGTTTATATCTTCTGCTAAGTATATGTTTTTGCTTTTCTTCCACCAACTTAAAAGTTGAATGATGTCAATATAGTTTACAAAACAGACGGTAGTGACGGGGAGAGAGGGATTGAGAGAGAGGAAAAAAAAAAGAAAACAAACAACAAAAAACCCAGAGGCATTTCATACCCAGCAAGGACACCCTCAGCTCTCCCACATAACAAATAATGCTACAAATAATGCACTGTACTTAAGAAATATTGGCTGACTTCCTTGCTGATTTTAAAAGACTGTTGTCCATTATCTCCATTTTGGTGTCTATACTAGTTTGAATGGTGTTCCCCAAAAATTCATGTCCACTGGAACCTGAAATGTTATCTTAGAAATAGGGGGTTTATAGATGTAATTAGTTAAAATAAGGTCATACTGCATTAGGGTGGCCCTAAATCTAATGTGAGCTAGCATCCTTATAAAAAGAGAAGAGGACAAACAGAACCAGACACACACACACAGGGAAGAGGGTCATCGGAGATGGAGGCAGAAATTCGAGTGACACAGCTATCAGACAAGGCGTGCCAAGGATTCCCAGCAACCACAGAAGCCAGGAAGAGGCAAGGGAGGTTCTACCTTACAGTCGTTAGAGGGAGTACAGCCCTGCCGACCCCTTGATTTTGGACTTCTAGCCTCTAGGACTGTGAAAGAATAAATTTCTGTTTTGACTACTCAGCTTACAGCAATTTGTTATGGCTGCCCTAGGTAATAATACAGTGTCCAAATGTATTACTGTTATAGACATGAACTTGTGTGTTCATGTTTTATGCCATGTTTTGGTGGCTATTTTCATTCCTTAAGGTAACTGCCCTCATGCAGTTTGATAAGAAACAGTTTGATTAACAGGTGCCTGGAGTCCAGGTCATTTCTATTTTCATGTAAATAATATGAACCAATTCTGGAATAACTTGCACTGATTGATTCCCTCTACCAATCAAACTAACAGCAAAAACAAAATTAACTCATTCATTCCATTTTTGTTTCACAGTAAGAAATTATAAGACAGCAGTTTCCAAAGTGACTACAAGCTTTGGGTTTTAGATTTGTGTGCTATTGTCCTTTTTACAATATTTGAAATATAATTTTATGGCCCAGCACTGTTAGCCAAATGTTAACCTTCACCACAAATCCCAAAGAGCTGTTAGGATCAAAAACTGATTTGGGTTCCTGCTAGAATTTCTCTACCTGCACATCATAATTTTGACCTCAGTCCTGACCAAGTCACCTTCCCAGGTTACACGCCCATGGTAAGTTCTTAAACAGATGCCTTTGAAATACTCATAACCTTTTCCACACTCTTAAGTACATATGCCTGGGGTGAAGGAGAGAATCCAAAGCTGTAGTCTAATGGCTTCAAGATACGTCGAGATATAGATCTATTTTTTTAAGTAAGCCACTTTCTGAAGAACAGATGCTGAAAGTCTTCTGCCTCCAACACCCTTCTTGCAGCATTTTAGCACACAATGAAGCCTCTTTCTAACATGGTGATGAAGTCTTTTGACAGGTTCTGGGGTTGGGAATTTTGCTTTCTTTTCTCTTATGCTGTTTTCCAAGAGGTCATTTCTGTGTATTTTAATTCCATAGTCCTTATAATTTGTCGAGGATCCTCTTGCAGCCCACTATGGGCACAATATTGGTAAAGATTAGGCAGAGAGTGGAGAAAACCAACGTGGCTATCATCTTTTGGATGTTTACTATGTGCTAAGCACTACAGTTCACGCTCCATATACTTAACGCTTTATTTCTCACCTCTGAGTTAAGGGTTATCATCCTCTTTATAGATAAAACAACAGAAGCTCAGAGAGGTAAAGTGATTTGACCAAGAATGACTTATAACTAATCAAATCCACTTTATTTCAGTCATCTAGACAGACTGAGAAGATTGCTGTGCATCATGAATGCTGGGGAATCTCTAGAAAACTCTTGGGTAAGGGCTGCCTGAAGCAGGGAGCCAGACCTGGATAGAGGTAGACAGGTAGGGGGAGGCCTCCAATGCCTGTAGTTAGGAAAGAGAGTCCTGCATGCTAAGGCTTATTTGAAAATCCACTAACAAAGAGATGCCAGTGCTCACTGACAACCATACTGGCCAGAGAAAACACCCTTAGTGTATTTGGCAGCATATGGTATATGTAACACATGTGAGTCAGATGCTTTTAAATCCAGGATGGCTTCAAAGGCAAAAATATCGGGATTTGTAAAAAACTTTAGATCTACTCAGAATCCCATCCGAAGGTCAGCTGAGGCCTCTACAGCAAGAAGAGTCCAAAGCTGAGCCCTTGGAGTGATCCATTAGTTAGCCCTAGTTGCTTAAATGTGTGTAACAACCACAGCCCCTGGTGGTATATAATGATGTTACTTTAGCTCATTATCTGTAAGGCCTGGGCTGGGCATGGCTGATCTTATTGTATTTGTTCATGGATTTGCAGAGATCTATAGATTAGCTGGATAGTTCTGCTGATCTTACCTGGATTTCCTCACATGTTTGGGGGAAGGTTGGCTATTGACTGATCTAGAATCTACATGAGCATAGATGTCTGGGGCAGCATGGCTCAGTTCCTCATCTCTCATCCTTCAGCAGAGTGGCCCAAACATGTTCTCCTGCTGATGACAGAGGGCGAGAATGAGCAAATCCAATCATTTAAGCTTTCTCCAGCCTCTGTCTGCTCCATATTTGCGGTTATCCCATTGGCCATGCAAGTCACATGGCTGGGCTCAGAGTGGCAAGCTACTGTACAAATCACATGGAAAAGTCACGGACACAGGAGGGTAGATAACTGGAGAATTAATCAACCACTGGAAATTTTGACTCTACAAAGGCAATGGAGCACCTTGAGGAATTCAACTGCAGTTTACTCATTTTATAATCTCAGCCCCTGTGATATAAGCTCAATAAATGCTTTATCCAAGAATGAATGAATACATAAATGAATGCATAGCAATCCTACTCTGAAGTAGGCTGGGCTATCTTGCTACTTTTTGGAGAAAAAGTGTACTTACTTTAGTCTAACAGCACAGAGGAAAAAATCATGCTCTATTACTAAACGGATTTTTTTTATCTCTCTCGGAAAAGTTCCTACTCTAAATAAAACAACAGAATTCCTGGGCACTATTCATGTTAGAGTGATATGGAAGCACCCCAAACAAAACACTACGAGAATATTTTGAGGAAGAAAACAGATCAAATTTGTGCTGAATCCAGCTTCTAGCCTCAGCCTGATGCTGTGCTGGATTAGCTATGCCCCCGTCAGGCAATTATATGGGACTCATAACACGTCTTCAGTTCTGTGCTCATTTTCATAATAAACCTCTGGTTTTACTTCTTCTAGCACTGTTTTCTCTAAGATTTACCATTTGAAAATAACAAACACTAAATAGAACAAGTGTTTCTGCTGAGTTAAAGCTCAACCACTCAAGTTGCATTTTCATGGTTCTATCTCGGTGTCTGCAGCTTCCTACCTAGAATCTGTATTTCTTGCCTACAGTAGTTATAGCATCTGTCTGGCTCTACTCTAATCCTATATTTTTTAGCAGCATGGAAGAAAGGTGGGATAGAAGCAGGCTGTAAATTTGGCTGGAAATGTGTCTTTCAGTATGTTGCCTCTTTAGAAACAAAAATAGTATTTTGAGCCTGCCACAAAACATGGTCACGCCGGTTTGAAAAGACATCACAGAACTGTGTTCAACTTGGAAACACATGTGACGGAGCTAATGAAAGAAACATAGAATTTTGACCTTAAAAAAGAAGTATTATTATATTAGCATCTTTCCAAGAATTAGGTAGTTTAGGTCATACTAATCTTAGAGTTTCAATACCAGGGAATAAATGGAAACCTTTCTTCCTCACCAAGTTGTGCTTAAAGTTTTGTTCCTTGGGAGCCAGCAGTAATGTGTGATAAATAGCAATCAGTTGCTTCACTCTGGGCCTCATAGCCTGCCCAGGGGCTCTATCCCGCCCCACTGAGCTACTTTGGAGGCAGATGATGCCTTTTATAATAGCACATTAATATTAAAAATAGTTTGGAACAGATCAAGGGCAAAGCCATTCATTCCTTCACAGGAATTTAAGCCTCATGTATAAGGCATGCCACTTCCTTGTATTTGTCAGATGGTCCTTGGCCTCTTAAAACACAGATTCAGCCCACATGAGTAGAGATTAACACGTGTGGCACTATTGAATGGTGACAATGCCTCAAAAGCAGACAGGTGTCTGGCAGTGAGTGTCCAGCATATAAGAGAATATTCATGGAAAGACAATATGTTTTTTCCTTAAATCAATGCAGTAGAGCTTTAATTCAGAGGCCATTTTGTCATCATAAACACATGTCTGTTGCTGAAATCTCACTGTTCCTTTCCTCCAAGGAAAGTGGAGAAAAAAAAAAGGCCTATACATTTTCTTCAACCTACCGCCCATTTGTCCTTGCATTCTTCTCAGTATTCTGTTCCTCCTTGACCATGGTTTGGAAACAGAAGGGGCTCTGGCTTAGATACTACCCTCTAGCATCTCTACGCTCAGAATCTATGAAGTGGCCTCGATACCCTGAGTCGACGCCAGTGGCCCCCGCCCCTTGTGTGCTAGCCTTCTCCTAATAGGAAGTGTGTCTCACTCCGCTGTGTTTATTGATGGAATAAATATGAAGAGAAAAGTTAACATGAAAATCTTTGTACAGTTTTAAAATTCCATGACATTAATTCTAAGATATTGACTTGATGGCTATTACCAGACTTCTCATCTCCACTGCTCCAGGGAATGTGGGACAGAAAGACAAGTAAGATGAAAGATCAGATAGACAGAGAGACTGCCAAAGGTTAGGTTCTCCAGAGGTAGATCCTAACTGAAGTTTGGGTGCAAAGTGTTTATCAGGAATAAATGCCTGTAAACAGAAGCGAGAAGACACAGGAAAGGACGGAGAGAGAAGTCTAACTGCCATACAGGCTTAATGAGTCCTAGACCAGTCTGCCTTGGCTTTGATGCCATGGCCTCACTCATTCACTGGATGTGAGCTGCCACCAGAGACGCAGGATGTCCAACAAAGTAGGCTTGCCAGAACAGGACCTGAAGGTGCTCATAGCTGGAGGCAGTCTGCTCACTGCACTCCTCAATGCTGGACAGCAAGTTCTTCCTTGAAGGATAATCTGGAAACTCATCTCCATGTATACCACAGGCCTCAGTGACTATGCCTAAATATCCAAAGCTTGTAGAGTGAGTGCCATAGAACTGAGAACTAAAGACAGCTGTGCTGATGAACAGATACGGCTTTGACTGGTCCCCCCAGATAGAAAGCAGCACCATCAATCATGAGGTTTTGGAGGCAACACAGGCTTAAATGTCTCAGGAGGCAAGACAGGTCTGGGAGGCAAAACAGCCCTAAAGCCAAGGGTCGGGGCAAGGAGGAGGGTCATACAATTCAGCCCAAATCTAACTAGTCACTTTTTCCAAAAAGCAAGACAAAACAACAACAAAAAAAAATTATAAGCATCTTGAAGTTGGGATTAAACTCATCCGTCACTGAAAGTTGGAAGCCATGGTCTTCTCAACCAAGAATTAATAGTTATCATGAATATAGAACATGTTAAGTTAAAGAATCTACCTACTCCTTTTGAGAGTTGTGAAAGGAGCCTCTTGTATATTTAATGTATATTTTATAAGCAACTGAACATGTTATATCAGAATTTTTGAATATATATCTGTATATGGGTGTTGTGTATATATATATATATATCTCAGCAGATATTATGCCAGTTGGATTTCAATTCATAGGAAATTACAAAAGTATTATTTTAAAATTTTTTCTCAAAAGTAAAATTATTGAGCATAATTAAAAAGTCTTTATTTAATATTCGACCTTCAGAGTTTCCTGTTACTTTTTTCTGGAACACTCAATATTCTTGAAATAATTACATATCTTTAAAAGCAAATAGGAAACGTGCTTATTTTGAGATCTCAAGAACCTGACATTGAAAAACCTTTGACTATTCCAAATGTAGGCATTAGTATTTACTGTACCTATTGTTAAACTAAATTTTACTATCAATGCTATAAACAGTAATTCAGTTTTAGGGAGATGACAGAATGATCTGGTGAGCTTTTTTTCAACATTCACATTCTGATATTTATTATCTGGTTTTACAGGTGATGAAATGGAGTGATTAATTTGTTCAAAGCCCCTCAGCTAGTTAATAGTGAATCTCAGACTCAGTTCAGCTCATTGATTCTCGAGCCCAGCAATTCTCAACATGTGGTCAATTTAGGAGATTACTAAGACCTATTTAGTGGATCTACAAAGTTAAAATTGTTTTTACAGCAAAACTATAATTTTTCATTTACTTTTTTTTTTTTTTGCCTTTTCACTCTAAGTGTACATTACTCAGAAATTTTACATGAAGTGATGATATCATTCTGATGACTAATGGAATGTGTGCTCACATACTCCAAAATTTTCTATGGTAGTAGTTTTTGGAGAAAAAAAATATGTGAGTTTTTAGAGATTAACTCAGTTTTCTCTTATTATGTCTATCAAGGTCTTACCATTTACCTTTGTTTCTATTAGCTATAAACCTTGTTTTTAATCCAATGTACTAGTTTGAAATCCAAAAGTTAATTTTCTTTGGAAATATCTTTCTCTTCTTTCTTCTTCTTCTTTTTTTTTTAACACAAGAAGTTTGTATACTTTGTGGTATTGTTTTCCAGTAATTAGTGTCTAAATTTCTCTGTTTTACTTTGTTGTGTGTAGCTCACAATGCAAATGCTCTTTGAGGTCCTCGGTTATTTTTAAGAATGTGTAGGGGTCCAGAGACAAAAAAGTTTGACAACCAGTTCTCTAAGCTATGTCATTTTAGTGCACAAATGCCAGGTTTGTTTTCAACATTTTCTTCCCTTTGACTCTGTGACAATCATTAAATCACCTTTGACTTAGAGTGAAATTGTTGTGGGATGAGTATTGTCAAGGGAAAAGAATATCCAAGGGGTAGTAGCTTCAATGAGGTAAAAAGAAAGACTAGTTAAGCTAGTAAGTAGTCTATTTGTAATTGACTTCATAGCTGTGTGATAGACTTCTTTTTGCTTCAAGCTGCTAGTTTTCCCCTTCTACAGCCAAAGGCAAGAAAGCACCCCACTGACAGAACTGCCATGCTAAGAGAAGGGGCAGTCCAGGGCTCGGACAGCAGCTCAGTAAGTCTTCAACTGTTTGGCCAAGAGGCAAATGAGTCTACCTTACTCCTGGTGTGTGATGAAATAGTGTTTATAAACCAAGAAACTCTACATGTGTTTCAGCAAAGCAGCAGCATTTATAAGATGGCAATGCAAGATATTAGAAGGCAGCTAAATGGCTAACTGCATGCAGTTTAAGTGTTTGATAATGAGCAAAGGAGAATAGGTTTTGCCTTTAGCCAAATTTTGTGCATCTTAGCTTTGGGACCAATATCCTGTAACACTGTCATGTCACAGCTGGCCTATTGTCTGGCAAAAGGATGTCTATGGATGCTCACTACATTTCAGATAGTAAAGAACCAAACACTAACCCATTTTGATGAGTTAAGTATAAATAAAGCAGATGGATCAGATTAAATTTCCCTTCCCCTTGCCCTGAATAAGCTCCTCCCTCCCTCCTTCTTTCCTTCCTTCCTTCCTTCCTTGTTCCTTTCTTTCTTCCTTCCCTGTCACTCTTGTTTTATGTTAAGGGAAAATGTTCTTGGTCAAATATCATTTCCAAAGTGTCAACTATTTGCAAATATGTTCATATGTATATTAAAGACAAAGTGCAGTAGGTCTAATTTAGCTGGGTCCACTGGCACCATAATTGAAGCCAACATACCACCCTTGTCCTTCCAACTTTCCAAACAGCAGAGAGCCTTTGTGTGTTCACTCCCTTTTTCCCATTCCCAAACATTCAATAAATAGACAAGTTCTCCTCATCTGCCCAATTCCAATATGCAACCTTGGCTTCCAAAACTAGTGATGACTTAGGGCACCAATAGCAGAGCAGCTGCAGGATTCTTGGGAATGTTGGATTCAAAATGGCCTCTGCTGCCAACACATGGTAGATTGGACACAAGCCAGTCAATACAGACCTGTCTCACTCACCCCTCCCTAGCCTTCAGACTTTTCTTGTGTCCTGGATTCTCTTTGCTTTCCAAACTGACCATATCTGTATAATCATCTTCTTGGAAATATGGGGAAGGACAAGAATGTTTGTGAGGTGGAATGACAGATGCATCAGACAAAAGTTAATCTGATGCCCATCCTTTGACCAAATGCCAGTGTATTTCCACCCAATTCATCTACATAAGTTTGTTTTGTATGTGAAACAGAAATATTTAAATTATTTTCCCTCCTCAGTATTTTTAGGGCCCTGCCTCTGGGGTTGGGATTGGAAAGGTGTTTTTATATTTGGGGGAGACTGGCCCCAGAGGCTCTGCTAATTTCCCAGGAAGCCAGAGTAAAAGATCTGTGACTGGTAATGCCCCAAACTAGTTTTAAGTTTTGTTCTATCCTTCTCCTTTTTAGGCATTGCTCAAGCCCCATCTAAGCCCAACCAAATCTTCTAGAAATCCTCCATGTGACATTTGAGCTTGATATGTCAAACCATGGCTAATTCCAATTATCATATAACTGGTAGCTCATAAACATACAAGCCACAGCTCTGGTCTCCTGACTGAATACAAATTAGGAGTAGAGTATTCTTAAAGGTCCCTGACACTAGTCATCAATGTCTTCTGCTAAAGGGCAGCAGGGGGATTGAAGACACTTATTTTTACCTTCAAATACCAACTTATGTTCATCACTGCTAGAAAAGTCTTGTCATTTCTCACTTCTTGATGAACTGAAGGCATAGCAAATGAGCATACTGTATTTGTTAAGGCAAGATCCCTAGTATTAGAAGTAGGAGTAGAAGTAATAGGAGTAGTAGCATTAAAAATAATTGATTCTTAGCAGGCACTATGTAGAGACTATCAAAAGCTATGTGTAGCCCTTTCTCTTGCTACCACTTCCTTAGTTCAAAAAGCCAAGCATCTTCCCCTCTCCAGGCTCTCCTGAAATGAGGGGCTACCATATCATCTACTTTTGGCCCAGGACACATAAAGAAACTTTTCCGGGGGAGTTAGGAAGCCCCTGGAGAAGTTTTCTTCCTTCATATAAAATGACAATGAAGAAGGAGGTTCATGTGAAATTATCACCTTCCCACTGCCTTAAATGCCAACATCCTGGCTAGAACAGAAGTGGCTAGATTGTGACTCTCAGAGAAAAATCAAGGAAATGACAGCAGAGTGAGACCTAACCTCGTTGAGCCAGAGAAATCATGCCAGCTACCACATTTATCTGCATTCCTTGTTATATAAGAAAAACAAACACCAATTCTGTTCATCTGTTGACCAGCCTTAGCCTTAGATTTCATGTGTGTTATATGAGGGATAAAGGTATATATTTTACAAAAGTTAATGTAGGCATTTTTCTTTTTAAATCTGGGAATCACTTTGTAAACTAGAAAATTCTACACAACTGTAAGAAAGGCTTTGTTTGGAAAGTGTAGTGGATTAGATCATTTATGTTTTTGCATCCCTATTTTGAAGTATTAATTGTATACCTAATATTCACTGTGTAATCCTCTAGTTTTTGAAGACCCTGCCCTTCAGGAGTTTACAATTTATTAAAGGATTCCTTCATGAAGTCATTTAATTCCTGATGTAACACCACAGAGGATAAAAAAAAATTATTCAACTATTAAGTGTTAAATTACAAGATACGGAGGGATCGTTCCACAGAAATTTGAATTAAAATATTCAATATATATTAAGCACTTACTATGTTCCAAACACTATTCTAAGTATTTTACATGAAGCAAGTAACTTAATCCTAGAACAACCCTGTTGATAAATATATTACCCTGTACATTTTACTCTTGGTAAAATTGAGGTGCAATGGAGTTACATGTGTTGACAGAATTCACAGATGGTAAGTGGCAGAGCCAGGATTGAATCCAGGCACCTGGCTTAGATCCACTGCTCTCTTGGGAACATCTAAATGTCAGATCATTTGCTTCTAACCCTTGCTCTGTTGCTTACCTAGTTTTGTGAACTTGGGTGCAGCATCTAGAAACCTGCTTTCTTACCTTTAAAATCAGGATGCTACCCAATCCTACCCAATAGGATTTTGAATGATTAAATCGATAATATATATAAATGGCACAAAGTGGGGCATAATAAATGACTATCACTATTGGCCTGATGGGATGGACTGGAAGCCTCAGCACCCCTTCTATCAGGGTAAGGAGGTGAGACCATCTCTCCCAAATGCATTATAGATCTGGAAATTCCAGTTAGGCCCAGAAAATAGTCAAATGTTTTTTTAAAAATTATATCTAGGCAAGTGCTTTACAATGGGCGAGATAAAAGTTATGATAACTTTCTAAGGAGAAAGCTTTTTCTGAAAAAAAAATTAAGATTTATTTTGGTGTGAGTGAGCGATTGTTAGGAAAACTTGTAAGGAAATCAGTCACAGTTCATATGGGTGAAGGGGCTGAATAGCATAGGAATCATAATTCATTTATTGGACAGATATTTATTGAGTGCTCACCAAGTGCCATATTTGTTCTAGGTATTGCCACCCCTCTTGCTTCCCGTCCCCCACAGCACAGCTTGTTAAAGCTAGCTTATTGAAACTGTATAAAGAAGGGTCCTGCCACACTGAGCTGTATCATTGTTCTTCTAAAGCAGAGAGTGCTAGAGAAGGGTATATGAGTGGAGGGTGGATTTCATTGATTAACTTTTTAAAATTCGATAGCCATTCAACCCATAAAACCCCTAGAGAATGAGAGAAGATGCTTAGACTTGGTATAACGCAATGAGTTTCTGAGTACAGTCCTGAGATATTTCCTAAAGGGCTGAATGAGATGGGTCGTAATGCTAGGTAAGTCAGGACATCTTTGGGCCTCAGAAGGAGAGTATGTTCTGTAGAAAGATCTCCAAAATGACAAGGAGTGCTGCTACAGGGGAATCAAGGATATTTGAATAAACCATCTGGTAATGTGACAATAGACTCTCTATCAGGAAAGTGAGTATTAAGGATGATCCAGTGCTAGTTTACCAGGAAAAGACAAATTTCCTTAGACCACCATGGGAAGACATCCCCTGCTCAAAGATAGCCTAGAACCAACCTTTGGTTATAGAGGGATAGCAAAAGAGTGGCTGGAGCCAATGCAAATGGTTTTCATTTGTATTCAATCAATTCATGCCTCTAACTTATGCCTTCCCATAGCTAATGGGAAGGGGCACAGTTGGAGCTTCCTTCTCTTAATCCTCACATTGGGGGAGCTTCAATTATTTATATAGTAATCAATTCTGAAGAGAGGACAACGCCACTTAAGAAATGAACAGGGTGTAAAATGGGCCTCGTGGCAACAAGTCATGATGGCCAATTTAATAGAGGCAATTTTGGGTTCTCCACCTCCAACTCCAAAAAGAAGAATGATGCTACATAATTAATTGGCATCTCTCTTATCCTAAAGCTTCCTTCCTTTCTGTGTGAGCCCTCATATGAGTCCCAGGCTTGTCCTTATCTTGGGAGGTAACTTTTTGAGCTGTTTCTTCGCCCACACTGAAGCTTTCCTTCCCTGCTTTGCTTTTACAGCCCAGTCATGCTTTTCACTTCAGGTTATGTATTTAACTATTTGGTGGTGGTGTGGGGAGTCATTGCTTCAGCTTGTTTAGATGTTTTTTTCATCCTGAATCTGTCAACGAATGTATAGCCATGCCTCACAAGTTGGTGTCACCCTGTGAAATGTGATATATATTCCATTTTTTACCAACACAGTAAGATTTAATAGAAATATTGGTAGATGGAACAAAGAACACAGCTTGTTCCCTGGCACTGAAGATGTTGAAGATGACCATCCCAGCTGGTATCAACTTATTAACCAAAACATTACGGCTAATCAACAAGGAAGGAGTCTATCTAACTATAGCATTATTTTCTACACACTTCTTCGTCTTCTCCCACAGAATATTAGTAGAAATGTTGACAAATCTAGACTTAAACAAATCTATTCCTCTGACTTACGTATTCAAGCAGCAATGCAACATTTGTTTATTAAGCACCTACCATATATCAGAACCTTTTCAACCACACAAAATTAACAAAAAGTATAAGGCCTAGTGGCATAGTAATGAGATAGGAGATCGGCAGGATGGATTTTACAAGGTACAGGTCACAAAGACTTTGCTGATAAAACAAGACATGGTAAAGAAGCTGGTCAAAACCTGCCAAAATCAAGATGGCAAAGAAAGTGGTCTTTGGTCTTCCTCACTGTTCATTATAGGCTAACTATAATAGCAGGGTGCTGAAAGGTACTACCACAGCACCATGGCCGTGACAGTTTACAAATGCCATGGCAACATCTGGACATCAGCCGCTATGGCCTGAAAGGTAGAGGAAACCTCAATTCTGGAAATTGCCAGCTCCTTTCCAGGAAAACTCATAAATAGGAAACCTCAGTTCTGGAAATTGCCAGCCCCTTTCCAGGAAAACTCATAAATAATCTACCCCTTGTTTAGCAAGTGATCAAAAAATAACCATGAGTAGCCAACCGGCAGCCCTTGGGGCTGCTTTGACTGTGGAGTAGCTACACTTTTATTCCTTTACTTTCTTAATAAACTTGCTTTCACTTTCAATTCACTTGCTCTTGAATTCCTCCACAAAAAGCCAAGAACCCACATGGCTTCTAAGGCTGAAACCCAATTTTGGGGTTTGCCCTGTGACACTAATGCTATCAAAAATGAAAATATCTCATCTGTCATCACTTGTTTTTAGTGAACCTGTGTAAATGTCAATACTCATAGATTATTGTTTTTTCTTTTTGTTCCTAACTTGGGAATTTAGACATTAATTCTGAAACTTCTAAGAAATTTATATGAAGATTACCGACATGTAGTTTCCAGAATTCCCATTTTCTATTTTTTGGTTCCCAGAACATTTTCTGATTTCCTAATTTCTTGTACAATTCGCATTCCCATTCTCATTTTCCACAAAGTTTTCCAACGAATGGTGAGGGTTCCATGAACATTTTCTACATTCTTTCTGTACCTTGCCATATAATTTGACCAGAACCAGAGATGAGAGTCTTGACACACTGGCATATGATGTCAGAGAAATACTACAGAAATAGCACTTTTACATAATGCCACATGGCTCCTGAAAAAATGTATTGCAAAGACTTCCTATTATTCATTGTGTGAGTCTCAAATTTCATTAGCTGACTTACAAGATATTCCATAAATTGGCTTCTTCTTAACTATCCAAATTATCCCTACTCCTTGCCGACTCTCACTTCCCACTTCGTTAAGCTGACTTTCATTGTCCATTTCTATTTCTATACTTCTCTTGCTATTTGCCCACATTGAAATGTAGCCAAATCCCTTTTTATCTCTATTTAAATACAAGCCCTTTACTTTAAATCCTTTCTCCTTCATGAAGTTATTACCTGTTATTAACATCCCACTTTGACTTATCCCTTTCAATACCAATTAGTCACTGACTAATTTTATAATTGTTTCATCTATGTAAAGCTTATTTTCTCAGTTACATGGTAAATGCCTGAAAATGTCTTTGTTTTGCCCATGATGTCTGTTAGGGGTTGTGTACATATTCTACTTGGTGCAATAGCTTAATTGATATATAATCAAGTACCAGATATAAGCCATGAAATATAAAGAAACCTTAAGAATACAGCTTATCAGGTTTCTTGAACGTTTTATAGATAACCTCATGTACATCACACCTTCAGATATTTGGCTGCAATTGTCAATTTTCACCCAGTATTTTGCATTGGATTTGACAGAGTCTTTTTCATAGTCCAGAAATATGAAAACTCCCCTTGGGACAAAGGATGCACCTGTTAATTCTAAAAGTCATACCTAAGCAAGAGGATAAGTTCTATAAGCCCCAATAATTGTCTCAAAAATTCTTACAGTTTTTGAAATGCAAAGAGGCAAAGATAATAGAAACATTTTTTACTGGATATTCAGGACCAAAGAGTTTACTGGAAAATACATACATATATATAAATATATTTATATGTATACATTTATACATATGTGTGTGTATGTATATATATATATATATATATATATATATATATATATATACACATACACTGGTACGTTGTGTTTGCTCAATGAGCTATTACTAGAGAAAAAAATTGAGCCTCCATGAACTATGTATATTGAAGTCTGACAGCCACAAACATATCTAGCTAAAATAATTCCAAGTTATTGAAATGTCTCGCCATGGTAGGCATGAGGTGACCTTGAATGAAAGCTCCAGGCTGTGCACTGTGCACACTGCTATGTCATAGGTGATGATAGGAGGGGACAGGAAAGAGAAAGCTGCCTTGTGCTGGTGGTCAAAAAAAATCACTGAGTATCTTTAGAGACGGAATAATTTGAATTTAAATATTACAAATCCTTAAAGGCAGAAAAGTTCAATGATAGTGATGACTGAACAAGACATCCCAGAGAGTATCTTAACCTTCAAATGCTTTTCCAATCTAGTCATGTTCTTCACTAAACTTTACAGCCTTGTGTGAATCCTTAGGAATTTACATGTCACATCCTTAGATAAAAACAGAGACATTTGTTTTTTCTTGCCAATTGATGAGCAGTGGATTGATGTTCAAATATTCATGATCTCCTAGTTTCATAATCTCCTTAACAAATTATTTTGGTGTCACTTTTTTTTTTGTTTGTTTGGCTGCTTGGTTGGTTAGTTGGTTCTTCAAAAACAAAATCAGGTTGACCTTCTGAACATTGATGAACTTATTTCAAATCTTATTTAAAAATCTTGTTTCCACTTAACACTGTCAATCCTCTTTCCTTTCCCAATCCCTGCCCCTTTCCAGTATATCTTAAAACATTCTAAGCAGGTGTTTAATCTTGTCTTCCACCAATGGAAATTCACAGTTTGATTCTTATATTCTTTATATATTAGATTCAAAATCAGATGAAGGCTCCAAACAACAAAACCCAGAGGGACAACCTAACATTAATTCTCATGGCAAATGAGATTTCCTAATGATTTAACATAAAAAAAGAAAACAATAGAATGGGACCAGATGGCATAAAATGGAAATTTACACTTTATCTAGAAACTAGAGATAGGTAAGCATAGACAGGAGGTCTCAAGCCACCCACACCTACAGACACAGATTAGACTTAAGGATCTGTGATGCGTGTGTGTGTGTGTGTGTGTGTGTGTGTGTGTGTGTGGGGCGGGGGGCAGGGTGTATGCATCTGAGATGAGAATAGGGTCAAGGAGTTGGAAAAGAAATTAATCTATGTAAAATACCTACCAAGTGCCAACTGTCACAGTTAAATACTCAATCTCCATGTTCATAGCTTCTAAATCTACCTCTAGAAAGATTACATCTTAGTTGATCCAGTTTAATACTAATACCAGTAAAAGGCTTTGTCTATGTGCCAACTAACCATCTCCAGATTTTTTTGCCTTTCTTTACTCTAAGAACAAGTCTTTTGGGCATCAGAGAAACTCAAAACCACTGTGTGAGGTAGGTATTACATCTCCCCCTATTACAGATGAGGAAACAAAAACTCAGAGTTTGATCAATTTTCCCAAGGTCAAAATGGCTAGTGAGTAGTGAAGCCAAATGTTTAATCATTTCTGTGAGACTAAAAAACCACTATTTCTAGTAATTTTTTTAAGCTATAAAGGCAAATATTCAGAGAAGATTTTTAAAAAGCAGAAAGAAAAGTAGAAGAATCCAGGTGGAAGAACAAAAAACCCTCAACCATTAATCTCTATTGAGGGAACACAAATGATAATGCAGAGAGAGGGTGTTCAGAAAGAAAGAACAATTGGATAGAGAAATTTGTCTTAAAGTCTTGAGAAATACTTATTTCTGATTCCTATAAAAGCATAGTAAAATAGATCAAATTTTTATTTCAACAAAATTCATGCATATGGCTAATTTTAATAGAAGAATAAGAATATGCTATTTTTTTTAAAAGGAGTAGCCAGAGATCGGTCTTAATGACTTAATTCACTTTGCCATTGTAGGACTAGTCTGTATTCATACATAGATCTGGTTTACCTCCATATAATTTTTTATAAATCACATTTAACTCCAGCAAACTGCTACTATTTTGTATCTTCAGAATGAGTTGGACTGATTTTTCACACTTTTCAACTACTTCTTTTAGTATCAGAAATTCACTCCAATAGCCATAAGATATGTTACCTGCATTTTTGCCTCTCTGGAGCTCTGCCAGATAAACTTCAGTTTTAGCATTTCAAGTATTTAAGGAGTTTTAAATGATATTTCAGGGATTTTGTTATTATCCAGGTACAGCCATGGAGAGTACTTTTAAACACAGTCCACAAACCTCCATGAAGGCTATCATGTTTGAGATATAAAGCTCAAAAAATTAGCCTCCAAAATGAATTAGACCTAGCTGGAGTCCAGAAATCCTCCCTGGGGTTGATGTCAAGCCTTTACTCAGGAAATGTCTAAGCCTTTTGTTGGTGTGGGTGGGGAAATCTCAGGAATTCTCCTCCCTGGATTTAATGCCCCCCAGATTTAAAATGTAAGTATTAGAAGCTGAGCCCTCAAACATCTCCCTTCATTTCTTGACATCTTTATGACAATGTATGGTGCAGTACCTCACTTTGCTGCAATTACTGAACAGATAGCACTGTAGGCAATGTAAGTTGCTCTTAAGTGCAGCAATCCATTCTGAAGAGATGTACAAACATAAACTCTCCATCGTGGCAGGCTTCTATGAAACCTGAGCATTATCTGTGAATTTTCTCTCTCTCCTTTTTAATCATTCTGTTAGCTCACCTCTAGAACCCAGTGGCCTAATTTACTAATTAATAACTATTATTACTTAGTCGAATTGAAAACTGAAATTACTACTTGCCTTAAACATAATAAAAATTGGCAATCCATTCAGAGTTTTTTGAGGGGCTGCTTCATTCATTGCACAGTCCTGGCAGCTGGGTAGATGTCATTGTCTGCTTGCTACATGGGCCTTGTTTCCAGATGGGATAGAAGAGAGGGAGGAGATTGTCTCTCTGACTTGTTCAGATTAGAAGAGAAAACAGAATATAGTACAATCTATACCTGTAGAATCTTAATAGACTATTGTTTCAGCCAATAATTGCATCATTTAGAAACATCTCATTGTCTTCTTTATTTGCGCTTGGTCCTCCTAACTCCAGCTTCTCTTTTTACCTTAGTAGGTGATTGCTAAGCTCAAGTGACTCTTCTTTTTCAGTTGCTAAGTGAAAAGTCCTTAAAATCAATGATGTAAGTTACTTGTATCTTTATATAATCAAATCAGTTATTAACCAGGTTAAATCCAGGAGAAATTAAGCAGAAATTACTACCATAATCATTTTTTCCTTGTTATACTTTCCTTTACAGTTGGCCAAGTCAAATCTGCTTAAAGCAACAGAATTGAATTTATCTTTCAAACTGTCCTCCTTTTCCGTATTACTGTTCCAATTACAAGTGCCAATATTATTTCTCATTGCCTTAATCTAGGTTATCTTTCAATTGCCATTACAATATGTTTGCATGTTAATAATACATATTTGTTTATTCTAAAGTCTAGTGTTTATCACATGCCAGGTACCAGCAGAGAAGCTGAGATTACAGACATACAAAAGTCCTATTCCTGCTCTCAAGGAGCTAATTTTCTAGCATGAAAGTCAAAGTATGAAGCCATATGAGAAGAAATACCTTCAAGATGCAGAAGGGACTCCTAATGAACAAAATACCCTTAAGAATTATTTAAATTTTATCAAGTTCTGAAATGTTATCATTACAATGAGGAAAAATTATTGTCCCTCAAGTTATAAAATCTGGTCCAGATTCTCATTAAGACCAATCATGAATGCAGCTCCCCCACATGGAGGCAGCAAGTCATCTTAAGAAAGCATACGCAACAGCTAGGAAAAGATGCCTAAATATGCAGCATGCTTAGTGTGGGTCATTGCTCAGTCAGCTTAGCAGATAATTGGCAAAAATATCATCACGTCCTTAAGGTAGTCTCAATTATTTGCTTCACACCACTGGTCTGAAGAATCCACTTTTCATGGCTGAGAGTTTGTTGAGAAGTTTTTTTTCCTACTTCTTAAAGGTATAGCTGTGTCTTTTAAGCTGAATTTCATCCAAATAATCAATCCATCAGCTATTGAGAGCCCATAATTTCTTGGCACCCTGTGATATGGTTTGGCTCTGTGTCCCCACCCAAATCTCATCTCAAATTGTAATCCCCACATGTCAAGGAAGGAACCTAATAAAAGGCGATTGGATCATGTGGGTGGTTTCCCCCCATGCTGTTCTTGTGATCATGAGTGAGTTCTCATGAGATCTAATGGTTTTGTAAGTGGCAGTTTCCACTCCTCTCTCTTGCCTGCCACCATGTAAGATGTGCCTGCTTCCCCTTCTGCCATGATTATAAGTTTCCTGAGGCCTCCTCAGCCATGCAGAACTGTCAGTTAATTAAACCTCTCTCCTTTATAATTACCCAGTCTCGAGGATTTTTATAGCAGTGTGAGAACAGACTACTACACGCTGGGTGACCATCTATAGGGAATACTGCTCTATTCTCTAATCTCACTTTGATGAGAAGTTCCAGATAGCACCCACCAAGAGAACAAGCCTATTCAAAAGAGCCCTTCAAATTTGACCCAGCAAAGTCTTGCTCCATATTATGTTGACAAAAACACAAACTCCTACCAACAGTTTACATTTTGTCCATTTTAGTTCAACCATATATTTTCTCTTGGCATTTGTAATTGAATAAACACATAACAAAGTAAGCAGAATACTAAGAGAACAAATGCTCAATCTGGTGTTTGCAGCCACAGAACAATAAAAAAGTCAAGCTTGAAAACCTTTATTTTTCTTTAAGATCACTAACCCAACAATCACGGAAACCACTAGCTTCTAGCTACTGTGTGTTTTTAAATGTTAACATCACGTAATATTAACAATGAAGTCAATGACAAATTAAATTCTAGATCACGCTCAGATCTAGGTACTATTCCAGAGGTATGTACTATTTTCTATGCACTTTTGCATTGTGAAATTAACAAGAAGTAGCAGAATAGAGATGACAAGTTACAGAAATCTCTTCCTCTTTTCAAAGAAGTCTTTCCATTCTCAAAAATGTTAATTCAAAGAAATTGTTACAAACTAGACACTGTAATACACAATGTACAGAATTTAAAACAATAAAGATAATCTAGATCAGAGCTTGATAAAGTATGGCCTACAGGTAAAATCTGGCCCACAGGAAAAATCTAACCCACAGCCTGTTTTGTAAATGAAGTTTTATTGGAACGTAGTCACACCCATTTACATATTATCTAAGGAACAAACAACAGAATTTGATATTGAGACAGAGACAGTGTAACCTGCAAAGCCTAAATTATTTATTATTTGGCACTTTCTATAAAAGAAACATGCTGACCCCTGGTATGGATCAACAATTTCTTATTTTTAATGCCCAAATCTAAAGTTTTCGAAAAGTATTCGGCAGCAAAACCTGAACTGACCTGAAATCCTTTGGTATCAGTGGTATAAACTTCTCTTAACTGATATGAGGTTATTTATAGTTTCTATTTATTTATCCCACTAGAAATATTTATATGATTCACTAAAGAAATTTTGGTTTGTTCAATTACAGGGAGTTATCCCAGGCCCCACCAAGGTTATTATAATATTTAATATACACAGTACATTCAGTATACATCTTTCTAAATTCTAAAATATCCTTAATTCCAAAAAATATCTGGCCTCAAGTGTTTCAGATTAGATTTGGTATTTCAAAGATGCAAAAACTCTGGGATAAAATAACATTTTTAAAAGGTTTCATCTTTGAGCATTCTCAAGGGTATGAGGTTCATTAAGTAGAAGTGGGAAGACCATGAGTGACAAGTGCCACTCAGAACTAGTGGACTTTCAGACAGAGACACTCAGATGATTTGGATAATGTGTATTTTATATTAAGACTTGTGGACAAAGCATGATACAGAAAATAGCAATATCATTAAGATTAATAAGAGAGCTAATAATAGATATCTGCATGTTAAATATATTTGGAAGACTGCCACTACAATTACATTAAAAAGTAGCATTCTTACTTTCTTACAGTCTTGTGGTGTTTGCTTCTACTTATTTAAAAGCTACAATCCTTTAAGATTAATATTTTATAATATAAGGAAACAGAGTTTTCATGTAAGGAACTCATGGATCTTGGGAACTGACCAAAGGAGAGATTGAAAAGTCTTGTCTTGTAAAACTAAGATTGTCACTTTCTAAATGTGAATCTCAGGTCTAGGAAGTGTTGCTTTCAAGCAGTCAAAGAGTTAAGCTTGATGCCTGTGTTTCTGTGTGTCCTCCTTATCACCCCTAAGACAAAAAGCTTAGCAGGCAGCACAGTGATGGTGCTTTATGGCAGGTAAAAGAAATGGAGATAAAAACATAATATGTCTGAATAGGTGCACAAAGTAAGTAGCAACCTGAGTCATCAGAAAACAAAGAAGGATAGATTTTTGACACACAATATTTTGACCCCAGAAAGACTATTTCATAGCACCCATAGAATGTTCAGAGAGCCCTGGGGCAAAGATTGCAGTCACAGAAGCTTGGAGGCATGGCCTCAACATTTTAATTCACCATAAAGTAAAACGTGTATCAGAAAAAATCAAGTCAACGTCAAGATTCTTTTCTTTGAATGACCAATATAAATAAGAAGAAACCAGCATTAAATTATATTTCTATTAGTCACAGCTCTCTGTGTATGATTATGGGTGGAACAAAGGGGGACTGAGTTGCTTCTGCGGTTATGTTGACTTTGGCAAGTGGATCAACCATGCAGTAATTTGGCACTACCAGCAGACATCACACCATTCCACACAGCTTTTAACTTAGTATTGTGTTCATAGTCTTTCCAAAGAATGTCTCCCTTCCTCTTTAGGTCTCAAAATAATTAATGAGAAATGCAGACATATTCTTAAAAATACAAAAGTTCAACTTCTAACAGCACCGCAAAGCCAAACTGATAAGTCATGCAGAATTGACACGGGCTTCCATATTTGGAGGCTCACATTTGTTTGCCCAATTATCAAAGAGGTTGTATGCCACACAGAATGAATAGGCAGACTAATCTGATGAACTGTCTGGGTATAGCATACTTTGAAATCTAAGAAGAGACCTTCATGCCAACTTGATTGCATCAATATTTTATGGGGCCAGCCATTGACAGTATTTTTTCCTCAGCCAGCACTATGTGTAAAGTATCTCTTAATATCATTGTCTTGCAGTGGTGTGCATGTGTGTGTTTGTGCACATATTTATGACAAAAAGAAACTTCTCAGTGCTAGGGCTCAGGAATATCTAGCACAAGAGTCAGTAAACTTTTTCTGTAAGGGATCAGGCAGTAAATATTCCAGACTTTGCAAGTCCTACAGTCTGTAGCAATGACTCAACTTTGCCGTTGTAGCAGAAAGCAGCCATAGACGATACATTAATGAATGTATTTGGCTGCAATTTGCAAATCCCTGATATCGTGCATAGAGCTCTATTGAGTATGGAATTGAGACCAGTTCTATGACAGAACCTGACCCTCAGCCATCTATGCCTCCAAGGAATTAGTAATTCTAAAACCAGATTTGCTATAATTATGGTGGCAATATATATGCCCTAGATACTTACATAAATACAAATCAAAAAGGATTGAGAAGACCATGATTCCATCTATAGGTTTTCCAAAAATTTCCCCTGTGGTCCCTTTGAAATGTTACTTCTCTGTACTCGTAATTTTAGATTTGTGATGTCACCATCTGGTGTTAACCTCCAGGATTAAAAGTTAGGGAAAAACACTGAAAACCTTGGAAATTAAAGTTGAACAATTTTAACAAAAGGATACTAAATTATTTTAAGCATAGATTTACCAGGACTATAAAGTCAGTACCATCTTCACAACTTAAAATCCAGGTATTATCATGTTTAAATGCTTATCAGTTTAGACAAATGATAGATAGAGATAGACAGATAGATAGATGAGATAATCAGTATAGATATGCTTATGCAAACATATTTTCCAGTTCTAAGAGGGCTTAGAATCAGTTACACCTCAGTAGCAGTGAGCACACCCACAGCTGAGATCTTATTTAAAGACCTTTCTTTAAATAAGTAAAGGAAATTATGAGTCCTTGAAGGGAGAGATAACTATCATTCTAGGGCTAATAGCTGAAGAGTACAAAATGATTCTGGAAAATCTTTTGTGCAAAAATTAAGAAAGTTCTCAAGGAATAATAGGACATGTAAAACTATAAGAAGAAACTTGAAGTGCCTTCATTAGCCAAATTCGAGACAATTTAAACAACAAAACAATGATAGTAACAGATTATTCCCCATAAACTAAAATAAGAATCCATGTATATAAATTGGTATAAATAAATGGCAGGGGGGGATATCCTTCATACAGCAGAATTCCAATCCATAGATTAAAAAAAAAAGACAGAATTTTAAAACTCATCTTAATAATTATTTTGGGTAAGAAACATCAATGGATCCCAAAACTGGAAGGTAAAATTATGATGAGAAACAGGACTTATATATTGTCTATATCTTTCACAAAACACTTATCAAGTACTATTACAAATGGAAAATAGTAATTTTATAGTAAAGAAATCTGGCAGATAATACCTTAACAAGTAGTCAAGTTAGTATCACCAGTTTGG
Organism: Ateles fusciceps; assembly: GCA_036589455.1. Lineage (NCBI taxonomy): Eukaryota > Metazoa > Chordata > Mammalia > Primates > Atelidae > Ateles > Ateles fusciceps. The sequence continues at coordinate 27,998,358 of JAZHEH010003205.1, read as the reverse complement.
GGGCTAATTAATATCATATGCCTTCTGATATGATGCATTGAGAAGGATATAGCATCTCAACTGTAAAATTTTTGTCAAAAATGCATGACCAGAATCTAATTATGAATAAATATCAGCAAATTCAAATCAAGGAACCTTTTAGAAAATATTAGTCATGTACTCTTCAAAACTGTTAAGAGTTATGAAAAAAATTATAAAAGACTGAAGGTATGTTTAAAATCAAAAGAGATTCAAGAAATGTGGCATCTTGGATCATAAGAAAATTTTGGTTTTCTTTCTTTATAAAGGACAACAGTGGGATAATTGATACAGTTCTGTTACATTCTGAGAATTAGATAATACTGTGTTGATGAAAATTTTTTAATTTTGATACACTGTATTATGATATATATAGAGAGAATGATAAAACAAGTATGATGGAATGTTAATGTTGGGACTCTTTATGAAGAAGATACAAGAATTATTTGAACAAATTTGTAACTTTTCCAGTAGGTCTGAATTTTATTCAAAAATAAAAGAAAAAGATGTGGCCCTAGGGCCACAGTGCCCCTATTTGACATGTAAATATGACATTGACTACCTTGGAAGGATTATGGACTGAGTTGTGTCCCCCAAGAATTTTTATGTTGAACCTCTAGCCCCCAGGATCTCAGAATGGAACTGTACTTGGAGATAGAATGTTTTAAAGGGTAATTAAGTTTAAATGAGGTCATCAGTGTGTACCTAATTCAGTATGATGGGTGTCCTTATAAAAAGAGGAAATTTGGTGGGTGTGGTGGCTCACTCCTGTAATCCCAGCACTTTGATAGGCCGAGGTGGATGGATGACCTGAGGTCAGGAGTTTGAGACCCAGCCTGGCCAACACGGGGAAACCTCATCTCTACTAAAAATACAAAAATTAGCCAGGCGTGGTGACTACTGGGGAGGCTGAGGCAGAAGAATTGCTTGAACCCAGGAGGCAGAAGTTGCAGTGAGCCAAGATTGTACCATTGCACTTCAGCCTGGGCAACAGTGCTAGACTATGTCTCAATAAATAAATAAATAATTTAATTAAAGAGAAAATTTAGACACAGATGGGTGCAAAAGGAAGACCACATAAAGACACAGGGAGAAGACAGCCACCTACAAGCCAAGGAGAGAGGCCTTGGAAGAAACCAATCTTGCTGAGACCTTGATATTGAACTTCTAGCCTCTAGAACTGTAAGAAAAACATATTTTTATAATTTAAGCCATCTAGCATGTGATACTTTGTTATGGTATTCTAGCAAACTAGTATAGGAAGTTTACTAACTGTGTGAATCTTTCTATTCCTATTTTCTCCTTTGTATAACAGGATCATAATTATCTAACTTACAGGTAAAATCATACAGGTAAAGTATTTAAAGCAGCATCTGGCAGATGCAGTATTCAGAAATCAATGAATAATAATTATTATTATTACTACTACTACTATTACATTACTATTCCCAACTAGATTGAACTGAGGTAGAAATATGGAAACATGATATTTAGAAGAAGTTAACACATAAAATACCATTATAAACTGATATTCTCTTTCTATTTTTCAGCAATTGCATTATTTATCTTCACAAGAAGATAGTGGAACGATACTGAGAAATATTGGTCTTGCTTATTTGCCTGCTGCACCTGAAATAACGATCTGCTATTCAATGAAAGATCTGTTTAGAAAGTCCCAAATTGGTTTTATCACTGTGTAGAGAGACATCATTTCTAAGGTCATAGTTAAGTCATGTAAGAAGAAAAAGCTCATTAAATACTAAAAAATAATTTTAATTTAGGTTAATCAGTGAATGCTTACTATAACTAGCTACACATTGTGCTAAATAATCTGCATGTAGCATCCAAATCCTCAATCTTTTAAATTATATATTATGTTAATGGACAGTATCAAAAAACTAATGAAAGACTAAACTAGACTTCTTAGTTTTTAATCCAAATCCCATGATATTTACTACTGTGCTCTGTGACACAGCACTATTATTGCATCCAAAATTTTGACTATAAATATGCCTTTTCGTTACTTTTAAAGGGACTTGAAACTATGTAGACATGACTTCTAAAAACTTAAAATAAATGTTTATGCAAACAAAAAGATATAAAACTTTTACATGTCAAATAAACAAAGGCAAAGGTCACCAACAAACAAGAGGAGAAAGCCCACAAATATGACAACTCAAACTAGAAAGAAAACTGAGTCATCAAATCGAATACAACGTTTGGGGATGGCAATTCCCAAAGAGGAAATTCAAATGGCCAACAAACATGGAAAAACTTTTATCTGGCTATTAAACAAGAAAGGTAAGTTTAAACTTGGCAGACTTTTATTTTGTTTTTGTTCTGTTTTGTTTTTTCTGTTTCTGTTTCTATTAAATTTACAAAAAAATGAAGAAAGAAAAAAAATGTAATGTTGATGAGCGTGTGGTTAAGCAGGCTTTTTCATATGTTATTTACCTGAGTAAATTTTCCTCTGTATTTTGAAAAGAGTTTTCTAATATAAGTTAAAGTACCGTAAAGCTGTTTATCATCAGCTCAATACGTCACTGCTAGAAATCTTGTAGCAAACTGATGTGATTCAATCCAATATATGCAACAGGTTCTTTTGTATCTGTTAAATACGTTTCTGAAAAAATATGAATAAGAGGAAGGGTGTTATGTGACGTGAGGTAATCAGAATACAAATTGCTGTAAAATATAGTTTCTTTGGATGCTGGGATTATGAACCATTTTTATTCACCTATATTTAATCTACTTTCATTAATCTATATGTAAACCAATGTTTGTAATAAAAAATAAGTAAGGAAAGTTAAACAGAATTTACTATTTTGAGTAAGTTACATTTATTCAAATCTTTTAAAATTTATCTCTTTTGATGAATGAAATATTTGTTAACAGAAGTGCTCGTGTATTTATGCTAGTAATTATACCATTACAGATTTAAGACGTACAATTTCCCAAAATAATTTCTTCTATAGATTTCTATTAATTTAAAGGCACATATGCTGAGGATAAAGACTATCTCCATGACTATCTTCACAAACTAATGGCCTGCCAATGTCTTTTGATCCTATGTTCAAGAACTGTTTACAGAATAGCTGTTTGGAGTGAATATATGAGACTCTACATGACTATTGACATCTCTATCCCTCTCTTTTTATATTTATATTCAGATTGCAGATGTACACTAAGTGGATGTGTTTGAAGTCTTCCTTCCTTCTTTCACTAACACATAATTATGGAGAATCTGTCACTTTTTCAAAGAAAAAAGAATTTAAGCGAATATGTACTCATATTGTTAAGGATTACCAGAGAGTCTCACCTGGGTGTTGTTTCTGTTTTCTTTGAATTTTATTTGGGATCTCTGATCATTCTACATGTAAAGGTTCATCCATGGTGGCACTCTTCCTTTTTTTCAACCAAGTCTAAGAATTCTTTTCACCATACTACAGCTTCAACAAACAGAAACACCAAAGTATAATGTAGGTGAGTAACATAACATTGCATGTTAGGAGAATAACATTGGTATGAAATGATTCTACAAATAAAGTTGCTCTCAAGAAGTAAGAACAGCAGTGATCATTTTGCTCCCATTCTTTCTCTATATATTGTGAACTTGGTCAAATACGGAGTAGGCTGTATATTTGAAAGAAGTTGTGCAATACAAGTAAGTTTAGATTGACCTCTCTCCATCTCTCTGTCTCAGCATTACATATGAAGTTCCTTGGCAAGATTGTTTTATGTTATGATATCCCTTTGAAGAGAATTGTTGTGAGATTTCTAGTATATAACAAGTTGAAATTTTCTTGGGAGAATCATCTCTCAGTTGCCTTGGGAAGAACCTATATTTTAGATGCTCTTCTCTATTATTTAATTTAGACTAAGACAAATGGATTCTTCCTTCTCTACTATTAATAAAACTCTTTAATGGCGCTTCATCTAGACTAGAGGCTGAAGCATACTCAAGTATCTCCTAACTGAAAAACAAATAAACAAAAAACAGTTTTGACTTTGAGTTTTCTCTTTCTCGCTCTTTTTTTCTTTTTTTTTTTTTTTTTTTTTTGAGTCTTGGTCTTGCTCTGTTTCCCAGGCTGGAGCGCATGCAGTGGTAAGTGATGTGATCGTAGCTCACTGCGTCCTCGAACTCCTGGGCTCAGGACATCCTCCCACCTCAGCCTCCTGAGTAGCTAGGACTACATGTACGTGCCACTATGCTTGGCTACTTTAAAAAAATCTTTTTGTGGAGACAAGGCCTTGCTATGTTGCCCAGGCTGGTCTTGAATTCATGGCCTCAAATATTACTTCAACTTCAGCCTCCCAAAATGCTGGGCATATAGGCATAAGCTGTTGTGCCTGGCCAACCTTCTCTCATTTTCTTCAGATTCACACATCTAGCAAAAATGATTTGTATACTCTCACCTCTTGTTCTCTCCTCAAACCATAGTCATTATTTAAGGTCTTCAGCATTTGGTTGAAGTTACTGTATGATCAAATCAAATTGATACCTTTTAGGCTTTCATATACTTATCATCCTTCCTGAATTTCAATTTCATAAGATTCAATCTAAATGATCTATATCTCTATTTGCCAAATGCCACATGGAAAATAATAAAAGAAGTATAAATAAGAAAACTCTCTTTAACATTTTTGTTTTCCTATAGCTTTATTTCCCATTCTTTCTACTTTTCAGTTCTGCCATAGACCAAATCACTCAAAAACTTCTCATTTCTCCATTCTTCTTTGTCATTTCCAGAGTCTGAACAAGGCTATGGGGAACATTCACTCTCTTTCCTGCTGCTGCTATGGTCTGATGAAAGGACAGAAAACAAAGTCTGGACACCTAGTCCCCGGTGTGCTGACAACAGCAGAAAAACAGATGTGACTGAAGCCAGTGGTGATGATGGGGGTGGAGATGGAGCACAGCCCTGAAGAGTATCTAGAAGTTTGCCTCCTCCAGAGAAATGTGCTTCATTCAAAAAATATGCCATGCACTCTCACACACTGGGAATAAAGCCATGGACAAAGCATACTTGCCTATGTGGAGTTTACAGTCTTATGGGAAATTTCTGTTCATACCACACACCTCAGGCTTGCAGGATCAGAAACTGGTGAGCACCAGAGGAGGGTTTATCTCGTAGAGTGGTATATAAATTAATCAGAATGTTGATGCATCAATTTGCAAAGGGAAATGTTTGTTGCTTGGGAAAAAAAGTAATTGTGCCTGCGTGATTAGCTCATTTCCACTTTGTGATCTGTACTTCAAGTTACTTGAAAAAGCCAAGTAGAAAATCAGAAATTTATTTAACCGTTTTAAATTAAAGATTGCCAACAGATTTTTGACAGTAAAAATGATGCCACAACTTAGATTTCATCCACATAACCACCCTTTTTCCTCCTTAGAGAACAAAATTTAACCATGGTGGACATGGACTCATAACAAAGGAAGCTAGTTGGGTGAATTGGCAATTAATATCATCAGGCTTAGATTTGTGTGCATCTATTTCATAAAGAGATAGTCCTGTTTATAGCATTGAAGTTGAAAGTCTAATGGCTCCCATTTCCTCAGCACTAGATACAGCTTGGAAGTCTACTGTCAATATTCCCTATGTGAGCTTTCCAATTAAGCACATCAGCATTTTCAAAGAAGGTATCAATTATATCACAGTCCAGTCTTATAAGCTGGCAGCCATTAGGTATCTTTAAGGTAACTTTGCCTAACACAGCTCTGATAATTATGTATAGAATTAGAAGAATCGATGCTTAGGGCACAATCTTATTTCCCTCATCTCTGGAGAAAGCCTCAAGTTCTCTATGAAAACAATGTAAATTTAGATACGTTAATAATCTTCTCTGGGTATCAGTTTTTCTATCTTCAAATGGATTGTGTGACCACAAGAATTTCCTCCAGTTCTAGGGCTGAGGCAAACCAAGCTTGGTGCCACAGTTGAGTTCATCTGGGAGAGGAATTTATCCACAGTAGACCGGAGTAGTGTGGCTGGGATGGGATATAATACAGGCAAAAATTGTTGGAAACCAGGGCTGTGGCCAGGAAAAGAATTCCACAACCCTTGTTTCTAACCCTGAGTATCTTGTATGAGTAATTTTTTTAAAAAAAGATCAAACCAGAAACTGAAGAGTGAGGAAATGCCTGAAGATGACTATTTAAAACTAAGGTAGTATACAGTAGGGATAAACCAGATTATTATTATTATTATTTTTCAATCAGTATTTCTTAGCCAAATCAGACCTGATGCCCGTTTTTCTGTAACATGTATTTGGTTATATGTTTTAATAAAATAATTAGTCAGGTGTTTGAACTTATGTAGAATCACTGTGCATGTTCAGTAGCTATAAATGCAAACTCAGTAATAAAAGTGGGCTAATTGGTAGATTTAATACTACAATCTGATCAGGGATATGACTTTCTAAAATGGTGAACAATGGCCTGCATCATTTCTAAAAAAAATCAAAGTATGCTCTTCCTTTGACTTACATGATGGTAACATTCTGGAAAAAGTCAGTGCAGGTTAAAATCATGCTACTTGTATAAATATTAAGTGGAGTTCTGTTCCAGACTGGGGTCAATATAAATTGGCTTTACTTACATGGAGTTGTTTCAGGAAATTCAACTGTGAAACTTCCTAATTGTGCAAAATCTTCTAGAACACTTGGCCACCATCACTGTGACAACAAATAATACTTCCCAAGATTTTCATAATGTGTCCCAAAAGACAGCATCACCATTTATTCCTTACCCGATGCCCCCCGGTGGGTACCGTTCAAGTCTATGTAGTAGGGGAATGTGGACGCTGGAAGGAGCATTGCTTGTCTGCATATCCCTGAGCTGAAATTTTGTGCATTTTGTTATTATTGAGGACAACTTCTCTCTACCAATTTCAACCTCCAGTTATTTCCACTGCTGTCTAAATTTCTTGAAAAGAAAGCAAGCAGTTTGTTCCCAAGATCACACAAAGGCTTCATTTGAATAAGGCAGATGAAAAATTCCTATTTCCTCCACTATGCTTCACCTACCCTCCAAGGCCACTTCAAGCTACATAGGAGATTGCCCCAACTGGCCACTTCAAGCTTCCAGCTTACTCACCACTTAAGCCATAAACTCTGGTCTCCAGTTTCCTCATGCTAACAGTCTGAGTTCTCCTACAAATATGAATTTCAATTCAAAAAATTCAAAAAGGGAATTGTGGGTGGCAGAAAATAATAAAAAATGTTTATTTTACTGCATTTGCTTGTTTCTTTGAGGGCCTGGCATGTGAGCTCGTATTTACTTTCATGGTTGTCCCAGCTTTCACGACATAATGTGTGGGAAGAGGTGAGCAAGGCTACATGTGTGCATCTGTGTGTACATGTTTGCTATGCCATATATTTATATGCTTAAAGGATAATTTACTCATGTCCAAGAGTTAATCAATATGGGGCATATTTTTGTACATTTGCCAATTTTATCCAATAACTCAATATAGAAATTTAAAAGAGAATAAAGAAAGATGATTAAGGGTGTCATCAAGTCACCAGGCCCTCTGTCCCTTCTAAAACGATCAATTTTGTAGCCTTCATATATAACCTGTACCAGGTACCATGATATTTTGATACAGTATATACAAGGCAGCCCACTGGGGCCCAGCATTATCTACTTCAAAACAATAGCACTAGATAAAAAGCAAATGATTAAAATACTAACTAATAATCTAAAGATAAGGTGTTATTTTGGAGTTTCTTTGAGTTTTAAGCAGAAACCAGGTGTTACAAGGAAGTGATAATTTGAACATTTGATATATCGTGGCATCTGTCTGCAAGAATCGGACCCAAAGAGAGTGATAAAACTTGGTAACACAGGGTTCACTAACGGAAGTCATCGTTTTAATATTGTCAGACAGTAAATAGAATTTTCTATCTGGATAAATAGTTCTCAGCAACCTGAGAAGCACTAGCTTTTCAACTTTAAGGACTGACATGTGATATTTACCTAGTGACAATGGAGAACCCTGCCTTTCAAGCTCCTGCCTCAGCCTGTCTAGTAGCTAGGATTACAGGAACCCACCACCATACCCGGCTAACTTTTTGTATTTTTAGTAGAGATGGGGTTTCACTATGTTGGCCAGGCTGATCTCAAACTCCTGTCCTAGTGATCTGCCCACCTTGGCCTCCCAAAATGCTGAGATAACAGGCGTGAGCCACGGCGCCCTGCCTGAGGTTTTACAGATAACAGGAGTATCGCCGAAGACTCAGTGCCCTGGCCTCTCATACCAGTCTCTAAGAGGAGTATCGCCGAAGACTCAGTGCCCTGGCCTCTCATACCAGTCTCTAAGAGGAGTATCACCGAAGACTCAGTGCCCTGGCCTCTCATACCAGTCTCTAAGAGGAGTATCGCCGAAGACTCAGTGCCCTGGCCTCTCATACCAGTCTCTAAGAGGAGTATCGCCGAAGACTCAGTGCCCTGGCCTCTCATACCAGTCTCTAAGAGGAGTATCGCCGAAGACTCAGTGCCCTGGCCTCTCATACCAGTCTCTGAGAGGAGTATTGCCGAAGACTCAGTGCCCTGGCCTCTCATACCAGTTCTGGTCATCATTTTCTGGGACCATGACTCTAAATCATCATTGTCTTCTATCCCTCTATGTCCATCACCTAGAGAACGCTCTGTGTGCAGTAGGTACATAATTCATACTTCTCACTGACTTGCTGGCCATTCCCACCTGAAGAGAAACAAATAATTCTGATAAAACCACACAATTATAGCTGAAAAACTCTCTGAACTTAAAGTGGTAAATGCCTATTTTGAGTGCACTTGCTAAAAATAAGACAAATTAAGCTGGTCAGATTCAGGAAATCTGCCATTTCTTATGGCTTTATTGAAACCTTTTCAGAAGCTTTTCTGTTACACAAATAGAACCTGTTTCCAAAAATAGGTATATTCAAGAACATGAAAACCCACCCACAAGTTTAACTGCCATTTATTCTGACAAATAAAATTTCTGGTTCTTGAGTGATTTTTTCTCTCTCTCTCCTTAATTATAGAATAATATTCTGGAAACTAGAACCCTTTGATTCTTAAAATAGGAAGAAATATTCTCCTAGAATCCAAAAGACTATAAATCGTTCTACTATAAGGACACATGCACACGAATGTTCATTGCAGCACAGTTTACAATAGCAAAGACCTGGAACCAACCCAAATGCCCATCGATGATAGACTGGACAGGGAAAATGTGGCACATATACACCATGGAATATTATGCAGCCATCAAAAACGATGACTTCGTGTCCTTTGTAGGGACATGGATGAACCTGGAAACCATCATTCTCAGCAAACTGACACAAGAACAGAAAATCAAACACCGCATGTTCTCACTCATAGGCGGGTGTTGAACAATGGGAACACATGGACACAGGGAGGGGGAGTATCACACACTGGGGTCTGTCGGGGGGAAAAAGGGGAGGGATAGTGGGGGGGTGGGGAGTTGGGGAGGGATAGCATGGGGAGAAATGCCAGATATAGGTGATGGGGGAGGAAGGCAGCAAATCACACTGCCATGTGTGTACCTATGCAACAATCTTCCATGTTCTTCACATGTACCCCCAAACCTAAAATGCAATAAAAATAAAAAATAAAAAAAAATAAAAAAAGAAATATTCTCCTAGAAAGATGCATGGCTTATTTCAGTCCTATATAATCATTCCCATTTCTCAAAGATTCATTGTACATTGTCGTCACTGCTTATACAACAAAACATTCTTTCATGAACTTTCAAATAAATAAATAAATTGTAAGACTTCTGAACACTCAGAGTCAACCTGCCAAGTCCTCAAATAGTTAAGTTGAACAGTTTACTTACAAAGGCTGACAAATTTTCTTCACTTCAAAATATCATTAACACCAATAACACATTTGCCCAAGCCTATTGCTAAGTTGTAAAAAAAGATTGCTACAGATTACGACCCTTGATATAATGCTATAAGCTCCTAACAATGGTATCTTTTATAGTGAAGAGCAACTGCAGACACAAATTGCCCTCTTTCCTGCATCTTTTTCACAAAAATCAATATTAAAGTAGTATCTGCCTTAACTCTCCCATACACTATATGAGAAAAAACCACAGCCGTGCTTAGGACAGTTTAGGTCAATAAAGAATCAATACTGTGGTTGAATCTGTAGAAGATAAAAGACTTAGAACTCTCTACACAGGGACCCATTGTTTTCTCTCTATTTGTAAAGCAGTAGAAGAATGTCACTTGTCTCTGCATGGCAGGTGTGGGGTTTAGGGCAGTTTTTTCTTCTCTTTTTAAGGTTGATGTGCATTAAGTGTTGGTGAGAAGTAAAGGGGCATCATACAGAAGTGGGAGTGGGAGAGGATTGCAGACACTATTGCTTCTCTTAGATGTTTTGGCTCTTTTCTGAACAGTCCCTTCACAGAAGTGGGGGATAGGTAGAGAGGAGCTTTTTTTTTCTTTGAGACAGAGTCTCATTCTGTCTGTCATCAGGCTGGAGTTGCAGTGGCGTGATCTCAGCTCACTACAACCTCGGGCTCCCTGGTTGAAGCGATTCTCCTGCCTCAGCCTCCCGAGTAGCTGGGACTACTGGCATGCACCACCATGCCCAGCTAATTTTTGTATTTTTTTAGTAGAGATGGGGTTTCACCATGTTGGCCAGGATGGTCTCACTCTCTTGACCTCATGATTCACCCGCGTTGGCCTCCCAAAGTCCTAGGACTACAGGCATGAGCCACCACACCCAGCCAAGGAGGAGCCTTTTACAGGGACCCAGGCTTGGTAAATATGAGGTCAGGTGATACCAAGAGGCAGATGGTCTAGATTAAAATCTGAACTATGGTGTATAGTCTTGGGAAGGTTGCCTTACTTTTTTAAAGCCTCAGTTTTCTCACTTACAATAAAATAAAAGATATAAACACTAGCTAAATTACAGAATTTGTAATAGAACTTCAGTGGGCTCACCAATGTCCCAGCACATGGGTCTCTGAATTGCTCAGCTCTCCTATGGTGAGACAAGGCCATATGACTGGTTCCGGTCAATGAACTGTGAGAAGTGACACATTTCACTTCCAGGTTGAGGCAGGTCTCTTTCCCCTGACACGGCAAACTTGGAGAAAGCTTCCTGTTGAGAGAGCCATGAGTTCAAAGCCACCTGTGTCTCTGAGTCCTCACACAGAGAACAGATGTCTTGGAGAGTCACCCAGATCTATCTGTTTGTAATAGGCAAGTAAATATCTATTGTGTTATGCTGTTGATTTGGGAATCATTGTCTATTGTTATTACCATATCATGATATAGCATATCCTATTTATTAGTTAACAGGAAAAATTTAGAAATGTACTCTTATAATGCTGGGCACATTTAATGCTAGCACTCAATTAATGTTTTAATTTTAAAGATCTGCATCTCAAGCCAAGGGAGCAATTAGAACAAAACGGTGGAATGAAATAATACAGTGCATTCAGTAATTCTGTAAGTATAGGAATTCTTAGGAAAAACTCATAACATACATTAGAAATGGGAATCATCTTTTAACATATCCAAGTTAGTATTCCAAAAAGGATGTTGTATAGAACATTAGTCCTGTAAAGTGCAGAAAGAGTGTTCTTTGGCTTAAGAAATTCAGAAAATGCTGCTTACTTAATCTCTTTCTTGGATATTCTTAATGCACATTAAATTACTGAAAACTCTGAGAAATACTGCAACAGGTAAATCTAATATTTTTTGTGTGTGTATTGCAGGACTTTAAGCTTATTTGACCACAGAATGCTTTTTCCATGTAACACCAATTATCTTTTTACAGAACACATTGTTATTGCCCTCAAAACACTTATTAGATTGTTAGCAAATTGTTTAGCTACACTTAGCACTAATATTAAATTATGCATTAGGTTCAGCTTATGGTATTAGTCCATTCTCATACTGCTAACAAAGAACTGCTCGAGATTGGTTAATCTATTAAGGAAAGAAATTTAATTGGCTCACAGTTCAGTCATGCTTGGGAGGCCTCAGGAAACTTACAATCATGGCAGAAAGGGAAGCAAACATGTTCTTCTTCATATGGTGGCAGCAAGGAGAAGTGCAGAATGATGGTGGGTGTGGGCAAATGCCCTTATAAAACCATCAGCTGTCATGAGAACTCACTCACTATCATTAAAACAACATGAAGGTAACCACCCTCATGATTCAATTACCTCCCACTGGGCCCTCCCATGACATGTGGGGATTATGGGAGCTACATTTCAAGATGAGATTTGGCTGTGGTTACAGATCCTAACCATATCATTCTGCCCCTGCCCCCCACCCCCCAAATCTTATGTCCTCAAATTTCAAAACACAATCATGCCTTCCCAACAGTCTCCCAAAGTCTTAAATCATTCCAGCATTAATTGAATAGTCTAAGTCCAAAGTCTCATCTGAGACAAGGTAAGTCTCTTCTGCCTAAGAGCCTGTAAAATCAAAAGCAAGTTAGTTACCTCGTAGATACACTGGAGGTACAGGTATTGGGTAAATAAACCCAATTATTTAGTAAATCAAATAATAGCCACATCTATAGCCTTACTATGTGAGGTATTGTCTTTTGCTAAATAATTACTCACTTAACCCTAATAACATCCTCTCTTTTATAATAAGAGATCTGAAAGTTGAAGAGATCCAAGGTTGATGTAATGACCCAAAGCTTTACGTTTCTGCAGTCCTTTACTTTTTTCCTTATGGCAAATTGTGAGATGGTTAGCTGGGATGACTCCAGCCATCAGGAAGAAGAAAGACATGCATAATGAATATATCTCTGTAGTGTTTGCCTCCCTTTTCCTTAAAACCCATCTGAAGGTATCTATTTATAACTCTCAGTCAGAATTTGGTCATGTGGTCACATATAATTGCAAAGTTATCTGAGAAATGTGGACTTGTATTTTTATTATTTTATTTCACCTGAGAACATGGTCACCTCTAACCAAATGGGTGATCCAAGGAAGGAAAATAGAATGAGTACTGGGTAGGCAACAAGTAGTTTCTGCCACATCCCTGGCACATAATCAGTTTATTATTTCCACTTTTAGGTAGTGTCAGTACTATGCCTCTCACTTACACATGTATGAGTACAAAGGCAGACATCATGCAAATTTAGAAACAAAACGTTGAGTATAATTGAAATTTTTTTAAAAGAGAATTATTATCCAAATGAGCCCAAGAAAACTCAAACTGTTTCTCATCGTGTTCAGACCTATCCCACATGGGAGGTCAAACTCTATGAGCTGTAGAATGATGTAACTCTAGGGGTGATGTTCCATCTGGAATCTTAGTTTTCTCTGCTTGAAAGAGAGAACAAGAGTCCTTCCGTCTTTGAGTGTGGAGTGAGGACATTCAATCAATTAACCCATGAAAAACCTCTGTAACAGAGCATAATCTCCCAAGTGTTTAAGAAGGTTAGCTATCTGAGCTCTTCCAAACACTGAAAGAGTGACTGGCCCATCTCATCATAGAATCCAGTTCAAAGACATAATGTAGCTCCCCACCTCTGCCACTCCCCCATCACCCCCAACTCAGGAAATAGCATCCACTATTTCTGTAAAAACAAATAAAAACTGTACTAAACCCAGATACCTGATCTTGCTAATGTATGATCCAGAGCAGCCAGCATGGATATTAGGGTGAGACTTAGGAGTTGGATGCAGGTTCTTTTCACTGGTAAGTGTAGGGGACCCCCAGTGTACCTCTATCCCCCACAAGATACCCATGATCTTTGTCTGAATCATCAGACTCAGACCTGTGGAATTTCTGATGAGACCATTTTTCATTTTTCCTTTCTGCCCTAGAGGTGAATTTCCTGAGCAACATGTACATCCAAGTATGTGGCATGCTTTTACTCTTTGATGTGGAAACCTTAAGACAGATCTTCTTCAGATGTTTGTACATTATCTCCACCAAGGTTAAGAGTAGCAAAAATGTTTCTCAGAACTGCTCTCGCTGTGCAAACTATAAGCACTAAGGAATGTCCTTCTTCAGTATTATTATTTCAGCATGACTAATCAGAGAAAGTGGCAACATATTGCCTACTTACCTAATTAGACAGAATTATTGATTAATTTTCAACCAATAGTCCCTGCTCTCATCCCTGCTTATCTCACCTCTCCTTACTCTTACCTTCTCCAATTTCTGGAGAAGTTGAGCTAATAGACACCAAGGAGAAGAGAGCAGGTGCCATATATTCTGCATATCATTTTGTTGTCTTGTGGGAACTCAACACTCAGCCAGGAGCTATTATCTCACCTTCCCCACTGTTACTGTCACTTCCCTGGGTGCCTGGGTTCAGGGCTGCAGCTCTGTTCCTGATGCTGGAACCAGAGTTGGGTGAACCCTAACAATATCACAGTGAGCTGGTTTATATGCGGAGCATCCACATCATCCAAACCAGGAAGCGTTTGTCTGGGGCAAATGTCAAGCAGGCAGGAAATTGGGACAAAAGTGTAAAGGAGGACTGTCCTGGGCAAAGCAAGAATTAAGGTTACCCTAGCTATGCACCACTGTGGCTTAGAGACACACCACAAATGGGTTCAGTACACAGGCTTTGGGTTCGGACACACTTGGGTTTGTGTCTGGGTTTTGCTGCTTTCTCAACAGATGGCCTTTGGCAACCTGTGTTCTTTTCTTCTCCAAGTTCTGGTTTTGTCATCTCAAAAATGGGGGATGACATTATTAACCTCATCGGGCTTTTGTGAACCTTAAACTAGGCAGTATAAATAAAGGGATTAACACAGGAAACAGTAGCTGTTGGCCGGATTTCTCCTTTGTGGGGACTGCTAAGCTGATACACTGAGTTTGGGCTCCAAATTGGAAATGAAAAAATTGAAAGAAGAAAATGATATTCATGTTTATGTATTCCAGTCTTACTTCTGAAGAAACCCTCATCTTGAGAACAAAAGGGAGAGAAAATAAACAATACATGCACAATATCAGATTCAATATGTTCCCACCCAGTGAAGAGGAGGTTGTTGTATTTGGGGATGGAGGGCAGCTGCCTCTCCTTTTCCTGAAGTCCCATTCTGATCTTTAGGGGGCTGCTCCTCCTTTCAGATTCCAAGTCCTCATCAGTCAGGCTCGTTCTTTGGCTTGCTGCTCTGCAAATTTATTGCCCTGACAGCTGCCCCAATGCAGTACTTGCACCAACTCCGTCAACTGCTCTGGGACAGGCTAAACATCAAAGCCTATTTAGATTTTGCCTTCATATCCAACTGATTCTGTCCCAAACTCAATTTCCTCTTTCCTCTTTTTCAATTAACTACAGTTGCCCAGAGCTGGGGCGATAGGAGGAGATACTAGGGGCATACATCTGTCATCATTTATCTGGTAGTGTATGGGGTATGCTGGAATTCAGATCCCTAATATAGCCCGTTGGACTCAAATAATTCTAGACATATTTGATTTTTGTAAAAGACAGAAACAACACACAATGAGCCTTTACATCGGCCACCCAAGGGGGCACTTAGAGAGAATTTCCAATCTATTCATGATCTGTTATTCCCAGGCCCAAAAGTTTCCATGTTATAGCAGAATACCTAGGGACTCCATATGTTATGGGAACACAGCAGAACCAAAACGAGCTGAAAGAAGAATGCATTAGATTCAAATATGGGATGAAACAGTACCCAAGGAGGCCCTGTTTCATTGTCTCTACCTGGGACCCTGGGACAATGCAGCCATCTCAGCCCCATTCAAGTGTGACATTTCTTTTGAATATGACAGTGGCGGCGACCTTGTCATTAACTGATGCTATGAGCAACATTTCAGCTTTCATAATTCAGTTAATTTTCAAGCCACTAGTTACTGAACCCCCAGTATAATTTTCATATAATTAAACTACATACACACACATACGCACACACACACACACATTCTCACCCACACAAAACATCCACAAAAGTGACAAACAGCAGAGAAAAACAAAACTGAAAATCCAGAAAACCAGAAGCAAGATTCAAATCTATCTTCTTGGTTTCCTTTTATCATAGGCGTATGCATGTGGAAGGGAAATGAGCAAAAGTCAGTTGGCCTTGGAGAGGTTGGGGAGGGGAACGAGTTCATTTTTCTCTTCCCATTAGTATTAGTATGCAAAGGCAAAGTGCAGCTGCGCATTTTCTCTTTACTAATTACATATTACACCTACATGAAAAAAAATTGGTAAAGGAACTACACATTTTCAATTTAGATATTAGTTCCACAATTTTATGGAAAAGTCTTACAAAGGGCATACAGGTTATGTCTTCATTATAGCAAGAATTTTGCTGAGAGTTTAAAACTTCAACAAAAAATTTAAGTAATTGGGTAATTAAAATCCATATAATGATTTTTCAGGAAAACAACTGTTTCATTTGTAATAGCAGAGGTTCGAATTAATACTAAAAATATCAGTTTATCAGAAAAGGTATGTGGTTGTTTTTATAGATAGATCATGTAAAATCTGCTGAATATTTGTCTTCATATTGTATTCTCTTGGCTTTTTAATAATATTTGCATGAAGAATAATCCAAACTTTGGAAAATGTATTTCTTTCCTAAGCAGATACGATCTTTTCTCTATGTTATCTTATATTTCTCAGTGTGACTTGTCACATTGATATGTGGCCTTCTCCTTCTTGACCTTGTTGAAGTAGCCTCACAATTTTGGGATATTATATTTACTGCTAAGATAGATTCAAATTAATATTAGCCTTATGCTGATACTATGTTTCTTGGGAAAAATACATATGAAATTTAGGGATTTGAGAGGATAAAAATATTAACCAGACTGTAAATCCCTTGAAATCAGTTTTATTTCCTCTCTCTGTTCCTTCTTCTCCTCCTTCTCTCTCTTTTTTTAATTTCTCCCTCCCTCCCTCTTTTAATCTCAAGCCTCCATAACCTCATTTGCCCTTTATAATTCTCTAGTAACACTCAAGGGGCAGAGAACAAAAGTAAAATAGTAAATATTCAAAGAAATGTTATTCTAAGACCTCGTGGTCTCACCTCTCTAATATGTAAATAATTTCAACAGAATCTGGCCAGGATTTTCCTAGTGAGTCTGCTAAAATTCCCCCCACTTACCAAGAGCTCTTTTTAGTGGTGGCTAGCAATCACATAGACCTTAGTTTCACACTCTGCTTATATTTGTGACAGTCAAACACATAATATGGCAGGAGAGAATAGGTAGCCCAAACTTAAAGGAATCTAAAACAGTATGAGTAGGGAAAATTACTTAATGCATAAATGACTTGCACACTGACTTGATAACATTATTTATCTTTGTCTGTAAAATTTCAGGTAACTATTTTTCTTTTTCCAAAAATGTTTAAAGTATTTTCTCACTTTTTAAACAGTATGAAAAATGGGTATTTTCTTCCTCCACTTTTACCTTTTTTATTTTATTTTTTAACTTAAAGAACACATTGTATACCTACTAGATTTGGGGATACTGAGAACTGGGAAAAGTGACAATCTCTTAGAAGAAACAGCTGAAAGAACTAGTAGATACAGGTCCTGAACCCATCCACCTCTAAGCCTCTCCTTTTTACTCTTGTTACTGTTGCTATACATTGCTTTGCAATGACTCGAGGCATCAGAACAACCACCCTGAGAAAATAAAACAAAGGACTGAACAAAAGAAAGCCTCCCATCTCACAGATACTGTGGGATCTGATTGCTCCCTGCAGTCCAGGTTGCTCCCTCGTGTGCATTCTCATACCAATTCTCTAGAGAGATGAGCCCACCCTCTAATGGATCCCTATGTCAGGATGACTTGTGTGATACCCATCTTACATCCACATCTCCTGATTTCTTCACCTTACTCTTTGTTAGAGCCAGCTTCTAGGTAAGATGACTATCAGATGCCCCCCCAATCTCTGCTTCGCCAAGCTCTGCACACTTAGTTATTTTAATCTTTCCTCATAAATCAGTCTCTCCAGCTCCTTAATTATTCTTGACAGATGATTTGCCCAATAGTTTACCATCAAAATGTGAGATTATTGTCTTGAAAATACATCAGCATGAATTATTTTTTAAAAATCATTATTAGGACTGAGTCCTTGGAGACAGAAAAGAAGTGAGAGAGCCCTGATATATTCTTAACGAGAGCTAGGGCAAGAATTCCACAGCCTTCTTAAATGAAAATGGACAAATGATTTCCTTGTTACCAAGAGCTTTCAGCCAACACGTAGGAAAATATCTTCCCTACTTCATGGAAAGTAAGCGCTATTTCTAAAAGAGTTTGGTCAACCATTGAATATTTTATGTAGTAGTTCAGTTAAGAAAGTTTTCTTAAAAAGTTTTACTGCAACTCTGTCAAAGAATGAACAAGTTCCGGTAATAAAAGCCAGCTACAATTCCAGGGAGAGAAAAGAACAGCGGTGTTTGCCTCACCTTCGTGTTTTGGCAGAGTACTTATGAAAGAAGTGGAGGCAAGAGGTAAAAGAACACTGTATTTTCTGTTCAGCATTGCATATAAACTTCCCAACACAACCTAAGAATTTTCAAAAGCTTTCTGATCTTTTTATAGCCTGACATCATATTCCTCTACAGTGACATCATAGCTTTTTAAGATAGGAATCCAATGGCACTAATATCTTAAAATGTTCCCAACCCATCAAAATTTGGCATTTGGTACTTTATTTAACAATCTTAAGTTTCCAGAGTTTTCTCTGGGTTTTGAAGACTACAACCCTCCATCCAGATAAGTTTCTATGTGTTTACAAACTGTGAGGCCAACCTTATGAATAGCACCTTATAAAAGAGGTCTGGCTGGTAGGGTGCTTTGACTGGAGGGAGGTTAGACGGAGAGTTAGAAAAGAGACAAAACAGTCTGGGCTCAAGCAGTAATGCTTTCTTTTTCTCTTTTTGACCAGGTTCTGCAATTTGCATCTCCTTTTCCATTCCCTTCAGGTCTGCTCTGACCAATAATTTTCATCACAAGACCAAGAAAGAAAAACACTCCAATTTTCTTCATGATACAGCAGGAGTTCCTGCTACTGGGCTAACTCCTCTTTATTTCTAAAGTATGAACAAGGCAAATGTAGATTCTTTGTTTTAGGATTTCAAGTAGGCAGAGTAGAAACCGCCATCCAAAACCTTTCTTCACAAGAGAGGCTAGATGTTGGGATTGGAAAGCTGAGATCTTTCTTACTCACAGGCCTGCTACAGCAGCCTCTCAAACTGCCTGTAGTAAACAACCCATTTACCGTTTCTGTTTTTGAATTACTATGTGTCTTACTAAGCATGACCCGAATGCAGTTTTACCATATGCTAGAAATCTACACAAGGTTGGCATCTGAACTCCTCTATTCCCTATTCACGGGGAGGAAGGCATAGCTCATACACTTGAATGTTGTGGCAATGCCATTGCTGTAAGTTTCTATCAATTTACTTTTAACTTCTGAACTTACCGTTTCTTGGGGCAGCTCTGAGTAGTTTCAAACTGGCACCGGGCTGCTGTGCGCTGAGTAACACTGTACTGGAACAGGAGCTGGCAGACTACGTGTAGGCAAAATCCCCACCGGACACCTGTTTTAGTAAATAAGATTTGATGGGGACACTTATGAATTGTTCTTGACTGCTTCCATGCTACCACAGCAGAGTTGAGTAGTTGGCCTACAAGCCTGAAATATTTATCATCTGGCCCTTTAAGAAGTAGTTTGTGAACCTCTGTTGAACTAGAGACTTCTAAGTAACAAAAAAAGTGAAATAACTTTCAGCAAAATTTACTCCACTCACCCTCACACTACTTCCTCCCCTTCCAAGGAGAGATGAGGTCTGATATTTCCCACCAGCTACTTGGACTGGACTGGACTATTATTTCCAGAAACAAAGATGGCAAGGCATTTGCTTTGAAATTCAGCACACAGCACATGGGCCTAAGGAGGATTTACACATCAATTATCAAAAGAGAAGCCTTTCTGGACTGTCTCTGTGTGTACATATGTTTGTTGGCATGTGTGTGCGTGTGTATGCTAGCCCGTATATACTCACTTGTGTGCATGTGTCCAAAACCATTCCAAAGCTGAACCAAATCACAAGAAGCTTGCTGTGACAATAACCAGCCAGAGCTCACTGACCGTGTTCATCAAGAAGCCCTTTTGTTAAAGAAAGCAACTCAGGAAGAAGGCAGGAAGGGGAGGGGAAGAGGTGAGCTCTGCATTTAAGAGGGCTATAGCGCTTCAATCAGAAACAGCTGTGGCCAGTTTAATGCTATCGCAGGGCTCATATAGATGTGACATCACGCAGAACTAAAGCTTGGCCAAGGAGTTTTACTGGCCATATACCTTAGACTCTAAGGATTTGGTTACAAATTTGTATGTGGTGTATGTTTTTTGAATGAATCCACAGCGGGAACCAATACCATATCACATGCCCTTCTGGTAACTCAGAGGGCTGTAAACAGGGTGGATTTGTTTAAGCTCAGAATTAAAATCTTTATTAATTTAAGCTAAAGGGAAGTAAATGAATTTGCTATCATCCCAGTTTATTACACGTCTAACTAGAAAGATTTTCACAATCAGACCAGTATCCTGGCCAAGTAGGAGGAACTGGGAGACATTTTATATTCTAATTTCAAACTGCTGGTATCCCAGGTGTACTTTATAGGATTTCCTGTAATTTACCATCAAAATAAGCAGGCTGCAAGAATATGTTTGCCATACCGTACATTTGTATTAATTACCCAGCAGGATAAAGTGATTTCTTTGTGATAGAAAGAGATGTAGATCTACAGGAAAATCATTAAACCAAACCAGGGAAAACAGACACATTTCTATTGTTAGGCAGTTTGGCTTGATTCATGACTGGAGCCTGGGAATATGTTAATGGTAGCATTTGTCTCTTACTCAGTTTTCTCCAAAACAGGAGAATGGACTCTCCAGTTGAAACTAGCAAACAAAGCTGAAAGTGCCATGCTGGCCACTCTGAGGGTCACCAGTGAATATGAGGCACAGTGCCTTCCTTCAAGTAGCAGAATTTTGTTAAAATTTCAGAGGTGGAGAGAACACAGCAAGCTTAAGTTGTAACAAAAGGCCTTATGAGTAGGGCAGAATTTGGACAGGATCTCATAGAAGGAGTATAATTTGGACAGGACCAGAGGATGGAAATTCTAAACAGTGAGGTGCAATGGAACAAAGAGGGTTACAAGATGAGGAGCCAGGAATTTGCAACAGGGGTTCAGGAGGTAATATGTGTTCGATGGGACTCAATGTGAGTTCATTTTAATGACACCAAAAAGAACAGAGCAGGAGGGGACCAAGAAATCAACAGCTGTTGTGCATATACTATGCACCAGGTGCTTTATGAGCTAACTTAATCAGAACTTTTAAAGGTAGGCATTGTCCTCATTTCCATTTAAAGATGAGAAAACTGATGTTCACAGAGGTAAATAACTCACTCAAAGCCATGAGGCAAGTCAGTGAAAGATTCAGGCATTCATAACCACATCTGTTCTCTGTTGTCAAGAAAAAAGTTAACAAGTGTTGGGGAGGAGGTAGAGAACAGGGAATCCTTGTGCATTTTGGGTAAGAAGGCAAATTGAGGCAGCCAGTGTGGAAAATGACATGGAGATGTCGCAAAAAGTTAAACATATCTCAAACAACCATATGATCCAGCAATCCCACTTCTGGGTATTTATCCAGAGGAAATGAAATCCATATATTGAAGAGATGTCTGCAGTCTCATGTTCATTGCAGCATTATTCACAATAGTGAAGACGTGGAATCAGCCAAAACATCTATTGATAGATAAATGGATAAAGAAAGTGTGGTATATATATGCAATGGAATATCATTCAGCCTAAAAGAGAAGGAAGTCCTGCCATTTGTGACACTATGGTGAACTTGGAGGACGTTAAGTGACATGAAGTAAGCCAGACACAGAATGACAAATACTACGTGTTGCCACTTATATGAGGAATCTAAAACAGTCAAACACATAGAAGCAGAAAGGAGAATGGTAACTGTCAGGTGGTAGGGGAGGCAGGTATTAGTCAAAGCGTACAAAGTTTCAGCTATGCAAGATGGGTAAGTCCCAGAGATCTACTATACAGCATAGTGGCTATAGTTAGCAATATTGTACCGTATAGTTAAAAATTTGCTAAGAGGGTAAATCTTTTTTTAAGTGGTCTTATCACATGCATACACACTCACACACACAACTAATAATAATAAAAAGGATAGGAAGAAACTTTTGGAGATGATAAGTATGTTTATGGCATAGATTGTTGCGATGGTTTCACAGATGCATACTCATCTCCAGACTTATCAAATTGTATATATTAAATATGTATAAGTTTTTCTGTGTTGCTTATACCTCAATCAGGTATTTTAAAAAACACATCTGTTTGCTCCAATGTGTATTTTTATCCTCTTAAATGTTGACAACCCTATCTGCCGATCAGAATCATGTTTGGAAAAATAAGAATATAGCAAATATTTTATAATTCACCCCCAGGAGGTTCTGATGCAGTAACTCTGGGCAGAGACTTGAACAATTCTTCACAGATGTTTCTCAAGCCCAGGAAGTAGTGTGGACTTCTGCACTTCACCTTGACTTATATTACTCTCCTTCCACCCCCAAGGAGCTATTGCATCCATCATGAAGTGGTCTGGTTACCGTCACCCAAGTGCCCTCCCCCAACCTTTCAAATGTTCTCAATAACCTAAAACTTCTACTGACCACAGACTGAGATGAATCTAAAAACGAAGTTTCTGACCTCTGTTGTGGTGTAAAATGATGCCTTAACCTGGGTTTCACAGAAAAAACAGCCTGGAGCAATAGCATATTTCCTTCTATTTGATAAGAGAGTGAAAACCCAGGTAACTGGAGTGAGGGAAAAGGGGAAGGAGAAGGGAAAAAGAGTGCATCACTGAGGTGGCCCTGCTGGGCCTCAAAGGTAAGGTGCCAGCTTGCTCTGCATTGTAGATGTTTTTCTAAATGGATACAGGGTACTGGCTGTGTATCACAATACTTAGTGAAAGGCAGCGGGGGACATCTATCTGCTGGCTTTAGCCTCCCATTGATCAAAGGTTTACTCCATGGGACATTAGCTTCCCCACATTTTGGGGTTGCGCTTTTAGGAGTTCTCAGTAGTCCTGCAGCATGGCACACGTTCCCAGTAGCAAGAAAGAGAGCTGTGGGGGAGGAGGAAGAAGACGCACACAGAACTGTCCATGAAGTAGTGATTGTGTGGACAAAACCTGTGCAAATAAACTAAGATAATCTGAAGTGGCACATGAAGGTGTCTGACTCATGTAACAAGATTTTTCTCCCAATTTAATGAAGCAGTTATTTCTAAGAAACAGCACATTTGTTACATAGAAAAGATGGTACAAGAAGAATGAGCAGTAAAGCATTGAACAAAAATTTCCAAAAGTCAAAATGTACCTTTCCTCACCCTCCCTGGTTTTTCACTGGGATATATTAGAGCCATGTTTCATCTTAACAAATGTGGGACAGGTATACATAGCAGTCTTTGGTAATTAAATGATGGACTTTCCAATTCTGGTGTAATTTAACATCAGTGAATATTCTATGGGAAATAAATTGAATGCTTTGTACCATACTGAAGTGGGGGAGAAAGAGCCAGAATAATGTCAGAATGTGTTTCTCCTCATTCTACCATTTTCCTCTCTTCTCTGCTAGATAAAGATGTATACACTATATAAACAGAGACTGAACATATTACAAGACAGACTTTTAGGATGTTCACAGAAAAACAAAAAAAAATTCGTGATTAATTACTCAGAGCATAAACCAGTGGTTCTCAAACTGTCACATGCCTCAGAATCACCCGAAGGGACTGGTAGAGCACAGAGCACAGGTGTTCCCAAGAGCTGTTGACACTGCTCTACCCTAGGACCATACTTTGAGAACCCGTGGCATAAACTAACCTGAGTCTTTCATTTTTAGCCAAATGACTACTAACCTGGGGTTTGTGGGAATAGGTAGATGTTATTTGATTTTTCTGGGTAATTTAGGTCTGACCCAGTCATTGTTTGGCTCCAAATTTTGGCATAAGTATATTAGCACCTTGCTACTCAGGGCATGGTCCAAGGTTCAGTAGAATAAGCATTAGCTGAGAGTTTGTTATGAATGCAAATTCTCAGCCCCACCCCAGAAGCACCATATTAAAATCTGCATTTCGAGCAGAAACCTTGGGTAAATTGTGTATACCTTGAGGTTTGGAAAGCACTGTGGGAACCCACTTCCTTGCCTTAGTAAGGTTAAGGATGTTTGCAAGATTAGGGAGATAGTACAGCATTTCTAAGTCATTCCTGAGTTGCAGGACAGATGTATGATTTGTAAAGATTGCCTTCACTCTAAAGCCGACCTGGAGCATTCCAGTGTAGTTGTTTTTCTTTGTTTTTAATAAATGAAATCATTATTTGAAATGGTAATTATTTAACAAAAACCCTATCACCTTAGCTTCTTGTTTCTTGTCTCAAAGTCCAGTGGGCTCTGGAACCAAAAGGATCTGAGTTAAAGGTCAGCCGCTATCTCTATCACGTATCTGAAGACAGAGATACTGTTTAAACCAGAGATTGGTAAGCCTTGTCTGTAAAAGGCTAGTCAATATGGCTTTGTAGGAAATAAAGTCATACGGTTGAGCGGCAACTCCTCAACCTTGCTGTGGTAGCATGAAAGCAGCTATAAGACACAAACCAATGGGAGTTATTGTTCTAATGCCACTTTTTTTTTCTACAAAAGCAGGTAATGGATCAGGTTTGGCCCATGGGCCATAATTTACAGATTTATGTTTTAAACTCTTTAAGCCTCAGTTTCCTTGCCCATAAAATGACCTTCAAAAAAATCTATCTAGAAGGGTAGATATAAAGATTAACCAAAATAATGCATGCAGGAATGTCTAGCAGAAGAGTTTAATGGTGGCCATTTTGCATTCCTTTACATTTCTCCTAAAATTAAGGTGCAGAAAGATTATAATTGATTTACTATTTTTATTAGAGATATTCCAGTTCTCTCTCTCTCTCTCTCTCTCTCTCTCTCTGCCTGCCAGCGTATCCCTCTAAGCAGTGGTTTTTAGGTAAGCCTGATAAAAGGAAGCAAAAGACACAGGAAAATTGAAGAAAAATTGTTGAACTTTTGACTTGCAGCTTTTCTGATTTCCGTATCTTCTCCAGTTGCTCCAGATCTAGGAGGACTTTCCCCCACTTCCATAAGGTGATCAAGTTTAGAGAAATGTAGCAGAAGCTACAGGCAAGTAAATGTTTGCATATATATGAGCAACTGTGACGTACCCCAGGAGATTGAAGCCTGATGAAGCTAGTGAAAGCACAGTGACTGAAGGTGAAAGGAGAAAGGACAGGTTAGAAGGGAGGACGGACAAAAGCTCAGAGAAAAAGCAATGAGTGAAAGAACAGAGAAGGATATGACAGTAGGAGCAGAGCCAGAAATAAAGGCCTTTCTTCCCTGCGAAAGAAACTTCCTCTGAGGTCCTGTGCACACATGCCAATTTGACATTTCATCCTGAAACCCTGTGTTTGGAATGACCAATTGGCTCAAAAGTTACTAAAATGTAAAAGCAGAGGTGGATTACCTCCCTCCCCCCTCATGCAAAGGCCAGCTCACGTGGAAGGCTCAACAAGTATTTTTCATCCTACGGTGAAGACTTGGCCCAGTAAATGTTCACATGGATGAGCTGAGCTTTGTCCTGCAGTTTCCTCCCACCTCAGAGTGACTCAGCTCCCACTAAAGAAAAATCTGTGTGTGAAATCATGTTTCCCTAACACTCCATACTCCTCATATATCCACATTTAACCAAACACGAGCCATCACGGATTTAATATTCTGGTTTTGAGCCACCCTGCACCCCCTACTTGAGCCACCCTTTTTTTGGTGGGGGGGAATGGGGGAAGAGTTACATGCTTCTTTTTAAGGTCATAAAGAAATTAAACCAGAGCCCTACCTCCCTTCCCTTTTCATATGCCCTGAACAGTTCTAGAGAAATTTTCTAGAGAAAATAGAGCTTAATTTCTTGGAGGTGTTTTGTTGACAAGAAAATGGAAAGCATGTGTCCCTGCTTCGCTTATTGTACTTCCAAGTAATGAAAGTATTTAAAAAGGTACAATTATGATCTTGGCAAGCACCTGGGGCTCTTGGAACTGTTTTTTCACACTGAATAAACACTGCAGATAATCTGTTTATGTTACACTCTTCTGAAAAGCTATCTACAACAAAAGGCCACAACCATTCTTTAGTTTCCTTTTCTTGAAAGGAAAAAAATATATTGCACTAATAATTTGCTGAAAATGATTTCATTGTCTCCATTTTCACTCTAGCCAAAAACAGGTTTGAGTAAAGGAGTTTACGGATTTCTTTTTTCTGCCACTTTTAACTGAACAGAGCCATCCTTTTTCTTTTTTCTAGTTACCTGGAATTCCTTTGTTTGTTTGTTTATTTGTTTGTTTGTCTGAACAATCCTAGGTGACCCAGGATCGCTTGCCTGCCCTGAAAAATTAACTATAATCTTTCTTTGAATAATGTACCCCAAATTAATTTTATCCTCTCAACATAATTGATTTGATGAAATAGTACCCTTAGCTACATTGAAACATGACGCAGCCCCAGAAAGGAAGATGCCATCCATTTATTCTTAGGCCGAAATGGTAACAAGCCACTAAGTTAGGAAACACTAGCCAGAAAAATGCATGTCTGCAGCTCGATTTGGCCAAAACCTTTAAATTGTACAGACGTATGGAGATTTATCTGCCTAATATAAGAGAACACATCAGAAAATCTGAATAGATGACACAGGAAGGAAAAGAAGCAATGGTATGCTCATGTATTGTGCAATGTTTTGAGATGCAGTGAATAAGTTTCACAAAAGAGAGGCAAATAAGCCATACAACATCACATTTGAGGGAGTCTCATTCTTACATAAAGTAATACAGAGTCAATGCCCAGAAACTCAAACAACTGTTTTATTTCTCACTCTATAACTTTAAAGGGAGGGTCCTATTGCCCCAGTGTTGCAGGAGTTGAGGGTGGTCTTGATCTTTTCTGGGATAGAATGAAACATTTTTTTAAATTTATGATCTCTGTGTTACTGAAATGTGAGAAACAAAGGATTGCGTGGAGGAAAGTCTTGCAGTGTATGCGTAAGTGGTACGCTGTGCTGTTTCTTCTCCTTGCTCACTTTCAGGAAATTTGGAAAGGGCACAAAGCATATCCATGAAGGAGAGAAACTTTTGTTCCAAAGGCCACCGTGGATTCATCCTCTTGGGCAGTCTTTATCTCAAAGACACTTGAAGAGTAAGCTCTCTTAGTCCCCACTCAGATGTTACTGGAGTCTTGATCAACAAGTTTAGAGTTTTAGATGACCTTAAAATTCTATCTCTGTTGCCCCCAGGAAATATGTGAAGGAATTGCAGCATCACAGGTTATGTTTCTATAGTCATCTATCAGTAAAAACAGAAAGAACTGAATTCTTCATGACCTAGTCCATCATTTTCAATTTGCAGGTGTGGGGACTGGGATCTTGAGAGCTGAGGTCACACCTCAGTTAAAGGCTCAGGTTACCCCATGTGGTACCCCCTGCTCCACTCAGCTGTTTCCTTTATTCAATGCTGGGAGCCATTTAGCTCCTGGGGTCCCTAAGCCTCTAACCACTAGGGGGCAAAACTAACCCAATAGTCTCCGTAATTCATCCCAGCTGAGCAGCCCCATTTCCTCCAGCCCCATCCCAGGAAGTCTTTTTTCAGTGATGTTTTGAATTAAGAAGTTGCAATAACATTCTCACAGTCCCTTTCAGCTCTGCGGGTTGGCCTCACTGAAGGCTAAAGGAATTCACAGCAGTCCCCAGAACAGCCTGGGGTCTGTTTCTCCCACAGTTATAAAGAGGGAAACCCATCATCAGAAATGACACAGTCTGGTCTACCCTCAGCCCAACATTTACTGCCTCCCAGACTGTTATCAAAGCAGAGAGAGGCGGAAGAGAGTCTATATCTGCGTCCCATTCCCTAAGGGGTCTATGTGGTGGGGACAGTCTGGTGTTCTTGCCTTTCATAGCTAAGAGAACAAAGGCAATCGAATGTGCTGTCAGGAAAGTTAGGATGAGGAATTTCTTTTAAAGGAAATGTCCAGGCTGATGATAATTATGTAGCCCTGTAGTAAGTGGCTGATATACATCTATATGCTGAATAATAAATGATAATGATGGGTTCTGTTACGAATTTGTCTTCAGGACATCTATGAGTTATGAAAAGAATTTATTAACCCATCCTATAGATGAGAAGTGAGGCAGAGAAAATTGGCTCCACCAAACCGCCACATTGGTCAAGCCAGCCTTTTAATTGAAATAAAACTGAGGCCACTTAACTACCTTCTTTCTAGCCACAATGATCACAGTAGATCATTTTTCTCATGTTTAATATAAGATGCACACAGAATTGGGAAGAATAGTATTTAATTTTTTCGGACTCAGTGCTGACCCCATATTATTATCTTCTTGACTGTGTTTGAAGATAAATATAGTTTTATAAACAATGTCACAGCATAGTAGCTTCGTATTTGTTTTGGTTACACATGATGACATCATGTGGTATAGGAGGAGTCTGAATTCTCAACTTGGTATAAGAAACATGAATTATGTAAGGCCTATTTTTGGAAAACATTGTTTTAAACTTTATTTGACAGTTTTCACTTGGCATAGGGGCTTTCAGAGCAGAGACTCCAGATTGCATTGCAAATTATATTTATTTACTTCTATTAAGACTAATTAGGGGGAGCGAGTGCTCACTGGTAGGGGAGGAAAGTATTTTAGAAGACAGGGAATCTCTTCTAAGTATCACTCTGCTCCTCACTTTTCCAACTTCTTCCACTGCTTGGAGGAGATTCTACAAATCAGATTGGTTCTTTCTGCTTTAAAGAAAATTTTCACACACAAACATGCAGAAGGAAAACCTGAAATGGAAAGAAATCTATTTTTATAGATATAAATAAAGAATATAAGTATGCTTAAAGATTCCCTAACCTTCTCTCCTCCCCACTCCTTGCATCCAAAACTCGAAAACACCATTCAGGCAAACAGCATACACAGGACACATGTATCCAGGGTGCCACACTAAGGGAGGAGTTAGCCGTTTTGCATGGAATATGTTTTTCTTTCATGACAATATTTTTTCTCTGACTCAATAATATAGATGTCACATTGTTAAGTCCAAAAGAAAAACTTGCAACAGCTGGAAAAGATCCTAGTCATTGTATGCAAAACAGTGATGGAAAGCAAAAGGAGGAGGGAAAAAACACTCTTTGATGGGAAAGAAAAACAGCAAGAAAAGAGAGAGACCTAGAGAGATGTGTCATGGGGCCGACTTTACTCCCCGCATCCTCTGCCACATTTAGCTTCTCTGCCATCAACCCGCCATATTTCTTCATGGGCTCAGCCACCAGCACTTTACATCCTCCCAGGAGTCCCATGGCCCTTCCAAGGAGTGTACAAGTGGCACAGAGAGTGTGGCAACTTCAAAACATTAAAGGGAAAAAGGAGTCTCCTTCCACGCCATCATCATTTTTAAAAACGGCAATTGATGTCGCCTGAAGCGGAGGCTCGGAAACCCAATTATACCACATTTCATTCAAGTGTCAGAACTGGAATAATAGTACCCGACAGCGAGGGCCCCTATGTGAAATGACGCTGCCACATTATCTTGTTTTGGCCCAGTGTTTTCATAAATTCCAGCTTGGAGCAGAGCCCGGCGCTGCTTTCTTTCAAGGTCTTAGCTTCCCGCGTCCTTTTTCTCAGCTCTTACTGCTGAGCCCTGTTCTTTCCTCCTGCAGAGTCCCCTCTCGCCCTCTCCTCCTCAGCATTGGCTGTCCTGTGGTACTAGCGGCTGCTCTGTTTACTGAAGAACATATGCATCATTGGAACATTTTCCACACCCCTTGGGCCAAATGTTTTCTATACTTGCCCCTGAGCAGCCTTTTGGATTGTGTGATGAGGAGCCACTAAAAACCATGTGGCGGCCACTAACTCACATATTATAGCCTGTTCTGTATATTACTGCTATTGTTATTACTAGTCGCCTTGCCCTGAGAGTAATGCACACCTCAATGAGCTTTAATTATAATGGCTGTGCTTAGCAAAATGTTTTCCTACCAAAGGCCTCCCTGTCCTCCTTTATGGTCATTAGCAGTTAAACAGGCTGTATACTTACATACCCACAGGTTCTAGTCAAACAAGAGGATGCTCCTGGAGGCAATAGCCTCCCCAACTCTGTGTGCAAAGACGCACTAGACTGCCATTTACTTAGACTGTACTTCGGAAGATGGCAACCACACCACTGATGCCTCTTGTGAGGAAAGATGGGGCATGTCTGAGTGAAAAGATGGCTTAGAAGGAAGAGTCTAGCTTTATTGATAATGATTGGCCATTCCTCAGATGTTGGTAGCACGTCTGCTGGTAGATAAAATTTGTCTCTTGACTCCCATCTTCCGAGGGACTTCCCAGGTAGCTGCACTCTCTCTCTCTCTCTCTCTCTCTGTGTGTGTGTGTGTGTGTGTGTGTACGTGTGTGTGTCTTTCATGCTCATCTCTCTCCCTCTGGCATTTAATGCTTACCCACCAACCCTTGTCTGCTTGTTCTTGGCAGGATATTAAATACCAGTGCAGAACTCAGCCAACTTTCATTCTTGATAAATGATAATTTATCTTCTAGGCCCTAGAATGTTGGTTTATTTGCCTGTGTGGAGAATTAGGATGCTGAACTCAATCTCTTTCTTTGGAGCTCATTTACCCCTGAACTCCACCCTGATTATTTCTGGTTTGACTAGTCCTTTGGACACAGACGCTTGACTACTTACTTTGAATTCGCTCAATTCCTGTGCATATCTAGCTGCAGGTAGTCACCTATCGCTGGGCCAGACTCCTTTAGATTTTATACCTCTCAAAACCTTATATGCAAGTATCAGCATCTCCTAGCTCATCCTATTTAATTTTGCCCTATACAAATTGTATAGGATTGGGTGCTATAGACTGAATGTTTGTGTTCTCCCAAAATCCATATGTTGAAACCTAATCCTCAATGTGATGCTATCAGGAGGTGAGAACTTTGGGAGGTGATTAGACCATAAGAAAGGAGACAGCGTTAGTGGGATTAGTGCCCTCATGAAAGAGACCTCAGAGAGATTCCTCATTCCTTCTGCCATGTAAGGACACTGTGAAATTGCCTTCTGAAAACCAGGAAGCCAGCCTTCACCAGACACCACATCTGCTGGCACCTTGATCATGTGCTTCTCAGCCTTCAGAATTATAGGAAATAAATAATTATTTATAAGCTACCTGGTCTATGGCAATTTGTTATAGCAGCCTGAATGGGCTAAGGCAATGGGTAAAATAGTATAAAATTTACTTCGTTTCCCAGATGGGAAAATGAGCGTTTCATTTGCTTCAGACATATTTAAGTATTTCAGACAAATCAATAAGACGTTTTTAAGAACCTAACATATTGTAGACATCTTTTTATTTTTATTTTATTTTATTATTGTATTATTATTTTGGTACAGGGTCTCCCTCTGTCACCCAGGATGGAGTGCAGCTCACTGCAACCTCCACCTCCCAGGCTCAAGCCATCCTACTGACTCAGCCTCCCGACTTAGCCTCCCAAGTAGCTGCCACAACAGTTGCAAGCCACCTTGCCCCACTAATTTTCATATTTTATTGTACAGATGGCATTTCTCCATATTGCCCAGGCTGATCTTGAACTCCTGAGTGCGAACAATCTGCCCACCTCGGCCTCCCAAAGTTCTGGGATTATAGTTGTAAGCCACTGTGCTCAGCATATTGTAGACACCTTTGTCAAGTAGTAGAAATGAAGTTCTCAGCAGAGTACAGGGGTCAGCAAACTATGGCCCTTGGGCCAAATCCTATCCATCACCTGTTTTTGTAAATAAAGTTTTATTGGAACACAGCCATGTTTGCTTATTTATGTACTGTCTAAAGGAGCTTTCATGCGGAAATGGCAGAATTGAATAGTTGCAACAGAAATTTCATGGCCTATAAAGCACAAAATATTTACTCTCAGTCCCTTTATGGAAATTGTCAATTCCTGATCTAATAAGTCAGTGCTGTTCTCTCCATTTCCAAGCAGATGGTCAGATCATATTTCATGATTGCTTTGAAGTTAGAAGTGTCCATCTGACCTACCTTGGTCGGTAAAGTATAAGCAGAACTGATGTGTGTCTTTTCTACATGGAAATGTTTAAGAGCCATTGTGTGAATTACCATATCCTATTTTCTTATGTTTCTGCTATACAATTATTTGCTATGCTGTAGCTCCCATCAGCCTACAACGAACTGTAATGCACCCAGCCTCCTTGCCAATTGGAATTGCTTTTGAAGCATGAGCAACAACAGTAAAAATTGAATTAGTTTGTTTTTTGCCACAGCATAACCTATTCTGTCCTGATATGAGGTAAACATGTAAGCAAATATTAATAATTTTCAATGAACAGAAGCATATAAAAGGAAGTGATTCATTCTCTTTGAATGGAGAGAGCCTGATTAGGAAAGACTGCAGGGAAACATCTAAGCTAGGGTAGGGGTGGAGAGATTAAATAAGGATTTTCCAGGTACAAGGTTGACATGGGAATTCCATGGCATGTGGAGAATCATGCTATGTTTGGGGAAAATCAAACTATTTTTATAGATAGAAAATAAAGTGCAAGTGGAGAAGTCGAGGGTGATGAGGTCTAAAAAGGTGATTAGTGCTTAGCTTACATATCCCTGTTTACCTAAGACAGTTGATATACTCCTGTTGTCATGGTGTATTACTAACAGTCCTACTTTTTATTTTCAAAGATATCCTAGTTTAGATGATAAATTATACGGTCACTCTACTTATATGTCATGATTATAAGACTGGCCTTTATTTTATAGGTGATGGGGAATCAGCAGGAAAGAGGTATGGTTCACCTTTGATTATACAAATAATCCTTTCACAGTCAAGTTTTTCATAAATGGCGAGGTCATCTCAATGTTCTTTGTACCCTTCTTTAAAAAGTAGAATCCTGATGCTTAGTGGGCCCAATATTACCTAGCTAGAAGATAATGCTGCCTAGGTTCCTTTGCAGCTCAGGATAGTCATGTGACAACATTCTGGCCAAGGAGACACGAGAGTATCACACAGAAATTCTGAAATGTATCTTAAGGGGGCATAGCAAGTACAATTAATTAGATGACAAGTACAGACCCGTAACATATGTAATGCAAAGCCACATATTTCCTAGAGGGAACCTGAGTCCTTGATGACTTAATGGAGTCACAATAGCAACCCTAGATTGCCTCCCTCCAGACGTCTCTTATGTGGAAGATAAATAAATTTCTATTTTGTTTAGGCAGTGTTATTTTGGATGTTCCTATCACATGATACTCAACAAATTGCTAGCCTGTATGGTTCAGTCTGTCACCAAGAGTCAGTTATTGTCAATGGGAATATATAAGAGGCAACCACTTTGACCCAGATCTCAATGTCATCCCCTAATCTAACTTTACCAGGGAGTCTCATATTTTGGGAGTTCTTGGGATTTCACAAATAAAACTGATAACATTCATTGTTCTCCATTTTCTGCTCAGGGCTCTTCTCCATTGATTAGAGGCTAAGGAAGAGGACACTCTTCTGAGTCAGCAAGCTCTCCTTACAAATATAGCTCTTGCATTTGGTTTTGTGCATTTTAAATAATTCAACTCAAAATATCTATATTTTAATGTGCTCTGGGGGGCTATGGAGTGAGAATAATATTTAATGGGATGGGGGTGGGTATGGAACATAGAGAAAGGAAAGAGAGGGAAGGAAAAGCACAGACATTTACTCTGAATAAACAACAGCATTCTAAACTAAATGGCTATCAAACATAAAGAGCTGTCCTATGGATAGTTTCTCATTCCCATCTATACTACTGTAATTGCTCTGTAAAATGAGCTAAAGCAAAGAGTTTCCTTCATACAAGAGTCTTGATCAGAAAAAAAAAATATATATATATATATATAAAATTTAATATATACATATGAAAGCAGCCAAAAGAATAACTTAATACAGGCAAACAGTAAATGTAAAGAAATAAAAGTGGATCTAGCTAGATTATATATTAAATAAAAGGCAATGAATAAGCACTGAGTGAAATTTTATATGTGCATATTACACCAAACCAGTCAAAGATTCTGACCCCTGGCACTGTAGAAATGATGCAGCATCTTCTTCGTTCTGATGCTCTCAATAAAATCATTCCCAAGAGGGCTAGGGAAAAACTCTCTCTCTCTCAATAAAATGTGAAACCACTGGTATTATAAAAAAGCATACTAATAATTGGATAGTGTTCAGAAGTTGCTTTCATAAAGCCTCTCTTTTCACTTCCCTCCTTAGGTTTTAATATTGCCCAGAGAGTCCACCAGATCACCCAGCGTTTGTTGGAGATAGAACATTGCAGCATTGATTGGTGCCCTTGTGAGGTGCAGGTCAACAGTGTGCATATCAACAGAGATAACTTGACGAATCATGCACTCTGAGTTCCTAAACGCAGCCCACTCACAATGCATATGATGCTCAACAGCCTCCGATGCAAATAAAGGAATACAGCTGGTGCCTGAGCCCTGGGACAGTGGGAGAAATGGGTTCTGAGAATTAGGTGCCCTCAGCTAAAGTCACACAGAGCTCTACCATTGTGGGCTATGTGCTGAAGAAGTGAGAGAAAGGCTGTTGTGATAGTGAAGTAGGAGGTTCTGAAAGTTGAGGCCTTGTGAATGGCAATAAAACTACATGGGAACGTGAGATTGGCGAGAATGTTAAGCGCATCTAGGATGAAATGGAAGTTTGCAGTCACGATAATTAGTACCAATTGACAAGGTTTTTTAGAAACACGTCAGCAGAAGAGTCCACACATGATATCTCTTTTACACCTTTCCAAAGTGGGGGAGAGGAGTGACAGGAGGAAAAGAAATGTTGACATTTTAAAGCAAATGAGCCTGTGGGACTCCGTGGCTCAAGCTTGTAATCTCAGTACTTTGGAAGGCCAAAACAGGTAGACCGTCTGAGCTCAGGAGCTTGGGACCAGCCTGGGCAACACGGTGAAACCATGTCTCTACCAAAAATACAAAAAAATTAGCCATGTGTGGTGGTGCACACCTGTAGTCTCAACTACTCTGGAGGCTGAGGTGGGAGGATCACTTAAGCCTGGAAGAAGGTGGAGATAGCAGTGAGCAGAGATCATGCCACTGAACCCCAACCTGGGTGACAGAGTGAGACTCTGTCTCAAAATTAATTAATTCATTAATTTAAAGAAAGTAAATGAGGGAAAGGCAACTCTCCAGTTCTAGATAAGCCAAATTGACTAAAGTTGATCTTGTCAGCCTCACCGTTCTCTGCTGCCCCTACGGAGACACATGTGTCCTGCTCACAATTGCCCCATAAACCATAGCATGAGGCACTGCTTACTCTGTCCCTTCATTAAATCACCTTGGCATGCTCTCTGACTGCCTCACTAATGTCTTCCTTAAGTTTCCACTTCCTCCTCCATACCTTGTGGAGTCAAGGCTGCCATTCCCCATGCTGACCATGGAATTCATTCAAGACAGTACTGAAAATGTTCTATTCTGGTCCACCCAATTTCCAACTTGTATAGAATCAAATTCAACCAAACATCCACTCTAAGACAAATGTAATGGACAAAATGCAATACATGTGGGGGAACAAGGCCAGTCCTACAATGGTGAAGATGATGGAAACAGAAGACTGCAGACCAAGCAGACAGGGAGAATCACAGGCTGATTTTAGTTCTCATAGGTTAAGCAAGCTTCTCCACTAGAAATATGGGCTTTCTTTCCACATGACACCCCAAAGAGTGGGGTCCACCTCCATATACTCCTAATTTTTGTATTTTGATAATCAGTATGTTGTCACTGCCAGTGATACCACCTAGATAGGTTTAAACATGAAACCTTTGTTCTAGAGAAGTCTGGAAGCAGAGAGGAGAAGAGGTGCTTGTGGGAAGAATTGAAACACAAAATATTTGCATCTTTCTTCTTGACCATTCTCCCACACCAGAAGCTGTGGCCAGTTATTTTCCTACTTATCTTGGTGCTGGCAAATAGTATCAGTACCAGGTGGAACACGTTTTAATTTTCAAAGCCAATAGTGAGCAATAGTGTGTTCATATCTAGGATACTATGTCATTTTACTCCTTCTATTCCTTGGGCCCTTTTATTCCTCTTCCTTTCAGGTATTCAGGATGTTTGTCAAAGTGAATAAGCTCTGACTTCTGAAATAATAGTGCCTCGAGGTAATGTGTCCTCAAGGGAAGGCTTTAATCAATTTTTCCATTGGTACAAGAGAGCTGAATCTATAAACTGCTGAGTAAAAAGGAGCGATGCACCGTCTTAACAGTCTCCACCTGTTTAAAGGTGCACTTACTCTTGCTGAGGAAAACCCGAAGAAGCTCCAACTCCTGAACAACAGCAACAGCCAAGGCTATCATCATCATTTCTTCCTTTTCTTGGCCTTATTCTTCCTTGTCAGATCTCATACAACTCAACCAAAAAAAAAAAAAAAAAAAAAAGAAGAAGAAGAAGAGGAAGAAATCAATTTTTCTCTTAATCTAATCAGAAGGTAGACTCATCCACTGGGTGAAGGAAGCCAAAGGGATGTTCATGATGCTGGGAAAAGCACTAAGCACACCGTAGTTGCTGTTATCTGTGGAGAGAAATGGATGTTCCCAAGGAGGAGGGTGTGAAGAGGTGGGGAGAATCTGAACGTGGTAGCTTTGCCTCTGGTCATCTCCATTAAAGAAAATTGGGGCAGAGAGTGATTTGTCAAACAGAGCCTTGGTGCCAAATAAAGCAGCTATGGAAAGATAGTCTTGACACAGCTGCCTCTTGAGAAACAGCTGTCCATGGTGGGTCATGGGGAAGTTGCTTGGAGCTTGGAGAAAAAGTGACTCCTGCTCTGCCTCCTCAGACTCAGCAGAGGGCCATATGGCCCTGAGGCTTCTTCTCTGTAAGATGACGAATACATTTAGACAAGAGTAGTATTTCTAAGGTGTGTTATTCACGGCAGAGAGTCCTACCAAATGATTAGTGTAAAGGGGGCACAAAGATTACAGGACTAGGTGGGAAGTCAGACACCTTCCTCCAACTGGTAACAAAGCATGACGATTTAGGCAAGTAGCGATCTCTTAGCACTGGCTTTTTTTTCTGAAAATAGAGTTGAAAGACAAAAAACGAATGTTAATTTCTCTAAAGCCCCTTCATCTTTGGATGCTAATGACCCTGAAATGTTGTCACTAGCTTCATATGAACTTGTTTTCTTTATGTCTGTAGGTGAGAATAAAATATTATCTTTCTAAGAGAGATTGGGGTCTTCAGTGGTTATATTTGCTTTTGCAGTTCTTATCACAACAACAACAACAAAAAAAACTTGGGCCGATATAGGCAGGAATTGTGTCATTTTAGGGAATAGCAAAACATTTTTTTAAATAATAAAGTGGGAAATAGGGAGGTAAACTCACTACAAGAAATACTTATTTAGTCCCTACTTTGTTCAAAGCTCTGGGTCAATTCTAACGATTTTAAATAATGCCCACAATTATAGCGTGCTTAGAGAAACTCTGTAGGAGGACCTGATACTATGACTCCAATTTTACCAGTGAGGAAACTGCAGCCCAAGTACGTAAGGAGCCTTTCCCCAGGTTTTGGCCCTGGTAGGGGACTGAACCAAGACTAGATTCCAGGTTTCCGGGTTTGAATGCTCTGTGCTTTCTACTCGCTTGCTTCCTATTCAGACAACCATTAGGTACCTTTCTGGGATAGGAGAGTTTACAGAGGATGATTTACCTTCAAGCTAAATTCAGGCCAACCAGTCTTTTGTATTATTTTGAATGCTTTTTAAAAATTTGGTTTGTTTTTCTAAATGGATCCATTTGAACAAAGGGTTTGAATTACTCAAAATGTTTTAACTCATACCCTGAGTTTTATTAATATTTAAGGATCAATGGCAACTTGGAAGGAGGAAACTTGGAAATGGAAGGTAGATAACTCATAAGTAAGGTGAGAACGGGGTCAGGGACATGCTGGAGCTCACTACTTTAGCACCGACACAAGAACTAGACTCATTAGTCTGATAAACATCGTAGCCACTCAAAGAAGTGGAAAGAACTGCTCACCCCAGGGTCACCGTCAGAAACCCAGAGACAGAGGACTCTCTAAAGACATGGAAAGTTGATAACAAAGCCAATAACCACAAATGAGACTTCTGCCAGCACCCTCCCTGTTTAACACAGATCCCAGCGTTATTTCTGGAAATGCTTTCCTTTCTCTTTAAAAATATTCTGGGACTTTAAAAAATGAAAACAACCTTCTTCTCTCTAGGTAGGTGTGCATGCAGCAAGCTCACGCATGCACACACACACACACACACACACACACACACACACACAGTCATTTAACAAGGATGAGAGGGCATGATCCCAAAGGCTTTCCAACCTCCTGTCCAAGGAGAGCTCCCAGCTAGCCTAATCACTCTGGCAACAGCACACCTGAGCATTTCCCCTCTCAGCACAAAGGAGGAAAAAGGAACTGGGAAGCTAGTTCGGTTGGACAAATCATATGTGAGGCTGGAAACAACCCGTAGATGTCTTCCCATTTAAGAGGGCTTAACAAGCAAGTTGGGGAAATCATCTATTCAAAGGTTTAAATGTGACTCGGCCATTGCTTTGAAGTAGCTAAGTCGACAGAGTCTGCTCTCCATCAAATTTTTTCAAATAATAATAATAAAATTTGAAAATTACGATAATTATGTGTTCTGTACCCTGGATAAGGGCAGACTACAGTGAAGCATATTTTCCAATGTAATTAAGGCTTTCAACTGATCCCTCCCAACTGCAATTGTTATTTCAGAAGTGAATTAATAAATCATGTCCAGCCTGCTCAGAATAAAAATTTGTCTTGAGTATTCCTGTTGCAATCTGCAAGCTCTGATTCAGAGCAGGAGGAGAGAGACTGGATGAAACCTATTAGATCAGCCTGTGCTGATTCCCAACGTTGGACAAACTTTGGGGGAAAAGGTTTCAGCTGGGACATCTGGAACCATTTCTAAGCTTTATTGCAAACAATATGCAAATAGTCATTCCCCTATGTTCACTTACAGCTCCCTATGCTAAACTTGAAGCAATTAATGCTGACTCCTGGATGCCCAGGGGATTCAGATCTCCTGTGGTTTACACAGAGCACTTTAGCTATCGTGATGAATTAGTGTAAGGCCTGGTAATGCACCTTTGAGTATGTGAGGCCTTTTAAGGCTCTTGGAGGTCAGGCTTGTGGCTGCATAAAGTACATTTTCCCTTGGCACACCAGAAACTCTGACAGCACGCAAAGCTACATTTCCATTCCTCACAGGTTCCAGATTCCAAATGTCCAAAGTCGCCATTTGGCTTCTTTGGGAAGCTGATGTTTCAAGCCTGTGATAATTCAAGGTAAATATTTACCAAGGCAGCCCAAGCAGGAGCACTTTGCATGCTTAGTGAAAGAGCAATGTGTCAATTCAGAGGAGAGGAACCATTTTTCTTTCTGTCCAAACACAGGGAGGGTGCAAAACCCAGGGCAGGACACCACTGATCAGAAATCCTCTCCTTGGATTGGGGTGGGTGCCTGCTGGGGGAGTTCTGCTAATCTCCCTTTAAAAGGAAAGGAGGGAGCAGGTGCACAAAACCCAAATGCCTCCCTGGTCAATGTTACTTACACACATAGGTGATATAGTGAAGAGGTTCTGGGCTAAAAGCCACAGGGCTTTGTCCCCAGTGATAACTCCATACTAGCTGTTTGGCCTTGCACAACTTTTTTTTATCCTTTTTGGATATGAATTTCCCTTTGCTACGTAAGAGCATTCTAGGACCAATTTGATGGTCTCTTTCAGAAATAAAGCACAGTGGCTCTACTTTTCTCAGCAGTGTATTTTTACTAGTCTATCATTCTGTGTTTGGCACAGAGAAATGCATCAATGACAGAGATTGAAAGATGCCCAACACTCTGTCCTATCAGCTCCTCAGCTCTTTCAGTATCTCTTACCAACCTCTCTGTACTTTCCTAGCTGTATGTCCACTGGAGATTTCCTTAACTTATCCACCTCTCCATTTCTTATCCATAAAATGGGAGTAACAGAGCTTAATTTATTGAATGATCACAAGGATTAAATTTGTTGAATGTGCATGAAATTGATGATAGGCATTCAGAAAGTGTTAGGTATTGACAGTATATATTGATTTAGCATTCCCTAGGATCTGCCCTGTACATTCTTGCCACTGTGTTTTTGGTCATTGTGTTTGCCTTTTTATGCTGTCATAATAAAGAACCACAAACTGAGTAGGTTGAACAACAGAAACGTATTGTTTCACAGTTCTGGAGTCTAGAAATTCAAGATCAAGGTGTCAGTAGAGCCATACTCCCTCTGAAAGTGCTAGGCAAGAATCTGTTCCTGACTTCTCTCTTAGCTTCTGGAAGGTCCTTGGCTTTTGGCAGCATGACTCCAATATTCACCTGGCCTCCTTCCTGTGTGTCTGTGTCCAAATTTCTTCTTTTAATAAGGACATCAGTCACATCAGATTAGACACCCAGCCCACTCCAGTATGACCTTATCTGAACTAATCACTTCTGTAATAACCCTATTTTCAAATATTAGCACATTCTGAAATACTGGAGGTTAGAAATTCAACATATGAATTTGAGGTTGGGGGAAAAAATCAACCCATAACAGTTCTATCCTCTGTCTTTAATCAAAAACTTCCCTGATCCTCTTTAACATTTAAGCTCCTGCTGTTCCTTTAAGACACAGGTTAACTTCTTGGGCCTTCTCTGACTATGCTCGTCAAAGCTCAACAGGGTTCTGCCTTCTTTAGAATTCTAACAGGACTCGTTTGTATTTCTTATTTGAAACTTAGTTTTGAGTTCCCATATGTTGCTAATTGTCGTTATTCCATATGTATTTTATGTCCTTAACTAAAGGAGAATACCATATATAGTTGCATCTTCTCTGGCTCTTTGAACACTTCACTGCACAGAGTAGAAATTGAACTACTTTCCATCAAGATAACAAGTAGTTGAAGAAACATATCCAAAACAAAGTCATTGAAAGCTTCACACAAATTCAATGAAATGAAAATATATATCTGCCCTTCCTAATTATTCTACATACATGATCATGGTCCTCAGAAACTTTCTGATCAAGATAATTGTCAAAACAACCCATCGTATCCTGTTCGCAGGTGGGACACTTGGCTCAATTTGAAGGTGAGTCCTGGTAAACTCTTGGTCAAACACTGACTGTTGGAAAGAGTCTGTCAAGGAGCATTAGTCTAACCTTCTGGGACTCAGCATCAAGCCTCTCTTGTGTTAATTCTGACTCTCACTTTGTTCTGATAATTAGGTATTGTGTTCCTAAAAGCCAGTCACCTGAGAATCCCAACTGTGGTGATTCTTCAGTGACAGATAAATCTTGGGATCTCACCTTGTACATGGTCTCTGCAGGCCTCAGCCTTGTTCTAGCTGGCTTGACAGTTCATCCTCTGCCCACTCCCAAGACTGAGGTTTTGTGTGATTCAAAGACCTGCTTCCTACTGCTGAAGCACTTACCTGATACAAACCTGCTCTCTATATCCTAGATTTCAGGATATCAATTTTTCTGATAAATTCTCTAGACTATGTTCTATTCAACTCTTAAAACAACCAAATTGCCCCTACATGGACTGCTTATTTTGTGAGCCTCCTCTGCAAATACTCCTGCTTAGTATAATCAGTATTTATTCTAAAAAATGGGGTCTGTTTCACTTCCAAGATCATGCCTCTGTGGAATTTAACCATGTCACTCTCAAGCTGCTTCTAAGAAATGATCTAAGGAAGTTCTGGAGCCCCCAACTGCCAAACAAAAATCTGATGAGACAAAGCCATCTTTTGATGAAGACCTCCTCTTTGAGCTGTTTTCGCTCACAGCACTTCTGACATCAAATGAGAGGGTTTTCTTTCCTCCTCATATCAAATACATGTTGTCTTTTCCACACCAACTTTTCAGTTCTCTGCTTCTCCAACAACGGAGTGTCCTACAATTTAATTCAACTCTGACATGACCTACCTGGAGTGAGCATGAGACTCCACAGTTTTAAGGGCTCAGTCCCACAAGACCACCCTCACTTCAGATACTAGTCTCAAGCATCAGGTCACCAAACAACACACACTTCTGCGTGACTTAGCTACAAATCTGGGGATTCCCTACTCCCCTCCAGCCCCCTGTTTTGATAATTTTCTAGAGCAACTCACGGAACTCAGGAAGGCACTTTACCTATTATTACCTGTTTATTATAAAGGACACAACTCAGAAACAGCCAAATGGAAGAGAGACATAGGGCAAGGTATGGGGGGAGCGGCATGGAGCTCCTGACCCTTCTCAAGGCACCCCCACCCTTCCAGAACCTGGATGTGTTTACCAACCCTTTTGAAGCCCTTTATTTAGGGGTTTTATGGAGGTTTTATTATGTTGATGTGCTTGATTAAATCCTTGGCCATGAATGATTAACTCTATCTCCAGCCCCTCTCTCCTTCCCAGAAGTCAAGGATTGGGGCTCAAAGTTCTAACCCTCTAATTATGCCTTGTCCTTTTGGAGTCTATTCCCCATCCTGAAGATATCTAGCTCAATGTTCCCCCCTGCCCCCATGAGTAAGATAATAGCATACAAAAGACAGCTTCAAAGATACTTTTAGTCCTCAGGAGAGTCCAAGAACTTTAGGATTTGTGTACCAGAAACCAGGAACAGAGATCCAATATTTATTTTTTACTTAAAAAAACCTTTATTGGTCCCAAATTCATTATGTTAAATTTCAAATCAATAAAAAGTGGGTGAACCTTTAAAAGTGATACTTGTTGACTAGAACAGTTAGCATGCATTGCAAAGCAAATTGCATTTGACCAGATGTAATAGCTCTTCAGATTGAGCAGAGCTCCGATCTTGAGGAGGCCACAGAAGTTAAGTCATGGGAATTCAGTGAAGTAGAAGATGCTGCAACCTGCCAGGTGCCAAATTCTTCCTGATTGGTCCTAATTCAGGTATGGGAAATAGAGGAAGCTGGGAAGCTGCCATTTGCCTGCTTGTGGTTTTAATTTAAATTGGAAAGAAGTGCTAAGCAGACTCAGAGAAAAGTCTTGCTTCCTCACATACATGTTCACAAGAGACGTTGGTTGGACAGTACCCTTCAGTGGAAACATCTTGACACAAAATCATCCTCATGTTTAGCTCTAAAGTATTGATCCTTAGAGCACCAGAAGTTGTGGACAAAATAACCATGTGAGAGCTAGCTGGACATCCTTAATAAAAGGCAACTGATAAGAATTATAAAACAGGAAACGTTTATCAATTTTCAGCCACCTGAAGTGTACCAATGAAGGGTTTTACCTTAGTGACCTGCTTTAAATTAGTAGTTTCCTAAATCCTTTGTCATATGTGTATGTGTGTGTATGTGTGTGTGTGTGTGTGTGTGTGTGTGTGTGTGTGTGTATGAGATCACTGTTGATATTGTGGGTGCTCAGAAAAAAAATACTACCTTTTTTTATACTCAACAATTAGTACTCATGCAAGAGGCCCCTGCTCCTTTTCATAGGGTAACACCATTAAAGAGTAACTATCTCACCAAGAAAGAGTTGATGGCAGAGGCTGAAAATCTTATGAGGATGTGGTCAGTCCAGGCAAACATACAAACGGATACATAAAAAATCTATACCCCTATGTGGGATTGAAGTTCTATTCCAACACAAATGAAAAAAACAATCCATGTCTCCTATGTGCCAATATCATAAAGCCTTGCTTGTCCAATCAAAAATAATAAAGGGGCAGAAAAACCTCATGCCAAACCAAGATCTTAGGTAGAAGTTAGATCAGAACAGGTGAGACACAGCGAATGAGCACTGGTTTTAATTTATAAGAATACCAAGTTGGGAGAAATATGAAAAATATAAATAAGCTCTTCAATTGTGTGTGTATCTTTCTTAGCTTTCTTCCTCTTTGTTTTTTGGAGTTGATTGATTGAAACTCCTCTGAGCCTTTTAACAACAACAACAAAAGTTACTTACATTAAACTTGCAAAAAATACCAAAGAGAACAGCACTTTGATTCCACTAATAACTTCTTATCTTAATAAAGTAAAA
Source organism: Ateles fusciceps (assembly GCA_036589455.1). Taxonomy (NCBI): domain Eukaryota; kingdom Metazoa; phylum Chordata; class Mammalia; order Primates; family Atelidae; genus Ateles; species Ateles fusciceps. The sequence continues at coordinate 27,954,147 of JAZHEH010003205.1, read as the reverse complement.
AAAAATTAAAAATCCACTTATCTATTTGCCAGACTTCTGACTTACTCATGTTTTGCTTTTGCCCCATGTTAGTGTGACCTGAATCTGTTAGAAGATGTTTTTAGGTGTGTTAATATAGATATAGGTTTGGAACATCATCAGAACACCAGAAGAAGTAGATAAAACTGTTGTTTTTCCTCTAAGGCAAAGAGAGAAGTTTATTTCTGTGGCACACACCATTCTGAGGCTGGTGTGTGTTGCTGCTCCGAGGTTCCTATAGTTTGACTCTGTGCCCTCCAAAATCTAGGTGCTGCCAGCATAATAGTATTAGGAATGGGACACTTAAGAGATTATTAGGCCATGGGGGCTTTTCCCTGGTGAATGGGTTTAATTACCCTCATAAAGGGGCTTGATGGAGGAGCTGGTGCCAGCTTGCTCTTCTGTCAAATGAAAACATAGTGTTCCTCCACTCCAGAGATGCCACATTCAAGTGGCCATTTTGGAAGAAGAGAGATGGGTCTCTAACTGGCTGGCACCTTAATCTTAAACTTTACAGTCTCAGAACTGTGAAAAATACCTTTCTGTTCCTTATAAATTACTCAGTCTCTGGTATTCTGTTACAACAACATAGAACCAACTAAGACATAGAATAAACTAAGAGCAAACATAGACAAACTAACATAGAACAAACTGAAACAAACAAACATAGAACAAACTAAGAATGGTGCTCTGTGCATTAGAAATCCCAGGTTCCGTCTCAGTAGTTACTTTGCTATCTCCAGGTTGTTACTTGTTTTCACAGTTGAAGATGACTTGCCACCACATCGCTCTCCAGGCAGCACAAAGACCAAAAGGGGAAGGTGCACATCTTTCTGTAAAGACACATTGTAGGAATTGTATACTTCACTTTTCCTTACACCCAATTTGTCAACATTTAGTCACGCGGGTCCACCTAGTTGTGAAAGAGACTGGCAAATTTCATTTTGATTTCAGGCAATCACACAGCCAGCAGAAAATCTGTAGCCTCCTCTTTATCTTTGGGTTTCAGTAGTTTGACTGTGAGGCACCTGTCCATGTTTTCCTTTATATCTTATCCTGCTTGTGGTTTTCTAAGCTTCTTGATTCTGTAAACTTATGTCTTCTGCCCAACTTCAAAAATTTGCAGCCATTATTTTTTCGTATAGTTTTCTTAGCCCATTTCTTCTTTCTTGGGACTCCAATTACATGTATGTTTGACATTTTATTATTACATTACATTTCTCTGAGACTACGCTTATTTTTTAATCTTTTATTCCTCTTAATTCTTCAGCTTCTGTTGACCTATGTACAAGCTCACTGACTCTCCTCTGTTGTCTTCATTCTTCTGTTAATCTCATCCAGTTAAATTTTAATTTTATATGTTATAGTTTCTTTAGTTTTAGAATTTCCATTTGATACTTTTGTAAGTTTTATATGTCTGCTGAGCAATCCTTTTTTATTAATTAATTACAAGCGTATTGTCCTCTACATCAGTGTTCATAGTTATAACTGTCAATTCTGATATCCCAGCCATCCAAGAACCATTTCCATTGACTATCTTTTCTCTCAATAATGAGTAACTTCTTGAAAGAAGAAACAATTTGTAAAATTTCCCTGGTTGTTTATAGGTCAAGTAATTCTAAAATGTATTCTACACATTGTAAATATTTTTTATTTTTTATGAAGATATCATATTCTGTTATATTTCCTCAGATATATATGTATGTATATACTTACATATATATATATATATATATATATATATAAATGAATATATGTATATTCATTTCAGAAGGCAACTAAGTTGGTCAGACTCAAACTAAAACTCTCTCTCTTGAGCTGCAGGTCAAATCCCACTTCACTGCTTTTATTTTGCACTGAAATTAATCTGTATGGTTCAGAGTATAAAGCCAGAGATTTAAGCAGAGTGTATGCACAGAAGTTGGAGTTCCTGTGTTTTTTGTTTTTTTGTTTTTTTTTTTTGGTCTCTCTCTTTTCTGTGATGAAGCACTACTTTCCAGTTGCTGCGTCTGCCTCAAACTCTTTCCCTTGGTCCTTGACGTCACAGAGCCTGTAGCTTTTCCATCCGTTTTAAGTGTCTTGCTCAATGCCAGCTGTGGTTTGACCTCAGTGTAAAAGTCATAGCAAATGGAAAAATCAATCAGTCATTCTCTTTTTTATCATGTCAGTTCCCTCCCCAAATCTGCCTGCTTTGTTCAGTCTCTAGTATCTTTGAGTCATTGTCTCTCTGTATATTTTTCCCCACAATTTATAAGTATTATCAGCAAGAGTGTCAGTCAGTAGGAGTTTGTTCAGCCATACCACAAATGGAAACAAATCTAAAGTTTTGACTGGAAGAAAAGGGAAGCATAGTTATTGGGAAATAACTAGCAGTATCTACCACAAGGGCCTTCCCTACATTTGGACTTCTACAGAACGCTCTTACATCTGTTTCATTCTCAACTTTCCAAAGAAATTTATTGCTGACTACTTCATGTTGAGACAAAAAGGCTTGTTTTGTAATGCATGTGCTCCCTAAATTTGGTATATAAAGTTAATTTTTTAAATAAAAATCTTAAGTTTTGTCTTGCATATGCAGTGATAAAACCTAGCAAATGCTGTTTCTTCCTTTACAACAAAGGTTTGACTGTTTAGATAGGATATACTAGCTGATAACCGTAGTTCCAGAGCCCAAAGCCTCTCTACTTATGATCAGCCTTAAGTGCAATCAGAGATTGAACACTGTGTTGCTAACACTGAAATGATGTGGATAGGTTAAGAACAAATATTAGCTCTTTCACTGAATAATGTATAGTTTATAGTAATACATGAAACAAATCAGCCAAAGAGTGCTGATTACCTACTACGTATTGAGCACTGTTACATAGGTCATAAACACACATGGGACTCTGTTGCCACTCTGAAAGAGTCTATGTTCTTCTTTGAGAAGTTGACAATGTGGTTCTGTTTTTAATCTACAACCATAGATATAATATGTTATTATGAATTTTAATTTCCCAGGACTAAAAGCACAATCTGCTTGGTGTGATACTCATATATGCCCAAAAGTTAGGTTAGTTTCTCTTTTTCCTTCCTTCCTTCATTCCTTCCTTCCTTCCTTCCTCTTTCTTTCTTTCTCTTTCTTTCCTTCCTTCTTCCTTTCTTTCTTTTTCTTCCTTCCTTTCTTCCTATCTTTCTTTCTTTCTTTCTCTCTCTCTCCTTCTCTCCTTGTTTTCTCCCATCCACCCTTTCTTTCTTCCTTCTTTTCTTTTAGTTTTTCTTTTCTTTTTTCTTTGTTCCTTTTTTTTCTTTCTCTCCTTTCTTTCTTTCCTTCCTTCTTTCCTTCCTTCCTTCCTTCATTTTTGTTTTTGCAGGAGTTGCAGAGGGTAGGCAGGTGTTCACAAGAGATATGAATATGGGAGATAAAAATGAAATAAATTTACCCAACTGAAACAATTCTATGTTACTATAGACTAAAAAGCCCATCTATTTCTTGGTGAGGCCATTCCAAAGCACAGAAAAATAAAGTGAAAATTATTTAGCTTTTTTTTTTTCAGAAAAAAAATAGAGCACTTACAAGAAAACAAATACTAAAATACAGGTGTTAAAAGATGGAGAACAAATAGCACATCTCTGTTTTTCAAATGCATTTAGTCTCCTGATAATCTAACTTTAAGAATTGGAGGCCAGGTGCTGTGGCTCACGCCTGTAATCCCAGCACTTTGGGAGGTCAAGGTGAGCGGCTCATGAGGTCAAGAGATAGAGATCATCCTGGTTAACATGATGAAATCCCATCTCAACTAAAAATACAAAAAAATTAGCTAGGCATTGTGGCATGAGCCTGTGGTCTCAGCTACTAGAGAGGCTGAGGCAGGAGAATCACTTGAACCCGGGAAGTAGAGGTTGCAGTGAGCCGAGATCTCACCACTGCACTCCAGCCTGAGTGACAAAGCAAAACTCCATCTCAAAAAAAAAAAAAAAAGAGTTGGGGAACTATCTGCAAGGATCTAGGTTGCATCATGAAGTAGTGGGACATATTGTTTCCCAGTGACTAGGCTCTAAACCTGTGAGGTCCCTTATCATAATGTACTCAGAAATTTATAACCTTGACAAGAAATGTATGAATGACTAAATATATAACTATTATCTGATAAATTTAAATGTAAAAAAGTATTCATTTTCAAAAAGAAACTAATTCAGTGTCTTCAAGTATTACATGTTATTTGTTACAGTTAAGAAATGGGGTCTTCCTTATTTCTGTCTTCATTTCATTGTTTATCCAGTAGACATTCAGGAGCCAGTTGTTCAGTTTCCATGACGTTGTGCGGTTCTGAGTTAGTTTCTTAATCCTAAGTTCTAATTTGATTTAAACAGAACCAAAGACAAAAACCACATGATTATCTCAATTAATGCAGAGAAGGCTTTGACAAAATTCAACAGCCCTTTATGCTAAAAACTCTCAATAAACTAGGTATTGAAGGAAGCATATTTCAAAATAATAAAATCTATTTATGACAAACCCACAGCAAATATCATACTGAATGGGCAAAAACTGGAAGCATTCCCTTTGAAATCTGGCACTAGACAAGGATGCCCTCTCTGACCACTTCTATTCAATATAGTATTGGAAATTCTAGTCAGAGCACTTAGGCAAGAAAAAAAAAAAACCTGAAGGGCATTCAATTAGGAAAGGAGGAAGTCAAATTGTCTCTATTCACAGACGACATGATTGTATATTTAAAAGACCCTATCGTCTCAGCCCAAAATCTCCTGAAACTGATAAGCAACTTCAGCAAAGTCTCAGGATACAAAATCAATGTGCAGAAATCACGAGCATTCCCATACACTAATAACAGACTAACAGAGAGCCAAATCTTGAGTAAACTCCCATTCACAATTGCTACAAAGAGAATAAAATACCTAGGAATACAACTAACAAAGGATGTAAAGGACCTCTTCAAGGAGAATTACAAACCACTGCTCAAGGAAATAAAAGAGAACACAAACAGATGGAGAAATATTCCATCCTCATGGTTAGGAAGAATCAGTATTGTGAAAATGGCCATACTGCCCAAAGTAATTTACTGATTCAATGCTATCCCATTGAAGGTCAGAAGCTACCAATGACCTTCTTCACAGAATTGGAAAATACACCTTAAACTTCATATGGAACCAAAAGAGGGCCTGCATAGCCAAGACAGTCCTAAGCAAAAAGAACAAAGCCAGAGGCATCATCATACCTGACTTCAAACTATACTACAAAGCTACAGTAATCAAAACAGCATGGTACTGGTACCAAAACAGAAATATAGACCAATGGAACAGAACAGAGGCCTCGGAGGCAATGCCACACATCTACAGCCATCTGATCTTTGACAAACCTGACAAAAACAAGCAATGGGGAAAGCGTCCCTGTTTAATAAATGGTGTTGGGAAAACTGGCTAGCCATGTGCAGAAAGCAGAAACTGGACCCCTTCCTGACACCTTACACTAAAATTAACTCCAGATGGATTAAAGACTTAAACATAAGACCTAACACCATAAAAACCCTAGAAGAAAACCTAGGCAAAACCATTCAGGACATAGGCATACACAAGGACTTCATGACTAAAAGACCGAAAGCATTGGCAACAAAAGCCAAAATAGACAAATGGGACCTAATCAAACTCCACAGCTTCTATACAGCAAAAGAAACAATCATTAGAGTGAACCGGCAACCAACAGATTGGGAAAAAATTTTTGCAATCTATTCATCTGACAAAGGGCTAATATCCAGAACCCACAAAGAACTAAAACAGATTGACAAGAAAAAAACAAACTAACCCATTCAAAAGTGGGTGAAGGATATGAACAGACACTTTTCAAAAGAAGACACATATAAGGCCAACAAACATACAAAAAAATGCTCATCATCACTGGTTGTTACAGAAATGAAAATCAAAACTACATTGAGATACTACCTCATGCCAGTTAGAATGGTGATCATTAAAAAATCTGGAGACAATAGATGCTGGAGAGGATGTGGAGAAATAGGAACACCTTTACACTGTTGGTGGGAGTGTAAACTAGTTCAACCATTGTGGAAGACAGGGTGGCACTTCCTGAAGGACCTAGAAATAGAAATTCCATTTGACCCAGCAATCCCATTACTGGGTATATGCCCAAAGGATTATAAATCATTCTATTATAAAGACACATGCACACATATGTTCATTGCGGCACTGGTTACAATAGCAAAGACCTGGAACCAACCCAACTGCCCATCGATGATAGACTGGACAAGGAAAATGTGGCACATATACACAATGGAATACTATGCAGCCATAAAAAATGATGAGTTCATGTCCTTTGTAGGGTCATGGATGAATCTGGAAACTAGCATTCTCAGCAAAATGACACAAGAACAGAAAATCAAACACTGCATGTTATCACTCATAGGTGGGTGTTGAACAATGAGAACACATGGACACAGGGAGGGGAGCATCACACACTGGGGTCTGCTGGGGGGGGATGCCAGAGGAGGGACAGCGGGGGCGTGGGGAAATTGGGGAGAGATAACATGGGGAGAAATGCCAGATATAGATGATGGGGGAATGGAGGCAGCAAACCACATTACGATGTATGTCCCTATGCAACAATCCTGCATGATCTGCACATGTACCTCAGAACCTAAAGTGCAATTAAAAAGAAGAGAAATAGGATCTTCTAATTAATATAGTTGAAAACATAGATTTTTCAAAGAATTTTAAAGAATAGGATGTAGAAATAAATAAGTTTATTATGTATTCATGATTTGAAAACATCTTATTGCCCATATAACATAAATGAACATTCTCTTGAGAGGCTGGGTAACAGAGTGGTCAAGGGCCAGGGTGTTAGAGCCTCTTCAGCAAATTTTAAACTTTGTTACTTTGGGGCAAGTTACATATAAAACTAGTGCTTTCCATTTTGTTTTTTCCTCTGTAAGATGGGTTTAACAACCCTTTCCAGTGGGTTGCTATGATAAATAAATTATTTAATAAATATAAAGAAGTAAGAACATCTTTGGGACATAATGAGGACATTGTAAATATTAACAACTATTACTATTAAAAGAAATGATACTGAAGATGGGTACCTGGATTACTTTTGTTTTAATATCCGGGAACTCAGTTTAAAAACCTTCTTATACTAATGTCAGTTAATATATGTCATATTTTCTTTGTGTAAAGAAGACTTCAGTCCATTTATCTGCAGGAAGCATCTGTTCTACCCATTTTGCCATCACTTATTGGACTATGTCTGTGGACTACACCTTTTACATTTTATGAAGCATATGAGATTTGTCATCTGTAAAAGGCTAATCCTAATGTGACTAAGAGATAGAATTTGTATTTTATTTACTAGAGGCTAGCACAGTGCCTGAAACATCATGTTATCACAGTAAAAATAAAGAATAACATTTTACCTGCTAGAATGTGGGACACTGAATGAGATCCTCTCCTGAGAGTCCTTTACTCTTCTAAGATTTATAACTACTTATTAGACATTTCTAATGGATTGAAATTAAATTTGACTATTTCATTTTAAATACTGATAATTTTCAAAATATGTGTTAGCCCTTACCTACCAACCATCAACTGATTGTGAACATTAAATTATCTTCCAGCACTACAGATGAAACTCAAACGTTATCCACAATCTATTTCCTGGTTTTCTTAGTTACAAATGGCATGGCTGATTATAGACATGCGGTGTCTGGACAAGAAACAGTGTCTCTTCTACTGCAGATCTGGTAGACCAAAGCGAGATTTTAATGTCATTTAATGTCGCATCTTTAGAGAATTGCATGCTGGCCCCTGACATGGGAATACTAACCCTCTTAGCAATTCCCAACTGCCAGAAAAAAAATAGGTCCCCTGTGTCTTGGTTATTCTTAAACTCCATACGGAAATATTAGTGCTGAGTCAGTCTGAATAATATGATGACATGTGTATGTTATGTGTGCACACACATATATGCACATTTCTGGTCAATGTATAAACAAAAGTGCAAGAGGACTCACTCTCCTGTCTAGACAAAATAGAAAACAACTCATTCTTGAAAACTCAGTTTCGAGGACCTGAGAAAAAATATGAAAGGCAGCAATACAGCCTCTCTTCATACAACAGGATGTTCTAAATCCTGAGGCTTCATACTTTGGCACTACAATAGGACATAATTGATAATCATTAGGGGGCTTAGTAGGTCTTAGGAGAATCATTACCTCCAATCACAGGATTTAGGAGATGGGCAAAAGAATGGTCAAGAGTGACTTGTTTTCTTGCTCGTATGACCAGTTATTCATTTGTTTGGTTTTATTCATTCATTTATTTACACACTCATTCATTATTTATTCTTATTCTACCCACCCATTTCCTCAAAATTTTAAGTGGATATAACATTATTCTTTTCTTGTATCCTTAAGAAATTTGAGTATTAGGACAATGAAACTTGATGCTTGTGATTTTCCTAATATTTCAGTGACTATTTCTAGCTAAAGCTTATGTGTTTCTCCTATAAAACCGTTAAAAATGTAATGTAAGTGATTACTTATTAATTTCGAAAGATGTTACCACATAGTAAAATAAAATATATGTAACAGTAGATTTTTCTGTGTCATTAAATTATTTTCTTTTAGTTTGTTCATCTTCATTTTTGACACAATATTTTAAAACGTTGGGTACTCACCTTACCTTTTCAGCAAAGCATATTCATTCAACGTGGAGCTACAGTCTCACACTTCAACCTATATCTTTTAATGTAAATAAATAAATTAATTAACAAATCTTAAAAGCTCCCATAAAAATAAGACATATTACCCAGAGGAAAGTACAGTTTTTTATTGTTGTTGTTTGTTTTTTAAATAGGTCCTATCAGTAATAATAGAGGCCAGAAGATAGTGGAGTCTTAACTTCAGTGAATTGAGATACATTAACTTTCAACCCTAGACTTTATGCCTAGTTATACTTTCATTCAAAAATAGGGACAAAGTATTTACTATCCAGACAAAGATTAAGACTGCTTTTTCCCACACAGGCCTTTATTAAAAGAATGACTAACATATGCTTCTGAAAAATATACATATATATAAAATTAAAAAAATTAAAAAAATTTAGGAGAAAAACTAAACCATGTAGAGCTCAGAAATTGACTGAATTTATCAAATAATTTAAGTTTGTATCAATTGATTTTGAAATCCTCATTTTTAGGTTAATATAAGTAAAATTATGATCCTAGACTACAAAATCAAGAAGAGTAAGATGTTTATTGGCTAGCTAGATTGTGCTAGAATTATTCTAGTACTTAGGACAAAAATAGAAAAAAATGAGTTACTATAGATATTTTTAAAAATTATAGTCATGTAAGTAGTTTACAAAATTAATGACACTCATTAAATAGATTAAAATGCAATGCACAGATATCAAATCATCATAGGAGAAAAGTACATGGTGAAGTCTGGAGATAAATATGAAGAATTTCTTCAATCAAACAGAAGTAAACAAGAAAAAGTAAAGGATGGTAAACAGCTACCACAAAATATAATGGTAAGAATAATCCAAAATATATCAGTGAGAAAAATAAATGCAATAAATAAATTGCATTTAAGCACAAATGCACAGCAAGTACACAAACTCTTACTTAAAATACAGAGACTATCAGATTGTATTGAACAGGTAAAGGTACATATTACTTGAAAGAGATCTCCTAAACAAATACATGGTATAAAGTTAAAAGGGGGGGGAAAGATATGCTATGTAAATACTAGCTTAAAAGAAGTGGTAGCAATATTAAGTATCAGACAACCTAAAGTTTAAGGAAAATAAAACCATAATAGGTTTAAGAAGAGTATATTTTAATAAGGAGCAAGCCACCAAAAAAGATTCAGCAGCCATGAAGTCTAATTCACCTCAGCAGATTAGCTAAGAACTCTATGAAAGAAAAGAATACCAACATTGCAGACATGTAATACAGTGTCTTTTGTCCAGCCAGGCTTATGGTCTGCTGCTAGAAGGTCTCATAGTCAGGGAACTAATTTTTAGCCACCTTCAACCTGTAGAGAGTATGACTCCTGGGACTGGAAAAGGATAAAAGGTTTTCAGACTAGTACTTATGGGTAAAATCTATGTCTCCAATTAAGAATAGGATGGTGAAGAGAAGGGAGAGGAAGGGAGACAGGAGAGGAAAGTAGAGAGAGAAAAAAGGAGGAGGTGGATTATACAAGCAGTTGAAAACAAATGTTTCATGAAGTTTATTAATCCCACATTAATGCATCACCCCATAAAGTTGAATTTATCTCTACTGCAGAGAACAGCTGGAGGTTAGGGGATATGCAATTGGGGAAAGCATGAAATATTTAATCAGGACATGGCTGGTATTGGACACAATCGTAACACTGTAGGATTTGCCAAATATTCATTTCCCTTAACTTGCCCTTTCCTCCATCTGAGCTGTTGTCAGTTAAAGGTGTCTTCAGAAGGAAGGCTCAGAGGCATTAGCTACTGTCATCTTTGGTGAAATACATGCAGAATGTATGACTGGCCTTCTTCCACTGAAGTTCAAGGCCCTTGCTAAAATAACACTGCCCAGAACAATTTCAGAGTTCCTTCAAGTTGGTTTTATAATCTATCATGTCAAAAAAAATAGACAACTCAGCTGAAAATGAAATCAAAGTTGGCCTGAAACATAGACACAGACTTGGAGGGTCAGGCTGATATTAATCCAGCAGAGGAGCTTGGTTTCTGAAGAGCAGAGGTGGGCACCACTGTGTTTTGGGGACTAAATATCTATGCTCAAAATGCATAGCTCTTTCTCCCAAATACCTTGAGACATCCAGACAGGCAAATATGCCCTGATAAACTCCAGCCACCATTCAAGAGATACTGGATTAACACTACTATGGAGAAACGGAGCCCACAAACATTTGGAGGGAACTTGCCAGACCACTTCAGTGTAAACGATAACTTTAGCACCTGTTCCATTTTATAGATTAGAAAACAAAAGTTCAGAGACATTAAGTGACTTGTTTAAAAACACTCAAGCTGGCTAGTAACAGCTAGGAATAGAACTCCCAAACCAAGGCCCTTTTCTAAATTGACTGAGGGAATCTCCTAACTCACAAGAAAAGCCAATGGAAAAAAAACAATCCTAATATTTCAGCTTGTTAATTTGGCTGATCCTCAGAAAGACATTCAGATAGTGGTAGGACTAGACTCATTTGATGCACACATCCTTTCTCACCCTCGCCTCAAGCACCTCATGACAAAGCAAGGAGTGAGTTTATGCTGGGGTTATGGATTCTCTCTAAATATGGTTCAGTGTGTCAATAGGCAGTTGGTTAATAGTTTCCATTTGGAAATAAATGACTTTGAATTTTATAACCAGCTTCAGTGACTGATTCAAAAGATATCTGATAGCATTTAATAGCTAAAGCATACTTCAAAAGTCCTTAATGTTCTACTGGAAATATACCCCAGGCATAGGGACATTCTGATTCTGGGTGTGGGCTCCCCGTGAGTAGGAAGATGTTTAGCAAGAAAGTCCTTAAATGCTTATAGGCTTTTCATTCACTATTGAAATTCAAGCCAGACATAGAGCCAAGTCAGCAAAATAATGATTACCGCAAATGGGTGCGCTAAGTTGGGTTGTTAGCAATTTATCCAAATTAAGAGTTGGGGCTTTATCATAATCACTAGAGAAGTATGCCATTCACAGCATCATTTATTTTCACATGTGATATTCATCCTAATTTCTAAGTTTACCACCATCGTCTTCCAAAATATAAACATATATTCAATTCATAGCTCACTTCAGAGGGTTCTGTCAAATTAGAAGGTAATCTACAATGGAGTATAACATTTTCTTTCTCTCAAGAAGCCCTCTAAAATTTAAATTTGATTTAGATCCTAAGAGTCTTTAGGCATTTTCTCTTATTCAATGTTTTATTATTATTCATGGTATCAATTAGGGTCATTGATAGCACACTTAAATAGGAGAATATTTAAAAGCATAAAATGAGGGACAATTCAAAGGGCAGAAATGTGGGAAACTCGAGGCTTTGTGTAGTAGTTTGGGGCTAGCAATAGTTGGGAGCTATTACCAGTCTTAAGCCTGAATGGGCAAAGAAAGAGTGTGGTTATCGAACCCAGGGAGTCTGGCCACAGCTTGGAGAGAGAGCTGTCCAGCAGGAGCTGTGGTCTTCAGTAGAAAACCACAGTCAACCCTAAGTGACCGACAGGGAGGGAGCTGGAGGAATAAAACATCCACCCTACTCTTGACTTGCAGACAGATCTCCTGCAGATGCTCCCACTAGCCAAACTCAACTACCAGCCAAAGAGAGAAGGATTCCGTTGTAGTCAACAATCAATCGACTTCCTCTGCCCAGAGCAGGATAGAGAGGGGTGGAGGGTAAATCCAGGCAAGAGTTGGGGTGAAATGGAAAATATTCAGCACATAGATACTGTTTCCTTTCCTGAAAGTCACTTTAAGTCCTCTGCATTTTTCTTGACATTTGAATTCTGTTCTGGAAAACTGAAGAACCATTTCTCTTGCAAGTTGTTGAAAAGCCAGAAAATTCAGTGCTGCCCTGTAGACGGGAGTCCTAAAATATCAAGCTAAACGTATTCACAGGTTGGTTTTGAGATATCTTTCCCTGAAACTCACGTATCTTTGGACTTTCCTCTATTTGTCTTCAGTAACCTTTCAAAATTGGTGACTGGATGAACCTATTCATTAGTATTCATGAGCTCTCCTCAGAGAAAGGAAGAGGTAGGGATTATTTACTTGGATAACTGGATTTTTTTTTTTTTTTTTTTTGCCAGGCAAAAGGGGAGATAAGCCATATTTCTTTATGGGAGAACCATAATAGTCACTGGCATCTGGTTCACTGCCTCTAAAGTATTGGGAAGTTCCAGAAGACAGATGACTCTAAGATCATGAGCCCCTTGGAGCACACATGTCAAGTATTTGAATTTCTTTGAGGTCAACATCAAGAAGTGAGAGGTAGGTTGGAGTCTAAAAGAAGAGCCAGTTTACAAAAAGGCAAACTGGAGGAAAGGCAGGCTGGAGACTAATCAGAGAGTGAGAAGGGGCAGCACAGTGCTGGGGAACCAGGTGGAAGAGAAAAAGAATGCTGTTGATATTGGTGCTAAGAAGAGGGGCCCTCAATAATCAGTAGGTCTCTGAGCTAAGCTCTAGGGTGTGTAGTTTATTGCCATGACTCCCTGTTGAGTAGTCTCTCTATGTAGGCATATGCCTTAGCTACTTCCTGACATTTAACTTCTTGAAGTTTGCTGAAATTGCTTGCATCAATCTGAATAGCTACGTACATGCTAGAACACTTGGAACACTAAATAAAGACAAATTTTCTTCAGTACTGATGCTCTATGAGTATGGGAGCACACACAAAAAAGAGTCAGCATGCAAGGAAAATAAAAGGCTTATTAACTAAATGAGTGAAAGGGAAATAATTTCCAAGTTGTCTTCTTGCCTTTGCAAAAATGAAAAGTAAAATCAATTTTTTTGTCTTACATTATGCTTTCATCTCAATAGGTGACTCTTGCAGGTAGCACGAGTTGTCCAACCTCTTCTTCTGTGTTCACTTTCTTCATATTTCCAATTCAGTGCAGAGGGAAGCCTACTTGGAATACCAATGCTCAAACTTTAATGATAAATTATGAATATATCTATTTCTCCTTCCAAGGCTACCAGGACCAGTTAGCCTAGAAAATCATTGCCCTACATACAGGAGATCTGAGTTATAGTTTGAACTCTACTTTTGATGTAGGTATGATTTTGTGCAAGTTAAATTTCCTGATCTGTAAAGTAAAGAAATAAACAAGTCAATTGATAGGCTCATACTCAGTATAACCATACAACTAAAAGTGATTATTATTGAACTTCCAGTCTGTCATGTAAGGACCTTAAAAGCTACCATCCATCCTAACAACAAGTTAAAAAGCTGAACAGATTGAAAAATCATGAACTCTTCAGGTCCATCAGGGAACTCAGGTCCCAGGGAAAAGTGCTGCCCCAAAATTTGCAGAACCTGAAATAGAAACAGAGAATCACCACTTAACAGAGCAGAAACCCTCAAGCAGAAATACCACAGGAAACAGTGCCAGGGCAGCAAAACGTGAACAGTAATGGACAGATCACTGGAGGCCCATGGTAGACAACTCTGAGAGTTTAAAAGCTCCAAGCAACAAATTCTGCATGATTCTACTTATGTGAATTATCTAAAAGATCAAACTCATAGAAACAAAGAGTAAAATATTGATTGCCAGGGACTGGCCAGGAGGAGGAAAGAGTAATGTTGCTGTTCAACAGGTATAAAGTTTCAGTTATGCAAGATGAGTAAGTTCTGGATATCTATAGTACAATATTGTGCCTAGAGTTAAAAAAAAACATGATGCACTTAAAGATTTGTTACCAGCAGCAGAAGTTATCTGAGTTACCAGTAGCAAATCTGGTCAGGTCTGCAGCAACCTCAATTCTTGCTTCCTGAGAAGAAAGAATTCGGTTGACGGGCATAAGGCAGAAGAAGAGACCCAGGCAAGTTTTAGAGCAGGAATGGAAGTTTATTTAAAAGCTTTAGAGCAGGAACAAGAGGAAGCGAAGTATATTTGGAAGAGGGCCAAGCAGACATCTTGGAGGACAAGTGCAGGGTTGACCTTTTGACTTCGGGTTTTATATGCTGGCATACTTCCAGCATCTTGCCTCCCATTTCCCTTGATTCTTCCCATTTCCCTTGATTCTTCCCTTAGGGTGGGCTGCCCACATGCACGACCACTGGAGTTGTACACATGCTCACTTGAAGCATTCTTCCCTTTTCTGATCAAATGCCCCAGGAAGGTCATATACCAGTTAAACTCTACCATTTTGCCTTTTAATGTGCATGCTTGAATCCACTGGCCTAACTCTTGACATCTTATTGGGAAGCTGCCAATCACCAGTTATAGGTGTTTTTATCTTCTGGGAAACTGCCTTTCTTTTGCACTGACTGTGACCAATTATTATTTTAGAGAGGCAGTGTGACAACTGCCTGACCATCTCCTGATGGTCGCCTGACATTCCTGGTGGGGGTGGTGGTAGCCCTCTCCTGCCCCGCTCATGCCTGGCTAGCTACCTACTGTAACAGATTCATGAAGATGGTAGATCTGAAGTGTTCTTACACAATTTTTTTTAAAGTCACTTGAAAAAAAGATATTAAAAAAAACTCAAGGGACTGCAGTCATGGGGTAGCCTGTACACTATTATGAGTTTGACTCTAAGAGCTCTACCAGGTCCTCACAGTGAATATTTGAGAAAAATTTTCTAGTGTTTCTGGCAGGGGGAGGGGAAATACTCTAGAGCATCCTGTTCTAAACAAGGTTTCTCAGGAGAAGCTATGTTACCAGAGCCAGTGTGCTGGGGTTTCCATCAGAGCCTGAATGACCTGGGAGAAGGAAAATTCCCAGATCAATCTCCTATTAGTTCTCCTCTCCACCTAACCTGGAAAAATACTAAGAAGAACTGGTACAGTTCACAGTCCAGGTGCACAGGCTTATGAAAAGGGTGAGCCCCCAACTAAAGCTCACTTCCCCTCCCCTGCACCTTACCACTACATTACTAGATGCCTATTTGCCACAGTTCCTCTTATCTAGTAGGTCACATTCACCTTTCCACAAAAAAATTACAAGGCATACAAAAAGGCAGTTCAAACAGTTTGAGGAGTTCAAACAAGCATTGTAACTAGAGTGAAATATGGCAAGAGTGTTGGAATTATTAGATCAGGAATTAAAAATCATAAATCCAAATTAAGCAAATGAAATCCAAAGCACACAGAATAAAATAAATAATGAAAATTAGAGCAGAAATTGAAGACAGGAAATTAATAGAGAAAATCAACAAAGCCAAAAGCTGTTTGTGACATCAGCTGGAGTGGGCAAAGGGATACCCAGAGAGCTGGTAAACATTATTTCTGAATGTGCCTCTAAGGGTGCTTTGGTAAGAAATTAGCATTTGAATCAGTAGACAGAGTAAAGAAGGTTATCCTCATCAGCATGAGTGGGCGTCATCCAATCCCTCCAACACCTAATAAAGTGATGGAAGGAAGGTGAAGGAAGAAGCAAATTTGTTCTCTCTCTCTCTGAACTGTGGCATCCATCTTCTCCTACCCTTAAACATCATAACTCCAGGTTCTCAGGCCTTTGGACTTGGGAGTCTGACAACAGTAACCCCCTACCCCCTGCCACCATTCTCAGGTCTTTAGATGCAGGCTGAATTACACTACCAACTTTCTTGGGTCTCCCGCATGCCCCCGCATGCCAGTGGCATTTTGTGGACTTTTCAGCATCTATAATTATGGGGCCCAATTCTCATAACAAATCCCCTCATATATCTACTAACAAAAAGAGATATAGAATAGCTCCTACGACTCCCAGAATGTATTATTACATGACTCAGGTTACAAACATAGCTAAAGGAAGGCTGAACAATTTAGGGGAATAGTAGATCAGTCTTCACCCTAAGCAAAGAAATGTTCCTGAGGGAAATGTTGCCAGATCTCATCCAATCAGAATGGAAGGGAAAACACAACACAGCAAGCTCATGTGAATATGATGACGCTACAATGACACCATGATAATAACTGATGTTTAGTGAGTCTTGACTATAAGCCAAATTCTATACTAAGGCCCTAACTTGCATAACTCATTAAATCCTCAAGTCAATGACAATCATAGGCATGAATATTCCCACTCTATTGATTAGGGAACTGAGGCTGAAAGATTTTAAGGGCCATGTTCAATGTCAAACAGCTAGTAAGTGGCAGAGCCAAAATATGGCTTAGTGGTTATAATAAAGCATTGAGGTCAGTGTGTATGGATTCAGGTCTCTGCTTGCCTATAATGTTAGCTACATGACCTTGGGGCAAGCAACTCAACCACTTCCTAAATGTCAGTCTATCCTTATGTACAATGAAGATACTGATAATATCTGCATTTTTAGGTTGCTATGAAATAATGCATATATGGCGGGGTAGGTGCTCACAAACAGTGTAATTGTAAGTGCAGAATAGCAAGCACAGCCTCTCGTGGAGTTGCCTGCAGCAAGGTGCTAGATCCTGCTGCCATTAAATGTTCATATTATCTTTTCATTCCCCTTGATCAAGTTCTGTTATTGCCAGTCAATATTCTAATAATGCAGCTTCTTTTCTGATGGGATAGGATGTGCTGGTGGGACTCTGGTCTGCCCAAGCACCTGTTAGGTTATCTGCTTTAAAGTTATATTAATAAATTAGCATTCTAGTTATAGTCATCACTTGCACCATTGAGTCAGACACCACTTTTGGTGCCTGAAAAGTCAGACAAAGGTAAAAGGTTAATTCACTAAAGAAAACCTGCTTTGGGGGGATCATGTAAGGATGATAGCAAGGACTTCCCCTGGAAAGCCTCCTCTCTCTTATTGTGGAACGAATAATTGCAATAGTACAGGTGGACGAAACACCCATATTCAAGGTACCACAGGAATACTGAAAATTTTGTCCCGAGTCACAAAACCAATTTCTCCCCCTATAGTGGTACTGAGAGGTCTCCCTCGGAAGCCAGATGTTTAGAGCCAATGCTGAGCTCTGCATCCCACCCCCTTCATCATTCATTGAGGCCATTTAGCAAACAGTTTGGGCAACCCAGTTCAATAATTGGGACATGTGGGGATTTCAGCTCTCTGGCCTAATATCACATATTAAAATAGCCGTCTTCCCTTTTTAAATTTCCTGGCTTGCTGCATCTCCTCCTTCTTCAGTCCTTTATTTATCTATTCTTTTTTAAATTGTACAATGCTACCAATGAGGGCTGAACCCTATGAAGCAAAGAAATCTGAATTTTCTTACTGATGCATGTAAAATCTTAGATGTTTGCATTCTATACCACGCTGTGCTCTGTGGGGATCAGGAAACAAAGGGGTGAAGGACAGTGGCTGCCTGGTGTCTTAATAAGATGCAGATCAGCTGAAGAGCATCAGACCATCAAATCCAGGGTCTGCTGTAACCGCACACCTTTCGTCAGGCTTGGAATGGGCCAAGATGGATTCGGGGCTTTATTGAAAGATCATACAGGATGACTGCAAAATCCCATTACTTGTTGATTAAGTATTGATTGCCTCAGTATTAACAAGCCAGCTAATATGAAGTGACCTCTGAGGCCAGTGGTTTTGGGGGAGGGGGAAGACAATTTACTAAAACAGGCAGGCAGATGAATAAGAGGGCTAGATTTGCTCTTGGCTTTTAGCTTCGGTTAAAATGTCACACTCGATAGTGCAGATCAATGCCCACTTTATTTCCTCACAGCCGTCTTATTACCATCATGAGGCTGCCTCCTTTGATGCTTTCTAATGACCCTCTGAACTGCCTGTTCAGCTCACCCTCTGCTTTCAACTAAAAGGAAAGCCCTTCCTGCCCTCTTGCTACTGATGGAGAGGCCACGGATATGAAGCTGGGCCAAGAGGACCAGTCAAGCATTGTCTAGGGTCAGTGGTGCTACACTCACTGTGCTTTTCTCCTTGTCCTTTGCTTTCCTTTGAGTGTCTCCAACATCAAAGCTCGGCTTTCTCTTTCCACAATTCCAAATAATGTCAAGGCGGTAAAACAAGAAGCTTGGCTCAAAATTCCCACCCAAGGCCACCATGTGGGTCAGCGGGTATATGGCTTTATTCCCAAGGAAGAGAACTCTCACCTACTATTTGAAATCTACCATTCCCGTCCAGAAATTGATGTCTTTGATAATAGCAAAAATAAGTAAGTAAACAAATAACAAACAAAACCTGCCCTTCCTTCAATCAAGCGGACTCTGATTTTAGAAGTCTTTGGCATGTACCAGTCAAAAAAACATCAAGCAATCTTCCACTATGGAAATCACAGTTTACATTTCAATCTATAGACAGGCGCTTTTGTGAACACGATCTACTCTTTTACAGAGGTGTTTGGCTTCTGTGCTGCAAAATACTCTGCTGACTACTTAGTGTAGCTTTCTCTGAGCATAAATATTTTATGTGCCAGGCTGTGTAGGGATTCGTCAATGCCCTCCTATTGGCCAGAGGTCCGACTTCAACTTTCTGCGTCAGACAGAAAAGGGAGAAGTGAGTCTAGTGAAAAACTTTCTCTCTGGCAAACATAGTCAATTGGTCTCTGAAATGAAAAGGTTTCCAACACTGGATGGCTAGAGGGAGGAATGAGAGTACAGAGAAGAAACTTCAAACTCTCTAAGGCTGCTATTCAAAGCCAATGTCGACCTGAAGATGAAAACCATAATAATTTCTCTGGGGCTTTAAGAAACTGCCTTAGTAAGTTTTGTTGCTGCAAAATTCATAATTTAAAGGCTCTTTCTACCTATTTCAACCTAAATTGTATGAATAAAGATCATTTCTCTCTTTACTAACTATATCAGTCTTTTTCTCAGAGTCTTATCAGAGGTCCCTATAAGGTCCTGTAATGGAGGGCCAGTCAGAGTGTACCACAAATTACACCATTTTCCTTTTCTCTTTTCCCCCTCTCTATTATTTTCTTCTCTTACAGGAAAATCTACTAAATGCCTCCCCCCACTTTTCCTGTTTCTCCACTGTTTCTTTCAGTCAACTACAGTCACTAAGTACCTGTTAATGAAAACCACATATGTATTGTGCAGCAGTAAGTTGGTTTTCAAAGATTAAGTAAATAAACCCAAAATAATAAATTTTGAACTATTTTTAATTGAATTCATGAATTTTCTGCTTGTTCCTGTAATATGTGGAGACTGGTTTTCTTTACTCTTCAGAAGTTTAGAAATCATAATAAGAAACTTATCTTGCATTCCTTACTCAATCCCATGACCACCAGTGAATTTGCTTTAAAGTTATCTAAAAGAAAGAGCTCATTAATGAAAGAAATGTTTGGAATAAGACATAAATCTTAGAAAAGAACATTTTATACTTTCTAAATTCAGAAACCTCCACATGAAATGAAATTCTATTAATCTCTCTGTATAACTACTCTTGCCTTGGAGAATTCTTTAGCTTATAGAATATCTTAAGATACAGTGCAGAGAGAAACAATAACTGGTCTCACCAAAAGTTTACATAAAGCTATGAAAAATAGCTACATAGCAGGATGTGAATGGCAGTGAGGTTTAAACAGAAAACACCTTAAGTTTCTGAGAATCGTGTCATAGTCTGCTTTCATTCCCAGCCATACCTTCCCACAACTCATTCAAGGTATGGGAAGGAGAATGTGGAACTGGATGAGCTTTAGAATATGACTCTGGATGGCAGTTTCTATGATTAGCTACTTCTTTGAAAACTGAGGAACTAGGACACCAGAAGGATGCGTAAGACATCACAATAAGATTTGAGTTTTACTCTCTCTGTGATCTCCTATTGTGATGGACTGAACTACAAGGATTCCTTTGACATCATCAATTTGAGACCTTGGTGAACCCAGGTTGTGTGACTTCTTCAGCCACTCTCTGCTAGGCTTTTGTATTTCTAAGTTTCTAACATTC
The DNA here is from genome assembly GCA_036589455.1 of Ateles fusciceps. Lineage (NCBI taxonomy): Eukaryota > Metazoa > Chordata > Mammalia > Primates > Atelidae > Ateles > Ateles fusciceps. The sequence goes on along the minus strand of JAZHEH010003205.1, from coordinate 27,933,618 downwards.
TGATGGGCAAGTTATAAGTGGAAAAAGTCTCAGTGGCAAGACAACTTAGTTATTAGAAAGTGATGGTATAAAACATGGGAAAGCAACCTTGGACTTCTGTTCAAAATTGGCTAGCGAATGAGTTTTATCTCCTGCCAACATCAGTGGATCAGAGGTGGTTGCCTGGATCATGATACTGAAAAAATTTCCGTGTTGGCCTCAGAGCACAGAGCAAAGAACAAAGAACATTGTGGTTGCATTCACTATCTATTGTTGCATAACAAATTACCTCAAAGCTTCACAGTTTAAAGCAACAAATACTTATCTCATAGTTTCTGTAGGTTAGGAATCTGGAAGCAGCCTACCTGAGTGTTCTATCGTAAGGAATCTAATGAGGTGGCTTGCAAGATATCTGTAAAGCAAAGACACAGATGTAGGGGTAGACATAGGCATAGATAGATGATTGATAGATGATAGATAGATACATAGATGAAACTTTTATAACCTGGTCTCAGAAATTATTTACCATCACTTTTGACATATTCTGTTGATCACACAGACCAACCATAATGGGGACCAACAAGGAAGCTGGCTGCCATAGTGCTCAACTAACTACGTTTGCAATGGATGAGGAAATGGAGAGTAATGGTATATGTTGTTTGTTGACTGTGTCCTAGAGGTTAGCATGCCTACCTCATGTAAGGTTTTTTATAATTTCATGCAACAGATTAAATCTTTACCTTATTCTATTGACCATAAAAGGGCAAAACAATTTCTCTAGAAAAAATATTACGTATGTGCAATTTATCTTCTTTCTATTAGTTTAGGTGTACTTTACTTACCTCTTTAACAAATGTTTACCAAAAGGTGACTACTTAGCACAAGTGCTGTAAAAACATACATAAAAAAGATGGATGGCACCTGAGTCAAGGAGCTCTCACTAATAGAAACCAAGAATCTTAGCAATATAACAATATAATACAGCAATATAGCTATAGCCAAAGATGATTAAGACTAAAATTTTTGAATAAAGTGATTTCATTGAGTGACTTAACTTACATTTTGATTTCTGATCTCTTCTCCTTTAACTGAACTTTAAATTAGTTTACTAGATTTATTCTGAAACAAACGTGGCATTACAAGCTTTCACGACTCTCAATTACTAACAGGGCAAAAGCCAAACAAGAACTTTCTTTTTCTGGCATCCTTGGAGTAGTTTTAGGTAGTCTAAGGCATCAAAAGGCACAAAATAGTATGCATACAGAGTGTTCATTTCCTGGCTGGGCACGATGGTTCATACCTGTTATCCCAGCACTTTGGGAGGCTGAGGTCGGTGGATCACCTGAGGTTAGGAGTTTGAGACCAGCATGGCCAACGTGGTGAAATCCCGTCTCTACTAAAAATACAAAAAATTAGCCAGGCATGGTGGCGGACACCTGGAATGCCACCTAGTCAGGATACTGAGGCAGGAGAATAGCCTGAACCCGGGAGACAGAGGTTGCAGTGAGCTGAGATTGCGCCATTGCACTCCAGCCTGGGCAACACAAGCAAAACTCCATCTCAAACAAACAAAAAACACGGAGTGTTTATTTTCTGTGGAAAGGTCTATGAATGTTTTCAGATTTCAAAGGGCTCTGTGACTTTTAAAAAGTTTAAACGCTACTCCATATCTATTCCAATGGTGAAAGTTCAGAACACTGCCAACATCAAATACTGGTAAGGATGTGGAAAAACAGGAGCACTTATTCACTGCTGGTGGGAATGTAAAATGGTACCGCCACTTTGGAAGACAGTTCAGTTTCCACACTCACACTCCTTTGTATTTAGCCAAAGGAATTGCAAACTTATGTCCACACGAAAACCTGCACATGGACGTTCGTAACAGCTTTATTACTAACTGCTTAAACTTAGAAGCAACCAAGTCATCCTTCCATAAGGTGAATAAACCGTGGTATACCGAGACAATCAAATATTTTTTAGCACTAAAAAGAAACAGGCTCTCAAGCCATAAAACGACATGGAGGAATCTTAAATACATATTACTAAATGAGAGCCAATCCAAAAAGCCTATAATCTGTGTAACTCCAACTATCTGGCATTTTGAAAAAGGGAAATTTATGGAGACAGTAATTTTCCAGGGATAGCAGGAGTTAGAGGCCAGAGACAGGGATGAATAGGCAGAGCACAAAAGATTCTTACATCACTGCTCTGTATACTCTAATGATAGGCACATGTTTTTCTAACAACAACAGCAAGAGTGAACCCTAATGTAAGCTATGGACTCTGGGTACTAATGATGTGCTGACATAGACTTATCAATTGTAACAAAATACCACTGGAACAGGGGTTATTGATATTGGGGGAGGCTATGCAACTGTGGACAAGACATATATGGGAACTCTCAGTACCTTCTGCTCAGTTTTTATGTGAACCTAAAACTGCTGTTAAAAAAAAAAAAAAAGTCTATTTAAAGAAAAGGTTAGGATCCAGTGCTAAGAAATATATTTCTCGGCTGGGCATGGTGGCTTACGGTTGTAATCCCAGCACTTTGGGAGGCCAAGGCAGGAGGATCAGGAGGTCAGGAGATCAAGACCATTCTGGCCAACGTGGTGAATCCCCATCTCTACTAAAAAAAAAAAAAAAAAAAAAAATAGCTGGGCAGCACTCCCAGCTTGGCGACAGAGCAAGATTCTGTCAAAAAAAAAAAAGGAAAAAGAAATTCATTCTCTCTCCAGGTGTTGCTTTAGGAAGATCTTCATTATTTACCCAGTCTTCCTCAACAAGCTCATTTTCTAAACTCTCACACCTCCTTCCCGTCATCTACTGTATGCTTCTGAAACTCTGAAACCCTGACTCTTTGCCTTGACTCCTGGACCAATTCTGTATTTCCCATCTCTCTGTTCCTCTACTTACACTGTTCTCATTCATGGGGTGTATTTCTCCCTCTTCCTTCCCAAAGATCTTCTCTTCTATAAACAGTCCCTGGTTTTTCCTGACAGAATTTGTTGTACAGTATAAATATGCATATATACATTTGAATGCTAATATATAAAATACAAATTTGATATATATTATATAAGACATATAAATATATAAGAATAAAAATATACATAAATCCTAGTCTATATTTAAGTGCTATTTTCTAGGCACTGTGCAAGGCACCAGTGGTATCAGATTGACTAAGAAATGATCCCAAACTCAAGGGTTAACACAGGGAAGGAGATATGTAAACAAATGATTATAATTTACTGTGATAATATAGATCATGTAGAACATATAAAGATGAGTGTTTGTACAAAAAAGGAAGTACTTCTTTCTGCAAAGGTGGAGCATGAATAAAGATATTCCAATACAAGATGTAACACTGGATTTGAGTAGTGCTTTAGAAAGGTAAGGTGGAATGTCATTTGGGGCAGAGGGAACAGCAGGGGCAATCAGGGAGATACGAAACAGTATCGTGTCCTGCTGGAGTGTTTTGTACCTCCTCTCATAGCCTTTACCACACTGCATTTATCATTGTAATATGACTGCCTCTTCCCACTTGACTGTGGACTTTATGAATTCATGTCCTATTCTTATTATCTTGTCACCTCCACTGAGTTGGTACTCAGCATAGTCTTTTGAATGAATGATTTCATAAAATTCTCTTTGTTTCACAATACATAATTTAAAGATAAATAAGTACTTTTATATTTTTATGTTTCTCAGTATCAATCAGGTCTACAGCATAAGACATGCCTAAAATGAGATTCAAAGAAGCCAGACACTTTCCCTTTAGCAGGTGTATCATATGTGATATTGATCTGTAGTTGGGCATATATGTAGCAATAGCAATGGTGGTGGTGAGATGGGTGGGTTTGGGGTGGTTGGCGGTATGTTTCAGTTGGAAATTAGGCTTCAGCTTTTTAAATTTGAAATCCACACTCTGTCACCGAAATTCATCACTCAGGATCTGGGGTAGGGTGGGTGGATATAATAAGTGAATGCCTTTTGAGAGACTCAGTAGGCTTGCTGAAGGAACTGAAGAAATGGTTATAGCAGGAAAGAAGGTGGTCAGTGTTCTCTGTTAACAATCTCATTTAAATGGCTAGAATTCTGTGTCAGTGAAATTCAAGATATGCTTATGCTAGAATATGGACTATGAGGTGGGTGACGGGGCATTGGGGAAAGGAAAGTTGGGGTGGTGTGCGGTTATAAGGTCAAAGAATGTTGCCCTTTAAAATACAGAGCAGCTTTAAAGAATTAAACTGAAAACAGACAATGTGAGAGAAACAAGTTTTTGCATGGCATTCCCAAGAAGAAATAATGCACTACACTTGTTATGCATTACAGTCTGTGCTCAAAATGCTATTTCAGCATTCTAGGTATTAAAAAAGAACCTTATGTGGTCTTGTGGTGAACGACTGTGAAGGATTATTTAAAGTAAACTGTAGGGAAATATAAAACAAACCCAGCTAATTTATCACAACAGTGAAGATGCATAAATAAGATGTTTATGAATAACAAGGACAGCTTACCTATTATTTCAAAAAAATTCATTTTTAGTAGAAAATATGCCACATTTTATTTAAAGGAAAATGACCCCTATTTTTTTGCCCACAGCTTCATAGCCTCTGGTGCAGCCTTACTTATTACTATGAACATAACATGATGACTATTTTGGAAATGTTTTAATTATATGATAGCCCTCTGGGAATTTTGACTTGAGGGATAGATATCGTCACACTCAAGACTAATATTGGCTTAATCCTGGGAGCTCAAGAACTCAGCAAATATGATTGCCAATCAATTGCCAATCAAAGAAGAAATGGAGAGCAAGAAAGAAGTTATGTCCATGTACCCTGTGAGTCTTTCATTAAAAGCATCCAGAATTTCATAGAAGAAAAATCTCTGTATCTCTCTGGCCAAGTGTTTCAACAAATAAACATCCTACACTGTTTTTCATAGGAGGCTACAGTGATATGCTTGAATTATTATCTGAGTTTTGCTTTGTAGTTCTGAAATTGGCATGCGAATTAATGCAGCACTGACTGTCAGTTGTCTATCCAATGGTTCTGCTTTTCTTCTGTTCACACAGTTACTATATGGATTTATATACGATATATACATATATATATTTTGTTTGTTTGTTTGTTTGTTTTTGAGGCAGAATCTTGCTCTGTTGCCCAGGCAGGAGTGCAGTGGCACAATCTCTGCTCATTGTAGCCTCTGCCTCCTGGGTTTCAGTGATTCTCTGGCCTCAGCCTCCCAAGTAGCTGGGACTACAGGCACATGTCACCATACCCAGCTAATTTTTGTATTTTCAGTAGAGACAGGGTTTTGCCATATTGGCCAGGCTGGCCTCAAACTCATGACCTCAAGTGATCCACTCGCTTCGGCCACCCAAAATGCTGGGATTAAAGGCATAAGCCACCACGCCCAGCCAGTTACTGTATATCTTAGCCTCCCTTGCAGTGAAGTTGTGACCATCATCACAGATTGATTTCTGGCAGTGTCTTGGGGCATTAAAACTCTCCAAGTGATCCTTATCCCTGTCTCTTTCTGATGTACAGGGTGATTGGAGAGATCTCTGTGGTCTCTAAGAACCTAGAGAGTGGTGGAGCCACCAGGTGGAGGGAACTTGGTTCCTAAATGACTGCAAAGGACTTCTTTTCTCTAACATGAGCAAGAAGCCATCGTTATTGTGAAAAGTCACTCTGATACCAATTTATGTGTTAGTGGTCAGCACACTCTCTCTAATTGTTCCCCATGCAAAGTGCTTTCTGTATCTTTGGTAGATATTTTTGTTTCTTAACCAAAGTTGTAGCTGGCCTATATTTCTGCACCTAATCAACAAGAGAAAATAAGTTAGATTAAAAGAATGTTTGTATTATTGAGAAGTGTAAGACAGGATTAGTAGCTAAATCATATGAAAACCCCTTTGAAGGACACTATTAAATATAATCAAATCATAAATTCCATCATCACATTTGGAAAGGGATAGTTGAAGAAAACAACATATAAGTATTTCATATTGATTAAAATTTAAAACACTCTTATTTCATCAAACATAGTTTGATCAAACATGAAAATATGCCGTGAATGGTCTATGCCAGTGATCATTGATCTGTTTCTCATTGTCAAGTGAGATAACCAACACTTAAAAAACCTGCCTGGTATTAATTATTTGTTTCACTACAGTAACCATTTTTCTCTCTCTCTCTCTGTCTCTCTCTATCCTCTCTCTCTCACTCCATATATGTGTGTGTGTGTGTGTATAAATAGATATGCATACATAAATATTCACATATTTATATATTTATATATGAAAATAATAACATCATGTTATATACTTAAATATATAAATTACAACTTATTTAAAATAAAATAAACTCCCTGGAAACTCTTGTCATCATAAAAACAATTTTATGTTGCTGGAGCAGTTTCACTTATTCTAGCTGCATAATCCTGAAAAACCCAGGTAAGTTTTGGGTACTTGGAGACATTGATCTTTTGCAAATTTGAGATGCCAGTACGGCCTGTGTCTCCTTTAAGTGAATCCTATGATGATACAAAATAAGATGTGGCAGTCAAAAAGATGTTTGTTGAATACTCTCATTATTCACCTTCCACTAGAAAGGTCACATAAATGAAAGCCCTATACCTTTTTCCCCCAACACATCTATTACAAACTCATCAGGTTAGGAGAGGGGAGCCTTCACCAGTTAAAGAGGCTGCACACAAAAATTCATAGAAAGGACAGATTTCAATACATCATCTTCAAGAAGTGATACTCTCAGAGATTTGCACCACTGCTCTTTTACAAAATCTTTGATTTGCTTTTGATATGCATTTTCACCCTTTCAAACACAACCAGATCTCAGTACATATCACATTTTTAATGAGAAGAAACAAGCAGGTGTTGATGTGTTATATATAACTGCAACAATTCCAACTACATTTGTCTAATGGGTATGAATATCACTTTTCAACAATACACTAAAGAAAATGAAAAATAGAATAGAAACCCATCCCTGTATTTGGTAACTAGAAAAGACATATTTAAGTGGCAGCTTTCATTTATTTTGGGAGACTACTGGAAATTAGCAACATTTAGAGATTACTGAGAAGACACTAGTGTGAATCAAGCTTATATTATTAAAAATTTGGGTATTATTTAATAACCACGTTTATCTTCTTGAAAGCATTCATGATCATGAAATATGTATTTTTTGTTATATATCACTGATAGGCATTTCTGTTACTGAAGTCTATGCACATCAAAGTGATGAGGGTTTTTTTTGTTTGTTTTGTTGTTGTTGTTGTTGTGTGTGTTTGTGTGTGTGTGTGTGTGTGTGTGTTTTTGAGACAGAGTCTTGCTCTGTCACCTAGGCTGGAGTGAAGTGGCAAGATCTTGGCTCACGGCAGCCTCTGCCTCCTGGGTTCAATGGATTCTCCTGCCTCAGCATCCGGAGTAGCTGGGATTATAGGCATTCACCACCACTCCTGGCTAATTTTTGTATTTTTATTAGAGACAGTGTTTCGCTGTGTTGTCCAGGCTGGTCTCAAACTCCTGACCACAGGTGATCCACCTGCCTCGACCTCCGAAAGTTCTGGGATTACAGGTGTGAGCCACCATGTCTGGCTGATGAGTCTTTATTATAAATGCTTCAACTGCTGTTCTTATCAAAACATCTATAATCAGACTTTATGCACTTTTACATGGTGGAAAGGTTGATATAGCTATATGATTGCAATCTTTGCTCACCATTACCCAAAACCTCAACTTGTGCCAAGCCAATAGCTATAACAAATAAAATTACCACTATCATAATAAACAACAAATCACTTATTAAGTTTGTGTCCTCTATAAATAAAATGTTTAGGAGCAGAGGTAGAAGAGTTGTTCAGTGTGGTCCACAAATTCAAGGAAATTACCGATTATTGAAAAAGAGAAATTTGCATGAGAATAATAATTAGCAAGATAAGTAGCCTTTGCAATTTCATCAGTGTCATGGGTTTCCTAACCAAGGTTAATCAACAGCAGGTCTAGAGAGATCAGGAAAAGTCAGACCTCATATAAAGATGGGACCCACACTAGGGCGGTGTACATATCAGAGAGTGACTGAGGAAGGTAAGTCACTGGCTTCATGGACGCTCAAGTGCTTGGAAATGGAGTCTCATCATGAAGAATACGGTTGTGGGTGGGACTCTTCCTCCTATAAGAACTTAGGGAACCAGTGGGATTAAGTCACATAATGAGTGTTCAGCAAGGCAAGGACTTAGTTTCTTTATTTTAAAAACAGGATCAAAGTGAGACCAATAGCATGGACACTGACCTACAATAAGGCACAAGTGTCCCATACTGCAAAGAATGGAGGGATACAAGGATCAAAAGCCAGGCATATTTTTACATTAATAAATCATTAGTGAGAAACAGCATTTTAAATCTAAGATTTTGCCTTCACTGAGAAGACAGAATTTGAGTAGGACTTTGAGAGAAGGACAAAACTTAGTTAAGTACAGTATAGAGATCTGAGAACTGCATGAGCAAGGATTAGAAGGCAGAACTTTATATGGTATACCTAGGAAGTGCTAACAAAAATAAAATGAGGTAGGTCACTTGCAAAGTCAGTAGTAAGAAAGTAGAGAGGTTGGTACTGTGGAGAGTTTTGATGTCAGAATAAGGTGTGTAACTTAATCAGGTAATGGAAAACCATTAAAATTTTGTGAGCAATGTTCACATGTATGTAAAAAGTTTAGAGAATTGAAAATATAGTTGGTCTACAATAGATTAATATGGGGGGTAGACTCGGGTGATATCAAAGAAAATAGAAGTTAATAGGCTGATATGAGAAAGTTGTAAAGGATTTAGCAAAGTACATGCTATGTCCTATGCCAGGACATGCAGATTCCTTTCCTGCCAGGACTCTGCATGTCCTGGTATGTTTTCTGCCATGCAGAGGACATGCAAAGTCCTGGCAGGAAAGAGATCATTTAAAGGTATCCCTAAGGATTTGATTCTAGGAAACTGGGAAACTTAAGCAATGACTGAGTGACAAGGAAACAGAAGGGAGATGGTGCAGAAAGAAGATGGTACAGGGTACAGTTGGTGAGATTAGTATTAGGGGTGTAGCATTTTATACAACAGTCTAATATGAGGCTGCATATTTCCCCTTTGCCTTCAATGGCTAAAGGGGGGAAATTTCTTTCATCCCTTGAACTCAAAAAGAAGAATCAGCAGTAATAAAGTTTTTTAAATAATGAGGAAGAGAAAACAGCAAATTAGATATTCCCTGATATATAGAATAAATAGACTTTTAATACCAAAATGAGCAGCCTGTAAAGAGAATAAAATATGATTTTCCCCTGAGGTCTCAAATGTAATCATATATTTCCAGTAACATAAAATTCCTCCATTTTTTTTTCAAAGTCCAGACTCATAAAACATTTAGGTATGGACTAGTAATCTAATCACCATTTAACTCAAAGAGGTAATCTTATCACTTTTCAATTCAGTGGTCTTCACGGCCTTCTACCCCCACTTCAACCCCATATCAATTCTTTATCTTCAAGGTGGTTAGGTCTAATGCCATAGTTGACTGGTATCACCAATCTTATTTCAATTAGTTCTCCTAAGAATGTAAATAAAATAAAACTATCTTACAAATGGTTACCAAAATGTACCAAAGCTCTAAAAACATTGTTACCCAAGAATACCCAACAATTCAAGTTCATTGGGTCTGAAACAATCACTATTATACATATATTGAAATTGGAAACGTACTAATATTTTCCAGAGTAGGTAGAAAGTTTTGAATTTGCTGCAAGGGAAGACCAAGAAATAGGAAAGATTCACCTTCTGTGAAACCTAATTACTAAGCACAGTGCTGGCAACGACACCCCTTATATTGTTTAATCCTCTACCATATTCTTTTAGTTACATATTGGTAAGAATATGATGAATCATATTTATTAAAATATCCACTCCATACAATATAACACACCCATTTTAAATGTATAGTTTGATGGGATTTGATAAATGTACATACCCATGTGATGAAAACGATAATCAAAGTTCTAAGTTCCCCAAAATTTCCCAAAACAACTGTGCTCATCTTCAATTTTCCCCCAACCCTGGCCCTAGGCAACCACAGATTTGCTTTCTCACAGTATATACTAGTTTTGTCTAGGCTAGAATTTCTTATAAAAGAAACATACAATGTGTGTACTCTTTGGTGTCAGATTACTTTATTCAGCATAATGTTTTCTCATATTCATTCATGTTACTGCCTAGTTCAGGTTGCATAACTCATTCTTTGTTATTACCAAGTAGTATTCCATCATACGAATATACAACAATTCAGTTACCACTCGCCAGTTTTTTGACATTTGGTTTGGTTCCAGTTTTTAACTGTGATGAATAAAGCTGCAATGAACATTTATGTACAAATCCTCGTGTGGATACATTTTCTCTTGGGTAAACACTGAAGTGTGGAATTGCTGGGTCATATGGTAAATGTATATTTCACTTTCTAAGAAACTGCCAAACTGTTTCCCAAAGTGATGATAAAAGTTTACACTCCCATCAGATGTTCAAGAATTCCAGTTGCTCCACATCGCTGACAACATTTGGTCTTGTCAGTTTTTTTATTTTTATTTTTAGCTTTTCTGGTGGACATGTAATGTTGCCTCATTGTGGTTTTAATTGCATTTCCCTTATGATTATGATTATGAAGATTATGATGAGCATCTTTTCATGCATTTATTGGCCATTCAAATATCTTCTTTCATGAAGTTTCTGCTCGTGTCTTTTGCAAGCTTTTAATTGCCTAAAAAAATTAATTAGATAGTTTTCTTATAGTTGATTTTTAAGAGTTCTTTATACGTTCTGAATAAAAATGTTTACAAGAGCTGGGCATGGTGGCTCATGCCTGTATCCCAACACTTTGGGAGGCCGAGGTGGGTGGAGCACCTAAGGTCAGGAGTTTGAGACCAACCTGGCCAACATGGTGAAACCCTGTCTATACTAAAAATACAAAAATTTGCTGAGTGTGGAGGCTTATGCTTGTAATCCCAGCTACTTGGGAAGCTGAGGCAGGAGAATCACTTTTAATCAGGAGGCAGATGTTGCAGTGAGCAGAGATCATGTCACTGCACTCCATCTAGCCTGTGCGACAGAGTGAGACTTCATCTCAGAAAAAGAAAAAAAGCTTGCAAATATTTTCTCTCACTTTGTGATTTACCACTTCATTTTCTTAATGGGATCTTCCAAAGAGCAGAAGCTATTTTTTATTTTGATAAAATATAATATTTTTAATGAAAAATGGTGTTCTGTCTAAGAAGACTGCTTAACCCAAATTGTAGCTTTAAGTTGAGAACTATAATCCATTTTGAATTAAATTTTGTATGTGGTATAAAACAGAGCTAATGCTTCACATAGTTTTACATTTGGATGTCCAGTTGTTTCATCACAATTTGTTGAAAATATCATCCCTCCCCACTGAATTAATTTGGCAGCTTTGTAAAAAAATCAATTGACCACAAATGTGCGATTTATTTATAGACTGTTCTGTTTATCTGATCTACATTTCTATCTTTATGCCAGTATCTACTTCCTTAATTACTATGACGTTATAGTAAGGATTAAGTTGTGAAATCAAATACTATAAGTACTGTGGACTGAACTGTGTCCTTCCAAAATTTATGTGTTGAAGCTCTAACCCTCAATGTGACTATATTTGGAGTAAGAAGGTAATTAAGGTTAAGTGATCATAAGGGCAGGACCCTGATCCACTAAGATTACTGTCCTTATAAGAGGAGACACCACAAAGCTTGCTCTCTCTTTCTCTCTCTTTCTCTCTCTCTCTCTCTCTCTGTCTGTCTCTCTCCCCCCTGCTCCATGTAAGGATCCAGTGGAAAGGCAACTCTCTGCAAGCCAGAAAGAGGGCCCTCCCAAGGAACTGAATCAGCTGGCAACTTGATCATGTACTTCCCAGCCTTCAGAACTGTGAGAATAAATTCCTGTTATTTAAACCACACAGTTCATGGTATTTTGTTTTGGTAGCCTGAGCTAAGATAGTAAATTCTGAAATATTATGCTTCTAGTTTATAATCACTTTGATTACTCTATGTCATTTGCATTACTGTATACATTTTATTAAAAAGTTATCAATTACTACCAAAAGGAAAGGTGGCGTGATTTTGATTATGACTATGTTAAATCTATAAATCAGTTCAAGGGATATTTGACATATAATTTCTATTGGCCGTTCTGATGCATGAACATGATATATCTCTCTCAATTTCTTTAGGTTTCCTTTCATTTATACCTGCAGTGCTTCGTAGTTTTCAGAATATAAATCTTACATATGTAAAATTTATCCTTAATTATTTTATGTTTTTGTAGTTGTACTTCGCTTATACATAGAAATACAATAATTTTCGTATATTACTTTGTATTCTAAACGGTGTTAAATTCACTTCAAGTAGGCTTTTGGTAAATCTCTTAGAATTTTCCAGGTATGCAATCAAGTAGTCTGTGAATAAAGACAATTTTCCCTTTTCCGTTCAAATTGTACGTCTTTTGTGCTTTCTTGTCTGTGTATGTGTGTGTGTGTGCATGTGTATTGTTTTGTCTTGCACTGATTAAGACTCTCAATGTATGTTGAATATAAGTGATGAGAAAGGAAATTCTTGCTTAGTCTCAATCTCAAGGACATAATTTTTTCACCAGTAAATAAAATGTTATCTTTAGATTTCCTGATACATGCTCTTTATTAGATTGAAGAAAACCCTTCTATTCCCAGTCTGTTGACTCTATCATGAGTGGATGTTGAATTTTGCTAGTGATTCTTTTGTAACTGCTATGATTACCACACACACACACACACACACACATACAAACACACGATTTATCTCATTTATTGTAGTAATATGGTGATTTTGCATTGACTGGTGAATATTCAACTAACCTTGTACTTTTGGGATAAAGTTCACTTGGTCATCTTGCATCATACAGTTCATATAATTGCTGAACTTGATTTGTTAGAATTTCATTTAGGAGTTTTGAATCTATGTTCTTGAGGAGTAGTAATCTATAGTTTGTTTTGGGTATTTTTGATAATGTGTTTGTCTTGGGAGTCATGATAATGATGGTTTCAGAGCTATGTTAGAATATGTTCGCTCCTTCTCTAATATTTGAAAGGGTTTGTATAAAATTGGTATGATTTCTTTCTTAAATGATTGACAGAATTCACCTGTGAAGCTATCTGGGCCTGAAATTTTTATTTTAGAAACATTTTTAAACTATTAATTCAACTTTTTAAACACATATATTGCTATTTATATTTTCTATTTATTCTAGTGTCTGTTTTTGGTAATTTCTGTCTTTCAAACAACTTATCTATTTCATCTAATTTGTCAATTTTATTGACTTAATGTTTTTTATAATGTTGTCTTAATATGCATTTATGAATTTAAGGTCTACAGTGCCATCATTTTTCTTTTCTGATGCTGAAATTTTTCCCTTCCATTTGGCTGGTGCAAACATGAATGTCTTCCAGCCCTGTGTGGATTCTGGGAATTGCTCAGCTTGCCATAATCCAATGGTTTTCTTTGCTGAGCGTTTTATAGCTTCCCCCTTTGCAATATCCAATCTGAGACTCATGAGGAACCCTAAAAGATTTCTAAAACTTTTTCTCTGTGTTTCTCCCCCACTTCACACTGCTCTGCATCACAAGTTCTAGCGACCTCATCCTCCTACATTCCAAAATCTGTCTCATCATCTCAATGATACAATTTTTCTCTTTGATTTCTCCTCCCCTTCTCATGGTCCAGTACATGCTTCCTGGCAGAAAGCCAAGTGAATTCAGGTCTTACCTCACTTGCTTCCTTTTTGTCAAGGATCTCAGTTGTGTGTTGTCTATTGTCCAACATATTAAAACAAGTATTTCATATAGTTTGTCCAGTTTACCAGTTGTTTGTTTGAGGTAAGGATCCATCTAGCACCATAAATCTACAATGGCCAGAAAAATGGTGACATATTATAGGTGGAGGGAACTGAGACTGAGATTTAACTTTTGCGGTGTATATGGCTAATAAGTATGACTCAGCCTCCAGCTAGGCTTTTTCTACTTTACTATGCTGCCTTTCAAGTTATTCAAGAGATATTTATTGGACACCTAGATAGCATTTTGCTAGACTTGAGAGAAATGTGTTTTATAATCCATTCCCTCAAGATTGCTATCTAATTGGAGTAAAAGGATATTCACATGAAACCAGATAAGGCAGTGAATTATATAATCTGTGCTAACAAAGTTTAGGGAAGATGGGAGACAGTATGTTTTGCATAGTTGTTTTAACAGAGGAAAATGATGACATGTAATTGAAGTATAAATAAAACAGAGAGAGAAAATATAAGAACACCTAGAAAATATAATCTAATTCAATGGTTGACATTTGTGAGAACTTTCTGATTCTAATATATCTTGATAGCAACCATAGTAGTTTTATTGGGGCCCTACAAACCTATTTTTGTCTTTTTTTCTTCTCTGTGACCCCCTAAAGACGTCTATTTAAGAATTATTTAATATCTCCATCATGAAACAGATATCCTGAAAGCTCATTTCTTTTAATCAAATTAAAAAACTTAATAGTAAAAACCTAAGCAAATGTTACCTTCAGTGAATAATTTGAAATGTTTTAAAGCAACAGATCTCACAGAAAACAACTAAGGACTCCTAAATATGTCAATGTAATTCAATCAATTGTATGAGATTTGGTTTATTTAAAGATAAATTTCCAAATTTGAGATATTGGTATATGAAAGACCCAGGCCTATAAAAATAGCCATGTCCAAAAAAAAAAAAAAAAAGCAAAAGTGGTGACGGGAGTTGGCCTCTAAAATGTATTATTATTAAATGTCAAAATGTATACCTCATTGCCGCAAGTGATATCCCCAAGACATCACACAATGTCATGAGTATGGGATTCTTAAATAAATATTGGCATCCCATATATTGGTAGTTGCTGTGAAACACACAGAAATAGAGACTTTTAGGCTATTTGTCGAATCTATTCCATGTTTCCTGAATTTGCAGCTTTTCTAGGTGTTACATGTAGACTGTTTTTTGTTTTTTTTTTTTAAACTCTCTAGTTGTTTCTAGGTGTTGGTAGTTATTTGATTGTAACTAAAAATGAAAGTGGTTTGCTGATCTTCAGGCAGACAAACACATAGAATTATTATTTGTTCTTGAAATGTATCAGTCTATTATCATTTACATAAAACAAGAAAGAATTCCAAAGTGGATGCAAAGAGAGGAAAAGTAAAACATACATAAAAATGGTTCCTGGAGCAGACGTGATGAGGACGCATTTGCCTCTAAGCCTAAATGTTTGAGCAATTATCTCTCACTGAATTTTACTGACCTGTGTGATGGCTTATAATTCATCACTATCACTTTTTCCTGAAAGTGCTAATTAAGCATCATGATAGGTAGAGAAAAAACAGTGTCTATAGTCATTACAGTCTAAAGTGGACAATTGACAGTACACACAGAAATCATACACATCTTTTCCAGTGGTGGTGACTAGAGTTGACTGAAAATGGGCTTTAAATATGTATTGGTCAAGATTCCTCTGCTTGCAACCTTTGTATATGTGTTGATCAAGAGTATCCTGCTTGCAACCATAAAGTAGCTGGGAATGTTTTTGGCTGAAGTAGTTGGGAATGTTTTGAGGCCAGCACACAGTATTGGGAGCTCAAGGACCAGTGCTACCATCAGTCCAGACTTCCACACTTCTCTTATTTCTGTTTGTCAGCATTAGGAAACTTGAAGAGCCTAAAGTGGGTTTCTCAAATCAGTACTATTGAAATGGGGGGGCTAGATAATTATTTGTTGTGAGGCATCTGTCCTGTGCATTTTAGGATGTTTAGCATCTTCTCTGGTCTCTATCTCCTAGACAACAGTAGCACCTTGCTCCCAAATTTTGAAAAACACAGGTGTCTCCAGAGATTGCTATATGTCCCCTCAGGGAAAAAGTTGCCCCTAGTTGAGAACCACTGGCTTAGAGAATAATAGCACTAATTGCATAAATTCAAATTCTATTACTTTCTATCAGTGTAACATTGAGCAAGTTACCTTACCTCTTTGTGCCTGAATTTCCTCATCTCTCTAATAATAATTATAACATTATACACAAGATAAAGGTATTGTGAGGATTAGGTGAGAAAATATGAACAAAACTCTTAGGACAGTACTTGCACACAGCATTCAATTAATGTTAGCTCTTAAAACTAAAGAAAGATTCTCTTCAGATGGTAACAAAATAGCTTCTGGTAGAACCAGATTCAACAGAAGTGGCTTAATAACTCTAGAGAAGTCAACAGCTTTTTTCCTCCCAGTGTATCAACTAGTCTGGCTTGAGTCATATGACTCTGTCTTGGACAAAACAGCCAAAGTGATAGAGTACTGTAAATGGCCAGGTTTGGGTCATACTCCAATCCTATGGCTAAATGGAGGAGACTTTACTCAAAGAAGAGAGTAGGAAAAGTATGATGGCAGGCAAAATAGTCACCATAGTTCACTGCAGGGTATAAATATTGTGCAAGTAGATTCCCTACTATGTTAGTCCATTTTGCATTGCTGTAAAGGAATACCTGAGACTAGGTAATTTATACAGTAAAGAGGTTTATTTTGGCTCATGTTTGCAGGCTGTATGAAAAGCACAGTACCAGCCTCTGCTTCTGGTGAAGCCTCAGGAAGCTTTCAATCAAAGCAGAAGGCAAAGGGGAAGTCAGCATATCAAATGGCAATAGAGGGAGAAGAGAGAGAAGGGGGAGATCCCCAACTCTATTTAACAGTCAAATCTCTTGTGAACTCATTAAGGCAGGGAGAGCACCAAGCCATTCATAAGGGATCCACCTCTATGACCCAGACACCTCCCCCTAGGCTCCACCTTCAACATTGGGGATCACATTTCAACATGAGATCTGGAGGGGACAAATATCCAAACCATGTCACTTACCATGGCAATTGACTCATGGGTCATGGAAATCCAATCCCTGTCAGGTTTGGGTGAATCTTCTACAGCAAAGAGATCAGCAAATTATCAGACCACAGGATGTCAAGGTATGGCAGGAAAGTGTTCATTTGAATATGCGTCAGGTGTAGACTTAGTATCCCAAAACCACTGGCAGTGCAGATTGGTTGGAGCAGAAGGAAGGGCATTGTGCTTCTTTGCTAGTTTTGCAACCTGAAAGACAAAGCTACAAAAGTCATGATCAAAACTTCTGTTCGTTGAGTTATTCCCAGGTGATAGATGCTTTACATGTGTTATCTCAAATAACACAAGATCTCTACATGGAAATTGATATTGTTCCCATGTTTAAAATGAAGAGACTAAATCCTCTCTAGTAGGGTAAGTAAATTCAGAGTGGGTTCACAGTCAGTACAAGATGGAGCCGGAATTCAAGCCCAAGCCTGCCTGACTCCACAGCTCATACACTTTATCCACACCATGCTACCCTACAGTCTGGCTGAGATTTCATGAAAGCTAAGCTGCCATACATCTTTTGGGGTACATACTAAGAAGATGGGGCATTAATTAGGTCTTTTATGTTTGGCAAATGAGCCCAACAGGCGCTGCTGTGTGAACTCCCCCAAATTTTACATATTAGAGAGTGGAGGCCCAGATAGAGAAGAGAGCTCCCTGCCAATAGTATACTTCTCTTGCCTTACAGGCGTCTTGACTATTTGCACATCCAAATCCTGCCCATTGTTTAACACCCAGCTCAAATGTTGCCTCTATTCAGGGCTAGACTGAGGCAAATGAACACCATGACCAGCTAATAATTTGGTGCTTTTTCAAATATCAAATTTTAAATAATGAAATTTGTTTACCTTTTTCTGCACGTTCATAAGATGGATTGAATGTGACACAACATTTCAACTTCATTGGAATTGCATCTTATGTTACAGCACCTTTCCTCTGCTAATTGTATTAATAATAAATGGCCAGCACTAGCTAGTCCAGGTAAATTGTACAACCACGTATTGTTCTGTTGCAGAATTTCAGCTTCCAAGAACTATGATGTCCAAAAGTTGCTCTTGGAATTGGAGGCAAACCTGGGGTATACCTCCCAATTTGCAAAAATCTTCTAATGAGATTGTAATACCAATAATATGAGCTTGTTGCCTTCCATACTTTCCATATTATAGTGATGCTTTATTTTGTAGTAGTTGGACCAATGTATAGTGTGAAAGTCTGCAAGGAGTTTCCTGCAGTGCTAATTGGTACAATCTTTCTGATTTGGAGCAGGCTTTGTAGATTGGTCTGCCCATGACTGCCCAGTCCCTCCTTTTATCTAGTTCTGCCTCACCCCACCAGTTTCCAAAGGCTGAGATGACCTTTTCATTCTCTTTTTCTTGGTTATGGACTGTGCTATGCCTCAGTTTATCTTTCCCTGTTATCAATAGCCACTAGCTCCTCACCCTTTAGCATCTGTCACTGTAACTTGATTGCCAGCCTCCTACCTTGGCCTTTTATTTCTATTTCTCATGGTGCATTTGTCAGTTTCATTTTTTTAACATAATTAATTTGAACATTTTATATATAAAAACCATAATTTAAGTTTATGTCCGTTGAGTATTTTGCAATATGCTTTTTAAAATTATTTTACAGAACAACTGAAAAGAAACTGAGAATGCCCATTTCAGCACAAAGCTGAACTTTAGCCACAAGGCATGAATTGGTATAGGAGGGATATTGGTAGCATGTATTGTTGTTGTCCATGTTATCTTTGAGAAAATAAAATCCCCATGTTTATTAAAATCACATTAAGCTACTTCAACTGCTCATGTCTCCTGACCAATTCGCCAGGGCCTGCTTTGCTGTTGGCTGTGTGCAAGTCCAGGCTATGGGCTTGGTCACTGTATTGTCCTTCTGCTCTTTGGCCAGCTCTTCCCACTGGCATGCAATAGGAAGCTAGCTCAAATTCCCAAAGTCCAGCCAAGAGTGGAGTGGTTGTGGCCATCGTAAATTGGATGACAGAACTAATTCTCTGCACCATTCCATCTTCATTATGCAAACAGTTACAATCTTAACTGCAGGCCTCCAGCACACTCTGAATGTAGGTCATCCATGTCATATGATTTTCCTAAAAAGAAAAATTACACAGGGATGGAAGGTGAGGATATGTAGAAATACCTCTTTCCCTTGGTTGGCGTGGGTGATGTCTGTTGCATGTGTAGCTCATCACTTCTCTTGGCTTTATCAGGACTGTGTAGCTCCCCCGGCAACCTACATTTACCTTAAATCTTACTCTCCTTCCATCCGCCCTAGATAGGTGGCTCATCTCCAGGCTCTGCTGAAGGTTACCTGTCTACTGGCACAGGCGGTGTTATCACAATCCAACTGGACCTCAACTTGACTGCCTTTGAAATCCCTACCAAAGAGGATAAGGAAACTTTTGGGTCTCTGCCATGACATGCAAGATATAAGAGTGAGTAGAGTAGATAGATGTCTTTCAATAAGCATCAGTGAAGGAGCTTTCCTTGTAATGACTATTCACTTCCATTTGTGAAAGATGCGTTGAAGGACTTGTTTCTGCCTAACCATTCAGGGCAACCAAATTTACTTTCATAAAGTTGCAATAAAAGTTGGTAAGGTAGGGTTAAGATGTAGGTGGAAGAGAAAAGAAGCCAATAGGCGGTCTATTCTATAGTTCCAATTGGGAATCTGGGCAGTGTTTCCTTTTACTTAACAATAATCCCTATACTACTCTAGCACATCTGCCTTCTCCAAACTGCAGTCCAAAGAAGAGCCATCTTGACTCTTTACATCTAATAGCTTTCTCTCCGCATTCCCCCCCCATCCCCCCACATTTCAATCTTCCTCTTTCCACCATTATCCAGAGGTAGCAGTGTTGGCTCCCTGACTGCAGCCCCAAACCTTCTTCTTCTGTCTGTTTTCCCTTAGCTTAAACTACTGTGGTAGAATCTTCTTAATCTGGTTCAATCTCATATCTTGATAAAAAAGTCAAGAAATCTCTACTTCCTGCCTTGGGGCACTACACCACAGGGCACAATCTGAAGGGGGAAGAAAGGCTGTAAGGGCAATACCTTTTTAAAGTGGAAATTAAAATACATGAGGATATCTGCAAAAATATTTCCTCAATTACAGACTAATTTCAGATCACTTAGCTGGTGGCATGCTTTGGTCCAGACTGGCTCAGGAACTGGTTAGAATGGAGCCTATCCATAGAATGCATCAGTGCTCTGATAGGATAGGGCTAGAGAAGGCCATAGGTGGCCAAGGCACAGTATGATAAAAACACCAGTATTTCCAGACATTATTTAGAAGAGGCTCAGAATTAATCATTTCATATAATTATTTCTTTTCATTCATATTATAACCCCGTAAAGTGAGTTCAATTGTTAATTTGAATTGTAAAGATAGGTTAAGAAACTCACTCAGAGTCCCAGGGCAGTGAAATGAGAGACCATAACTCTAATACCTGTTCACTCAACCACTCTGTTTGACTTTCTCTGAGGAATGCAGGAAGACCTCATGGTAAGGGTGGGAAAGAATAAAAAACTCATAAACACTGAGAATCTATGTGCCAAGGCCTACCTAAACCATCATTTCATATAAGTCTCAAAATCCAGGGAGGTAAGTGTTTCTATGAACCCCTTTTACAGATGAGGAAACCAAAGACCAGTGAAATTAAGAAACTTATTCAAGGTCATACAGCTGAAAACTGCAGGATTGGTGTTGAACTTGTGCTTTTGCAGAAAGTCTACATTTTTCCTACTATTGCATGCAGTTTTCAGAAGACAAAACATTGCACCACCGTGCATTACAATATGGAGGCTAAGTCATACCAGTCATACCATCCAACTACAGAGTAGTGTTTATAGCCCTGTTTGTTCCATCAAAAGAATGGCTTTTAATATGAGAAGGAAAATAGACCTGGCAAGATCTCTTAACTTGGGAGTTCTTAACTTTGCCATAGCCTTTGGCTGTTTTCCTGAAGTCCAAGAAAATATATATAGTATGTATATAGATATTATATATACATATATAATATATACATATTATGCCAAGGTCATATATGGCCTGTGGTTCATGGCTAGTTAAAAGAAGTCAGTATTTCCAGAGTGAGTAGGACAAGAAGCAGAGTGTACTGACTGAATGCTTTACATAAAATAGAGAAAAAAGAATAAAAGGGTTGCTACTCCCTTGTTTTGTACAAGTACAACCACCAAAAATAGCCCAACCGTAAAGGGTTTGGACTACACAGAAAGAACTAGAAATATTGCTCCAGTGTGAGCCAAGGATCTGAGCCCAGGCAGAGGAGGCAGAGAATATGGGGAAACTCAAGTGTTACAACTGGTTTTGTGTACCACAGGCAGAGTGAAAATTACTCTTACATGTATGTGTGTTGGCCTGGCTGTGCAAAGAGAGAGACTCTTCATTTCCCTATGTCTGTTCTGAGAAAACAGCTCATGTTACCTTCATGTGTGTAAATGTCAGTTCCTTGGGAACACTATAAGCATCATGAGAGTAGGATCTTCTAATTCTTGTAGAAGTACCAGGTGAGCAGATAGATGCTTTTCAATAAGCACCGGTAAAGCTCTCCCTGCAATTGCCATTCATTATCATTCCCCCTCTAGCAACTAAAGAGATGTGTAGTACAAGGAAGGTAATTCTGTAATTCAGTGACTCTCCACAGAAACTCAGCCAGAAGGCATGAATGTGCCCTTCCTTCACAGGTTCCTATAACTTTTCTCTTGCAATCACTTTCACATTATCTTCTTCATCCTCATCTTAACAAACCATCCTCCTTTGCCTCCACATTTTACCTTATTATCCCTAAACAAAGTCACGATAGAATGTGCGCTCTCCCCTATATGTAGATCGCCCCCTAGCTCCCCGTAAGGTCTGGAGCTACTTCTCTGTACTCTTACTTAGGTATTTTTGTTCAGTAAATTTTGAGGAAATCAAATGGTCCTGATATAGCTATATGCACTGCTCTCCATTATACATGAACCAGGAAATAGGTAAAGAAGATAGAAAAAGTGTGGTGGGGGCTGGCTGTGGTGGCTCACGCCTATAATCCCAGCAATTTGGGAGTCCAAGGCTGGTGGATCACTTGTGGTAAGGAATCCAAGACCAGCATGGGCAACATGTGGAAACCCTGTCTCTACAAAAAATTTAAAAAAAAAAAAATCCAGGCATGGTGGTGTGTGCCTGTAGTCCCAGCTACTTGAGAGGCTTAGGTGGGAGGGTCACCTGTGCCTGGGAGGCCAAGTCTTCAGTGAGCTGGGATCTACCACTGATTGTACCTGGGTGACAGAGTGAAAACCTGAAAAAGAAAGAAAGAAAGAAAGAAAGAGAAGAAAGAGAGAAAGAGAAGAAAGAAGAAGGAAAGGAGAAAGAAGAAAGAAAGAAGAAGGAAAGGAGAAAGAAAGAAGAAGGAAAGGAGAAAGAAAGAGAGAAAGAAAAAAAGAAGAAAGGTAGGAAGGAAGGAAGGAAGGAGGGAAGGAACGAGGGAAGGAAGAAAGGAAAGAGTGGTGGGGGAAAAGGGTGAGAGGAAAAGAAACAATCAAAACAATAACTAGTGTTTGGGAAATACAGATGTTACTAAAAACTGGAGAAAACACAGTCTAACCCTTAAAATTATGGACAGAATGTGGAGGAGTGTTGCAGTTGTTTTAAAACACAAACAAATTCAGTACAATACCAGGAGATAGGGTGTAGAGAGACAAATCAAATACTGTACTGTAATATTATTCTTTCGAATACTAAGAAAAAATTAGCATTATATGATCAGAGAGAATAGACTAAGTGTGAAGATAGCAGACTGGGACTGAGTTACTGAGAAATAAACATAGTTTAGGAGAAAGAAACCCAGTCTCTTTAGCTGTCTGATATAATTTGGCTCTGTCCCCACCCAAATCTCACCTTCAATTGTAATTATCCCCCACATGTCGTGGGAGGGACCTGGGGAGAAGTAATTAAATCATGGGGGTGGATTTTTCCCATGCTGTTCTCTTGATATTGAATAAGTCTCATGAGATCTGATGGTTTTATAAAGGGGGAGTTCCCCCTGTATGATGTGGCTTTGCTCCTCCTTCACCTTCCTCCTTCATTGTGAGTCTTCCCCAGTATTGTGGAACTGTGAGTCAATGGAATCTCTTTTCTTTATAAATTATCTAGCATTGGATATGTCTTTATTAGCAGTGAGAGAACAGACTAACACATGGTCCAAATTCCTCTGACCATTTCTTGCTTCCTGAATCGGTTGCCTTTCTCTTTCCATGTCTGACTTAGTGACACACTAATCTCATGAGGCTCTGCCACATCCTAGGAAGTATGCTCAGGGCACCCTGATCACAGTGCTTCTCAGATGCCCTGTTCAGACCTGCCTCTTTTATAGGCCTCAAGCCGTGAGTACATGGAGCATAAATTTAAATGTTTAGATTATATCAAGCTAACAAAATATTTTAAATAAATATTTTATCTCTTTTTTTGTTAAGATTCAGTTTTAATAACCTGGAAATCTAGGCTCAAAGTTAAAATTTTTGGATTCCTTAGAATTCCTCTCAGGAACTTGGAGATGCAGAGAAGGCTGGTCTTCAATCCCCAAATCTTGCCTCATGACACAAGACCCTTGCTTTCCATACAGACTGCATCTCACACCAGAAGCATGAAGGCTGTCCTCTCGGCACATCCAAACTTTTTCACATCTTACCCCTGCAAACAGCTACCGTTGACTCAACTTAACCACTCCTGAAGTCTAGATGTGCACTTCCCACCAGTGTAGTCTGCCCACAGCAAGCAGCGATAAGGGGAACAATCTATGCTGGCCTTGGAAGGGGGTTCTGGGTATGTGAAACGTGGTCTGGAAGTGAGAGCATTTGCTTCAACCCACTCCCTGTAGCCCCGCAAAGGCAGGGCAGAGGGCAGAGCCTGCTTTCTAAAACATATCTAAGACCTCTTCTTGCTCTGGTTTAAAGGAGAGCACTGCCCCTACAGTCACTAACAAATGTTTTCTGGGCACTAAGCTGAGAACGCCATCATGCTAGGCTGAAAAATACGGATCGCAGTTCAAGGGAGACACAAAGTGGGGCAACTGACTCTCATAGCTCACAAATCTCTACCCCTCCCAGGTTGTCTCAATAAATGGCAGCACCATGGAGACCGATGACCATCAGAACCTGGGAGTCACTCTAAACTTCTACTCCTTTGCCACTATAAGGTGATCCATCATTCCATCCCCCAAATCCCTCTCCACCTAGATTGTTGAGTGTGATCTGTGTTAGGACATTTTTTCATTGCTATAAAGGAATACCTGAGAGTGCATAATTTATTCAGAAAAGAGGTTTAATTGCCTCATGGTTCTGCAGGCTTTACAGGAAGTGTGGTGTCAACATCTGCTTCTGGTGTGGGCTTCAGGAAGCTTACAATCATGGTGGAAGGTGAAGGGGAGGCAGCATGCCACATGACCAGAGCTGGACCAAGATAGTGATGGTGGGAGGGAGGTGCCACACACTTTTAAACAACCAGATCTCATATGAACTGACTGAACAAGAACTCACTCATCACCCAGAGGAAGGAGCTAAACCAATTCTGAGGGATCTGCCCCATGATCCAATAACCTCCCACCAAGCCCCACCTCTAATGCTGGGCATGACATTTCAACACGCGATTTGGAGGGGACAAACATACACACCATGTGATGATACTATGTGGCTGATGTCTGAGCCACAGTTTGTGGAGTAACTGAGCATTGTGGGAGCTCAGAGGAAGGGCCCATCCTGTCAGGCTGATGTAGGAGGGTGAGGGGTGGGATTAGCACATGTGATTTATAATGTTATTTGTAATAATCTTAAACATTGTCATGTGAATTGGTTGAATCATGAAGCTAGGATTAGTCCTGGATAAGAGAGGAGTAGTAAGGCCATCTGAACCTGTGTGACCTTATGTAAGAACCCCTAAGAGAGAAAGGGGATCAGGCCTTCATATCTTATGTATTTTTAGAATAGCTCATCCCTAACTTTAACCTGAGCCAACTTATCAATGGAAACAAACAAGCATACTTTTATAAAGGCATTTTTAAAAAAAACCCTACTTTATACTTCTGCCTTTGTACTTACATTCCTCCAAACCCTTAACTGGTTGGCCTATTGGATTATCTTCAAGACTCTCTCACCTTGCAGGGCCCTTCAGGAATCCCTTATACAGCAGTGTCTGCAGCTTAAGAAAGGCAACTCTGCACAAGCCTGGAGGAGCAGGCTTCTGGCTTGGCTACAGAGATGTGAGAACCTGAGTGTGATGTCATTCTAGCACATGGACAATTTTAAGTCAGCCCTAATGTGTATTCAGCTCCCCAGCTCTAAATAGAAGTCTTGTGAACAACACGGAACCTCAGCTGTTTTATAACCATCCTCCCAAACTTCAAAGCATTTGGCCCAGCTCAGCCAATGGAATCTGGTGTGTATTTTTTATTTTTATTGTATGCTCCTCATGTCCATGCAATTAGAATAACCTGTAAATTTGGTGTTACAGCACTGTAGTTTGGTTAGATACAATGGTTTAGAAATGTAGCTTTAGTTTGTTATAAGATAATAGCTGCTTTGCTTTGTTGTGACAGTAGCAATAAAATAAAATTACTACAATGTAAAATATGGTAACCAACCCAAACTACTGAAACAAAGCCCGCAAATCAGAGATGGCCCAACTCTGAGAACTTCATGTGCAGAAGCAACAATGCATCTCCATCTCCGAACACGTAGCACAGGGAACCATCAGTATTAGCTGGGTTCAGATAATTGCCTTGGTTTAAATCATGTTCCCCCAAGCCATATGAGATAAAAATCCTGTTGAAATATGGAAATATTCCATTCCGTTTACATTACATAATGGGGAGACTCCTTGGAGCCTAAGCTGGTGTTTAAGTGTACCTGGGCACGTGTGAAGAACTGGTATGTCGGTCAGGGTCTCAAGAAAATGATTTCTGAAAAAGGTTGACTGAGAAAGTGGCTCTTTCGCTTTTGTTGTTTCTTGGTTTTGTTCATTTGTTTTTTAGTTTTTGGTATGTGTGTGTACATGCGTGTGTGTCTGTGTGTTGTCTGTTTGCTTGCTTGCTTTTAACAGATGCCTGAGAGGAAAGCCTGAAATTGAGCAGAAATCAAGGGACTTTACTGAATTTTGGTCCCATATCTGCTCTATGGACATACACCTGAACCTTGCAGAGGGGACTGTAGGCAGAGGTTAAACATTTTGTTTATAAGGAACCATAAGTGAATGAGCTGCCACAGGACTGTTTTAGTGCCCTGGTAATAAAATGTGCCATGGTGAAGGAGAGAGACATTTTTACTTTAGGGGCTTCCAAGTGCTGAGGACAGTAGGGAACTCCTGACAGGCTGGTAGCTTTGGAAGCAGCAAGAGAGAGGCAGGACCCGTGTCACTGGCCTCTGCTTTTTCATAAATTCTGGTAGCAGCTACAGCAGCAAATCATCTCCATAAGGGGCTTTAAGTTTAGGCAATATCAACATGAATAGTAAGAGATGATCCATGAACTCATGTCGAACAGCCCAGAAATGCCCGTAATATTGGTGAAAGCTGGGGACAGAGGGACATATGTGGGTCTTACGAGGTGCTCAGTTCCCAAAGGTTTATGTAGATGCTGGCAAACACCAGTGAAGTGCAGGCCAATTAGTGACTATAGATATATAATGGTAATGTAAGCTATATAACCTATTAATATGACCACTTTGTGCTCAGAAGCTAACAAGGTTAGGAATACTTGGGTTACAAATGGATAAAGCTTTGGTTTGATACGAACAGCTAATATTCATTTTTCACCCCCCACTACAGATTGTCTTTAGCATTTTCTATACATTAGTTAAACCACGACCTTACGAAATGAGTGCCATTATTTTCTTGATTTCTCAGACGACATATTTGCAGCACATTAGTCTTATCCAACATTGTGATGAGTAAGCGACCAGAGCTGGAAGCTATATTACAGAATCTGCACCCGACCTGTGTTCATGGCTGCTGTGTGATCTCCTTACCCTCTGCTGAGAGCCACTTTTTGTATAGCATTCCAGAGTGATATTTCCCAACTAGGCAATTTTCCCAGGCCCTGAGATACCTACTAACACATCTATATCATTATATTTATATAGATATATAATAACCATGCAAAATATAAACACTGTGAACCTTTTAAAAGATACCCATATTATAAAAGACTTTTCTGTGAGTTTGGTCCAAAAGGGGAAATATTCTAGGAAATGCCAACTAGGGCCCAAAGGACAAAATGTTACATTTTTTAGTACAGTGACCCATTGTGAAGCCACCCCATTCTCTTAGAATTCCTTTAAACTCAGGCTAAATGGGCCTTCCCAAATGGGCTTGAAAATAACTTTTGAATGTTCCAATACGTTATATGTGCCAAGGTACCTGTGACCAGATACATAAAATTCAGGGGGCCAGAGAAGGGGGCTCAACTTTGTTTAAAGACTTTTTAATGTATATATATTTGGTTGGTTAAAAAGCTGACAGACTGTATTACAGCTAACATTCCCATATTGATTAAACCATTTCTGAGGCTGGCCTCTCTGTGACAAGAGCAGCATAATTAGTTTTTTCCTTGTTAAATATTTGTAAATCATTTGTACTTTTATGGGGTACATAACCTGGCTGTTACCCTTCAAATAATCTTCGTGTAACTTGTTTGAACAGGAAATATCTCCTACAGTGCAGTGTCACTTCTGTCTTTCAGTGAGACTACAACATAAGGACTTCTTTTGCCGGCAAAATGCAAAAGGCCACCCATGCCATGGTTACATAAAATGTGTCTGTAGGCAGCTCCGTCCCAGCAGACTCAAGAACAGCCACTTCTGCCCAGCTGCTCTGTTTATACCACTAGGGAGCAACTAGATTGGAGGAAAATGTTTGAATTGTTTATTTTGTCCTTTGTTTATGTTTATTTATTTCAATCTACCAGAAGCCACAATTGTCAATCTCAAGATCATTAAAAAGCACTGATTTGAAGTTCACAAGAAAACAAACTGATTAAGACTACTTACACTTACATCATTATATAGTGTGAGGTGCAACTCTGAAATCGAACTCTGTATTTGTTATGCCTGTTGAGAGCTGCTACCTCAAAACAGGCGGTGTGAGAAGTAGTACAAATCTTCCAACAGTGCTACAATTTCTCAGAGTTCTTGGCAATCCTCTTTGAAATGAACTTTTCAGTCTAAGAGCACTCTTTGAATTTCTTTAATTGTCATAAATCTTTTTACTTAAACTTTAAAAGTTAGAGTGAATTTTTGGAGTAAAGGTTGTAATTACTTGAATATAAATCTGATAAATAAGTTACATCAAAAAAAAGAGAAATGCTATATATATTGATCCCAAACAGAAACATGCAAATCTAAAGCAATAGGAAGGATTGTGTCGACCGATTATAAACAGCCCAAAGGTCCATGATACTAAGAGTAGTATCTCTGCAATAGGCACATGCGTTTTACCCATTTCAGTCACTTTTTAAAAAACATTGTAAGAATGCACAATAGTTTACAAAATCTTAAGGCAGAAAATAAGTTGGGCCCTGTGAAAGACCACAATCATGAATTACAAAGTCGTAAGAAAGGAAAATGTCTTACTTAGTCCATTTTGTGCTGCTATAACAGAATGCCACAGACTTAAGTAATTTACAATAAACAGAAATGTATTGGTTCACAGTTCTGGAGGCTGATGAGTCCTATATCCAGGCTCCTGCAACTGACAAGGGCCTTTTTTTGCAGCATTATCTCATAGCAGAAGGCAAGATGGTGAGAGAGGAGTAAACTTGCCCTTTTGTCATGGCCCCAGTCCCACTCAGAGTGTGAAGCCCTCTTGGCCTAATATCTCTTAGAGGCCCCACCTCCTACTACTGTTACAATGGCAATTAAATTTCAAAATGAGTTTTGGAGGAGGCAAATGTTCAGTCATAGCAGAAAACAACTGTTGCTTGCTTTTACTGAGATCACCGGAGCCCATCAATGCATTTCATGACAGCTCTTCTAAATCTGTCTCTGCGATCAGCTGGCCACTTCTACAGAGCTCAGTTCCGAGAACTTGCTAAGGCTGATCTGGGATTAGAAGACCTAAACTATCAAGAAAGAGAAACTACTGGGTTCATCAAAGCATGCTGTGGGGTGTGAGGGATAGGACGTGGCATAGGGGATGCAGACACAGGGAAGGAGAACGTAGAGGAAGCTAGGGATTTGTGCCTGGCCAGAGAGGAAACTGAAGACAGAAGGTAGCTTGTATTTGAACCAGAATTTAGTATTTCAATGTCTTTGAAGAAGAGACACATTTAGGCCATATTTGCGATGCTTTGAACCCAGATGGTGGCTACAGAGATGCCAGTTCAGTGACACATCTTCCTGGTAGGTAAAGAAAGGCTTGTATATAGACAAGGAGTCATTTGCTTGCTGTTCAGTCCCTAACTCATAATTTACTACGGAAAGACCAAAGTTTTGGAATCATACTGGAGAAGAAAAGAGAATTCATAAAACTTGGTTCATGCTATCTAGTTCCCTCAATCTTTTTTGCCTCCCAGGCAAATAAATGTGTGGCTTTCTATACTGATCATTATTACAGTTGCATCAAGTGATTTTCCTTATACATATATATTAGGATAATAAAACTCTTGCATTTATATACATATTATAGTATTCCAAAATGTTTTAAACTATTTTACTTGATGTAGTAACTCTATAAGACAGAGCAGTATTAGGTTGAATCATATAAAATTGCCGTTTTTGTTGCTCAAAAGTGGCTTAATGTGGACAATTTTATATAGTTAAACGTAATATTAGTACAACCATTTGACACATGAGTCAACTCATGTATAGAAGTGTTAAGCAACCAACTTGGACTTATCTGGCTCCTAAGTTCTGGAGATGGAGCTAGAATTTATGTCTTCTTATCTCAGAGATATTTACAGTATAATAGATTGTATAAGAGAAGAGTATACCCCCATGTAATACAAACCAAAATTAAGCATCTTGTCTATAATAGATTGTATAAGAGAAGAGTATACCCACATGTAATACAAACCAAAATTAAGCATCTTGTCTATGTTTGTTTTGTGATAAATTTACTACAGATAAAGATAATGAGGAAAACTTCAAGAAATCTGCTTTAAGTGCTCTTCATTAATTTTTTGCAACCTTATGCATTTTTTTCCAAATTAGCAAAGTGCAAAGAATCAAATCATTTATGCTGTGAAAAGATTACATATTTAGTTTTTCAAATTAGTTGGCTGTGAGTAAATTATTTTGTACCTCTATTATTTAGGGTACAGTGAGCTGAGGAAGAGAAAAAAAGCATTATGTTTGATTAAGTAAAGAAAAATCAGAATTATTAGTCATGAAAAAATTAGCCATTTCTTTACCTCTATTTACTTTTCTTTCTTAAAGAGGAAAGTGAGTCAAAGTCCCTCCATTTTGAGAAAGAAGGAATTTTAAATGAGAGAGCCAACATTTTGTTTTGATACTGTCTTCGCAAATAATATCTGAATTAGAATTCATATCAATAACCCATTCCCTCTTCTGGTTATACTAAGGTTTCTTGAGCATAAATAAATCATATATAATTTGTTAGCTTTTAAAAAAATGCTACAGGGGATTCAAGGATATTATATATGCGATGCTTTTTCAAGAATTAGCAAATGGCTATCAAACATGGAAATAAAATTTAACAACTTAAACTAAAAGAAATATACATCATTAATTTGAATTCAATTACCTGACTGCAACCCAGCCAGTGGCACTAGTTGAGTGCCTCAAGTGTGTGATATGGGAATTCCACTGGTCCAGTGAGCTCATCGCTTCCACGGGCCTCTAAGCAGTTGCTTTGTTGCCCTAAAAGATAGATCCTTTCTTCCCACGCCACACTCATGACTTCTCATGGCATGGGGAAGATGGCACTGATTTGTTTACCCATGAATGCTTTTGTAAGAGGAGAGTACCCTCTGTACTTCAATTTATTTCCCCTGGACAGAAACCTGGAGAGGAGGAGGGTGGAAATGTCTGCGTCATCTTACTGTTTTTATCTTCCTAGTTGTTTGAGAAGATTCTTCCAAGCTTCAAACCTGACAACAAAAAAGCAATTTTTCCACAATATTATTAATTGTTATTTCCAAACAAAAAATAGATTATGAAAGCAACTCAGGATGGAAAGACATCAGAAATGGTGTCTGATTCAATGGATGTTTTACCTGCTACCTAGTTGGGTTGACAGTTAGTAGGGGAAGCTATAAGGGAGAGAAACAAACAGACAATATAAGTATAAATCTACATATGCCTTTTCTGTATCACTGAGATTCCCTACACACTAATTTTACATTATTTGTATATAAGTATACAATATTGTCCATGTTGAGTCAAAATTATACATCTAGAATAATCCTTTGCTAGGGCATATTTTCTTAGTATAACACTCTTCATTGATTATCATTTTGATGTTCATGATTCAATTTCCATTTTCAATGAAGTCACTTCTTAGCCTTGATTTCATGGATAAGGAATAAAGTATTAAAAGGCCAACAATTAGTAGCTGTGTCAGTGGCTATTACTGCATATTAATAGTCCAAAGCTACCAGAACCCTAAACACAATGGCTTAAAATGTAATACATTTATTATTGCTCACAAGTCTATAGGTCAGCTAGGTGGTTCTGGTCTCTACTGGGCTTACAATTGTCAGATATTGGTTGTGTAATCAGGGTTGCTGGTTATGGCTAGGATTTCTCATGTATTTAAGGGTAAGCTAGGAGCTGGCTGGTCTAGGATGGCCTCACTATTGTCTGATGGTTGGATTCCTGAATGACTGGGTCATTATTCCAGCCAGCTAGCTGTTATTCACATGGTGATGACAGTGGTCCAAGAGAGTGAGTGAAAGGGTTCGAGTTCTCTTGAGGTTTAGCCTCAGATCTGGCACACCGTTACCTTTGTCTAATTCTATTAGCTGAAATAAATCACAGCCTTCTCCCAGATCAATAGTAGAGGAAGGAGACTCCACCTTTTCATGAGAGAAGTCACAAAATCATATTGCAAAGGGTATAGACATCAGGATTTGTGAATATTTGTGGCCATTTAAAAAATCATTTTCCTAAAGTAACCTTAATAGAGTATTGTCAAAGTATGTCTCACAAAACATTGGTTCTACATGCTATTAAATGATGGGATACAAAACAATACCCATGCATTCATACAGAAAAGAAGGATGGATTTCCATGGTCAAGTACAATTAGGAGACTCTGCATTTACGGGACTCCTTCCCTTAATACCTCCAAATGAGCTAGTAGGAAGAGTGGCTCCAGCTCTCTCATCAGAGGTGGCTACAACTCCTAATAGGTACAGTAGCTCTCTCTGCTCTCAGCAACAGGATCTGTGCTGAGACTCTACACCCAGAGGTCTGGGCTCTTCCAAGCCTCCAACTGCTGGACAACTAACATATCTAGCAATTTCACCCAATGGTTAGTGTCCAAGCTCAGACTGTTAGGTTTCTGAGCTCAGTTCTCTTCATTGAAGATTGTTCTCATACTTACATCACACAAAGAGAGAGTAATAGAGTTGTAGAATCCTTTACAGGAATATAGAACCTCTGTTTAATCAGCTATTCCCCTGCCCCAGCATAATTCTGTCACAATTCTGCTGGACTCTGAGAGAAGAGAGGCCTGTGTGCCTGCTGAAATCCTGCACCAAATGCTATTTGCTGTTGTTTGAACGTGAGCCATTGCAAGAGAGGATCAAACCAAATGTATCAGAATTCTTTGATTCTGCTATGGACTGAATGTGAATGTTTGTGCCCCCCAACCCCAAAATCATATGTTGAAGCCCTAATCCCCAGTATCATAGTATTTCAAGGTGGGGTCTTTGGGAGGTAGTTAGGTGTGAGGGTGAACCCCTCGTTAATGTGATTAGTGCCCTCATAAGAAAAGATACAAGAGATGTGCTCGCTCGCTCTCTCTGCCAAGTAAGGATACAGCAAGAAGGCATTCATCTATCTGCAAACCTGGAAGAAGATCCTCACCAGGAACTAAATCAGCTGGCACCTTGATCTTGAACTTCCAGCCTTCAGAACTGTGAAGAAGAAATTTCTGTTAAGCCACCTAGTCTATGGTATTTGTTATGGCAGCCTGAACAGATTAAGACATATTCTTTACTATACATCATAGTGCTCTTGGTGATTGACTCTCCATGGACAGAATACATAGTTTCCCAAGGTTTTTTGATCAAGGAATCTTTGTTCAAGGAGCATTTTGCAAAACTGCTATTACATAGAATGCATATTAGAGAAAAAAATGTCTCATTTAAAGGACAAATTTCAGTAAAATAAATATATCAACAATGCAAATTCATATAAAACACTGATTGTTTATTTTCCCCCATATGCTTATCGTACTTTCAGGCTCTTCTGAAATGATTTTGACAGTCAAAATAAGCAACTAAACAGAAGCAACTGGAAAACAAAAGATAAAAAGTAAGTTAAAGAAGAGCAAGCCTGAGAAAAAAAATTAGTTAAAAATATCCGATAAAATAGCTCAGTGCCTGATACGTTTTGGGCACCCCAAAAAAGTGTGTTGAAACAGGATCTGAACACAAAATTTAATCTGAAGGAGTAAACAAGAAAAAGTAATAATTTATTAATCATTCAATGAACCTTTATTATGCCTCTACTACATATTAATCATGTAGGTTACTGGAGGACTGTAGCTAAAATCTGCTCAAAACCTGTTTTTGCAAACAAAGTTTTATTGGAACACAATGACACTCATTCGTTTATGTATTGTCTGAGTGTTTTTGTACTGTAACTGCAGATATGTGTACTTGCTACTGAGACCATACGGCATGCAGAACCTAAAATATTTACTGTCTGATCCTCGATACAAAAAATTTTGCTAACTGCTGATGTATTCTAGGCCCACCCTTAAATTGTTCCAGTCCTGTATCCTTTCTCCTAGAAGGTGCCTTATTTTTTTTTTCTTATGGTTTCAATTAGATCTACAGAAAAGACGCTTTAATCCCTATTCCCAGTCTTAGGCACTGAGGGTATTTCTATGTTTCCATTGATCCTATAAAAGCAATTACCTTTTGTGCTTATTCTACACATTAGTCTACTGTCTAGGTTACAGTTGACACATAGATTAGAGAGAAAGAAGAAATGCGGCAATTTATATTTGAGGTGCATATGGAATACTTCAGTACTGCTACAACGATATCTTGCTCTACTTTGGAAGCTTTCAAGCACTTTACCATAATTAGTTTCTTTGCTCTAATATGCCAGGAAAACAAAAAAAAAAAACAATCATTGACATTATCACTGTCCAGTTGTGAAAACAGATACAAAGACTCATAAAAGGGCTTGATTGCCAGACAGAGGACATTACTTCTAAATTTTAATAACCAGGGCTGCTTTGTCATTATACCCCATATGTCTTGGTCACTTTGGTCTGTTATAACAAAGTACTATGAACTGCATGGCTTATAGGCAATAAAATTGTATTTCTCACAGTTCTGGGGTCTGGAAGTCCAAGACCAGAGAGCCAGCATGGTCAGGCTCTGGTGAGGGCTCCCTTCCAGGTTTCAGACTGCTGTCATCTCATTGTATCCTCACATGGCAGAAGAGGGTAAGAGAGCTCTCTGGAGTCTCTTTATAAAGGTACCAATCCCATTTATGAGGGCTTCACCCTCATGACCTAATCACCTCCCAAAGGCACCACCTCCTAACACCATCACTTTTGGGGTTAGAATTTCAACATATGAATTTTGGGGAAACACAAATATTCTGTCCATTGCTCCATGCAAAATTGAGAAGTTCTGGGCTTGTTGCAACCCAGCATTTCACAAATGCTCTCCTCCAAGTCCTAATTTCAATTTAGCTACTTGGTGCCTACAAATGGTGTGTAACAAGAGGTATATCCTATGCATAACACTCTTATTAGGTGAAGGGAGGATGATCCAAATCCCAGTGCTATTTTTTCCCCCCAAGAATTACCCAGGATGCTCTCTCTACCTATGTGCTTCTCTAAGCCTCTATCATGGTTTCCTTCCTTGCTCCTTTTGCTCACTGTTAAGGTTGTTTTGTCCCTGTGTAAAGGCCACTGTTGTAAATGCAATCAGCTCTGGATGAGTGGAAAATCTTTTCTTCTTCAATGAACACACTTCCTTAAAAAAAAAAAAAAAAGTGACTTCCCACTTAAATGCAAATTCCCAAAAATGTAGAGAATTTTGGAAGTCTAAGAGATTTTAATAAAGAAATAGAAGCATGACAATTTTTCTCCTAGGAATGCTGGAGCTCAGCTCTTGTATAGCTCTGAAACTCAGCTCACTCACTCTGTCCTCCACGTATTGTATTTCAATAAAAACTTAATAAACAGAATATTAAAGATTTGAAGAATTATGCAAAGTATTAAATTTCTAACCCTGCCATTTATTTTATTTTTATGAGATATCAGGACCAGTTTAATAAGTATAATAAACATAAACTCTGGCATTTATAACACTATTCACCAGATTAATACCAGATAATATTTTCTAGAATTGCTATTTTAATAGGAATAAATGAATAAACAGATATGTCTTGGACTTATTCTACTAAGATTGCAGGAAACCAATTTTTGAAATCAAATTAACAACTGAAATCAATATTTTCCCCATTAATTCCATATTTGCTAAAAGAGTTTTAGTACCAGAAGATAGCAAAAGATACGCTGGCGTTGGACTAGCCAATGGAGCCTTCAATGAGTGTTAGAAAGAGTGTCTTTCCCACTCTTTCAGTCTTAACCTATTGCCCTAGCCTAGCTATTTTAGTTTCTTTACAAAACCACTTGCACATGTACATGTGCACAGTTAACAGTTGATAATATCAGATTCATCTAAGGCAGGGGGCAGTAAGGTGTGTTTTATTATTAATATTTCTAATTTATTCTTTCCTACTACCCTCTTTTTTACTCTTTTCCATCTAAGATCTTCCAATATGCTGACAACTTCAAATAAGCCCCAAGGACATAAAAAAGAATATCAAGAGAAATGGCTCCTTCTTAGATTACGAAAAAAGGGTAAAGAGGTAAGTATTCAGGAGTTGAAGACACTTAAGATAAAGTCTATACACTGCACAGAATGCACAGTTCAAATGTAAAACACTAAAAACAAAAAAGCTCCAACAACATCAACTAATGATTTTCAACCCATGGTAAAATATCCCATTCATACATGAAATTTCAAAAAATTGAAAACTTTGATCAGTATCAAGTGTGGGTAATGGTATGTTTTGATGGTTAATATTGAGTGTCAACTTGATTGGATTGAAGGATACAAAGTATTGTTCCTGGGTGTGTCTGTGAGGGTGTTGCCAAAGGAGATTAACATTTGATCTGTGGACTGGGAGAGGCAGAACCACACTCAATCTGGGTGGGCACCATTTAATCAGCTCCCAGTATGGCTAGAATAAAGCAGGTATAAGAAGTTGGAAAGAGAGACTTGTGAGTCTTCTGGCCTTCATCTTTCTCTCGTGCTGGATGCTTGCTGCTCTTGAACATCAGACTCCAAGTTCTTCAGCTTTTTGACTCTTGGACTTTAAAAGTGATTTTCCAGGGGCTCTCATGCCTTCAGCCACAGGCTGAAGGCGGAACTGTTGGCTTCCCTACTTTTGAAGTTTTGGGACTCAGACTGACTTTCCTGTTCTTTAGCTTGCAGAAAGCCTATTGTGGGACTTCACCTTGTGATTGTGTGAGTAAATTGTCCTAATACACTCCCCTTCATATACATATATACATATGTATGTGTGTATATATATATGTATATGAAGAAATATATATATTTCTGTCCCTTTAGAGGACCCTGACTAATACATATTTGGAAACAGGTTTTCATCTCAATTATTAGGTTGATGCAAAAGTAATTGCGTTTTTTGCCATCAAAAGTAATGGCAAAAACTGCAATTATTTTTGCACTAACTTAATACTAGAGGGAGTTAAAATTGTTATAAAAACTTTGGAGGAAATCAGTTTTTCAGCTTTGGTCACAATTTAAAAGATATATATACTATAGCCCAAGAAATCCAGTTTTCACCATCAAACTTAAAGAAACTTTTGTGGGTCAGGCACAGTGGCTCATGCCTATAATCTCAGCACTTTGGGAGGCTGAGGTGGGCGGATCACCTGAGGTCAGGAGTTTGAGACCAGCCTGACCAACATGGAGAAAGCTTGTCTTTACTAAAACTACAAAATTAGCTGGGCATAGTGGTGCATGCCTGTCATCCCAGCTACTCAGGAGGCTGAGGCAGGAGAATCACTTGCCGCAGGAGGTGGAGGTTGCAGTGAACTGAGTTCATGCCATTGCACTCCAGCCTGGGCAGCAAGAGCAAAACTCCAGCTCAAAATAAAAAAAGGAAACTTTTGTACTTGTATTCAAAGAGATATATGTGTACACACACGGGTGTTCATTGTGGAAATATTTGTGACAGCTGGTTTGAATCAACCTAAGTATCTACAATGGAAACTCCTAAACAGATTTTGATAGAATGAGGTGCAACAGCTATGGACAATGATGTGTTTCATACACTTTAATATGTAACATCTAGATTTGTTTTTCAGTGAAAAATCATGTTGCAAGACATACATTCAGTATGATGTTACTTATGTAAAATCATGCACACACATACACACACTCATGCACATGCACACATCAAGTCACAATATTTTATTATGGTATTTATATATTTATATAAACAATAGAAAATGGTTTGACATGATTTTCAATCAACTTATAACAGAGCTTTTATTTCTCTGAGCAGGAGATAAAGAAACTAAAACTCTTAACACTTCTGATACGGTTTGGCTCAGTGTCCCCACCCAAATCTCATGTCAAATTGTAATCCTTACGTGTTAAGGAAGGGGTCTGGTGGGAGGTGACTGAATCATGAGGGTGGTTTCCTCTATTTTGTTCTCATGATAGTGAGTAAGCTCCCATGACATTTTATGGTTTAAAAGTGTACAGCAGTTCTTCCCCTTTCTCTTTCTCCCTCTCTCTCCCTCTCCCTCTCTCTCTCTCTCTCTCTCTCCTGCTCTGACATGGTAAGACATGCTTGTTTTCTCTTCACCTTCTGCCATGATTGTAAGTTTCCTGAGGCATCCTAGCCATATGGAATTGTCAGTCAATTAAAGCTCTTTTCTTTATAAATTACCCAGTCTCAGGTAGTTCTTTGTAACAGTGTGAAAATGAACAAATACAAAAAACTGGTACCAGGAGAGTGGGGCACTTCTATAAAGTTATCTGAAAATGTGGAAGCAACTTTGGAAACTGGGTAATGGGCAGAGGTTGGAACAATTTGGAGGGCTCAGAAGAAGACAGGAAGATGAGAAAAACTTTGGAACTTCCTAGAGACTTGTTGAATGGTTCTGACCAAAATGCAGACAGTGATATGGACAATGAATTCCAGGCTGAGGTGGTCCCAGATGGGGATGAGGAACTTATTGGGAACTGGAATAAAGGTCTCTCTTACTAGGCTTTAGCAAAGAGACTGGGGGCATTTTGCCCCTGCCCTAGAGATGTGTGGAGCTTAGAACTTGAGAGAGATGATTTAGGTTACCTAGCAGAAGAATTTTCTAAGTGGTAAAGCATTCAAGAGTTGACCTGGCTGTTCCTAACAGCATATAGTCATATACCTTCACAAAGAGATGATCTGAAATTGGAACTTATGTTTAAAAGGGAAGCAGCAAGTAAAAATCTGGAAAATTTGCAGCCTGACCATATGGTAGAAAGGAAAAATTCATTTTCTGGGAAGGAATTCAAGGTACCAGCTGCAAGAATTTACATAAGAGGAGCTCCAAGCCTTGGCAGCTTCTACATGGTGTTGGGCCTGTATGTGCATAGAAGGCAAGAGTTTGGGAGCTTCTGCCTAGATTTCAGAGGATGAATGGAAATGCCTGGATATCCAGGCATAAGTGTGCTGCACAGGTGAAGCCCTCATGGAGAAGCTCTACTAGGGCAATGCAGAGGGGAAATGTAGGGATGGAACCCCTCACAGAGTCCTCACCAGGGCACTGTCCAGTGGAGCTGTGAAAAAAGGCCACCACCCTCCAGACTCCAGAAATGTATATCCACTGAAAGCATACACCATACCACTGGAAAAGTCACAGGCACTCAATGCCAGCCTGTGAAAGCAGCTGAGAGGGCTGTACCCTGCAGAGCTACAGGAGTGGAGCTACTCAAGACCTTGGGGGCCCACTTCTTGCATCAGTGTGTGCTAGATGTGGGACATGGAATCAAAGGAAATTATTTTGAAGCTCTGAGATTTAATTATTGTCCTGCTAGGTTTTAGACTTGCATGGGGCCTGTAGCCTCTTTATTTCCCCCCAATTTCTCCCATTTGGAATGGAAGCATTTACCCAATGCCTGTACCCCCATTGTATCTTGGAGGTAACTAACTTGTTTTTTTTTTTTTTCTTTATTTTACAGGTTCCTAGGCAGAAGGGACTAACTTTATCTCAGGTGAGATTTTGGATTTGGACTTTTAAGTTAATGTTGGAATGAGTTAAGAGTTTGGAGGACTGTTGGGAAGGCATGATTGGTTTTGAAATGTGAGAAGAACATGAGATTTGGGAGAGGCCAGGAGCAGAATGATATGATTTGGCTCTGAGTTGCCACCCAAATATCATGTCAAATTGTAATCCCCATGTGTTAAAGAAGGGCCCTGGTGGGAGGTAATGGGATGATTGGGGTAGTTTCCACCATACTGTCCTTGTGATAGTGAGTTCTTACAATATTTGATGGTTTAAAAGTTTCTGGCAGTGCCACCTCCCTCCCTTACTCCACCATGGTAAGACATGCTTTCTTTCCCTTCACCTTTTGCCATGATTGTAAGTTTTCTGAGGCCTTCCCAGCCACGTGGAATTGTGAGTCAATTAAACCTCTTTTCTTTATAAATTACCTGGTCCCAGGTGGTTCTTTACAGCAGTGTGAAACTGGACTAATATAACTTCCTTGTTGAAAAAAATTAAAAATAAAATATATCCTGAAACAATAGGGATGAATGTCTGATCAGAGACTATGGTGATAAGAAAATTAATATTTATTAAACACCTATTATGTGTTGGGTGCTCTGTAAACCAAAACGCTATTGTGACACAGAGATTATCTGTAAGGCTCTGAACTGATCACATGAGACCTTTAAAAGCAGAAATTCTTCTCTGACTTGTTGCAGAAGAGGAAATCAGGGATTGTAAACATGTAAAGAATCTTGGTGTGCAGCTGTTGGTGTGATGGTGGCAAGAGCCATGTGGAAAAGAAGAAAGCCAGATGGCCTCTAGGAGCTAAGAAAAGCCTGCAAGGAAATGGGTATCCCAGTCCTACAAGCTCAAAGAAATGAATCTTCCTAAAAATCAGTGATCTTGAAAGAAGACCCTTCCAGACAAGAACTGCCATTTGAGCCATTTGAGTCGAATCTTGATTTCAACTCTATGAGGGCTGCAACTGAGAAT
This sequence comes from Ateles fusciceps, assembly GCA_036589455.1. Taxonomy (NCBI): domain Eukaryota; kingdom Metazoa; phylum Chordata; class Mammalia; order Primates; family Atelidae; genus Ateles; species Ateles fusciceps. The sequence continues at coordinate 27,893,104 of JAZHEH010003205.1, read as the reverse complement.
CCTCTCACGCCTAACCCAAACTTCTGGCCAACAGAAACTGTGAGATAATAAATGCATGTTGTTTTAAACTGATATGTTTGTGGTAAATTGTTATGCAGCAATGTAAAACGAAAACAGCTATGCCATGCTGTGGTTATAAATAATCTCTGTATCTCAGGAGCCAACCAGAACACGAAGTTACTTCTTGCTCCAGGTCTGTCTCGTGAATGTCCAGGGGGTGAGGTGGGGTTTACTCCCCAAGAATTATTCAGAAATACAAGATGAACTACATGGTACCGAACATATGATTCTTCATATTGTCAGGAGTCAAGGCTTTTTCAGGGTGGCACACCTTGGACAAGAATGGCACACCTTGGCCAAGACTGGCACACATAACCCTTGACTAGAACTAGTCACATGGCCCTGCCTAGATGCCAGGCAGCAAGGGAATGTGAATGAGTAGATAGAATATTTGGTGAGCCCTCTGCATCTGTGTTAGGAAGCTGACAAAATTCTTACTATGACCTTGTGAGAAATGTATTGTCAAGATATTTTAACAAATGGGCTAACTGAAGCTTGGAGAGGACAGGCAACTTGCTTAGGGTCACGCGGGTGGCAGAGTCTGGATATGAACTCAGTTCTGCGTGATGCTAAAGGACATGTTCTTTTCATTGAGTCATGCTGCCTCTTCCCAGCTGAAGGGACTTCTAAAAGACTACTACAGAGACTAAGTTTGGAGAAGAAAATATGTGACTGAGTCAGAATTTGAAGGTTATCCCTAAACCTAGACCTTTGACTCATCTTCAAAACAGAGCACATAGTATCTCAGTCTCCCTATCTACATGAGGCTAAACGTATTTCATCAAATCTAAGGTGCCATGACTTGTAAAATTTTCCATTATCTAATGTTCCACTAAGAAAGAAAAACTGCTCCCAATTAAGCTATGATATACAGTAATAGTAAAACACAACCTAACAGTGAAGAATGTGCATCTCAGAATCAATAAAATATAGCAATACCTACCCATCCCTACTTGAAGGTGTTGTAAGGTAAAAATATCACAGTGGAGTCTCATCATTACAATTTGTCTTAGGGCTTTAGAGAACTGGGCTGTGATTAATAAAGAGAATTATTCATTTGAGAAACTTTAGTTCCTCTCAGTTCCTCATGGAAGGCTTGTACCTCTACCTACTTCTGAAGGGGATTGGGGCAATTACTCAATAAACATTACAATAAAAAACATTAGCTATGTATGGATGACAATAGCAACTTATATTTTACCATATGCGAATGCTATTAAAAGTACCTTAAAGATTGTAACAAAAAACCTATGAGTTGGATACTATTATCCCCATTATAAATATGAAATATTTGAAGTACAAAGAGATCAAACAAAGACACGCAGCTGGAAAAAGGCAAAGTGAGGAATCAAATCCAGGAATCTGTTTTTAGAACTCAAGTTTCTGTCCAGGTGTGGTGGCTCATGCCTATAATCACAGCACTTTCATAGGCCAAGGTGACTGGATTATCTGAGTTCAGGAGTTAGGGACCAGCCTGGCCAATATGGTGAAACCCTGTCTCTACTAAATATAACAAATATTAGCCAGGTGTGGTGGCGAACACCTGTAATCCCAGCTACTTGGGAAGCTGAGACAGGAGAATCTATTGAACCCAGTACGGGGAGGTTGCAGTGAGCCAAAATAGTGCCACTACACTTTAGCCTGGGTTATGGAGTAAGACTTTGTCTCAAAAAAATAAAAAATAAAATAAAATAACTCAAGGTTCTAACCCAACACTATAATCTGTCAAATTTATCCCTTTTAGGACTTCTGTCCAAATCTTCCATTCATTGGAAATGTCTTTCCACCCTATTTTTACTTTTAATTCCATACCTATTTTCAGAGCACAGCTCACAGTTCCTTCTCTTCAGCAATCCTTGTTACTCTCAAGTAGGTGTGCATTTTATTTTCTCCAAACCCCTGTAAAAGATTATGCTCTGATTAAGGAGTAGATCATAATCTGTCTTGCACAGTACCAATGTTTGATAAGCATTTGCAATCAGCTGAAAAAAGACTCCAAACACATTTATTCTAATCCCTGGGTTTTGTGAATTACTTGATACGACAAAGGGTCTTTGCAGACATGATTGAATTAAGAGCCTTAATGATGTTGGGAAATTACCCTAGATTATCTAGATTGGATTTAAATGCCATCACATGCATCCTGAGAGTCAGAGAGATTTCTCTCTCTCTCTCTCTCTCTCTCTCTCTCTCTCTCTCTCTCACACACACACACACACACACACACACACACACACACACAGATTGAGAAAAAGAGACTAGAAAGGAGAACAGCACAGAGGCAGAGCCTGTGGTGATGCGAACACAAGCCAAAGAATGCTGGCAATCCCCAGAATCTGTAAGAGGCAAGAACATGTTTTTCTCTAGAAACTGCAGAGGATGACAGCCTTACTGACATGTTAATTCAGGCCCAGTTATATGCAGTTATATAGATTTATTACTTCTGGCCTCCAGAACCATGAATGAATAAATGTATGTTATTTTTGAACCACATAATTAGTGATAAATTATTATAATAGTCACAGAAAACTAATACAGCATTGATTCTATATAATATTTTAAAAAATAATTTATTCAAATAAATTAATTTTTTACTTTAAAATTGGATCTTTAGGAATGTTATCTTGAGTAATATAACTATTATAAATATGTAACTTTATATTATACAATTTGGCTAATCATTACAAAAAGTTGTGATTTAATCATAGGACAATATGAAAAAAAAATCTATGAGCACATATAATTTCAGTTAAACTTTTAGTTTGCAGGTAAAGAAACATGATCTAATATGCTAATGTTGTTACTAAAAGTAGGAATTTCCCAAAACAAAAATTCATCTTTGCTTTCACTCTTTGTAATAAATGGGTGCACAAATTTGCTTCAAGGTTAAGTGATTTTTATTGCTCACCAGAAATATCACTATTATTTATTTCTTCTGGTAGAAAAATAAAGTGAACCATTTTAGAAATCCCAAAAGTATTTACCCATAAGCATTACATGAAGCAAAAACAAGCACTTACAGAGAAAAGCTGATGCTCTTTATTCTCAAGTACTAAAATCTACTACTAAATACTTCTGGTATTTCTTAAATCCTTAATAACTGAAATATCTTCACCTACTTTTAAAATTAAATACAAGATCTCTGTGATTTTTTTAAAAAAAGAAAAAGTCATTACATAAGACATTGATCAATACAAAATTAATATTGCAGGTACAATGAAAACTCTGGAGTTGGTTCATAATAAAAAACTTCAATACACTTGTAAGTACTGCCAAAATAAGCAGGAAGTTACTTTTCATCCGAGCAGTCAGATTTTTCTTCTGTCTGCAAACAGAGCAAAATTCAGGACATTTCACTACTGGAGAATCTCTAATGAGTGGTTAGTAAAATACCCACCTTTCTGGCTGCCACTGGATATCAAAAAATTACTCACTTCTGACTCAGTAATTACCCACCAAAAATTTAGATCAAGTGGTCCTCACGTCACCCAAATTAGTACCTGACAAGGAATGCTTTAGGCAAGGTTGGCAGCTGAGAAACAGGAAGTGAGTTGCAAAACATTATTAAAACTTGAAAATAACAGCCTTTAAGGTGTGTGATCTACCATTCAAATACTCAAAAACTACGACAGAGAGAAATACCCTGCCTGGGTAGAAGAGGAACTGGGGGAGACAGTGTAGAAGATGAAGCACAGGAAATGTCACTCAGTCTTCATTCACCTAAAGGGCGACAGCCAGTTCTCTGATGAGCTATTATCATCATTACTACCACATTTTCAAATGTGCAAAAATCTTGTAATGTATTTGGAAAGAGGTGAAAGTTCTGAATGTTTGTTTATAGCATATTCCAAGGGTCAAAACTGTCCTTAAAAGCTCTTGCCCATTGTTGAGTTACTTGTTAACCCACATAGAGTGAAGGGCTCAGAATCCTTCAGAGCCTGAGAAAGTATGGCAAGGGGGCTAACATTAGAGTCTGGCCAGGCACCTCATGTGGTTCAAATCCTCATTTTGAGGTAAATGGCAAAGATCAAAGAACTCGGCTTGTCTTTGTCTTCACACTAAGGGTCATCCGGCAAGGGAACCAACTCCAGAGTTTCATTGTACCTGTAATATTAATTTTGTATTGATCAAAGTTTTATGCAATGACTTTTTCTCAGAAAAAAATGAATGGTTTCTTGATATTTTGTCTTTAAAATAGTCTAATCAGGTCACTGAGATTCAATTTTTTTGTTTGAACATTATTGTTTGTAGGATCACTGCAGTATTCACTCACCACCCAATTCATACACCTATAATTCAACTTGAACATTACAAATATAGGCTTTAAAGGTACACTGACTTTTATGTTATATGGTCATTTATTTTAGGGGGTGATCCACCTATAGCATGTGTGATCAAAAACAGTAATAACACTATTCATTAAGAATGGCTGCTGCCATTTAGATTTCAGTCAAATGGTCTTTTGTTAGAAAAGAGAACAGCTAACATCAAACTAGATCAGAAGTTGCCCAGCTGTGTCCCATGAGTTACATCCACCTAATCCATTTGTTTACATATTGTCCATGGCTGCTTTCCTTGCTACGTCTGCAGAGCTGAGTAGCTGTAACAGAGATCCTGTGACCCACAAAGCAGAAAATATTTACCACCTCACTCCTAATAAAAAAAAAATTGCTGACTGTTGCACTAGATAATGGCATGAATATTAGGTGGATTGCAGTCTATACTACAGAAACATTCTCTGGTCTCTATATCATTATTTTCTGAGATTCTCTTGACTGTATTCAAGGCCCTTCATGCTCAGGTCCCATGTCCTACTACCCTAGCATTCATTATCCAGTCCTATCCAGGACTGCATTCCTCAAACATGCTTCCACATTCACACTTGAATATTGTTGCTAGGCATCAGAGATGCAATGCCTTATTAAGATGTGGTTCCTGCCTATAAAGCATTTGCCATCTAGCAGCAGCTCATTACCTAGAAAACACAGTGCTTGGGACAGAGTAGGTGTCACATGCATATGTACTTTATGGGTAGTTGAATTGAATTGAATTAATATATATACATATATATATATATATATATAACACACACATATATATACACACATATGAGAACTGTTGCAATAAGTATGTGTTACTCTCCCATCCTGGATTTCCTCCAAGTCAGATTAAAAGGTCTTCTCTATTTGCACTACAAACTTGTAGAAAAAATTCCTTGATAAATCTTGAAAAGTTTACTTAATGACATTTTCTAGGTTCAAATCACCCAGCAAAATTAATCTGCACTAATTGAAGCATTTTACTAATTACTCTTTCTATATAGGCCTTGACTATATTTCTTTCTTGCAGAGAGTGCTAGAGGAATGTATCTCTAATAGGAGTATGAGACTAATAGTCTCAGCATTAAAGATTGCTTTGTTTTGGTCTTGGATAATTATTTGTGCCACGTCATAGATTCCATTATGATATTTCTTGATATAGTATCATTATTGGTACTGCATTTTTCTCCTGAGGTGATACTTGGGGGTCCACTTATGAAATTGTATTTAAATGAAGACAAATTAATTGTAAAAGGACCTCTTGGCAAAGATTGCTCAAATTAAATAATAATTACCAAATACCCTCTTCACTTTATGCTATGTAGACTCAGCCTTCAAGTTTCACCAAGCTCTTAACAAGTCAGTCCTGACTGGTAATTACTCAATAACCTCTTCCTTCAATGGTATAAGCCTCTCAGGTTTTTCGCAATTGAAAAAAAATGAATAAGAAGAAGAGAAAGAATTTCACCTTTGATTTCCATCTAAATACGTATCACCTAAGGAATGAGGGCATTTTTGTCCAACAACTCATCTGAAATAGTCCAACACTAACTGTATGAAGAAAATCATCAGTATTGCTTTCAGGACATATTCAATAGATATGGTTACTCTACGTTTGGTTTCAGACTAAGATCCTAAACTTTTCTGGCACTGAGATCTGAATTCTTATCCCACCATGACTATTATGGAAAGTTTAAAGAGTGTGTGCGTTAAGCATTAGGTAGAAAGGAATGGTGACTTACAAAAATGTATAAGTTATGTTGAGTCTGTTCTAGAATTAAAGTACTTGTTCTTGAGACAAGTGTCATAATCACTCCATAAGTCTTCACCAAGTTTGACTGAGCCTGCATGCAAAGCGATTTGCATCCCTTCACAGAAAATTTGTGTGGCATATGCCTCACCTGTCTAAGTGTGAGTGGCATGACAGTTTAGGGAGTTATAAGAAGATGATTTTCTAAATTCTTAGAAAAACGGAAGCCAACTACAAAAACTCATTAAAACACACTTAAGTTGAAGCTTAAACAAAAGTTTCATGAGAAAAGGAGGATCGGGGGTTCAGCAAAAAATACTCAGCTATAATGTGTGGTTTTGGATTGAATGGTGTTCCCACCCTGTTAAATTTGTGTGTTGAAGCCCTAACCCCCCATGTAATGATATTTAGAGACGTGGCTTTTGAGAGACAGTTTGGTTTAGCAGTCACAAGGGTAGAACCCTTATCCAAAAAGACACCAGAGAACATGTCTCTATCTTCCTCTTTGCCATGTGAAAACACAGCAAGAAGTTAGTCCTCTGTCAGCCAGGACAGGTGCCCTTACCAGGACCCCACCATGCTGAAACCTTGATCTCAAATTTGTAGTCTGTAGAACTGTGAGAAAATAAATTGCTACGTTGCTGTTGTTGAAGCCACTCTGACTAATATTTAGCTGTGGTGGCTGGAGGTGACTAAGATACCTGGTAACCAGCAGATTCACAAATTATTTAGTACAGGATAAGCCTGCAGAAACGGCCTGAGTCTGATGCCTTGATTAATACACAAACAGACTCCGAGTGGCTCTTCTTCTACTTATCGCCAAGATACAATCTGGCACAACAGTTTTGTTTGATAGACAGCATTGGCCTATGCTTGTCAACTAGCCAATGTGAAATAACATTATTACTGTATAATGTCGAGTTAGGCTGCATAATATTTCCATTGTATGACACACATGATGAAGAGATTTCAGAGTTCTCCACTGTTTACATAATTAGCATTACATATTTGTGAAATTAAGGTACCACTACCACCGTTATTACCATATTTCCTTCCATCCCAGGTGCTGATACATGTGCGTGTTCACTTTCGAGAATGATCAGAGAAAGCACCTCCATCTCCAAAGGCTCTCTGTGTCCTCGCAGTGCCCATAGAAGGGATTCAAACCCCTACTTCATCTTGTGGCCTTGCCAAAAATAAAATAACCAGAGCCAGCTTGAGGAATAAGAGGAGAGAACAAGAGGGAACCAGCCTGAAAGACCTGGCTCTGAGTGTAGTTTATTGCTCTACTGCTGGTTTGAAAGGATTATGTAGCCATAGGCTGTCTCTAGACAGAAAGATGGTTCAGTGACATCCCTTTGGTAAATAAGTAGCTATCCCCTCCTCCCTCTAAACGTCACATTGAAGTAGGCTGTGTTTTCTGATTAATTCAGTTTGAATACCGCTGACTGACTGTCACTGTAGTCATATGTCACTGGTGGCAGCTCAGAGAGTCTAACCTTCTCTAACATCAGTGCACACAATTCATTTTAAAATGTGGTCGAATAGGTACTGAATACCTGCAAGGTAAAGGGAAGATGGGATGCATTTTCCCTCAAAATAGCCTGCAACCAAATTTATGAAAGCAAAGGGTAGGCACAGTAGTGTTCTTTGCAATGCAAAGGCTGTAAGTCACTTGGAAATTTCCCCAAAGAATCGTCTTCATCTTTTTCCAGAGCCTGACCAGGCTCTTGGCACTCAGCTATGTGAGGAGATATGGCACCTCCTTAAATTTGTTTTGGATAATTAGAGAGGGGCAAAAATAGCAAGATCTCTTGTCTTTGGAGCATTCGCCACAGGAAGCAGACACTCGGCAAGGTCTGCACAATGCATCTCTCTTCTTTCTCTTCTGGAGGAAGAGCGGCATGGTGGAGACCCTGGGCTTTGGAACCAGGTGGTTGAAATCGTAACTCTACTATTAATTTGTTTCCTAATACAAGGAAAACTTCTAAACGATCCTGGTCCTCAGTTTTTCATTCACCAAATGGCAACAATATCTGCTCATTATGTTTCTGTGATGAGCAAATGAAGCCTAGTATGGAAACACCTACCACCTTGTCCCTGTTCTTTGAATACACATTGGAGAATGATGCTACTAAAAATGTGCATTGCTTTTATTCATGGCCATGTGCAAAAGAGACAACGCTTTGACCTAATCTTGCCTCAGGCATTGGCCTCCAACTCCGACAATAAATACACACGCCTCTGTTTACAACTCCATAAACAGGGACATGTGTTTCTGTTAACAATGCATGCTCTGGGCTGTCTCTGTGATCAATTATTTTATATCATTTTCAAATTGTTACGTGTTTAGATCTTTCCAAATAGCTGTCCCCTAACGAAAAGGGCCTGCCTAACTATGGCATGGTCAGAAGGGTTGCCTTCAACTTATCACATCTAGAAATGCCACAGACAGAAATGCTTCCAGGCTATTTGCTAACAAAACTAGCATAAGCTGCTTATCAGAAAATATTACATTTTCCCTGAAAGGTGAACTGTTTTGTCAGTTGCTTGGGCTGTGTGAAATTTCTTTTTTGTCATGATAGGTCACTGCACAGAAGCTAACAGTAGACCGCCATCTCCCTGGTGGATGCCAGGGCCCTGGGGCAAAATCCTGAAAGGTTAGCCTTTGCTTTTAGGACAAGTATGTGATCACTGGAATCCAAGCCCTATATAAACATAAGTGGTATTAGTGTTGTTACAACTGTGAGATTTTTTTAAAGATGTATCAGCCAACTCACTTTATGAATCCAGATTCTAGATAAAGCTTGGTGTCCTGCGGTTTCTTTAGCTGGCAGAATAATTTGGTAGAAAATATTCCATCCTCTTTTTGAAATACCTCACTTTAAGATTCAAATCTGAAATTTCAGCCCCCAAAGGAGCACAAGAAACTGAAAACTTGAGTTTCACGTACTGTTTTATTATGGATTTGTGGCATTGGGCAGGTCATTTCAAATGTCACTGAGGCTCAGTTTCCCCCAACTGTGACATGTAAATGAAAGTATTGTTTATCTCTAGTGGTAATTATGAAACTCATGGGGAGTCACTGAAGTAAAAATTCTTAGGCTGGGCACAGTGGCTTATGCCTGTAATCCCAGCACGTTGGGAGGCTGAGTTGGAAGGATGGCTTGAGCTCCAGAGTTTGAGGCTGCAGTGAGCCATGATCGCACCCCTGCATTCCAGCCAGGGCAAAGTGAGACCCTATCTCAAAAAAAAAAAAAAAAAATCTTATTCACTGCAAAAGCCAAGACAAATGTAAGGCATGTAGATTTCTTTTATTATAATCAAACGCCTTACCAAGTTCCACACAATCACAATGCGAGGGGCCAATCACTGCCGCTTTCAGCTTTTGGTTTCATCCTCAGTGTCTGCAGCCCAGGCAATCAGTGTCACATTTTTATGCAAGGTGGATAATGACATAGGAGGATTGGATTCTGCCTGGTTTATGGTCTGAACTACGCAGATTTACATTTTGACCAGAGACCTGAGAAGAATTTACTGTGCTTCATGAAGTTTTATGATTGAGTCTATTAAATATAATAATATTAATAACAACAATAATAATAATTGAACATCCAAAGAAATTAAATGGCTTGCTCTAGGAAACAACAGCTAGTAAATGATCAAGGTTTAATTTACACATAATTCTGGTCGGGGTCCAAAGGGCATAATTCTGAGGCATGAGGCTTCATTACCTGTGTACTCTGATAAACCTTCTGAGAAAGGCAATGACCAGAAGTCATGTAACATCACACTCCTTCCTGTAACTCTCAGGAGTAAACAGAAGTGATTTACATGTGATTCTTGTTAATGTTAAGAAACAGTCTTGGTTGGAGTGGCAGTATGAAAAGATAGAGGAATATTTTCGAGCACACTTACCTTCCTTTTCCTTTGGTTTGAAGATTCAAATTCTCTCATTCTCTCTCCTCTCTCCTTCTTTTTCCTCTCTCCCTCTCTTCTGCCTCTACTCATTGTCTCTCACACTCCCTTTTCTCATTCTCTCTTCCTCTCTTTCTCTTTTCCTCTTCCCGCTACCCTTCTCTGTCCATCTTCCTCTCCATCACCATCTCCCTTTCTCTGTCTCCCTGTCTGGGAGACAGATCAACCCTAGAGTAAAAACAAGAGACTTTAGCTTCATAATCATATTTGAATACCAGCTCTGCCACCTTCCAGTTGTGAGCCAGGGCATTGACTTAATTGCTCAAATTTCAGGGAACTCATATCTACAGTAGACCTACGCTCTTGCTCATGTAAAGCTATAGTGTGGATCGTAAAAAAGAGCATAAACAAAGTGCCTAGCAGGATGCCTGGCCTTTAGGAATGGAAATTCCTTCTCTAATCCAGACATATATCTGAACAACTGGTACTAAAGTAGCAAACTCAAATCACTCAGATGCTGTCACATTCTAAATATAAAGGAACATGTCAAACTGATGTATTTTCGCTGAGATGAATGAATGTTTTGACATCCTGCTGAGGGAGGAAGCATTTTTCTGGATCACATGGTGTTTGGCTCCCAGTTTATGGAGGCATTTTGCATGGTCTGCACGGTTCTTTTCCAGTTCTGGCCAGTGGCCAGGCTCAAGGCCTTTCATGGGCATTCAATGATCATCATACTCCAGCCTTGTGCCTTCTCCATCTCTCCCTTTTGCTAATCCTTCTGACACTTTCTTTGAGGCCATCCAGCATACAAAATCTTGGGGAGAGGAGTCCAGGATGGTACTAGAGATGAATTTGGTTTGCTTTATTCGCAGTAACTGGTTTCAGGCATTCTCAGATTCTAACATGTTCTTTTCTGAACATGTTACAAATCACCTCTTAATCAATCTCAGTGTCCAGACTTAGGCAGGAATTAAACTCAACAGTGCTGAAAAGCACTGCGATTTGAAGCCAAAAATAGCCCTCATGCCTCTAGTGAGGTACAGGAACCAACCCTTCAGGCTTCCATTGACCCTCCCCATAGACATTCCCTGAATTCTTTTCCCACTGTTATTTCCTTTTCCTAAAAGTAGGGAATATTTCCTGACTATGCAGAATCCCAAGCCATGTGCCTGCAAAGCACACCTGTGATTCAAAGGTACCTCTGTTCTGAAAGGATTGCCCCCAAACCATTCTGACTGTAAGGGAAAGCAAAGCAAAGGAAGAATTTGCAGCCTTTTATTTTATCTTACTTTATTATTTTATTATTAGTATTTTTGGCAAAATGGCAGATGAGTCACTTGCCCCACTGTGAGGGAGCAAGATAAAGAATGAATTGTTTCTCTGACAATTACCAATGGCTCGAGTAATCACAAGGCCAAGGTTTAACCCTTGAGCTGTGCCGCTTTTGGTTTGCTCTGAGTAAATTAATATAATCTAAAACACTTAGTGCTTACATATTCCCAAATTGCCTCTTGGATTTGTCATTATTCTTGTTATTCTGAAGTGTATACATATTTCTGTTTCAAACAATGGTAATGATACACATTTTTGAATTGAAGGAAACCTTCATAACCTGCTGTTTCTTTTTGTGGTGCATTCATCTGTAAATATACTTTAAAAACTATAAAACACTATACAAATATAAGCTATTGAGTGCACATGGTATGCGTATTTTTATTTTTACGCATAACCACAATAATAATAAAAGGATTCTCAACTCACACACATGCTAGCCACAGCAATAATATTTCACCAAACCCATACCTCAGCAGGGTTCACTGCATCCTTGTGAATTTGCAGACTAGACCTGGTGAGCCCTTTCCAATCTGACAGACGTCACAACCCATTCACCCGAGTTGCCATATGTGGCTCCAGCTAAGAGTATCACCATACAATCATACATTTTTACAATGGGTCTATAAAACAACCATTATAATAAATGTCTGCTTAATTAATTCATTAGGACATAAAGCAATTTATTATGCTCTTATTTGCTATCATTCTCCCTGCTCAAATTTAATAATGCAAAAAGGTTTCTCTGATGCCAACCCCTAGAAATAATAAAAATACATTCATCATGGATATGGAACGCAGACACGCCTGGCAGTACTGCTGGCAGAGAGGAGGCAGTCAGATGTGGAAAGAGAAACTAGGGGATGTTTTGCACAAGCCTGACTAGATTCGAGTCTTCTACAAGAGAGGAAGGAGTCTAGTACAATGCTTGGCATGGCAGCAACGAAGGTGCCCAGAATAACTATTATTATAATATGCAACAAAAGGAGGAGGGAGAAAGAGAGTTGGGGTGAAAAGCTTTCAAGTCAGTTAAATTCATGAGGGCTATGGAGGCTCAAATTGAAATTATCTCACTCTGTGCTGATAAATAAAGTGGCTCTGGTACCTAAATCATGACACTAACTATACGTTTCGATTTTTTAAGTAGTGATTAGGTGGATACTCTGGGGAACCTACCAGCCTTCGCAGAGATAACAGACTCAACTTAATATCAACTTAAAAAAGAGACTTGAATTCTAACCAATCTCATGTAATGAATTGAAATTCTATAGCTTTCAGGGGGGGGGGAAGATAAAAAAGCGACACGGCTCCATTCTCTAACTTGCTGTCAGAAAATATAATTTGTGCTCTCGGTGATTCACCTAGCTCATATGCAGCATGCAAATTTATTTCCCTAATAATCAGACCTGGAGATTGCCCAAGAGGATTAATAGCATCATTCCTTATGACCGCCAGGATATTATGCACCTCTGACATGGAAAAATTGTGTTAGTTCTACAGAGAAAACGCAAGGATATTTGTCCTGCTAGACAATATAATAGGCTGGTGCATCATCAGATTACAATGTCATTTCAAAAACCTTGAATACAAATAATGTACAGTGGGGGAAATGTTGGAACAACCTCCCTTAATTCAGTAGCCTTGAATTCACAAGTATTTTTGTATGTGCTATGCAGTGTATGCATAGTTTTTTTAAAGCTTTCCAACATTGCATGTAAAAAGGAAAGCATATTATACATTCCATGAGATTCTTGTCATCGCTTTTTGGAAAATGGACAAAAAAGACATGAGAAAAGGGCTCTTTCTATGGTTTTGGCTTATTTTTATCCCCGCCTGTATATAGCTAAAGGTAGTGTTCAGAAACAAGAACTTTCATAGGTATACGCTGATTGGGGTTTATACGTGGGGTGTGCTTGTTGGCATGTACATAGATAAAGGTATCTAAGAATTTCTATCCACTTCTGTCTTTATTCAAACATGGAGTCATTCATACCTTCAATCGCTCAATATTTGATACGCAAAGTAAAACAATATGTTTCTCAAGCATTGTTGGGGATTATATTTTATTTTACTTCTTTATGTTTTACAATGAATCGGTCAGGAATGTTCCAAAACAGTAATATCTCCAGCTGTACTTTAGACCAAAGAACGCTGCCTTGAGACAAGACCAAATTTCATTATTATGCACATGGGAGCAATAAGATTAGCTCCTACTGCTGCCCCTAAGGTGGAGCAGCAGGAAGAACCAATGAGATGATGCTAATGTGCATGTTAATAGTATTCTGCTAGAAGAAGTTGGGATAATTAAACATGTACCGTCTCTTTAAGACAGAGCTGCACACATTTTCTTCGGATGGGTGTTTACAAGAATTCCAATTTCAGGTCATAGCCATTTCTGAGATTGCTTAAGAAAGAGATGGGAATAACTTATCTTATTCATGTATTCAAGGAACCTTATAAAATGTGCAAAACAGAACAGTTTTAAGGGGCAAAACATGCATCTTATCTTGACAGAGCTGCTTTATTATGTGTACTGCTGTATACTGACCTAATATATGGAGCATTTTTAGCTAATATACCTTGCAGGAAACCAGCCTTTAATGTGATGGATTTTATGGTATCTCATTAGGGTGTGTTTATATAACCTGATACTAAACACGTTTTCAGATTCATGTTCCTTATTAAAATTGTGAGCCACATTGATTTTTAGTTGGAACAGCAACAGAGTCATTTTTACTATTAAGAAGGGTAGTTCTTAACTTATTCCCAGAGCACGACTAGTCTCTGTACAAAGTTGGGGACTTCCCTCTTCATTCCTCAATTAGCCTGGTCTGGATGAGACAGCCCACTGTCCTCTGTTTAGAAACCTCTGATAGGTTATTATCCATAATGCAGAATTTTTAGTTTCATAAGAAGTTTCTCTCTTTTGTTCAGGAAGGAAAATATCTTCTATTCTTCTGTTTTCCTGTCAGCCTTTTTAATTTTATGAATTAGATCCGGTTAATATTGACAAATTGGCCCTGGAGAGATAAATATCTTCACATCTGAGCTTCCAGGGTTTTTCTATCAGCCAGGGCAGTGTTTGTATGAAAGTGGCAAATTTAAAAAAAGAAAGAAAGGAAAAAAAACACTTAACATTGCAAGTTGTGTTAAACAAAATAATGACTTTCACATGGTGAAGTCTCCATTTTGTAAACTGATCCTGTGAGGTAACTCAGGAATCAGCCGTAAATAGTGTCCCAGGGTATTTTCGGTGGAGTCAGGGGAAATAATGACCTAGAGGTACTGTAAATAGTTTAAATTATTGGAAGGTCTTTCTAAGAAATGTAATGTGAGAAGAGAGAAATGTTTTTACTCTATTGTAAAATGAATGCCCTTTGGAGGCGATCCAAATTCAGAATGCAAATATTTAGAGTAAAGGACTATCTTTTGAGAAAAGCAAATACTGTACTTTTCCTACTTGTTACAGCAAAGCTTTTAACACAATCGAACCAGGAAGGAAAAAAGAACACACAGACAGAAGCATGGATATGTTTATTTCACTTTTGCGTTTCAACCTAAATTTGCAAGTCTTTAATATGGAGAGGGAGAAGCAGATTTTCCACAGTAACATATAGAAAACCAATAGCACAAATATTATTGCTCATGGTATTTCATTTTAATCATATTTGTAACTTTACCTATAATCCTGGAGTTACAATTCACAAGCCTCAAGGAATCACTATATTTGGCCTAAGAAATTTTAAGTCTGAACTTGTCCTCAGAAAAGAAGACAGTTTGCCTTTATTTTGCCCCTGGCATGCTATTCATTATTAAACATTAAAGTTGTGTCAATTACTTTCATATTTGATTATTATCCCAGTTATTCTACCAGCTAATCAAGTCTTCTTTAAAAACGTGCCTGGCAGTGACTATGAATTGATGTACTGAATAGAATTATTTGCACTTTCTGTTTCCTAGTTAACCATAGCAATTGGCTACATATTTTAATTCACTCCACCACCACACTACCCGTCCCTGTCATTCCCAAATGATATAACAGGATAACTTATTCATTTATTTTAATCAATGTGAGATTGAACTTTCAAAGTTACTCTTTGGCTAAATGTAAGAGCCTTGTTCATGTATTTGTTCTAAATGGCGATGAACTCGAGCTATCCCGAGAATAACTGTTGTTAGTATTAACAGCTTCACAGTTATTCGGCTTGAGGTGTAATTATTTTATCATTATTACATGCAAGGCTTTTAACAAAGCAGTCGTTCCCTCCATTTAAGGAGAGAATTTTATAATTTATTACATCTCTTTGGTCATCAACACACTATACAAACAGTTGGCCACCGGTGACCAATTACATTGAGGTTAAGCAACATAACTTTAAATTAGAAATAAGCTAATGTATCTTCATCAAGGGCCTGCTGTGTTTTCACTGCTGTTTATGAGATGATACTAAATGTGGATATAGAGCACGCTCACTGGGACCAATTCCTTTCGGCCTGAAAATGGGAAAGTCTCGAGTGTACCCAGGTCCAAAGCTAATTAATGGGATAACATCTGCTTTAAGCATTCAGCTGGAGTAATTTCTATCAACTTCCCAGCGAAGGTGCACAGGAAACTGTCAGAGAACTAAGTATCTATCATGAGCCATATTAATCTGTGACAGGGCTGCAAAAGGCACATTTCAGTCTTGTTTTTATATCTATTTGGGGTGCTGCTATTACCAACATGAGTTTCCTCCCCCTCTTGTTTTCTTCAGTGCATGAGTAATTGTAGGACCCATAAGCAAATCACACATGATATACACATAGACCAGGGAACTGTACATGTTTTCAAAAATTCGATGTGGAAGAGATAAAAGACAAGAATAAAACAGCCCTGTTCTTTCTGAAACAATCAGTTTAGCCACAAAGACATTTATGTTGTTTTATCGTAATACTTTAAAACGCAGCAGGATTTGCTAAAGTGAAATACCGGTACTGTAAAACAAGCTTCAGAAGGGATAAGCCCACTTATTTCGTGTTATTTCATGTTATCAGCTCTTGTACAACATGATTCCAGCTTTAGTAGTGACTAAATAAAGGCACCTGTCCTATGTGGTCATTTGCATAAATCCAACTAGAATGGAGGGAAAAAGTAAATCTCTGACACCCTAAAACAACTGTATGGAAGCCGCCAGGGTAATTCTGTTAGCAGAGGTTTTTGACTGATTCTATTTCTTTATTCACCTGCTTATTTTTTGTTGTTGTTTATATATTTATTGATTTATTTTGCAGGGGGGTGGGAGAGAGTTAATTTTAATTAAGAGTTCAAAAGGATGTATTTCCATGTGTATGTTCTTTTAAAGTAAGCCCCTGAATTATCAGTATGCTTCCTATACAGTTATACAATCAAGCAAACAGCACCAGGCCTGTGCTTCATCAATAGAAAGGGAAAGAAAATATACATTGTTTTTACTGGTTGAGCTGAAATTTATGCTGATGTCACTTTTTAATAATAATGAACCCAATAAATGGCATACATAAAATACGATCCTGAGGCAGCAATTACAATAATGATCATTTACCTTTACCTGAAAATGGTTGCGGTCAAAGGCCAAATGTCATCTCACAATGACTATGGTGGAATACATGGTCTAAAATCCCACAGCCTCCTAAAAAGGATGTCATTCAGAGTTATGAAAATGAAATTAAGAGGAGACTATGGGTATTTTAAAAAAATCTTCACACTTATATTTAGAGAAAAAAAGTCAGTATCTTCCTTAGGTATTTAATAATCCTATGAAATGTTTAATATTGCTAAATTGAAATTGTGGTTTTCCCCCAAGATTATGCAATATTCTTGTAGCCAACTAATAAGTTGTGTTGGTTAATTGCCAAGCTATTTTGCATACAGTTAAAAGCTGTGCATATAAAAATATGCATGATGAAACATGTAGTGTTTTATAACTCAGAGCAACTAACATGCTCATACCTAATGCATGCACACACACTGTAACCCAGGACAAATTGCTTGTGTTAGTTACTACCACAGGCTGGCAGGCCAGAAAATACATTTGGTACCTAATATGCATAAGCACAGAAATATGGTCAGGCTCATTACTGTAATAAAGCTTTGATTTGCCAACAGGATCAGAGGAAACACACTTGAAGCAGTCTGTCCCTTCCGCTAGTTCATGTGCCATAAAGCAATAAGGTTGTAAGAAGGGTGAATCCTCAGTTCAGTTGTGCTACCTTGTCTGGGTTATTTGAACCCTTATTTGCCTTAAGGGGCCCATTTGCTTGTCCTAATGTGTACACAGTGATAATGTAGTCATTTACGCAATAAGAAAGGCCTGCAAAACAGTAGTCTGCTCAGCAGTAACATGGGGTAGCAAGAGTGGAAAACTGGCAACTGTTGGTCCAATTACATAATTCCACATTCCATGGAGGCATCTGCAAATCAGAAAGGTGGCTTTTTAATGTGCTTCAGAGTGGGTGGAATACTGGACAACAAAAATGCCAAATAGATTCTTTCTAATGCTTTGGTGAAATAAGATCCAGTTTGACGAAATAAAATACCTTCACTCCTCTGCTTGAAGTTTCCATATTAAACAAAAGAACTCTTTTTTTCTTGTTTGTTTCTTTATTTATTTTTTCTTTTTTTAAATTATACTTTAAGTTCTGGGATACATGTGCAGAACATACAGGTTTGTTATATAGGTATACATGTGCCATGGTGGTTTGCTGCACCTATCAACCCGTCATCTACATTAGGTATTTCTCCTAACACAATCCCTCCCTTAGCCCCCCACCCTGCAACAGGCCCCAGTGTGTGATGTTCCCCTCCCTGTGTCCATGCATTCTCATTGTTCAACTCCCACTTACCAGTGAGAACATACGACATTTGGTTTTTTGTTCCTGTGTTAGTTTGCTGAGAATGATGGTTTCCAGCTTCATCCATGTCCCTGCAAAGGACATGAACTCATCCTTTTTTATGGCTGTATAGTATTACATGGTGTATATATGCCACATTTTATTTAACCAGTCTGTCATTGAAGGCCATTTGGACTGGTTCCAAGTCTTTGCTATTGTGAACAGTGCTGCAATAAAGATACATGTGCATGTGTCTTTATAATAGAATGATTTATAATCCTTGGGATATATACCCAGTAATGAGACTGTTGGGTCAAATGGTATTTCTGGTTCTAGATCCTTGAGGAATTGCCACACTGTCTTCCACAATGGTTGAACCAATTTACACTCCCACCAACAGTGTAAAAGCACTCCAATTTCTCCACATCCTCTCCACCATCTGCTGTTTCCTGACTTTTTAATGATTGCCATTCTAACTGGCATGAGATGATATCTCATTGTGGTTTTGACTTGCATTTCTCCAATGAACAGTGATAATGAGCTTTTTTTCATATGTTTGTTGGCTGCATAAATGTCTTCTTTTGAGAAGTGTCTGTTCATATCCTTCACCCACTTTTTGATGGGGTTGTTTTTTTTCTTACACATTTGTTCAAGTTTCTTGTAGATTCTGGATATTAGCCCTTTGTCAGATGGATAGATTAAAAAAATTTTCCCATTCTGTAGGTTGCCTGTTCACTTTGATGATAGTTTCTTTTTGCTGTAAAGAAACTCTTTCATTTAATTAGATCCCATTTAAGAAATTCGGCTTTTGTTGCCATTGCTTTTGGTGTTTTAGTCATGAAGTCTTGCCCATGCCTATGTCATGAATGGTATTGCCTAGGTTTTCTTCTAGGGTTTTTATAGTTTTAGGTCTTATGTTTAAATCTTTAATCTATCTAAAGTTAATTTTTGTATAGGGGTCCAGTTTCCGTTTTCTGCATATGGCTAGCCAGTTTTCCCAGCATCATTTATTAAATAGGGAATCCTTTCCCTATTCCTTGTTTTTGTCAGGTTTGTCAAGGGTCATATGGTTGTAGATGTATGTCTTTATTTCTGAGGCCCCTGTTCTATTTCATTGGTCTATACATCTGTTTTGGTACCAGTACCATGCTGTTTTGATTATTGTAACCTTGTAGTGTAGTTTGAAGTCAGGTGGTACGATGCCTCTAGCTTTGTTCTTTTTTTCTTAGGATTGTCTTGGCTATGTGGGCTCTTTTTTGGTTCCATATGAAATATAAGGTAGTTTTTTTCTAATTCTGTGAAGAAAGTCAACGGTGGCTTGATGGGGATGGCACTGAATCTATAAATTACTTTGGGCAGTATGGCCATTTTCATGATATTGATTCTTCCTGTTCATGAGCATGGTATGTTTTTCCATTTGTTTGTGTCCTCTCTTATTTTCTTAAACAGTGGTTTGTAGTTCTCCTTGAAGAGATCCTTCACATCCCTTGCAAGTTGCATCCCTAAGTATGTTATTCTCTTTTTAGCAATTGCGAATGGGAGTTCATTCATGATTTGGCTTTCTGTCTGTCTGTCATTGGTGTATAGAAATGCTTGTGATTTTTGCATATTGATTTTGTATTATGAGACTTTACTGAAGTTGCTTACCAACTTAAGGAAATTTGGGGTTGAGACGATGGGGTTTTCTAAATATACAATTGTGTCATATGCAAATAGACAATTTGACTTCCTCTGTTCCTATTTAAATATGCTTTATTTTTTTCTGTTGCCTGATTGCACTGGTCAGAACTTCCAATACTATGTTGAATAGGAGTGGTGAGAGAGGTACCCTTGTCTTGTGCCGATTTTCAGAGGAAATGTTCCAGTTTTTGCCCATTCAGTGTGATATTGGCTGTGGACTTGTCATAAATAGCTTTTATTACTTTGAGATATGTTCCATCAATACCTATTTTATTGAGAGTTTTTGAAAAATTATGGCATTTACATTGAGTAAAGGCAGTTTCCTCATTAGAGGGAAAGCACTCAGGCATCATTTCCCTCTGAGAGGGGACATTCAAAAATCACACAAGGAAAATCTGATTGAAAAGATTAAGGTAGAGTGGCCCCAAATGGCCCATGGTATCCTCCAAAACCCTCAAGCATCTTTTAGCCTTGTCATTGTTACCCCATTGATTGCATGGGCTTGTGAAGGGACTTATCTAACGTTAGAGAGCTAGAGAGCTAAAATTTGAGTTTGAGGCACACTTTGAAGATCATATAAGACATCTTTATACCTGTTTCTTTTCTGTTTCTATGCCAACTTTTAATGAAAGCTAGTCTTGCATTTTTGCATACGAATGTAGACAGGCTGGAAATCTGGTAATGAACTATAAAGAGAAGAATAACTAAATTAAATTCATTAAGCACATATCTTTCCCAAGGTTTGGAAGACCTTTTACTCACTAACTAGAAAAAACAACCCAGAAACTTGCACATTCTAGTTCTAGCATTATTTTACCATCTTTTCTTATGATACCTATCCTGAATGCCAAAGAGACATTGTTGCTCTAGCCAATCCCAATTAACGGCTTCCTGGAACACTGTGTTGAGAAAGATTCTGAGGTCTCAGAAAGATTCTGAATGAAAAGAGGAAAACGACAAAATGCATTTCAGGTCTCTCAGCCACATGTACCAATCTCCAAGCTCCAGAAGTCGTTGGCAGCATTCCTGTCCTCTCTTGCCTGAGACGCCCTTCAGCATGCCTCATGTTTCAAGATACCTCTCCACAGAACACTTTCAGATGTTCGTCATTCTGGCATACTAAGAACTTTTGGTGAGGATATATAAAGAATTGTTATACATTATGTATGTTGTATAGTAGGCAGATTTCATACATATTACTAAATATGAATACATTTTTAGTCACATGCCTTCACATGGAAAATGGAATATGTAGAAATACTTTCATATTGATGTCAATTCTTTGTGGGACATGGGCATGCCATGGTGTAAGTAAAACAGAGATACCTGTAGCTAATAAAGAGCACAACCTAATAAGTTGGCCTAATAGGAAAATGGAGGAGAGCTCTCCGGGTAGTGTGGTTTGCTGGGATTCTGAATATTTGCATTCTGCTACTGTTAATTCCCACTGGCCTTCTGCAGTGTCCCAGGTGCTAGCAGAATCACTATTATGGGTTGACACACCATTTCCAGGATGCCCCAACTTGAATACAAACAAACTACTAGGCAGGGGTCACACACTAGATCAATAATCTTATTCCCTATTATCAAATCAGCTACTAACGTTCAAAGAGAGAGTAGCAATCTAAGGAAACTGCAGGATTGTTTAAAATATTATTTTAAAGAGATGTGACATAGATTGAGTAGTAACATTAGCAACAAAGAATTATGCTGAGAAAGACCCCTCCAGATAGAGCTGGCTGTCAGGGCTCTAGATTCCTGAGAATAAGGGATGTCAAATCAAATCAATAAACATTTTTTACGTACCTCCTAGATGCTCTGGGGTCTACTGCATAACACATAGACACAGCATGAGCAGATGTTTGAGGGTCACAGATAAAATGGTTTAGTATGAGAGATCTCACTTTAAAAGACCACTTATCTAATTAAAAAAAAACAACGATTTTTACTCTGCATCAGAAGAACTAGAACTACAGCTAGCATTTTTCTATTTATATAGCTTTAAGAGCTTCATTGCATTTTGAGAATTCAACATCTTTTCTCATCTGAGCACTTTCGACATCATGTTTTAACATTGTGAAATCTGCCCACCCACTTTCACCTCCACTACCAATACTCTGCTTATATAGTCTCTGCCCTTGAAGTTATTATTCTCTCATGGAAGAAGAAAGATGAGACAAAAATGAAGAAAATGCCTGCCAATATTCAAAATCATAAACATCTCAGTAGAGCAGTAAAATAAATAGCACACATCATCTTACGCTGGAGCTCCAAAGGGAAAGAGCTGAAGCCCACCTCAGCTATGGGCAGACAGGAACAGGCCTGAGACGTGTTTCGCAAAGTAGCTTAGGGCTGCTCCTGACTTTATCTTCAGAATGGAGACTGTACCTCATCCTGGGAAGAAAGGCTCCTTCAATAGAAACAAACACCAGTCTGGGGCCATTATTTGTGGCCACTTTGATCATTGATGTACTCTTTTCCAGATTGGTCCCTTTAAACTTGAGGTTCCCAGGGGAAGCCCTGGTACAGGGAAACAAAAATAGCTATTGATGTTTAGTTTAAAGGCATTTCTGTATTTTGGCTTTCCTTGTCTTTCTTTTCCCCATGTACCTCTTTCCTCCCACCCTGACTGCAGCCTCCCCTGAGGTCTCCCTGGATTTGATCTACTGACCTGGCTGCTGAGGCTGGATTTGAAATCTTCTGAAGGGTTCTTAACATGCCAGCGTTAACAGGCCTGCCTGGGCCAGCTGCTGTCTTGGAGCGGCACAAACTCCACGGATTTTTTGGCAATAAAAATCAACTATAAAAGTGTGAAAAATACCAGAGACCCAAATGGAAGAGGGAAGAGACAGGGGAATGGTTCTTACACCCTTTTAGTGGACATCTGATTTATTTTTTAAATGGAAAAGCCACTTTTATAGCTACTGTAGTTCGATTATCTCTAATTTTACACATTTTATGCAAATTATCAACATCTTAATTGCAAATGAGAAGTAAACTTATTTTTTAAAGCAGAACAACAAGGTATAGTTTCGTATTTTCTTTTCAATTTTTAATCCTATGCTTGATTCAGCACCATTAAACTTTTAAAACTCTTTTTACACAGTTGTTTAAAACTATGTGTAATTTAAAGCACACTTGCATGTTCACAAACACCCATAGCCTTAAACAAGTAGCCAATTTTGTTCCCAGATCTCATTCTCCCTTTTGGAGAAGATGCTTTGATGTTTTTCCACATACAGTTTCAAAAGACCACAAGGGGATATACTCAAAAGATTTCACAAAGGAACTTGGTTCATGTCTTACAAATCAAGCATGTTGGAACAGAGTCTAAGCATTAAGAAACCCAGTTGCAAGGTTTGGGTTTGTTTGTTTTTGTTTTGTTTTCTGCTTGAGTGCCCAGATTTCTATATGCTGGTAGATACTGACCCTCTTGGTGTGGAGGTGCGGGGGGCATAATTTGTATATGATGTTTGCCAATTTCCATGGTGTAAACATTCATGCTATGGCTGATTTCAAGCTACCAATGCTTCATCATTCAGTTCAAAGGTGGAAGAGATGTGTTCAATCGGCAGCTCTAACACAACTGTACTTCCAGAAATACAGACATGCTTTGAGGATTTCAACTAACTTTACTCTGATTTGGGGGTCACTAGAGATAAAAACCAATAGAAAACAAGTTTTCCATATTGAGTAAAAATTTTAAAGATTTTATGGACTAACAAAGGAAGTTGAGCATAATACTTACACATCTAGAATCATGAGTTCTACTCAAGAATCTGGCAATTGCCAGCCACAGAACCCACGCCAGTTCTTCATCATGGAGTCTGCTTCCTTATATTTAAAACAGTAATAGATTTTGCTCTGCTTGCTCTGCTGTGAGCTTATCTTCTAATAGCAACAGAGCTTGTAGGTGACCACTTGGTACGTTGAAAGGGTATGTACATAAAAGCAAAACATCTTCCTGGTTTATTCAACAATTATTGGTCTAGTCAACAAAATATTTCCTGATTTCACCATAGAAGATACAAAAATGTATATATCACAATATATGAGTTATTTTTCAACAGATTATGATTCGTGTTTTTCTGAAGAAACTCCACCTTGGCCATTTGTGGGAAATATAAATGTCCTGAATCTTGAAAAAAATCAGTCAAGAAATTAGGAAATGAGGAAAAAGGGTTATTACTCTGATGTGGATTAAAGTTTAACTTGGCTATGTGCTAATTTCTCCAATGAAAAGAACAAAAAGAGTACAATTGCTATGATTAATACTGCCTGGGAAGAATGAGTAGTGCCCACAAAAGACTTTAAAGATGGTGATGGCATTAAGTGAGCTCCAATCACTTATCCAATCACTTACTACCAAAAATATTCCACTGGAACATTGCTCAATGACCCACTCAGTTCGTAGTCCCAACACTTCCCAGTATAGATTTTCCTTTCCTTTCCCAATCATATATCATCCTAGCATGTCAAGCAAAGAAAACAATCATTTACTTCCAACAAAATCTAGACTCCTCTGGAAACAGAAACAAATGAGAACAGAAAGGAAGACCCTTGGGTTTGCACTTCTCATTAGACTCTCTGCCTAACGATAATTTGGCTTGCTCCTAGTAATGCTGGACTCTGGGTAGCTGGTCCAATACTTACTTGCATGAAGGAAAATGAAGAGTACATATGAGTGCCTGACTTTTACCACTTCTCTTTCTCCTTCCCCTTTGTGACTTCATGCTGGTTTGCAATTTGTGTTTTCACCACTGTAGTTAATTCTAAGACACAGTTGATCAATTCATAGCCTCCTTAGTAATGGACGTGCTTCTAAATAAAATTGCGTAAAGCTTAACGCTTTGATGGAGAGAATTCCTACCAGTCCTTTCATCCTGTATTTATCTGGTTACCCTTCAATGAAGTTACATTTACAGCATAATTAATGAAATAAGCTTATCTTCTAACTTGCTTAAACAGTTATGCCAGATGACTTGGAAATATCTTTCTATTTACAAGGAAGCACTGCTCCCTAAAATCTCTGGGACCTTTCTACATAACTCCTGGCAGCCAAAATATTACACCTTGAGCACGTGACTGAGACCCGACAGGCTGAACAATACACATGCCTCCTAATGCATGTCAACAATTTTACTATCTGGTACAAATGGACACTTGCCGAATTTATTCCCTAAAATGCTTTTATGCTTTTCTTGGTTCTGGCTTAGTAGTAATGTATTTAAATGTCTGGAAGAAATATTCAAAAAAATGAAACACATAACTTTACTTGAGATGCCTATATTTCAAACCAAATACTGGCAGATCAGTGAGAATCTGGGCTAATACTATCCTTATTTGATTAGGATAATCCAGGGAGACACTGACTCATGCCTTCAGATCCTGCCTTTAACCAATCAATATTTTTAGGGTTATGGTTTTCAGAAGGCAGATGGTAATTTTGGAGATAACATCTCAAGGTGCTGCTGACATTGAGATGCATGTGTAATATGTTCCTGGAATGACAGCAATGTTGGACTCTCCTTCTGGAAATATACATGCACACACAGACACAGACACACACACACACACACACACACACACACACAGAGAGAGAGAGAGAGAGAGAGAGAGAGCGCTACTAACCTTTAGATTCTTGAAGCCCCAATACAGGCTTAGCAAATTACCTCTTACTAATGTCAATGAACATTTGAAAATGTAAGAAGAATTGGGAGTGAATACTTTTCCCTCTGATGGTCCTGTCTTTTCAGCGTCGAGAAACTCCTAAGAAGGAAAGGGAAGAAACTGCTCTCCACTCAAAGATCAATAGTGGGGACAGCAGAAAGGGACAGTGAGAATAGCTAAAGCAGTGGCCTTTATCAGCACATGTCACTACCTACACAGAGCAGCAATTCACATGAGAACGGGGAAGGTGGGGAAAACAAAGAAAAGATATTAGACTTGGATTTTGTAGAATGTCATTAAAATATATCTATTTTAATTTCACATGGCTAAAATTATCAGCTAGCTTTGTATTAATTTTGTCTTGTCTGAAATTAGTTGTCAGACCTCTGTTTATAGCCTAATTACCTTTTTCCTGAGAAAAAGGAGTTAAAAGAAATAACAATAAATTTGTAATGCCAAACCTACAAGTTTGTGTATTAGACAGGTTAGGGATGGTTCTAGGAACAGGATTTGAAAATTGTTTAAACAAATGTGAAAGAGTTTTATATTTCTCTGAAGACTAGAATTTTGCCAGTTCTCTCTGTATTATTCAGTGCCATGATTATTTCTTGTGACCACAGATACTTGAGTGTGAGTAGTGAATAGATAGCTGCAGTTTGGTGTTATCTATTTTATTTACAACTCTTATCAAGCCAACTAGGTAATTCAAAGGTCATACTCAGGATCACAAACTGACAAATATTTTTGCTGTTGGCCAGCTAGCAAATACTTTTGTCTTTGTGGGTCATATAATTTCCTTCACAACTACTCAACCCTGCCATGTGTGCAAAAACAGCCATAGACGATGTGCACACAAATGAGTGTGACTGTGTTCTGATAAAGCTTTATTTACAAAAACAAGCAGTAGGGGTAGATTTTGCTCACAGACCATTGTTTGTCAACCCCTGCTAAGGACAATTCAATCCATGGACTGTGGAAATAAAGTAATGTATGCCCAGCCACAGCAGAGAATAAATGCTCAACAAATATATTTTGAGTTAAAATTAGTATTAATTAAATTAAAGCACACACATACACACACATTTTACTCAATGCAGAAAAATGAAGCTACCTCGAAATCAGAATCTATGATTTTAAAAAATTGTTTTGGTAACTTCTTGGAATCAACAAAACTAAGTAGCAAATGAACATGAAGGAGACGCAGATTTAGCAAACTGGCTCTTATTACTGTCAGTGAACATTTGAAGCTAATGTTCATGGAAGCTAAGTGAAAGGCAAACTGCTCTTCACAACCAATTGGCCACAGGGTGCCCCTATATTATATAATACCATATAAAAACTATGGTTTACAGTTATGCCCTTCTGCCATCAAAATAAGGGAATGTTGCAGGAAGGGTTGGCTAAGTCAGGGAGATGTGGAATGTATTTTTTTTTAAGATATGCATTGAAATGAGTAGTTTCAAAATCATCTCTCTTGAAAATATGAGCTTTATTTATCTCATAAATAAACTCTAGATTTGAGGGTAATGTTCTGATCTCGGTCCTAGCACTGCTCCTTGCCCTATAGCCAGAGTTTCTTCAACCCATTGCTAGCTCCCACTCTTTGCTTTTTAGTTAGAGGATCCCTGACTTTTTCTATTATGTTTATTCCCTAAAGGTGAAGTGTTGAATTGCTTGCTTTTTCCTCCCCTATTAAGCAAGCTTTCACTCCACTTCCTACGTCCCATTCCAGGCCTCTCACAAAAAGAGTCTCATCTGAAATGTGAATGCAGTTCTCCACAGGTAGCCAGGAAAGGGTGCACAGTCAAGGCAACCCCAAAAAGGGCCCCTCTCCCGGCCGCGCCTGCAAAGTCGTCCTGAGCGTCCTGAGCGTCCTGAGCATTCCTCAGCTGGAGGGGCTTTTCCTTGCTCAGTGTCTGGACCATTGCCAAGAAGATCTGTCCAGCTGTAAGCCTGATTTTATATAGTTATTTTCACTTATTTTTTATTTTGCAAAATGTAAACGAATCTGTTTAGCTAGGAAATCACGTCCCTTGAAAGTGATTATAACCTAATTTGACATGCAGTATTTGTATACTTATTCTAGTGTTATGATGCATTGACTGTGTTTACATAAATAGAGATTTCTGTATAATTACCACAAGATAATGTAAAGAGTTAATCATATAAAACCCCCAAAATCTTATTTAGGTGATTTTTTTTTTAATTTGAAAGTAAAATTTCCTTTAGAAATAAATTGAACCCATTTCCAAAATATTCTATACATCTTCTTTGAGAGCCTCAAAAAACATCTACTTTCTTTATCCATTCTTGTTGATCATTAATTGATACAGTCAAATTGCCCATGTACCTAATATGTGCCAAATACCAGCAAAGACAGGGAGTCTTGCCTTCAAGGGTATTACATGTAAACAAGTCTGGAAAGGCTTCATGGAGAAAGGTGGAACTCCGCCTTGAACTTATCTGCTTATCTTTGATAATCATTATGTTTCCTTCATGATCTATATACAATGAAACATGAATACAAGAAAAGATTTATGTAGAAGAAATATCAAAAAGAGAGGCAACGAGCATGAAGGAAGAATTATACATATTTGAAAGCTTTTCTCTATTTTATTAACAAAGAAAAACATTTCCCTGAAATTGGAATATTTCACTAAAACTGGGAAGGAGTAATCACATAAAGAACAATCCCATAGTTCTATATTCATACACCAATTGAAGATATACTAGTAGATAGCAATACACAAGTATGCCAAAATACTAGTTGTCTGTCTTCCTGAAGTTAAATCAGTGTTTTTCTCTGCATGTATCTGCTTCCATTCCTTCAGTTTTTTGTTTGTTTTTGTGATGGAGTCTTGTTCTGTTATCTAGGCTGGCATGCAGTGGCACAATCTTGGCTCACTGGAACTTCCTCCTCCTTGGTTCAAGCGTTTCTCATGTCTCAGCCTCCCCAGTATCCGGGATTACAGGTATCTGCCACTACACCCAGCTAATTTTTGTATTTTCAGTAGAAATGGGGTTTTACTACATTGCCCAGGTTGGTCTCAAACTCCTGACTTCAAGTTATCTGCCCACACCTCAGGCTCCCAAGGTACTGGGATTACAGGCATGAGCTACCAGCCTCATTCAGGTTTTCTTTTTTTTTTTTCTTGAGACGGAGTTTTGCTCTGCCACTCAGGTTGAAGTGCAGTGGCGCAATCTTGGCTCACTGCAATCTTCGCTTCCCAGGTTCAGAGGATTCCCCCTGCCGCGGCCTCCTGAGCCGCTGGGATTACAGGTGCACGCCACTGTGCCCAGCTAATTTTTGTATTTTAGTAGAGAAAGGGTTTCACCATGTTGCCCAGGCTGGTCTCAAACTCCTGACCTCAAGTGATCTGCCTACCCCTCGGCCTCCCAAAGTGCTGGGCTTACAGGCATGAGCCACTGTGCCCGGACTCATTCAGGTTTTATCATGTGCTTAGTTCTGTTTTGGAATACATGAGGGTTAAGAAATTAGGTAAAAGGTCTGCCAGCGTACACCAAGCTATGTGTATGGTGAAAGGAGGGCTGGCAAAATGTCTACCATGGCATCTGCTTTAGAAAGGTGAAGATATCACTGCAGGTGTACACATCATGAATGCCATCCTCTTATCACTGGGTGCTGGAAAATCAGGTAAACCAGGGAGGATAAAGTATCTTCATTTGTCCCAAGAGTGTTATTTTTCCACCATCATGTTCAAAACCTTCTCTCAATTCTTTGAGTTCTTCACTTTATCTTGTTTCCTAAAAGACAAACAACATTTAGACATAGCTATGAAGTAATGTCCCCAGTAAGATAGATATTTAAATGAATGAATTCCATTTCTATTTTTAAAATGTCAGAACAAGAGACAGAGATTCAGAAATAACATGGATTACAAGAATTGCTTATGGTCTTCTTAAAAAAACAAAGTCACTATTTTTTGTCACAAGTATTCATGACTATCATTTATACTCACTATGTTTCAATAAAATATGATTCAATCAATACTTCAATGACTTTTTTCAATCAATGTACACTGACTAAAGTACCTAGTATGTCCAGTGCTTCACAAGTTCATTTCTATCAAAAGAAGGAATAAAAAGTACATATCATTTGGCAATGACATCCTGTAGAACTAAAATAGTGGTATTATGCCACAATTTGTACAAGTATGTATTATTACTTCTTTAACTGAATTATTTTTAACGATCAGTTAGGAAATATTTAAGAGGTAACACCCTCCAGGTAAGCTGATCAACCATATATATCCTACTTTCTGTTTCAAGCCCAAGTTCCATTTGTTCTCCCATTCTAGATTCAGCATAGGGTCACCATGGTGAAGAATTCTAATTAAGTTATTTGGATCTTAGTTCTCCTATTCAGTCCCATGGTCCTTTGAACAAGTTGTCAAACCTTTCTGTGCTTAGGTTTCACTTTTTGCAAAATTGGAATAACAAACAATTCCTATTTCTATAAGGGTTTATGTAAGGGTTTATTCCCAGAGGGCACATACAGCATTGCCCGCCACATGGTAAGGACACAGGAAATGCTCCCTAGTTGCACTGGAAGCACACGAGCCTTGGGTAGCCTTGATTTATACCTATTGCTATATTTTCCTCATTTATTTATTCAGTCTATTTCCTAAATACTAGTCAATGTCAATGGGAAATTAAATTAATGATAAATTATCCATTTAACTATATGTGTTCTCTTCCTCCCTCCAATATCTCCATTATATTTTTGTCTCAATGTGGCTAATTGTGAAGTGACTCTGTTCATGACCACTCTTATTTATCTTTCCATTTGATGTTCCCAAGAGACAGCAGACATTAAGAATGACACTAACTATAATACTAATGGTATAGGGAACTGCCTGATTACAAGGTTTCTTTTTATTACCTACCTCTCATCTTCAGCCTACTTTCCTTTCTAACTGACCCTACTCAGCCAACCCAGGCTACCAAAAATGAGCTCATGTAAAGTGCAAAATGTCCAAGGTCCACCTTTGCTCCCCCTTTGCCAATCAGTGCTTATAAAACTCCCAGGGTAAGTTTCCTTATTTTTGACCTGAGTTCTTTGTCATAACTATCTTAGGAAAAAAATAATAATTTCTCCTGCCGCATCTATAGCATTTTCACAGTGTTACACCCAAACTGACTCGATACAGTCTCAAGGAGATGACAGGAAGTTTCTGCGGAGAGTCTTTTCAGAGGTGGGGGATTTTGTTAGAGAACCACATGCCCCACTTTTGAGGCAATTGCCCCAGTTTTCACATTCTCAATCTCCTGCATTTTGGGGAACAAATCTAATGTTCTCTTCTTCCAGGTCCCTGTTGGTTGACTGAGCTGTGATTTCAAGTGCTGCTTGAAATGGCAAGGGATGGGATATGTCATCCAAATAAAAAACCTGTGGTATGAGACTCACTATTCAATAATACGTATTCTATGAGACCTCCCCGAGGGTCATCAGGTTTTCAGCAGAATATTAGTTGGTTACTTAACACACTCTATTACTTTCATTTAAAGACTTTAAATCAGGAAGCTTTGCTTAATTTTACTAAATAAGATACCTGAAAGTAGAATCCCCCTTATTTTCAACTGGTAGGATGAAGAAGAGTCTCCTATAACAATGTTCCTTCCACTCTGGAAGGAGATGCTATATCATGAATATGTGTGTGTTTGGTTGGCTTAGTATACATAGAATCATTTGAAGCATTACTCTTCAGGGTTTTCAGTTGGCAAACATGAGAAATTGTTTTGTTTTAATATTCTCTGATCTCTAAAATGTATCATTTTGCATTTGAGAAACCCAAACAAAAGACACAAGTATCAGAAATGTCTTGCTTCAAATTATATTAGTTTATAAATAAGTTTAGGATGGTTTATCGAAAACAGGATTAAAATTTCTCTGTCTCACCTACTGCCAACACAACTTGCTTCTGCTGTGGCATATCTGGAGGAAAAAAAAATGTTAGATGTGAAATTTAGAAAAAATGACACAGAGAAAAACAATGCTCTTAATAAACAATATGTTAATAAGTGAAACAGAGTGATTGAGTCATGTCCCTCTAATGATTTTTCCCCAACAGCCAGCACACCTGCTCTGACATTGTGTTCTGGTTTGTTTTCCTTGCTCAGCGGAACTACTTACTGGGAGAACAGTTGTCATGAAGCCGTTTACCAAGGTGGCTAAACTACCTTCTGCCAGGGTGTCAAACTGCCCCAAATTGGAAGATCAAATAAAATTCTGAATATGACATCTAGTTGTTGCAGTGAGTACATGTTGTGAAACACTACTGAATGGGGAGCTCAGACTGTCTTAGAGAAATCTTTACCAAGGCCCCGAGGGCCATTTTACAGATTGCCTTTCTACATTTTATAGTGTAAACAGCCCAGACTGGAATGAATCAACATGTGTAAAGAACTGTGAGGCAGCTCGTCTCTCTCCCCTGAATCTCAATGATTGGTACAGTGATGAAGCTTCCAGTCATTCCTCCAGCTCTGAATTGTCATTTGACCTATGCCAAATGTCATCAGTTTCTGGATCCCCATTTATTTCTAGCACATGAACACAAATCCACCGTCTTTATCATAGAGATTAAATGTAGGTAAGAGATATAAACACAGTTGAAAATGTATAAAGAAATAGTGATTAATATTAAGAACAATTTTGGGTATTATTAGGTAGAAGATCATTACTAGTAAGTACATAAGAACAGGGTTAGGGGTTGTAAACCCATTTCTTATACTTGTTATCTGATTTATATGCCATAATCAAATGTAGATTGTCATCTTGATGCCATTCATCTTTGAAGCACTGACATTTGCTATTCTAGAGAAGGCCATTTCACAGAGTTCTCTATTATTATAACTAAACTTCTGTTTCTGAAGAAGATTCAGTGGGATTTCTAGAGCAGTGGGAATAGAACATCCATTTCTACTTTTCTGTCTTCAAAGCTAAGATGTAGCAATGATTACACATTCTTTTTAGAAAACAGGCTCAAATTTAGGGCAATGGGAATCAGTTGTAAAGAGCAGTCAATGATAATCTATAATCTATAAACTCAATTCCTGTACAAAAACCATTTAGCATAATGTGGCCCATATTTACTAAGCAAAAATAAGACACTGTCTGGAACCAGAAGAAACAGCTAGTAGTACAGGGGTTGACACTGTGGAATGGTACTGAATGGGCCATTCTAATTCACCAGGCCTTCTCACAACAATGTGACAGCCTTGGAGTCGCAAGACACGGAGTTCTTAAACAGCCTTAGCTGTGACAGTATCTTCTGAAACTTCTTTCTGCTATATCTTGAGAGGTAAGTCAAGCGTCTATTTGGAGGCAAGACCTTAGTTTTGTGTTGATTTTGTGTCTTGTAGTTTGAGTTAGGAAAATATCATTATAAACATAAAGGCGGAACAAACACAATACCACTTGCAAATGAGTTGGCTGTTTGGTGGATGCTTGCCCAGCATGGAATGTCTATGTACGTTCATTCTTAGTCTCAGGAGCTGCACTTGAGGTGTCTGCGAATAGTAAATTACCATCTGATGTGTGACACCAGGATTTATCATCTTACACTTGATTAAGTCAAGCAGGATACTGTTTATAATAAGCTACAGCTCTGTGTGGTTTAATTGGATAACCTTGTAAAGCACTTAGGTCAGGGTTGGTTGCATAGTAAGTTCTCAATAAAATTAGACTCTGAGTAACTGCCATGGAACTATTTTAGAGAAAAATGGCTTTTAAAGGGCCATCACATCCAGCCTCCTGCCTCTACATAGTATCATACAGTGAATTACTTTCTCCAACTCTTCATTCTCTTATCTTATACATTTACATGTCTGTCATGGCTTGGCCATATAACTTTCTTTGGTCAATGGGACATTACAGGAATGTTTGAGAGCAGAGCTGAAATATGCTTGTGGAATTGGTCTGCTATCTTGCACTTCTACCATTTCCATGAGAAGAATATTCCCCAGATAGTCACTCTCCCTTCAGCTTGGGCCTCAGAATGCATATGGCTGTCCCAGCCTGAAGCAGAGCTGTCCTAGCTGACCCACTAAAGCATGGATGAAAAATAACAGTTGTATGCCACTGAGTTTGAGGGTGATTTGATGCATGCCATTGTTGTGGCAATGGCTGATAAATACTGTTAGTATTAACTATTATTTGCCATTAATGTGTGAGGCATCCGAAACCCTAAAGGGCTGGTGTGTTAATTTTCTAGAGCTGCCGTAACAAAGTATCATCCATTGAATGGCTTAAACAATATAAATTTATTTTTTTTCTCACAGTTCTACAGTCTAGAAGGCCAAGATCAAGTTGTTGGAAGGGCTGGTTTGGTCTGAGGTCCATGTGGTAAAGATCTATCCCAGGAAACTCTCCTTGACTTATAGACAGTTATCTTCTCTCTGTGCCTTCAAAAGGTCTTCCCTCCATGCATTTATCTGTGTCCTGATTTTCTCTTCTTTTAAAGACATCGGTCATATTGGATTAGGGCCCACCCTAGTGACTGCATTTTAACTATCTCATTAAAGACTGTGTCTCCAAATACAGTCACATTTTGAGGTATAGGGCATTAGGACTTCAACACATGGATTTTGAGGGGGATGAAATTCGGTCCATAACAGTAAGTGATGCACAAGTTTTCTACCAGTACAGAGAAATAAGACCCAATTTGTCTGCTTCTTTTCAATTTCAATCTTGGGTTAGCAATCTTTTCATGGACTCTAGAATTCACTTCTCCACAAGTTAATATCTGTGTGTTTTAGCTACCTAATGCTACATGATTGGAAATTTAGGCCTGAGCATTGGAGAAGCACATTTCAGTGAGCAGAGGCTGAACATATCACTCTTATGGTGCCATTTACATTTCAGAAAATGTACAGCATTGCATTCTGACTCTGAGGGATTATCTGGACCCACCATTTTTGTCATCAATAAAACAGCAACGGACAAAGCATTAAAGTAAGTTGTTTAAATTGAAAAGGAATTTATCTGTCAATTAATCAGCGTATAACTAGGCAAATGTGTAGGAGAATGTTTCTGTACGGTGGACCCATCAAATGGTAAAGAGAAAACTTTCAAATATGTACTAGGAAATGCCTTCAGACAAATAAAATGCGTTGTATATTGTGCTTGACTTGGGATGAACACCTTCGAGAAGTTTCAGTGTGCACAGTTCATGTTAGGCAAACCAGACTTTGGTCAGGAACCCTACCTTCATCATGGGTCTTCCAAGCTCTGCCATCTCAGTCATGTTTTCTGATATTTTATAACAACTCCCATTTTTACTTGTTCCCCCAGTAGCTTCCCCTGCAGGTTTTTTTCCTTTCTATGGTCTCTAGGACTCCTTTGTGATTTCACTGATAAAGTAATGAAAACATTTCCATTGAGCAAAACATATTACAAAAAGAAAGAAAGTGAGAAAGGAGAGAAAAAAAGAAAGAAAGCAAAGGAGAGAAAGAAAGAAAGAAAGGAAGAGAGAGAGGGAGGCAGGGAAGAAGGAAAGAAGGGAGGGAGAGGTGGAGGAAGGAGAGGGAAGGAGAGAAGGAGGGAAGGAGAGAGGGAGGGAAGGAGAGAAGGAGGGGAAGGAGAGAGGGGGGGAAGGAAAGAAGGAGGGGAAGGAGGGAAGCAGGAAGGAAGGGGAAGAGAGAGGGAGAGAAGGAAAAGGGAGAAAGGGAGGGAGAGAGGGAGAAAAGGAGGGAGGAAGAAAAGAAGGAGGGAAGGAAAGAAGGAAGGAAGGGAGGAAGGAAGGAAAGGAGGGAGGGAGGGAAGGAAAAGGGAGGAAGGGAGGGAGGGAGAGAGGGAGGAAGGGAGGGAGGAAGAAAAGAAGAAGGAAGGAAGGAAGGGAAGCAGGGAAGGATGGAGGGAGGGAGGCAGGGAGGGAAGAAAAAGGGAAGGAGGGAAAGAGGGAGTAAGAAAAGAAGAAGGCAGGCAGGAGGGAAGGAAGGAAGGACAGATGGTAGGGAGGGAGGGAGGGAGGGAGGACCAAGATTCTTCACCTGACTTTGAAAACGTCTCCAAAATGGAAGATTCTTTCACTTCACTTCCCCTACCCACACAAGTCTCTCATATAAGCCCTTCTCTGCATATGGACCTGGATTTTTGCTAAATTCATACACCTCTTAATGTTATCCAATTCACTGCTTTAACACATACTGTTTCCCTACCTAAAGTCACCTCTCGCATTCTCTCCACCTGTGCTAATATTATCATGTGTCAAGGCACAGCCCAAGAGGCTGCTAAACCCTTCCTGTTCACCCAGCCCACAGACTTACTCTCCACCCGTTACTTTCAACCCTTATAGCCTTTGTCTCTCTCTTAGACCTTTATCATGCATTATCACATAAAGTTATTCATCTTTTTAACAAATACATTTTCTCTCTCCAATGATATTATTAGTTCTTTACAATCAAGAACTCATCTTTTCATTGATATTATTATTAACAATGAAAACAGTGTTAAGTATGCAGCAGATTCCTCTTTAAAAATACATTGAATAACATATTTATTGAATGAATCAATGGCATAAACTCAGTATATGTTTATTAACTGAATAATGAAATATGGAAGAAACAAAGCAATTATGTATTGAATAAGCAAATCTCTGAAATCAAGCCCACAGACTGCCCAGATGCTTCTACCCATGGGGAAAGTTGCGCAGTTCCAAATCACAGTTGGATGATATTTACACGATTTAATACCATCTTTACTGAATTATCTCAAGTTTTCACTGATATCAGAAATAAATGTTTTTGTCATACAGCCTGATTTATATTTCTTGGCATATATGAGCATTTTATTCATAATACGAGTATTTAGAGTCGTTCGTTTTTAGTACAGTTTAACTCAGAAGTACTGTATGGAGGGCATTCAAGTTTTTGATGGTTCAGTGACGTCAAATACATTTCAGAAGTGAATCTGGGTCAGAAGGCCTTATTTTGGAGATAAAACAGTGAGAGTATAGAAAGGTTAAATAATATGCCCCCAAGATGCATGGCTAATTGGCAAAAAGCTCTAGTATAGAATAGAGATTCCTTCAGTCCCTATACCATATTCTTCACCTCCTCCTGCTGCCTCTATTAGTGAAAGACAAACTGCAATATGACCATTTCCTTCAAAATAACATTTTAATGTTATTCTCTGCACATCGATTATTCACATGCTATAGATTATAGCATAATCTATGTTATGCTGTGTATAGAAGTAGTTTAATTTCCAGCACCATAAGGAAGTCTTTGCAGGGGGTTCCCTCAACTAAGACAAGATAGAAATTGGTATAAACATGTGATCAAGGACCAGGCAAGCACAGGACATGCAAGTTGAGCTGAAACTAGTGAAGAGACACCAACCAGGCAAATGCAGAAGTGGACAAGCTGAAATGAACCACAATTGCGCCATATTTGCTTTGCCATTTAAGATCCTTATGCGGCTATCCCGCCTTACTCAAAAGCTTTTGTTTATACTATCTGCTATTAACTATATGTTTGTAAAATCCTAAAATTCATATGTTGAAGCCCTAATCCTCAAGGTGATGGTATTTGAAAGTGAGGCCTTTGGGAGGTAATTAGGTTTAGACAAGGTCAAGAGGGTGGAGCTCTTATAATGGTCTTAATACCGTATATAAAGAAGAAGATATACACAATCTCTTTCTGTTTCTCTCTTTCTCTTCCTCCGCAGGAATGCTCCAAAGAAAGGCCACATGAGGACATAAGAAGAGATGGCATCTGCAAGTCAGGAATAGAACTCTCACTAAGAACCAAATGCACCGGAGCCTTGATCTTGGGCTTTCCGGCCTCCAGAACTGTGAGAAATACGTGTCTGTTGTTTAACTCACTCAATTCATGGTATTTTGTTATAACAGTACAAAAAGACTAAGATAGTAACTGGTACCAAGAAAGTGGGGTGCTGCTATAACAAATACCTAGAAATGTGGAAGTGCCTTTGGAACTGGGTAATGGGTAGAGACTGAAAGTTTTAAGATGCATGCTAGAAAAAGCTGAGATTTCCATAAAGGGCAATTAGGGATGATTCAAATGAGACTCAGAAAGAAAAGAGGAAAGCTGCAGACAGAGCTTCTATCTTCTTGGGGAATATCTAAATAATTATGAATAGGAGGTTGGCAGAAATATGGACAATAATGGCCATTTTGGTAAAGCCTTGGGTAGAAATGAGAAACATTATTGGAAACTGGAAAAAAAGGCAACTTTTGTTTTTTTAAAAAAATAATACTTGGCTGAATTGCATTTGTGGTCTAAAGTTTTGAAGAAGGTAAAACTTGCAAGCAATGAAATTAGATATTTAGCTGAGAATATTTCCAAGTGAAGGGTCGGAGGAGTGGCTCAGTTCCTCCTGACTACTTATAGTAAAATGCATGAAGACAGAAAGAAATTGAAGAAGGAATTGTTAAGCAAAGATAAGCCAGAACTTAAAGACTGGAACCTTCTCAGCCCATCCGTATTGTGGAGAACACTCAGAGTGTGGTGGAGCAACCACTTGATAAGAGGATTAATATGGGTAGGAACCACGGACCTAATCAGCCACCCCAGCAAGAACCATGCTAATTTGAATGCAAGGGGATGGAGATGAGACTGAATGAAGGAAAGCTGTCACACTTCTTACATCTTACGGGACTAGACCAGAGAGCTATTTGCTGTCAACGTCATTCTTCAAGGCAATAGAAGGATGACCCTGAAGGTGATTCAGAAATCATCAGAGCTGCCTCCTTGCTTTCCAAGAAGCAGGAAGGGCAAATGCCTTCACTTCAACAGCCAGATTGCAGCATCCTGGAGCAGTAAAGGGGGGCCCACCAAGAGACTTTGGAGCATGACTCTTCACCCCCACCTGGCAGAACCACCCACCCCAATGAGTCTGGAAGGCAGGACTGCTGTTTCAGTTGGTCCAGTGGGGAGGAAATCATTTTAAAGAGAATTATTACTGAGTCTTCAGATTTCATGGCATTTGTCTGGCTAAGTTTTGGACTTGCTCGGGATCCATCATTCTTTCTTCATTCAGGTTTCTCCCTTTTGAGGGGAATTGTCTATCCCATTCATGCCTCATCATTGTATTTTAGAAACACATAATTTTTCTGGTTTCACAGGATTACAGATACAGAGGAATTTTGCTTCAGGATAAATTGTATTTCTAGTTTCATCCATATCTTATTTAGATAATATTTAAATAAAACTTTGGACTTTAGAGTTGATGCTGGAACAAGAGTTCTGGGGTAATTTGGATGGAATAAGTGTATTTCGTATGCTGGAAGAACATAAATTGGGAGATCTGGGACATATCATTATAGACTGAATATTTTTGTTCCCCCCCAAAATTTAAATGTTGAATACCTAATCCCCACTGTGATAATATTTAGAGGTGGAGCATTTGGGAGGTAACAGGGTTAAACTAGGTCATGAAATTGGGGTCTTCATGATTGGATTAATATCCTTATTTAAAGAACAGACACAAGCTCTCTCTCTCTCTCTCCCCCTACCCCCTTCTCTTTCTCTGTTTCTCTCTCTTCAAGTGCATGAACCAAGGAAAGACCATGTGAAGACATAATGAGAACACTGTATCTACAAATCAGGAAGAGGACCCTTACCAACAACTGAATCCAATGGTACTTTGAATTTGAATTTTGTAGCCTCCAGAACTGTGAAAAATAAATGTGTATTATCTAAGCCATCCAGTTTATGGTATTTTGTTATAGCAGGCTGAGAAAACTAAGAGACTCAGATACCCATTCAATACACCTTGACTCACCTGACTTTACATTCATCTCAGCTCTGTGTTAAGAGGAGAGTGAGGCCAGGAGTGGTGGCTCACACCTTTAATCCCAGCACATCGGGAAGCCAAGCACACTGGGAGGCCAAGTAGGGAAGATCACTTGAGCTCAAGAGTTCGAGACCAGCCTGGGTATTATAGCAAGACCTCCCTCTCTACTAAAAATCAAAAAAATTAGCTAGGCATGGTGGTGTGAACCTGCAGTCCCAGCTACTCTGAGGGCTGAGGCAGGAGGATTTGTTGAGACTAGGAGATGGAGGGTATAGTGAGCTATAATTGTGCCACTATACTCCAGTCTGGGTGAAAGAGAAAGACCTCGTCTCAAAAAAAATAAATAATTAATTCAATTTTTATTTTAAAAAAAGAGACTTAATAGCCTGGTTCTGCAATGTCACACATGCACCCATTATCAGTGGCCTTCTGGTGACAATGACTTAATCTACTAGCACAGGTAGGCAACAGAGATAAAAGCTTAGCTAATTAACAAAAAAACTGATTATTCACAATAGTTCAGATATGGAAAGAACTTAAGTGTGCATTGACAAGTGAATGGTAAAGAATGTTTGTGTATATGTATCTATACTTTATAAATAAATATGTATAATAGAATATATATATTTCATATATATACACATATATTTCATATATATACATACATATTTCATAAATATACACATATATATTTCATATATATGTATATATATATACACAGCCTTATGTATATATA
The DNA here is from genome assembly GCA_036589455.1 of Ateles fusciceps. Classification (NCBI taxonomy): domain Eukaryota; kingdom Metazoa; phylum Chordata; class Mammalia; order Primates; family Atelidae; genus Ateles; species Ateles fusciceps. The sequence goes on along the minus strand of JAZHEH010003205.1, from coordinate 27,853,007 downwards.
TATAGCCTTAAAAAAGAAGGCAAACTTGCCATTTGTTTCAACATAAATAAAACTGGAGGATATTAGGATAAATGAAATAAACAAGAGACAGAAAGACAAATACTACCTGACCTCACTTACATATGGAATCCAAAAACTCAAACTCACAGAAACACAGAGTAGAGGGGTGGTTATCAGGGGCCAGGGGGTGGAGGGAAATGGGAGATGATGGTCACAGGGTACACACTTTCAGTTTTAAGATGAATAAGTTATGAGAATATAATGTACAGCATGGTGACAACAGTTGATAATAATGTATTGTATACTTGAAATTTGCTAAGAGAAAATCTTACATATTCTCACTACAAAAAAATAAAAGAGAACTCTGTGGGGCAATGACTATGTTAATTGGCTTGGTTATAGCGATCATTTCACAATATATATGTATATCCAAATATGTTTTGATGTGTAATTTAAATGTATACAATTTCTATTCCTTAATTATACCTCAATAAAGCTAGGGGGGAAGGATTGGATTCCAGAAACCATTCTGCTGTTAGCTGTGTGGATTTGAGATTCTGCATTTAATCTACACATTTGTATCCAAAAAAGGTTGGACTGGAAAAGACTTGCCACGTAGTGTTCCCGGAAACCCTGGGTCTCCCAGAGGTGCCTCTTGGCTTTATCAGCTAAGTTATTGGGTTAGGAATTCATGTTCCCCAACCCAAATTCAACTGGAGCAGTTCTGTTTTAATCCACTGAATACACCAAGATTCTGCATAATGCTTAACTGGGGAAAATAAAGAGTCTTACTGTTAAAACAATAGCAACAAAAACAAAATGTTTGAAATCCACTGAGGTAATTAATCTAAGGTGCCTGCTGGCTCCTTCTTTCTGTGAGATATTAGAGGGTAGGCTGGCCCTTCTGGTGCCTTTCAAATCCTATCAAGTAGTTCTGATCTTGTCTCGATCAGCCTGTGTTATTGGGACCAGCCGGCATTATTGAAGGTACCTACCACACAGATTCTTAGAGGAATCCTTCTCCCCCGCTTTGAGGGCTTGCTAGGCCATACACAACCCAGGATTCCAGATCCAATCAGAAAGGTATGGATAAAATAAAATTTTTGCAATTTCCCCTATGGCCTAGACCCACTGTGAAAAAGTTCGGGGATTGTGTGAGGATCTGACTCAACAAGTGTTCATTGAACATCAAATATAGGCTACACATTAGCTTGGTGCTGCTAGGTTTGAGCTGAGATTTGTCATTTTGTTTTTGTTCTTGTTATTATTATTTGTTGTTGTTGTTGCTTTTCCACACTTAATTGAGAAACTCCAGTTTCTACAACTTCATGGAGTAAGAAAACTTAGGGGTTGATGTCCTTGCCCCTGCTCTACATATTTCCACTGAATTCTTTCAACCTCTATTTAGCACTTACTGAATGTCCAATACTGAGCTAGATACGGGGATATATAGAAGAAATGTTTAAAGATATGGTCCCTGTCTTCAAGGATTTAGAGTGTATCGAGGAGAGAAAAAACCTTCCACATACAACACCAACAGGTAACAAAGGGAGAGTGCTAAATTAGCTACAACCACCTGCCAGAGGCGTGGTACTGACACTAAATCTGCTTGGCAGTTTGGAAAGGGCAAGACCAGAGTGAGCTGGAGTTTTGGGGTCAGGGGTAGGGTTTGATCTGTTTATTGAAGGGCTAGAAAGATTTGGACATAAAGAGAGAATGGCTACTTATAGGAAAAGAGGAAAAAGCAGAAAACAAGGGTCCCTAAAGAGACCGGCTGCTGCCTTGGAGCAAAAGCTTATCACGTCAAAGAGCCAAGACACCTAGCCACTGCCATGATGTTGGTGGAGGTTGTTGGTCAAGTGACTTCCTTTTCCTGGATCTCAACTCATCATTTTCCAGTGAAAATTAACTCCTTGGCTCCTATTTATCTTAAAGATGCATCTCCATTTAAATGTGTTTAATGCTTGCAACGTGCTCAGTGTTCACTACCTGTGAGAGATAAACACATTATTATTACCATAATCATCGTTTACCACCTGCTTGCCTCACTTGAACCCATTACTCATGCCATCCCTCTCCCAGGAGGAATGCTTTGTCCCCTCCCAGGGTTCACATGCCTGCTCTTTGGGAGATAAATTTCCTAAGTTTTACATTTTACAGTGATCCCTTTCAAATGCTTGGGGAACTTGAAAAGCAAAGTGGTACTTGATTTGGATTCCTCAATAACTAGGCTTGCTTTTGAGAAGCTGATGGTATTGACAGTGGGTCAGTGTCGTCTCAAAGTCAGCAAAAGAAAACATCCGACAGAGTGACTTAGGAAACAAAAGGTCCAAAATATCTTCCAAGGTAGGGGTCTTCCCACACGAGAACAGTCTTCCACATTTTCCTGTTTCCCTCATGTTCTCCTTTTCTTAAGCTAACGATGATAATCTGGGAATAAATACACATTTTCTAAAGGAGAAATCCTGCCAAGCTTATTAATCTCATGCCGATGTGATGATACTTTTACTATGTTGTAATATGGCTTCTTAAAAAACAAGTTGGAAGGAGGAGGGGAAGAGCCAGCCAAAAAAACAACAAATATTCGCCAACCCATATGGTCAGTAATTGCTGTTTAATAGTCCTCCTATTACAAACCTAAGAGGCAGCAGTCTGAATTACCAGTAGAGTATTAATAAACAGGAATGAGTTAATAGTGCATAAAGACCTTCTAGTGGAACAGTGGGGGAGTTGAATATTCTTTTCTTCAGTCAGCTGTAAGTAATTACTGCATGGTGTGCTTCTGACTATTACCATAACAGAGCAATTGGACGTGAAGAATGGATAATAGTATGGACATGGAGGTATTTTTAGAATATCAGCAGTGAAGCAGGTAACTGGCCTACTCCAGTAGAAACCTTTAAATAAGTTCGAAGACTTACTTTTTTTCCTTATGACATTTAGCCACGGTAGAATTTTAAAAAGATCAATCTAATACATTATTTAAAATAACTTTACAAAGAGGATGCCTGTGATATGTAAATAAGAAGGCAAGAAGGGAGGAAGGAAAAGCCTAAAAAGCCCAGGCGGACACGAGGCATGAGCCGACGTTACTGTAACTACATAATCACAGGTTCCCTCCTGCTCCTCGGAGACACAGCCTTCCTCTGCCTGGATGCCCAGTCTGCTTGACTGGCTCCCACTGGCTGCTCAGGTGAAAGTGAAAATATTCAAATCAGAGCTATAACTATGATTGCTGGAGTTGTGAGTTTTCTAAAATTGAGTTAGTCATCCTCAGTGATTTAATGATGCATATCATCTATTTTAAAATATTATTACAGGGGCATTGACTGAGCTGCGGCTCCTTTTTCAAGGGACTGTCCATTATGCAATGCGGCAGGGTATGTCATGGATGGCGGCAGGCTGAGATATTGTCTAACGGCACAACATATGTTCTCAGACGAAAACAGCTTGAGACTTTGATTCAGAAAGCGGTAATTTTGTAAATGCACACAAATATCATTTAAGGAATATTTTGATTTTTTTTTTCAGGGTATAGGTCCTTCTCCTGCCTCCTGGCTGCACAGGCTGATGCTGATTTTTCAATTTGCAGGTTTGTTAAGCATCATGGAATGTTTTGGTTCTCAATCAAGAATATTCTTCCCAAGTGGTTCCAAAGTCCTACGTTTGAAAATAAACGCGTGTCCTCTTTGTCTCCTAGCAGCATGTGTTCCAATGTACAATAGCAGCACAGGATGGAGCAAGGCATTGCCTTTGATTGAACCACCCTATAGGTTTTTAACCTGCCACTCTCAGGGGCTGCAGGCTTTCTTAAAGCCAGGCGGCATGCTCTCTTCTTTGGGCGGCGCTGGCAGCTTGGAGTCCAACGGGGGTGGTTAGGAGCCAGGACCCAAGTCCTCCTCCTGGCAGGATTCCTGTCTTACGTTATGGCACGGGAGCTGAACAGAGGATAAGCCACCCCAGTGCTAATGACCTCAGAGTCCCGCCTGAAAGGAAGAAGCACAACCTATGGGACAGGTGGCGATGCGTAACTGATCTCTGCTCACCCCTTTGAAGTCCTCTGACAAACAATTGTGTGTGAAATAAACACTGTCACACTTATTTTTCCTGAAAAACCACATTATTGTGTCTGAGCTCCACCAGCCAGTATATTCTGATTTATCCAGACACAGCCCTTTGCTTGCTAAAAGATGCTGCAGTGTAAATTTACAGCTGTGTATTTCACCTGTTTAGCTGGTGATTCTTAATAGAAGTCAAGTGCACACCTGTAGAGGTGTTATGGCGACCCAGGGAGAACGGTAGCTCTCCGTGTCGCTGGTTTCAGTTTTCTTTTTTGAGGTGTTTGAAAATAGAGTAGTTCTCTTTTCCATAAATCTACAGAAAGATGAAGACAAAAGAAAATCTGGCTAATTAAATGCCAATTTTAAACAAACTTTTTGACATTGAACAAAGATCAAAGGTCATTTCTAGAAAGTGCTCATGACCTCATATTTTAAGCTATTTTAGTGTTTACAGCATTTGTGTTTCTAATTCAGTAAAATTTTGAGATCTTTACAACTCTCTTTCCATGTGACCACACTATTTATGTTGATGAGCATGTGCCATTTAAATTTATTCTGCATCTCCTATTAATCCTGAAGTTCCCAAGGGCATGGGATGGAACTCTGGGTTTTATACCCAAAGTTGACTCCTGATCCAAAGGACCGGTACAAGAACTTCCCTTGGAAATGATACCACCAACAACCAGAACTGTTACTGTTTCATATCTAGAAAACCTTGGGGAGTAGAGAATAAGAGAATTCTCTTGAGTGAAACTAAGAGAGAGAAAGGGGAGTCCAACTCCTTTATGTTTCCATTTAGCTCTGAGAAGCCCAGGGAAAAAGAAATACCTGGAATTGTTAAGAAATGAGCAGTTTCAGAGGCCACTAATTTATCTCTTCAGCATTTCAGCTGGCAACTCTCTAGTCAAGAATTCTTAGTATTTTCAGGTATTCCATTGAAACAACTTAGCAGGCCAACACTCCAAAAAGAACCAGTGAAAAGATAAATTATTTAGAGTCGATTACACAACTCAACCATTATAAAACTTTCCAGAGTGGTTGAATTCAGCTACCCGATTCATGGGTTATCATGACAACTATTAGGACTCACAGAGCCTTTTTTTTCAGCATTTGGTAAGTAATCCTCTGAAATGTCCAGTTATATAATATTGCAAATAACAATGATAATAAAAGGTCTAAATAATTTGGCCTCTACTTCCTCATTGGTTTCATCTCCTACCATCCTCTTCATGGCTTTATTTCAGTTCTTCCATAACCCTGAGCTTATCTCTGCATCTAGGTCTTTGCACTGTCTGTTTCTTCTGCCTAGAATACATTCAACCTCAGTTAAAATGTCATCTCTGCCAGGCACAGTTGCTCATGCCTGTAGTCCCAGCACTTTGGGAGGCCGAGGCAGGTGGATCACAAGGTCAAGATGGAGACCATCCTGGCCAAAATGGTGAAACCCTGTCTCTACTAAAAACACAAAAATTAGCTGGACGTGGTGGCATGTGCCTGTAATCCCAGCTACTTGAGAGGCTGAGGCAGGAGAATTGCTTGAACTCGGGAGGTGGAGGTTGCAGTGAGCTGAGATCATGCCACTGCACTCCAGCCTGGTGACACAGTGATACTCTGTCTCAAAAAAAAAAAAAAAAGAAGCCATCTCAGCAAACTATTCTTAGTGGCTTTCTAAGCATTCTCTAAACCTGCTTTATTTTCTTCACAGAATTTATACTAGCTTATGTTTTCTTGTTTGTATATATGCTAGATGGAACTGTTCTTAATTCTTGACTCCCTCTTGCTATAATATACATGCCATTTGACATGTAACTATGAGTAGAAAATATTCCTGCATTATTGCAGTTAGGCTTAGTCATGTGACTTGCATTGGTTAATTAAATGTTGGTAGTCATGATGAGAACAGGCTTCAAATACGCCATGTGTCTTTCTTGGACCTTGGTGCTTCTGCCTTTCCCTGTTAGAGAAATAGACCCTAGGTAGTCAGTTTTTGAAGAAGAGTGAAGAGACTCTTAGGACAAATCTGAACCTAATCAGAGTCTTAGAGCCAAGTCTCCCTATGACCGGAAGTAGTGCTGTTTCTGCCAACCCGTGGGACCATTAGCAAGAAAATAAATACTTGCTTAGGCCACTGAGTTTTGGGTTTGGGTGTGAGGTTTGTTATATAACATTCTTGTGGCATAGAAACTCTACCAAAAATGGGCTTCTGCTGTCAAAAAATATTAAAACACATCATTGGTTTGGGGTCACATGGTAAGAAGAGAAGAAACTATTATTTAGAAACCTAGAAAAATGAAATTCCATATTATACAGTACCAAAACATTTGATAAAACTGTAGACTACAATAATCTGGAAGGCAAAATATGTATGAAATGTACTCATAGCTTTGAGCTGGGAAGTTTTGGGGGGGGAAAATATTTATAGTATGAGTTGGCTGTTGTTACGTGCATTTAATAAGTTACTACGAGGAAAATACAAGCTTTGAAAAGAATTCACTGATTAGCAAATAAGATTGAGGGAAACAGAGAACCCCAAAATTCTGGAAATTATAAGTTTGAAAATTAAACAATTTCTCTCTATAGAGAACACTGTTATTAGAACATCGTCATAAGATAAAGACAAAATCAAGGAGATAGTTTTCACACCCAATGGTAAGATTCCTGAAAAGATTAAGGAGACTGAGGGTGCATCTCACAGATGCCTAATACATGCAAATTACCTACTTCTATCTAGAGAGGAACCTGTCGCTAAAAGAATTATGGTTGAGGCATTTGGCACATTGTAGTTGACTGGAAGCAAAATAGACAAGTCACAAAGTTTTTGAGAAAGCTGTATTGGCAAGATTACCACCAGCCTGGATTTAAAAAAAATATATGCCTATTTGAAATATATAAGAATATCTGAGACCTCAAAATGTTACAGACAGGAAGCAGGCTGAGAAATCTGCTCAGCTACCAAGAGGGCATATTCTCCTCTACTCATGAGAAAGCCAAAGATGAAAAAGAAAGGAGTTCCAAGACAAGAACAAAGACTCATGTACAACAGTAGACTGGGGATAAACTCCCAGGTACAGAATCAGGGCTTAACCAGAATATATATCAACATCTTTGTAGGAGACCCTGGCAAAATTTGCTCAGCAGAGTTTCAAAATTTCTATATACCAGTGACTTCCGTGTTTCTCCCAGTTGTCTCCTTGCTGAATGCAGCTGTTTGTTTGTTCTGTTTCTATTCCAGCATGGGACATTAGATATGTGGGGGCAGATAATGTATCTTTTCAGTTCATAGAGGTCCAGATCAAGAGAATTTCCATCCAGACCTGACATGGATCATGAGATCCTGGACTTTAAACTCAGTGCTTTGTGGGTTTCTTGAAATGGCACTGACTTCAGATGCAGAAGGAACATGAATTGTGAACAAGAGAGCCAACTGTAACTGATAGATTGAGTTATTAATACTTTCAATCTTCATTCTCTTCCTATATAAAATTATACATTTATGCTTTTTATTAAATAACTTGCAGTTTTTTCCACTATGAGTGAAAAATATTCCCTTGATCCATTCATGTTGGGCTTGGTATGTGAATTGTCTGAGTTAATGAAATGTTAGTAAACGTGACAGAAGCAGAGATTTAGACTTCTTGTCATGATCTGGCTTGTTCTCTTGCACTCCTACAGTCCCCACAAGAAGAACATGCTCCAGATAGCTGGTCCAAGGAGACTGAAGAAACAAGAGGAGCAGATCTGACGGTTTACAGCCAAAATAAGGGGACCCTGCTAGGGTCAGTCCCCTTCTAGCTGACCCACAGAACTGTTATTGAGATGAATGTTTGGTCTTGCAATTCAGAGATTTAGAGTTGTTTGTTTCATAACATTATTGTAGTATACATGCTAATTGAAACCATTTATGTTTGTTTTTGGCCTGCCTCCTCATGATAATGTAACTGTAAGCTCTATTTATAAAAGGAAGAGTTCAAGACTTGCCTGGGCAACATAGTGAGACCCTATCTTACAAAATCTAAACCAAAAAAAAAAAAAATTAGCTGGGTGAGGTGGCGTGCACCTGTAGCCCCAGCTACTCGGGAGGCTGAGGTAAGAGGATCACTTGAGCCCGGAAGATCAAGATACCAATGAGCCATGATCACACCATTGAACTCCAGTCTGGGTGACACAGTGATACCCTGTCTCAAAAATAAATAAATAAATAAATAAATAAATAAATAAATAAATAAATGGAACTTCTTAAACCTTGTTCATTTATGTATTACAGAGGATAGAAACATTCTTGTAATATGTAGTAAGAAACTGCAAAATAAACATTATATATTAGAATTCTATCTGGGTATATCATTTACTGAAAACAAAGTTAAATTTATAGTGGGTAAGGAAGAATGGCAAAAAAACAACAACAACAAAAAAGAAGAATAGCATACCTATAAGAAAATAAGCCATTTAAAGTTATTTACAAGAAAGCATTAAAGATATGCTGGGGTGATGTCACAGATAATCTGGAGAGACCACTGGACTGACTGGCATTGTGAACTGGGTGAGAAAAGCACGTTACTGTTGGGATAGTGTTCCTGCAGTCTCTGTATCTGCAGTTCCAGCACAGAGTAGGCTCTCAATACATGTATGCTGAAATAAATTCACTTTCAGGGCTCATAGATGCTTTTTTTCTTTCTTCTTTCTTTCTTTTTTTTTTTTTTTGGTTGTTGTTTCAAAGAGCAGAAAGTTTAACAGGCAAGAAAGAAGGAAAAAGCTCCCCATACAGAGACAGAGGGAGAGGGGCTCCAAGCAGAGCGAAAACCCCCTTATAGATGTTTTTATATCCTTCCTGGCTTGGGTATGGAAGATATTAAACGACATCAGCAAATAATTCAGGCTTTTGCCTAAGGCTTTGCTCAGCAGAAGACTATCTGACTTGGGAAGAGTTCAGTTACACCTTTCTGGTCAACCTTGGAGAACATGGGGAAATCTGTTCTCTTTCCGTAGATGAAAAAGCAGGAATTCTACAGATATTCTTAACAGAACTCATGTTTTAGCCTTTTGTATTCTCGAAGCTAACTCGTTTTAGTTTCCTATTCTTCATTAGCAGTTCTTTCCTTTAACCCAAATGTTGTACCCTTCATTTAATGCAGCAATTCCACTGAACAGTTTATTTACCATCTACCGTTACCCAGCCCCTATTATGGAGTAGGTATTATGCTAAATCCTGGGAATACAATATTTGAAAGAGACAGTTCATCTGCTTTTTGGAGATTATTGGAGAAATAAAGACAAATAATCTGATCGTGTTGCTTTAAAATAAGTGCTACAATTAAAACTTCATCATAAGAACACAAAACTAGAATATCTAAATGATACCAAGGGCCCAACAAAAACTGAATTTCAAGTATATGGAGGAGGGATAATAAGGTGAGAGAAATTACCCTGAAGATGTTTGTGTTGATGCTTATAGGGAGGGTGTCTCCATCATATGAAAATAAATACCTGTATCCATGTATCCCTGAAAAAATTTACATAGCTGACCAGATATATATTCCACTACTAATGGAAAAGGAAAAAGAGGAGTTTGCAGAGTCTTTAATCCATTTTAACTTTATTTTTTTTTATATGGTGAGATGATCCAGTTTCATTCTTCTGCATATGGTTATCCAGTCTTCTGGGGGCACCATTTATTGAAGAGTCTTTCCTTTCCCCAGTGTATGTTCTTGGTGTCTTTGTCAAAAATGAGTTGGCTGTAAATGCATGGATTTATTTCTGGATTCTCTATTCTTTTCAATTGGTCCATGTGACTGCTTTTATGCTAGTATCATGCTGTTTTGATTACTATCACTTTGTAGTACACTTACTACAAAGTCAGGTACTGTGATGTCTCTAGTTTTATTATTTTTGTTCAAAATTACTTTGTCTATTCAAGGTCTTTTATGGTTCTATATAATTTTTATAATTCTTTTTCTATTTCTGTGAAGAATGTCATTGGTATTTTTATAAGGATTGCATTGAATCTGTAGATTGGTTTAGGTAGTATGGACATTTTAACAATATTAGTTCTTCCAGTCCATTAATATGGGATATTTTTTCATTTTTTGTGTCCTCTTTAATTTTTTAATCAGTATTTTATAGTTTTCTTTGTAGAGATATTTCACTTCTTTTGTTAATGTTTTCATTCTCTATTATTCTGCTCCAGTTATTCCTCCTACTGTCCAGGAGGCCTATGCAGATGCAACTTTCAAATAAAAAATCTTATTCTAATATTTCCTAAAAGGAACTTGTTTCTCATGGACATATATATGTCCTTTGTGAAGAAGACAATTTTAGTAGGAGAGCATGTGATCTAGACAACTTTTCTTTCAAGGGACACATTAATAGGGACTCTGTCATTTTTTAAATTAATTGAGATTTAAATTATAAAGTGTCATAGATAATTCTCCCCCAACCACAAATTCTAATAGGCAAACTATAAATAATTTTATGATTCTTCTGACAGAAGCCAAAGACAAATCAAAGAAAGGTATATACAGATAGATGTTATGATGATATCCTCTTCTCTATTTTTAGTATTCTAAATCATCACCACACTTCATAATTATTTTCTCCTCTCTTCCTTTGTGTCTTTTCAATCAACTTGGGTTTTCTTGTGTACAAGAAAACAAAACGTAAGTAGAAATAAATAGGGAGGGGAAAATACCTTAAATAGAAATTGCCTAGTTGAAGTAACTTGTATGGTTACATACATTATTGTATTTGATCTTCAAAGCAAATTTGGTAGACTAGAGAAGAGAGGTAGTTAACCAGAGCAGACAAGATGATGGTCTTTTAGTGATAAATGATGGATTAAAATTCCACTCCACTGTATGGCTCAGTTTGCATCACTTCCTGTAAAACAGGCATAATAATGGTACCTCATAGGTTTGCTGTGTGGATTAAGTTAAAGAAAATAAAGGCCTTGAGATACAGGACCAAATAAATGAGTCTATATATAGCAGCTAGGATTAACATTACAAAGGTATTACTATTTTTTTCCGCTTGCCACCTGAGAAACCGAGATAGTAGTTAACAGATATGCGTGTCCAGGAGCATGCCTAACCATGCTGCCAACCACACTGAGAAGACTTTTTTAGCTTTTAACCTTCAGAGGCAAGCTGTGTTTAGCACTTCTAATGAGAAAAAAAATTCAAATTCCCTTAGAAAAATATATATTGATGTCATTTTAATGAAATTGTTAAATATCTTTATAACAAATGTGTCAATCCAGTTGCATTATTTCAAAAATACAGTCACAGTCTAAGCATTGGCAAAGTCTTGAAAGGTCAAACTCTATACAGTGGCCTGTAGTGGTCTCTCCCACCCTATGCCCATCCTTGCTAGCTAACTTCTACCTTAATGACATAATTAAATGGCTATAAAGTTCCATAACTCTTGCTCCTTTAATTAACTGGAGGAAAATCTTCTCAATGTTAGAGATTCTGCTGTTTCACTTTGCATGGTATTGTTCAGTTTCCTTTGTAACAAAGTGTGACGATAACTGATTATTTTTAAAAAATAGTGTGAATTTGAGTGGAAACATAAACATTCAATCAACTGTAGAAATCATCTCTAAAATTGATTCCATATACCCATCTGTTGATTTTCACTAAAGGTTGTTCTAGATAGCAAATATAAAGTTAGCAAACACCAAAATCACTAAATCATAGAATTATCTTGAAAATTTTTCTGGACTCAAGAGATGCAGAAGCACTAAAACACTTCTACAGAGGCTCAAGTTCTTCATAAAGAAAAAATGCAAACTTGGGACAAGATACAAAATACACGTTATACGTTTTAGAAAAGTTTCTTAAAATCTCTTCCATTGTTCCTTTGATCCTCCATTAATTTAACGCTCTCATTCAGGCAGAAGTTGAAATGATCTCAGCAGATACACAATGTGCATTGGTTACATAAAAGAATCCAGTGATGCCACCCCACTAGGAAGAGGAAGGTGCAGAATTTATATTCTGTAAACTGACCTCACTTCCCATGTAGCGTGGGCAAGATTTAGAAATTTCTTTATAATCCTCAAAGAGAGGACTCAGGAAAGGCTGAGTTGAGGGTCTTGGGCTTGGCAGGGGACCAGTCCCCTATGATAAATGGCAAAGGGCCTCCTCAGCAAACACTCTGGGAGGACTCTTTATTAAAGACTGTCTGCCACTACATGGCAGAGACACAAAACACATCAGCAAAAACTGAGATGAGTCAGAGACATGTGGGTATTATCTGAGAGTACTGACCACACAATGGGCCAGCAGGTCCCCAGTCAAACCTACTGTTAATTAATGCCTGCAGAGCAAAGAACAGCCAGGCAGAGGAGAGACCTTGCTACAGAGAACCTCCAGTGTCAGAGGCAGGGCATGGAGCTATGCATCCTCTTCTCCCATCATGGAGACAGAACAAGGGATGTGGCTTAGGGTTGTGCAGTTTGTGCTCACACAAATGTGCCTCCCAAGGTGTCAGTCTGGAGGAAGGCAGGTTTTTTTGGCATTAGTCATCATGGAAGCATGGACTTTTTTAGTCTTTTTGTAATCCACTCTAAGTCTCTGATAGCTCCAGTCCTGTTCCTCAGACAGCAGGGCACCATCTTGAGAAGAGGAACAGTGGACTAGGAGAGCAATCTAAACCACTAAGCATTTTCCTAAAGAGACTACATCTTTGAAAGATGACTCTATAAACCATCATAACTGTGCATGGACTGAATGTTAAAGTAAACGGAGTCTTACAACACAGAAGAGACTTAAGATGTTGCCAAAGGACAATAAGCTGTTTTTGCAGTTCAGTAAAGTGGTAGTGTGAAGGCCAGGTCACAGTTTCTATATATTATAGGGCAGCATTTATTTTTTGCATATCTGAGTGCAGCATGAAGAAATTTAAAACTCTTGTCATGTGTGTATGTGTGTTTGTGTGTGTGTATGTGTGTGTGTTTAAGATAGGACTAGAAAATTGTAACTCTAAACATAATCACATTTTTAAATTCATACTGATATTATGGATGTTTGCATTTTCAACTTTTGACTTTCACGTCCTCCAATATTTCTGTGATGAGCATGTATTAGCATTTTAAAATCAAAGATGGATAAATGTTATTTGTAAATACTTTGTGTATATCTTCCAGTTGTTTTTGTCTAAACCCCAACTGTTTTACAAAATATGTGAAGTATTTCGCCAGTCAGTCCTTTTCCAGTTCAACTCTAAAATCTGATTTATATATTTTTTTACTTTTTTTTTTTTTACTCATAAATCCTTTTTAACTTTGCTCTATTTTAATCCCTTTATTTCAAAGATCACATAGTATCTCCTTTTTCTTTCAAAATTTCAAAATGGCCTTTGGCCAAATGCAATAAAATTTTGCCCTGACCTGACATAAAGAATGAAGTATGTATATGAAAGCACTTTGAAAACTTTAAAGGACTTTAAAAATGCATGGTGGTATTGGTGGTGGGAAGAGAAAGGGGTGGGAGAGAGGGGGGAGGAAACCATAAGAGGAGGAACTATGTTGTATTTTCTCGTAACATAAATTTTGAAGCCCTTCCTGAATGAATTTACAAACAGAAGCAAATGGAGTCCTGTGTGATATTCTTGAATGCTTGCAATTTTATAAATTCAATCCCATGCCTTAGGCAACATGGTATACCCCTTCAGGTTGACATTTTTCTCTGTCATTTACTGCTGCTGAGTGCAATGGACCTATTTCACAATTGCCAACATTACCTCAGAGCTACTGGTCTTCCTGGTGTGAACCCTAAGGCCACCTCTTGTACCTGTATTGTTAAAAGCTGTCCTAGAAGTAGTTCCTCATTAGGAAAACTTATTGAAATCTGCAAACCGTCTCTAGAATTTACATGGGTTTTTTGTTCCTTTGTGTATTTGTTTGAGGGATAGGATATTGAGATCCCAGAAGACAGAGAAAGTCTAAGACTACTCTATAAATTCAGATCTCCTTAGAAATCCTCCCTTCCCCACCAGGTTAAAAGAGATATAATATCTTGACAAATAGTCTTCTTCACTTTCCAGTCTCTTCAGTGTATGCCCAGGCCAGAAATGTATGCTATAATGTGTAACAGCATATACTCCGGAGACAGACAGACTAGGTTCAAATCCCACCACTATTACTTGCTAGTTCTATGATCTTGGAGAAAGTACTTGACCTCTCTTTGCCTTAAATTCCTCATTATAAAATGAGGATTATGAAATAATCTATTTCATAGTGTTCCTGACAGATTTCAACATGTTAATATAAGTGAAGTGCATTCAACAGCATCTGGCACGTACCAAGTGCCCCATAAATGCTAATTATTATTATTAGGAAGGGAATCCTCAAGTGTATCCAAACCACCACAGTGCTGTCCCCCTAAATGTGCTAATACTGAGAAGGCCTGGTAACTCTAGAAAGAAATCCTTCTCCTAGCCCTTCACAGCTCAAGCGTATATGGTGATGACCTATTTGTGCATGAACAGATGTGTACCGAGCCTTCTGGATTCACTTTGGCAGCAACAGGGTCAGGCTTGTACTGAGTTATCCACCTTTGTGGCTCAGTCAGCTCTGGGATGACTGCATGTGCCTGGTTGTGGTTATATAACATATCCATCTGGAGCAGGATTCAATGTACTGGTTTTAGGCCTTATAGAAAGGAAGCAAAGAAAATTTCTTACCATAGGAAATAATGTTGAGTTCACAGATTTACTATTTTCTTGCCAGGCTTTTTGAGTACTGATGGCTCTCAAACAGGCATTAAGATGATTGCCGTTGGACCATACAGAAAAGCTAGAAAATGTGAGTCACAAAGGTGTGCTTTTACCTGCGGAGTCCTTTTCTTGCCTTCCTTTTTTTTTTTTGACCAAAAGAGAAATTACAACTAGGGAGGAGGAAGTAGAAGAATCCCTGGATATATACTAACAATTCTTAAAAACAGAAGCATTATTTCTAGAGTGCCATCAGCATATCCTAGAAGAGCACCTTTTCTATGACTCCTAGCTTTTATAGGGTTTAGCTAGATCTTCAGCATTCTTAGGTGAAGTAATATTCAATAAAATTTTTCATAAGCACATGAAATTTTTCTGGAAGGTATTTAAAATGGATGAGTCAACTTGATCCTGCACCTGACACCTCTGCTCCTAGCATGAATCCATCTCAACACACACTTTGAAAACATGCTGGAGTTAGTCTTAGGACTTGCTCCATTTTAATTCATTCATCAAACAAGTAGTTCCGGACATTATTTTTCTTGACCATTCTCTTCTCTTCCCACCTCTTTCTTCCTCTTTCTCATCTCCCATGATGTCAACTTATTATATATATATATATATTTTTTACTGTAATAAGCCCATAGAAAATAGAGACGTTTCTGATTTGTTTGGAAAGGAACAATCAGCTTGGATTTCCAAGGTACAGCTCAATCCTCCACCACACACACTTTCTCCTCCTCCAGGGACTGCATTTCATCTTCCATCCATCCAGCTAAGGAGAAGAGAGGCTAATTTAGGACCCTCTTCTGCCTGTACATATTCAGCCAGAGGGGTCACTGGTGATTGACGCAAGACACTACATCCTCCAAGAGCTTTCCAAGTCCCTGCTGGTCCAGAGAAGAGCGTCCAGTAGTAACTCACCCTTTAGTGCCTGTGCATTTCTGTGCCTCCAGCTAGAAACAGTCAATAAGCACCAGAGGCAACTTTTGTTGCCTTGGATCACAAATAAATGCCTCACACCACCACCTTAGAGTCCTTTCACAAACACTGCTTCTCTACAGATAGAGTCCAAGTGCTAGCAGCTAATTACTACTGAGGTGCCTCAAAGACTTGAAGGAGGAGGCAGGGAGAGAGAAAGGGCTTCTCAAAAGACAAGAGTTATATGATTCCTTCTAATAAAAATTGCTCCCTCTGAGCCAGACACTGGGATGAGGTTTAACCTACATTATCCCACTCATTCCTCACAGCTGTGGGGTTCATGAAGCTCTAGCCCATTTGATAGATGAGGACACAGAGGCTCAGAGAGCTTATGTAACTCCTACTTTCTGCTTCCCCATTCTCTGGCGCACCCCCTCAACTGCCCCTTATACACACAGAAGCTTGTCGACATGTGTTACAAAAGCAACTGGAAAATGTTCCCAGATGCCAGGCAAGTCAATTGACTTCTGGGCCTTAGCTTAGGTCCTTGGCATTCCTTCCCTTGCACTGAAAGAGGCTCGCTGTGCTGATTACTCCACAGGCTGCCGGAAGCATGCCCCGTTATTTTCTGCCCATCATCTAGATGTTGTCAACAATTCCAGGGCCTTTCATTTTACTTTAAGTGTGGGGTGTCACAAATTCCGGCAAGTTCCTTTTGTTTTGTTTAGAGACAAGGTCCCACTCTGTCACCCAGGCTGGAATGCAGTGGTGCAACCATCACTCACAGAAACCTAAAGTCCTGGGCTCAAGCCATCCTCCCTTCTCAGCCTCCTGAGGAGCTGGGACTACAGTCACACCACCGTGCCCAGCTGTAAGTTCCTTCTGGTATCACAAAGCATGGTGTGTTCACTCTGTATAAGGTACTGTGATAGGTTCTCTATAGGTTCAAGGGAGTGGAGTATTACTTTAAAAACAGATGACACAGGGCCAGGCGTGGTGGCTCATGCCTGTAATCCCAGCCCTTTGGGAGGCTGAGGCTGGCAGATCATGAGGTTAGGAGATCGAGACCATCCTGGCTAACGCGGTGAAACTTTGTCTCTACTAAAAATACAAAAAATTAGCCTGGCGTGGTGTGGCATGTGTCTGTAGTCCCAGCTACTCTGGAGGCTGAGGCAGGAGAATCACATGAACCCAGAAGGTGGAGGTCGCAGTGAGCTGAGATGGCGACACTGCATTCCAGCCTGGATGACAAAGCAAGACTCCATCTCAAAAAAATAAAACAAAACAAAAGTAGACAGCACAGTCACAGTCGTCCGCAATTATTTTTAATCATGCAACATTCCACAAAGAATCCAGTCCTGGTTTAAGTGCTAGGGATAAAGAGACAAACATGCCTGAGCCATAGGTTTTGTCATTCCTTTACATGATTTCCTTTCCCTAGTTACCCCTATTTCCTAATTCCTAAAGAGCCTCATTGTCTCCTTTACACACACACATTCTTAGGCAGACGTATTTGACATGATAAAGCACCTGCATTGACCAAAAGTAATTCGGCTACAAACTATAGAAAAGCCAGTGTCTCCACGTCCTGAAAGAAATCATATAGCTGGACATTGGGTGTGGTCTGATAGGTCAGAGCTCACAGTATCCCATGTCATCATGCTTTCCCCTTACAGGAACTGAACCAGCATGAATTTTTTACCTTTTCTAACCCCAGAGGAACTCACAACACATGAACATTAAATACTCAAGATAACTGTGTATCTGTAAGTTCTGTGGCGTGAAAGACTGGACAACGTTCTTACCTGGTCTTTAACTGAGCTATCTGCCAACTTCTGTGAAATGAAGGGCCAGATGTGCATGCGCTGTCTCCCCTTGCAAGGCAGCAGAAGACCCTTTGGATGTGACAAATCTAGGCATAAAAGTGGGGTAAAGATCACCACGTGTTTTCTGTTATGGAGAAAAATGACTAAATTCCTTGAAGATAATAAAAATAATCATGATCATGTCTTTTATTTCTTTTCCTTTCTTTTTTTTTTTTTCTTTTTGAGATGGAGTCTAGCTTTGTCACCGGGCTGGAGTGCAGTGGCGTGATCTCGGCTCACTGCAACCTCTGCCTCCTGGGTTCAAGCGATTCTCCTGCCTCAGCCTCCCAAGTAGCTGGGATTACAGATGCCCGCCACCATGCCCAGCTAATTTTTCTATTCTTAGTAGATACTGGGTTTCACCATGTTGACCAAGATGGTCTCAGTCTCTTGACCTCATGATCCACCTGCCTTGACCTCCCAAAGTGCTGGGATTACAGGCGTGAGCCACTGCGCCCAGCCATATCTTTTATTTCTATAGTATTTTTCCATTTCTCAAGCATTTTCACATCTGTGCTTTCATTGGCTCTTCACACTAAACTTAACCTTGGTGTAAACATTGTGATATTTTTCTCAATGATAACGCATCTGTGCATTTTATTTGATCACCATGATTATAAAGGAAACTCTTGTTATCTCCAATATATTAATGAAGAAACGGAGGGGTTAGAGAGAGTGATTTTCTCAGGTTATAAAACAGTAAAAACCCAGGAGATCCTTTGCAAATTCCAGTGTTTGTTCCTCCCCAGTAATCTTCATTTGGTACATGGGGAAACCAAAGCCTTTCTCTGGAGGATCTCAGAGGAAGTAGAGCACATGTGCCTAATAAGCCACATGTCCCACCTGGATAGGAGTCACAGTGTAAGGTGTGTGGCCATGGCCAATGAAACCTTGCCAAGCCTTTGTATGGACTACAAATCCAGTTCATTTCCAAAAGCTAGGTTCCTAGAAAAGGGGTTTCTGTTGACACTTTCCCTGCATGTTTTGTTATGCTTGTTTGTGTTGGCCTAGAGAGCCAGCAGCCAGGGACAGCGGATGACTTTGAGCCAAGGGGCGGTCTGTTCACACCCTGGGGACGGAGTGTTCCACCAAGTTAGCTGCTGCTTGAAAGGCCAGCTGCCGCACAGTCTTGCTCACCCCCCATTTTGTTATCCCTGAGATAATAAATAAAGGCTCATTCTGCTATGTCCAAAAGACCCTTTTCAGGAGACTTGCTCTTGCTGGAAGTCTCCGGAGTCCCCTTACCTGATTACAGTCAGATGCTGGGCATTTCAAATTAAATTAGAACAAATAACGAAAATGAAAGGAAAGTGGGAAGGAGGAGGAACAAACCAGCAAAAATGGTATTCATTTAAAGTAGCCAATGAGAAAAATGGAGCCTTAGAAACTCAACTGATACTGGCGGAGATCAATGTGTTTCATTTAGTCTTAGGCTAAAAAGAGTCATAACTGAGAATTTGTAGGGATGACAGTTCTAGGTCAGTTCTGTTTAACATATTCTGCTGCAGATATGGCCAGGTTAAGCAGGAAAATGTTCTAAATCTAGATCTGAATCCTATGGCTCTTGGACCATGAATCTATTTCTAGTTGGTTAAATGATGGCATATGCGGGATATGAGCTCTAGCTCTTGGAAGGTGTGGAAAGTACGTGTCTCACTGCACCACTTTTTTTTTCTCTACCAAATCTTGCCAACGTTGAAGGGTCATTTGAGCTCAAAATTGTCCCAGAGATGTGCTTAGAGATCCACTGCTGTGTGGATGAATGGAAGAGCAGGAAGTAAATTCTTGTAATACCTGGTCTCGGTATGGTTCAATGTCAGTAAGATAGTTTAAAATTAAATGAAATGATCATGGACCAAGATTACTGTGTGTCCACTCCCAAGAGTGATTTCAAACAGAATTCTTATTGTTCATTTAAAAACAACTTGCAATCGACCAGCCTAACTATGGCCCCAGATCATTTCACCCTCCTTGAGACCACTATACCTTGGTTATGCTTTCATCACATCCACCTGATACTTTTCTATCCCCTATTTCAGTGACACTAAATATTGCTGGATCCTAGAATAGCATTAAAATATTTGATAAGACAATCTAACTTCATCATCCAGATGCTGAAAAAATATTTACATTTGATGTGCTTTTTCAATCCTATTAGCCAAAGTAATATATTGTACAATAAAATATATTGTCTTATTACAGTACTTTTATTGTGAAGATACAATCAGCACACAGAAACATAATTCATATTATATCATCTGTCAGTAAAGGAGGGCTCTTCAACAAACACGAACTCAATTTAGATAAAATAAGCTAATAGGTGCTAGAGGGTTAACTCCTCTTGTGACAAAAACTCATCGCATCACGTATTAAAGGCCAATATTAACAAGGGAAGAGACTCAAGAGAGCATAAGGGATGATTATCTTTTGAGACATTCCTGCATATAGCATTAAAAAATATAATTTGGTCTCACGGCTGTCCCCTAATATCACTCCTCATATTAGTATCTATGGTCCAGGCACAAGTAAAACTTTCAAGTCTCAAAATGAGCTAGTGCTGCTGGGTATTTCCTAAAAAATGTGACAAATTTTATATTAAAAATAAACAATAAGCATTCAGGAGTCATCAGTGAAAATGTCTCTTAAGCCCATTATTTTTAGCTGAGTGCTGTTATGACTGTTTCCATGGCTAAACCATGAATATGTTTTCTGCACAAGCACGGTGAGCTAGCGGCCTTAATCAGCTTTCAAATGGAGAATGCTGCGGTTTACCACTTATTAAATATCCACCACACCAAGTTACAAATTCTGCCCTTCCACACCTCACTTAGTTGAGACACCTCAAGGAACCCACAATGCTGAATAACTGGTGATTTAAAAATATGTACCACGTGTGATGATCAAACTGAACACACAGGCTGCGAGGGGAGTTCACTAAAACCTTGCCAGATTCCATTTCCAGGTGGAATGATACAATTTGTAAACTAAGGCAGCAAGATAAGTCACCTAGAAAGAGATGAAGTGTATGCTCTAGCTAAAAACTAACATGCTGTCCCCTATTCATAGGAATTCAAGATGTATTTATTAAGTGCTTGAAATGCATTCTGGATAGTAAGTCTTCATCTAGATTCCTCATGTCTAGGAATTTGCAGGAGGTGATTAAATGGAATATAGGATTTGGTGTAGAAGAAGACTGTCCCGGTATTCAAGATCTTTAAATGGTATGCCCCCTAGAGAAGGAAGAAAGTATAAAATTACTCAACAAGCTAATCTACTCCTAATATAACATACAAGTAGACTAACCTAACCGAGCTCATTTCACCAAGCATTTTATTCATGAGGGAGATGATGCAGTTTGAGATTCAACTGAGACAGCATTAGTTCTTCTGATTAGCTAGGTTGAGTGGTTAAGGTATGGTAATGATGATATCATTATTTCTTCTCTCCTCTTTCTCATACAACATTCAGAGACACATTCACTCTCTCTCTCTCTGTCTTTTGCCCTCTCTTACACACACACAAACACACACACACACACACACACACACACAGACTCACTCACATATCTGTTTGGATTTGGTTTGCGAATCTTCAAGTAGTGTTGTCTGTGTATCAACTTGTATACTCCCGGGGGAAAAAAAGTGAATTCACCTCTTGTTGAAATTCCACTGTGTATAAAATGGTCTTGAAATTTGAAGGAAGAAAAAAAAATCCTCCTACAAAGAGAACATGTGAAAAGGCCAAGGGAGAGCATAACTGAAAAAATATATAAAAATGCAAATTTTCCTAAACTTCAGCTTTGGATGGACTGAAGCATAAGTGAGAACTTCAACAAAGCAATAGAAAAAGATGACAGCTCAGAGTTTCAGAAATTTAAGACAGCAGCAGGATTAGACACTTTGGGTTGTCTTTGCACACATTTCTTATGGGAGTTAATTCCATTTGACATGCAAGACCAAAGCAAGATTACAGAGGCATAGCCCCATGGCGAGGTGTATGCTGTAGCTAAAAGCTGGGATTTGAATAATTGTGCAGGCTTACTCCAAGAATCAGGCGAGAACAGAATGAATGGATTATTACAAGGAACTTTGTACATTTTTAACTGTTGGACTTAATAAAATACCCTCTATGTGAGAATAGCGTTATGGTCGTCTGCACTTACTCGAGCTGAAGTTTGTGGTAGGATCTATCAAAAATGAGAAAAAACAGAAGCTGTTTTTTAAAAAAGAAATACAGGAAAGAAGAAATTTGAAATGAATGACTGGGCTGGGTCATGCCCGTATGATTTATAGAGGAACAAAAAATTTGGAGAACTTGAGATCAACATATTCGAGCCCCCCGCCAAAGTTACAGGGAATTCATTTCCTGTGCAAAGAAGTCTGAGGAAAGTGGAGAGTAGAGTTCAGGGAAAGTGGGCCACAAAAACGTGGATTTTTACTTCACCATTTCAGCTCGTTAAGGAGGTCATTTGTTACTGGAAAAAGTTGCTAACCCACACATCATTATATATATATGTATAAGTGTGACCTCTTTCCTTGGAAGCCATGGAAGCACTTGTCTGTAAAAGGCAGAAAGAGTAACAGTTCCAAAGACTTCTCATGGCTTAATTAACTGTCCAGTGAGAATTATTAAAATTCTTTATGTAATTCTTATTTAGTGCTCGTTAAAGTGAAAGATACAAATGCTGGACAATGCAGGGTTCAGAGAAGTTTTAAGAAAGGAAAGTTAGTTTTGCAATAGCTTAGAATTATGAAAAGCTGCCATTAACAGTAGCCAAGTAGACCTTTCATTTTAAAAGTCACTGATTCAGATCTGAAATGATTAGATTTGATTTTCTCCCTTAATCTCATCTTCATGTCCTCCTTTCCTGAAGCCCATTTCTCCAGTCCTCCTTCAGCCCTAACCAGCCTAGTCGGGAGGGAAGTCCATCCAGAACGGGCGGGAACTGCTCTGGGCCATGGTACTGGGGCAGTGCGCCCTCTGCTGGGAAGCCAGCCTGTAGTCCAGCTTGGGAAAATCCCCCCAAAGAGCCTGCCCCAGGAAAGCAAAAGAAATGTGCATTTCCAATAGTGAAAACCTCTCATACAAGTGGCATCTCTTTCTCCGGTAAGTGGAGATGAGGGAGGGGACATGGGAGGGTGGGGAAGGCTTCATTAAACCAGAACTCAAATGCAGCTCTCCTCACAAAACATGCCTGACAACGCCAGCCTGCCATGTAAAATGACATCAGGAATGACATACACATTATAAATTTGTAGACCCTAAAATTAAACTCCACCTCATTTATTTCATATTTCAGCAGAGCTGAGGATGCCTGACAGTAAAGGCACAGACTTTTCCTGATAAGCCCCATATCTTCCTTCATGGAGAAGGGATTGTGCTCTGTATAGACGCATTCAGCTTCTTGAAGCCCAAACTCTTGCTTGGTGGAGCCAGGAAAGAGGAGGCATATTTCAGTGTTCTGCAGAAGAAAGTCAAGAATCCTATCCTTGAGAAGGGAGCAGATGAATATGTTCCCGCAGGAAGACAAAGAGCTAGTCTTTCCCTCCTTACCTCTGTACATCATTCAGATCTTTGCTACTAAAAATGTGGTTCACAGACCAGCCGTTTCAGCGTCACCTGGGAACTTGTTAGAAAACCTGGAGCCCAGAATCCACCCTAGACCAACTGCATCATAATCTATATTTTAACAAGATTCCCGTAATTCATAAACATGTTAAACCTTGAGATGCACCACTGTAGACACAAAACAGCGAAAGCACAAGCAAAACTAGAGTATGGAGCATTACAAGTAGAAGGATACCTAGCCACCACCTGCCGCATTTGATAGAGAAACTAAGGCCCTGAGAGGAACACGACTCCTCACATATCTAAGAAGAACATTTTACACAGGCCTCAGTTTGGTGGTGTCTAAGCTGGGACAGGGATATCACAGATTTTTTGCAGTTATCTTCATCGCATACTACAAAACCAACAGAATGTGGCACTAGCATTACAAGTGGTATAGGGAATAATTTCCCTGTGGAGGAACCCTGTCTTCTAATCAGCTCTGTTCTATTGAAATGACTTGTCTACATTCTCCAGGAATTGACAGAGAAATGAGATTCTGATATTCCTTCTATCCACATCATGATTGATGAAACACATGGGAAAAATAAATTGAATTATATTAGAATGTCCCAGGGAAACACAATTAAGTTGTGAAGTATTCCGACGAAATCCTAAAAGTCTTATATCATCCAGACAGTGACTTTTACTACAGGATCAATAATTATATTAATTATAGATAATTATTTTGATAGTATGGTGTGACTTTGGGGCTCCACTTATTCTTGATCTGAAGCATTGATTCAATGGTAAAGACTCTGGAGCCAGAGCTGAACATAAATAACTCTTTTGGGGTTACAAGAAGCTTTATGATATTTATGCTGACTTATATAATTTGTAATTCCTGGCCACCAATTTGATATTTATTCACGTAATCTAAAGGGTACCAGAATAGTAATCCTATTCTTAACTCTATAAGAAACAGAAGCAAGCTACTTCAGCAAGTAAGATAACATATGATACATAAAATCCAATATTCTTTGAACCAGGACATCTAATACATTCTTTGTGTGTACATGGGACTGTCAAGTACATCCATGGCAACTCTAAGTTAATAATGTTCAGAACTTTAGGGTGACCATGGGTCCTTATATATTTACTATCTTTCTTTGTAAACACCTAATTATGAAGGTCATCCCTGGAATACATTTCTCATAGTACACATTTTAAGCACAGGCAAAAACTGAGACTTCTACTTGACCCTCTTTCAACACTTTCCAGAGACGGCCTCAGTGGGTGTATATGCCTTCTTACCTACATAAAAAGTATCAATAAGAATAACAGAAAATACAGAGAGATTTAAAATAAATGTAATAACTCAAGGGATCATATAGCAAATACACCAGATTTTCTTTAAGATGATAACCATTATATGTTAACTTTCCTGAATTCTCCACATAACTCAAGATAACTTGAGTTGTTTTTAACATAAAGGGATAATACAGTTTAAAAAACCACAGGGTGATAGAAATAAAATCAATTGTAAGTACATATTATTTTATCAACATTTCCTTAAAATATTTGTAAGACATCTTTCTCATGTAACGGTCACTATATGAGACATTGTAGATTTTTCTCTCAACGAGTGGAGAAGTTCAACATTTAAGAGTCAAGACTTAGGAGCCAAGGCCACCTGGTTTGAATCCTACACCTGCCACTTACCACTTATATGGCTTGAACAATTTACTTAACCTCTCTCTGTACCTCAGTTTCTGCATCTGTAAAATAGAGATACAAATAATGTATGCCTAATGGAGTTATTATAAGGATTTAGTAAATTAATAAGCATGAGGCAATTAGAACATGCATGAGAAGTACTAAGCACTCGATTTATAATGACTATTATCATTATTGCCCTTATAACATATGTAGGTTGGCTTATTTATGGTCACATTAAAATTTATTCAAGAATAGTCTTCTTTAAATTCACCACCCAGAGGATCTGAAAGCAAAGTTTAGTCTCCAATTTAAGATATGCTTTCTTAAAAGCATATTTAAAAAAGCAAAAGCATACAGAGGACTTGAAAACATAAGCTTACTCATGTTATACTTTGACAATACACACACACAGGCACGCACACACACACACAAGCACAGAATAGTAACACCTCACAGCCCACTGCCAGAAGTTCCCACACAGGGGATTTGCCATAAAGAAAGCTAAATGTGACCCAATATTCTAGTGAGAGATCTTACCATTCAGAGCAGAACAACCTGAGAACAAAATAATGCAGAAAGCAGCCTGAGGTTCCTTTGTCTTTTTTCAGGTAAAATCAATTCTGTTATTATCCACAGTTGGGTGTAGAATGGCAGATGAGCAGCATGGCTTCAGCCAGCAATACCTCTCAGAGAGTGGACTGCATGGGTAATATCTCACACCCTGATTCACTCAGCATTGTCAAGAGAGAAAGGGGGAGAGCCATCTTAGGCAGGGAAATTCATTCTAAGGAACTATTAAAACACTGGAGAAGACAAAAGGGGAAAAAATCAGGCCAAATTCATACAGAAACACGGATTCCAGCCTGCCCCTATCCTCAGAAATAGAGGTCAAGGTAATGGGCAATATTGCCAGGCCTGATATCTTTCTCTCCACTCTTTTGTAGGGGGATGGTTTAGTCATATTTCCTATGTGTGGGAAGGAAATGGACCATGCACATGATGTTGCAGAGCAGAGTGAAACAAAAAGCTTCCCAAAGAAAGTAAGCAGACATGAATAGCATTGTGTAACCCAAGAAATAGACTAACAATGATTGAAAGCAAGAAAATGACTTGGTCTCTCTTAAAACTGCAACAATTAGGCAATTGAGCTAACTAATAGGATCTAAGAAGATGTAAATAAGTTTTCTTTTTTGTATTAACAAAAGAAATGAGGAGGCAAATTTCAGCCCAGATGAAAGAAGGTAAATGATTCTTCCCCAAAGGCAGAGCCAAAATTTCTCAAATGAGTTTTCTCCTAAAAGAGATAGAAGTAAAATACATGAAGCAAGATGACATAATGTGCTGTTGCCTAAATGTAGGCAGTGTTGGTATCCTATTCTATAGACCACACTGTGGGTAACTGAATGAAAGACAAAGCAAAAATACAGAAAAGGCTGCTCAGAAACAGAAGCATAAAAATGCAATGTGTGTAACAGCACTAAGAAGGGTACAGCTCTGTAGAACTGATTAATAAGGAGAGCTGTGAACAGAACGGAGTGGATTTGCAGAAATTAGGACGTAGCAAGCTTTGTCTGAAGATTGTATAAAGTTCTTATTGGCCTTGAATCTGAAATAAGGTTAAAAAAAAAAAAAAGGCCAGGCTTGGTGGCTCACATCTGTAATCCCAGCACTTTGGGAGGCCGAGGCGGGTGGATCACGAGGTGAAGAGATCAAAACCATCCTGGCCAACATGGTGAAATGCCATCTCTACTAAAAATACAAAAATTAGCTGGGTGAGGTGGTGGGAGCCTGTAGTCCCAGCTCCTCAGGAGGTTGAGGCAGGAGAATCGCTTGAACCCGGGAAGTGGAAGTTGCAGTGAGCCGAGATGGCACCACTGCACTCCAGCCTGGCGACACAGCAAGACTCTGTCTCAAAAAAAAAAAAAAAACAAAAACAAACAAACAAAAAACCTAACTCCCATCAGGAGAGACCCCCTGTAAGCTTTTGGCATATCTTAGTCAAGGAACTTACCTTTTCCCATGTGTTATTTAAAAAATGAACTTTACAATAATTGTAAATATTTGTAAAATTACAAATGACATGCAATCAAATTTACTATAATGTGGAAATCATTCCCTCTGACAACTCTCCTCCATGGGAATGGGGGAAACATTATACTGTAGTTTTAATGTTAGAACACAGTAGAGACCAAACTTTAATTTTTGTTCTTCAACCACAGCATCTCAGCTCTGAGAAAACTCAGAGCGTCATAAGGTCTAAAGGTCACGTACCACGGTGAACAAGAATGAGAGTCAGAAATATGAGATTGCCAAATGGGTATCAAGAACGTGCCCATTTGTATTTCAAACTCTACGAACTCCACACCAGAGCTTGCTCTACTGTGAAGGGCATTATCAATTACTCCAGCTTCCAGGCAACCAAAGATCTTTTTTTTTTTTTTTTTTTTTAGACAGTCTTGCTCTGTCGCCAGGCGCCAGGCTGGAGTGCAGTGGCACAATCTTGGCTCACTGCAACCTCCGCCTCCCAGGTTCAAGCAATTCTCCTGCCTCAGCCTCCCGAGTAGCTGGGGCTACCACCACACCCAGCTAATTTTTGTATTTTTTTAGGAGAGACAGGGTTTCACCATGTTGGCCAGGATGGTCTCGATCTCTTGACCTTGTGATCTGCCCGCCTCAGCCTCCCAAAGTGCTGGGATTACAGGCGTGAGCCACCGTGCCTGGCCCAAAGATCATTTTTTTAAGGAATAACGAAAAAAAAGGAGGCTGGGCACGGTGGCTCACATCTGTAATGCCAGCACTTTGGGAGTCCTAGGCGACTCGATCACTTGAGGTCAGGAGTTTGAAAACAGTCTGGTCAACATGGTGAAACCCCATCTCTACTAAAAATACAAAAATTAGCCAGGTGTGGTACATGTCTATAATCCCAGCTACTTGGCAGGGTGAGGCCCAAGAATTGCTTGTACCCAGGAGGTGGAGGTTGCAGTGAGCTGAGATTGCACAACTGCACTCCAGCCTGGGCAGCGGAGCAAGATGCTGTCGCAAAAAAAGAAAGAAAACTAAAAAGAAAAAAGAAAAAAAATGGCCAGCCTACAAATGCTCAGGAATCCAAAACGAAAAATAATGTTTATAAAACACAGATGTACAGACAACAAATGATCATTGCCATGACTTTGGGAGCTTCTCTCTCATAATCACAAGTTAAGAATTGGGACCATCATTAAAGAGGCAATTAAATGTGCAGCCCTTTGAGGCTGTAAGAGCTACTCAGCCAACAGCCAGTGGTCCCCTCCTTTGCTTTACCCTGAGAGTTCTGAAGACACTTCTGTTATGAGTGCTGTAATTTGTTCTGTGCGGAGTTTGGAGATCTTGACGTCAGGGAAGGTGTTTGTGTCTCTAGGCGGGCAAGACAGAAAAATAAAGAAGGAGAAAAGTAGGTATTTTCGGATGCAAATGAAACCAAAAATCAGGAAAACTTGGCCAACAACAGTTCTCAAACCTTTCACTTATTGCAAGAGAGAGAAGGGAAGACATCCAAGTGTTAGACAATCCTAAATCAGGAAAAAGTGAAAGGCGCATTTCCGTGGCTGTGGAAGAAGTGCTACGTACTTAGGGAGCCTCGGCCCTGTCTTGCTTCTTTCTTTCATTTTGACTTCCTTGGTGAGCTTTCCCCTGCGGTTTTAGCGAAATTAAAAAAAAAAGAAAGAAAAAAATACATACACACACACATATATATATATATATATATATATGCCCATATACACACGTGTGCATGTTTATTATTTTTTTCTATAAACAGAAATAAAGACAAAAGAAGAAAAGTCTAATTTGCAGTTCAGTTTTCTGGCCTCGACTCTGGCTCACCAATGAATCTTCTTATATACAAAGCTGACTGAAGGGAGGGGGTGGGATTGAATAACAAATTTATGTGATACAATCACATCATTTACAATCACATAATGGACCATATCCCAATTTTCAAAAGGCATAAAGTATCCTCATTAATACGATAAGTGCAGCAGTCAAATCAGCACTGTGATTTTATCAGGGTTTTTGACTGTACATGAATTAGAATGTAAAATGCATACAGAATTTTTAATGGGAAGGCTTTAACATTCACTGAATGTATTTCTTACTGTCATTTGCATCACATTAAAGTGAAATTCTACATAAAAGGATAAAAGAGAATATGTCCTAAATTACAGTTTTTCCATAGTTGTCATGTCCACACATAGAAAAATCTGATTCATAAGCTTGAACATGATCCTAAATCTGAAAAAGCTGTACCAGTTCCCTATTTGTTTGTAGGTTTTATGTGGCTGTCAGGGCTGGAGAGAGCTCATAAGGTCAGATCGTCAGGACAAAGCTAATAAAGATCATGGTGGGGCGGGGGAGCTGGGGAGGGAGGATGATTGTATTCACTGTCTCTAGCACATTATTAAATACTGTGCCTGCATTTTTCATTCTATATCAGACTACTAAAAAGTCACTCATGTTCCTTAGAGGTCTTCTGTCGCTCCTTTAGAAAGCTTCTCTCTTTGGTTTAGTTAACTGCAATAGAGTTTATGGACATAGACTTAATGTTTTATAAATCCACTTCTGTGTATTCTGCGATGAATAAACGTTTATAACATTGTTATGTACGTGGGATATTTTGTAAACACTTGCTTCTTATCCAACATGTGTATGTCTACTTATAGGTAAAAATATGATCCATATGTCAGAAGTTTGTTCCAAAGTAATGGCAACTGGGTTAAGTGTGCTTGGCAGCTTCTATACACTGAGGCAAAAAAAAAAAAGAAAGAAAAAAAAAAGCAACCTGTCATTCCTCATTAACCCCACATCACACAGAGAAAAGTCAATGATTGGTACATAGCAGTTGACACAGAATCTTGGGAATCTCAGAAAGAGCATTTTGCATCCTAGCAGAGGCCAATGTGTCACCTGCCACGCTAATGAACTGGGAATGGAGCATGCCTGCTAAATATGTACTGACTACCTGCCCGATGGCTAACACACCTGTCTCATGCACAGGAATTCATACCAAATGACATCACTCTATAATCATTTTAGAGTCTGAATAAAACAGGATGCTGCCATACAACCAATAGAAAGACATGCATGGAACTTGGGGTAAAATAGTTCTAATTCACAGTAAGACTTACTAATGTATTTTGTGCCTAGAAAAATCACTTCATGTATGCACATGAAATGGACCCATGTGAAATGAATGGATCTCGGCATGGCCAGTCTATCCATTATAATAATTTTATCTTTTTGGGAGGGTGGTGGGGAGTGAGAGTCTTGCTCTGTCACCCAGGCTGGAGTGCAGTGGTAAGATCTCAGCTCACTGCAACCTCTGCCTCCTGGGTTCAAGCGATTCTCCTGCCTCAGCCTCCTGAGTAGCAGGGACTACAGGCATGCACCACCATGTCTGGCTAATTTTTGTATTTTTAGTAGAGACGGGGTTTCACCATGCTGGCCAGGCTGGTCTCGAACTCCTGACCTCAAGTGATCCACCCGCCTAGGACTCCCAAAGTGCTAGCACTGCCACCGTGCCCGGCCTCCCCAAGTGCTGGGATTACAGGCATGAGCCTCCATGCCTGGCCTAAACATTTTAACTTTAATAATTTGTTTAATCACTTTATCTCTGACAAAGATCAAAGACTGCATATACTAGTATTCAGCATTCATGGCCAAATATTGCTGTCAATTGTTCATTTCCTTGAATATACATAGCATATAGACATATTAGATATATTAATAGATATATTATTGTCAGAAAAATGCACCCATTTTTTTCCATGTCTAGAAACAGTTTTAAAAACATTAATAATGGCCACAAATTTTACCTGGCCCTTCTTCTTCCTCCTTCCCTTCCCCTTTTCTGTCCTTCTTTCGTTGTTCTTTCTTTTCCTTCATATTATTTGTATTAAGATAGGAATTGCAATTTGGGCCTAAAAAATAAAAAAAGATGTATTCAAATTCTGATCCATTTTTAGCCACGATAAAATTGTTCTCTTTAATACCAAAAATACTTGTCAAATGACAAGAATTCTGTGGAGGAGACATTTATGGGTTGATGGAAAAGTGACAAAAATTATCTGATAACATTACTCAATTTAATTTATTCTGTTCCAAAATGTATGGATATTACCATTACAGACTTTATAACACCGTTTTAGCGGGCAGTTCACCTGGCTGGAATCTTGGCCCTTGCCCTTCACTGGCTGGGAGAGTTTTAACAAGCCCTTTATCCTAAATACTTAATTTATTGACTTATTGTAAGTACAAAATAGAATCATGCACATCAAATATCTAGAGTAGTTCCTGGAACAATGTATACCATTCATGTAAGTTAGATCTACCATGCAAGATATTTTGTGTTGTTTTTGTCAAAAGCAAAGAGTGCTCACACCTTTTGTAACAATCAAATTAGATGCTATGAAACCAGATTTTTAATCTGTAACTAGGTTGTATAATTTCAAGTAAGTGAACATTTTCTCCCGCAATAAAATTGGGATATGTATCTTTAATTTCCCATCCATTCCCTGCTGACTGCCTGGAGATTTTGCCAAAATTCAGAAACTAAGGAAAATATATTAGGACAAAAGGAAACCATGTTCTTTACTTGTTCTTAGGAATCAGCAAACAAAATTTATTTTAAAATCTCTATCACACCATTTGTTATTTTCATAATTTTATCAAGAGACATGGCTACAAGTTGATCATTTGAGCTGGTATTTCTTTTACTTAAAAAAATAGGTATAAGGTTTTCTGGTTCAAACTTCCTAACTCACTGTTAGCATAAAACAAATACATTTTTATCTAATTTGTACACAGAAAGAAAAATTTCTTTTTGTAAAAATATGCATTTGTAAGTCATTGGAAAATTCATTAATATTTCCTCGAACTCCACATTTCTTTGATAAATACCAGGTGTGTCTAAAGCATTGCCTTCCTTCAGATAAAACCAGTAATGTATCTCCATAGAGTCAAATTTATGCTATGATTTTTCTTGCCTTTTAAAAACATACTGTTTATTTTATAGGACCTTATTACCCATGCTTCATTGTTTTCACATTTTCTTCTCATAAGAACAATTAGAGTATTTTACAGTGTATGGATGCATTAAACTTATTGGCAAATAATTTTGAAAGCTGCTTGAAATTTTTTACTTTACATTCAGTTTCCTTTCCTCCTGCCAGCCAATATGCAAGTACTACTTTAGTCTTCAAATAAACATACAGGTCAGATGGTTCACTAGGTTGTTACATTACAATCTTAAGATTTTGTGTCTCAAAAACTTCTTGATTCAATTTAAATCATTGAGGCATAATAGTTCAACTTCTGCTATTCATTGTTTCATTTCTTGCTTTATTGGAAAGGAATTGTTAATTTGTAATGTTTCTATCTAAACCTGTCAAGTAAAATTTCCTTAATACTGCTTTTTATGTTTCTTGGAGCCTTTGTCTACAAAAAGACTGGAGTTGGGTCAATGATACTGATAGTGGCAGCAGGCAGGAAAATCCTAGGCAGATGGGGCAGGCCCGCCGTGAAATCCCACCTTCAAGCCAAGGACAGTTTAAAGCCTAGCCACAAGTCCCTGGTAAATCCATGGACCAGAATAAGAACCACTCTTTCCATTTGGCATGCTTTTCTCTGATTGGTCCCCATCCTTCGCCTATTTTACACATACCTACCCTTCCCTAATTGGTTTTTTACACTGTCGTGCCACCTTTGAGTGGTGCCTTTGTTTCAGCCTTTTTTGCATACTCACAAACCAATCAGCATGCACTCCCTCATCTGACCCCATAAAAGCCCCAGACCCAGTGACACTGAGAGAGGGACCACCTGATTTCAGTTAGGGGACTATCATCACATCTTCTCTCTGCTGAGAGCTGTTTTATCACTCAGTAAAACTTTTCTCTGCCCTCCTCACTTTTTGATTGTCAGCATAACCTCATTCTTCTTCAACACAGGACAGGAACTCAGGAACCGCTGAAAGAACAAGGGTATAAGCTGTAACACAGGTGGGCTGGGGCATGTCCGAGCCAGCTGTGGGCTAAGCTAGTGTGCAAGCCAGGTGTGGCCTTAGGCCGAGTGGGTGGTGCACATCTTGTGGCAGTCCTGGGGCCAAGCGAGGCCTGGGCAGGGGCATCACCGGCCAAAAGTCTCAGGCTGGCAAAGTGACCAAGAAAAATCCTGCATCAATACAAACTACTTTAACTGAACTTAGATTTGTATTTCCTTCTTATAACTCAATCATTTGTGTTCAACCTTTTCCTGATAAAATCTATTTATAAAAGTAGCCGAAGTCATAGGCTTGATCTTGGCGTAAACAAAAACTTACAGGGTTTCTGTTAAACAATTTAAAAAAGTTATAGAAAGGTGAAGAGCCAAAACTGTGTATTCCATTTATTCATGTATAGCTTCATTTTGGTAATGGCTTATATAATATGCTGGTATGATGATCAATAATTTGGGTTTTCACTAGTCTTCACATTCACACAATACTTTCATTTCTCTGACTATGCTTTTGTAAATCATCTGAACACACTCTAAAAAAGACTCTGTATGTACCTACTTTTCTTTCCAGATAATAGATGGGATTTTTTCATTCTCTAATTCTACCAATCTATTAATGTTGATCAATTTTCCTTGGTTTACTCTAATGTCTCAGTTGCCCCCCCATTGGGAAACTGTTCTTCAGTAAAATTCTTTCTATGCCATACAGTGTATTATGATATTATGATTGTTTTTCTTTCTTTATGCATCTGATGTACTCTCTTCTCCCATCCTTTGATTTTTCACAGGCAATGTGTTATGATAGTAATCAGGCCCATTTATGGTATGTTCAGCATGGATCAGAGAGCCAGTACACTCAGGGATGTCCTCTGCAAATTTATGAGGAAAGGTAGGTTTTGGCTCACCCCTACCCAAAAACTTGACACAAAACTTTCTCCCTTACCCAATGCATTCCAGACGAACTTTGGGATCTTCTGAAAAACAGAAGGCAGGATGTCAGGCTGAACCCATTGCATTCATAGGATTCTTTTCTTTCAAAACAGCTAAAACTGAAATCAGATAATATTCTCAGATGCTTTAATAAAAAGGAATTTTCTGGGTCAGCATATAAAATAATCTTTACAGATTTCACATTCTCTACAAGTCTCACATCCCAGTCTACAGATGTTGAGATTTCCCTAAAGTATCAAAGTGCTGAAGGAAAGAACTTAAGCAAAAACTCAAGTTTTCCTATTGTGCCATAATTTCTTCTGTCTTTCTAGACTCTGCTGAAACCCAGCAGCAATAAGCTTTTATAGTCTTATTCTGTCAATCAGTTCCCATTTCCAAATATGAAAAAGGCCAAGGAAGTTTGTCCTCTTTTGAATTCTCAGCTTCCTGGGTCATGAAAATGTCCTTCTCCTCACTGTAAGTAGATTTGTGTTTTACCCTATTCCATATCCAACAATCTATTTCATAGTTAAGGTACACCATAAGGTATAATACCTTGAATGTATTTATGTGAAAGTATGGTATTTTCTTTCTTTTCCTCCCACAAGAGGATATGTAGAAGAGAACTGCTATCATTACTTATTTTTATTCCTCCTGCTTATATCTAAAGAATTTCCAAACTAATCTAGTTGAGGAATATGTGCCTTACAAGATTGCTGCATCTTCTTCATTGCTACCTTCTTCATCCCCGTCGTTCCTTCTTTATTCCAGGCACCAGTGCATTGACACTGACACATTGATGTTCTCCTTATGAGAATTAGCCTATCACATTCATTTACATCCACTTAATTGCTGCTACTATTGTTTAGTCTGTTAACTTCCAGCTAGGGTACAATTCACGTGAACACTGGGGGAGCACAACCATTCGACTAGTTCTGCAAAGTAGATTAAAATCTTCTGGCTAATTGGAGATTGTCCATACCACTGCCTTTCTTCCAACTCTAGGTTGAACAAATGTTATGTCTTCAAGGGAGGGCTCTTAGTTGGAATATGGAAGCATTGACTGGACCCAGTAGCATTTTCTGAGCATGTTTGTGTATGGGACACTGTGCTAGGCACCATGCCAGCAATTATCACCAATCTGGTCTTTGCCTGCAACCTGCAACTAGTCTTTTGATTGGCAGCTTGCCTTCTTCATTTTCATAAGGAGCACATGCACGCTGGAGAAACTCCAACTTGGTACATGGCTAAATCATTAGTATCCCAAATTGGTAGGAATTTCACTTTGAAACACAAGCATTAAGAAAAATCCTATAAAACAGTTTGTCTAGTTTGGGGAAAAATGATAATTATGAATATGATAGTCTCACTTGCATGATCCAAAGCATCATGCCATGTTGGACATAGCTAATTTATTCAGAACTTATCATTGATGTAATAGCAAGCATGCTTTGGTTACTAAGCTGTCGCATAGTTGTAGGCAACAAAATCCCAAAGCTTTCTTTGGCAACATGTCACCACTCTGTGTACATTAAGCTGAGGTGCTTAAAGATGTTTAATTATGTTTTATCTAAAGAAGATGGAAAGCTCACATATCTACTCCAGCAACTCTAAGACATAACAATAGGTCAGATTTCTTCATTTAATGTAAAAAGCCTTTCCCAACTTGGTTTTAGCCCACCTCACTAGCACATTTTCTGACTATACCCTAAAATCCAGCTGCATAAAACTGGTAACTCTTGCTCAAATGCATTAGATTATTTTTATAGCCTGGTGTCCTTATGTTACTGTTCCAGCTATCTGGGGTTTGTAATAAGTGTGATGAACACATACAGGAAGAAGTACTTGTGTTGACCCAGGGAGTAAACACAAGATGAGACCTATCTAAAAACATACCATACGCTTTCCATCAATGATATCATCTAATCCTCCCAAAAGAATTTGGAAACAGTTGCCTAATTCCCATTTACTGATTGACCAAGTCTCAGAAAGTTTGAGTGACCTGTGCAAGATGACATAGTAAGTAACATGTATTGAATTGAATTGAATCTGTATGATTCCACACTTCTTTCCTATGACCTTACAGAGGTATTCATCGAGAGAGAAATCTTAAGCTGCAAGTTGAGGAAAGGGTAACAAGGTAGAAAAGAAGAAAGTCAGTATTTCTGGGGAGAAACTCTCCCTCTTACCAGATGTTGATGGCGGGTATAATATCAAGGGTAACAAGATCACCAGGGCTTTAATAGAGAGGAAATAAGGAAAATAGTGATATAATTTTTGTTGTTGTTGAGACAGGGTCTCACTCTGTCACCCAGACTAGGGTGCAGTGGCTCAATCACAGCTCACTGCAGCTTCAACCTCCTAGGCTCAAGCGATTCTCCCACCTCAGCCTCCCAAGTAGCTGTTATCACAGGTGTCTACCACCACACCTGGATAATTTAGGGATAGAATTTGTTAAGATCACGTGATGTCTCTGAGCAGCATATCAAAAATGCACCCAGGCAATAGCCTGAGAATTTTAGAGTTTGTGAGGAGGGTAAAGGATACACTGAGAGTAACTAGAGACCCAGAGATTCCCAGACTAAAGGAACACATTGCTGACTGTCTCTTCTGAAGATGCCAAGAAGGAATGCTTAGGTTGCTTTTCATTACATTGTCTTTGAAGACTGTACAAGTGGCAATTACATAGTATTTCATAAAGTAACACCTTAGGACAAAAGAATTTACCTGATTCATCAATGCTTTATCCTTCTGACTCCTGTTTTATATTTTTGTTGTACATGAAGGAGATAGGCAAGAGAGAGAAGAAAGAATCTACTTGGGATAAAGTCACAAAGTAAGGATTACTCTTAACATTCGAAGGGCCTGGAGAAAGAATACAAAGGGAGGTCCACATAAATATAGGTTGAAATATTTTCATTACAAATCAAGCTAGCAAACTGTTGACTAAGATAAGGTCTAGCCTCCTGTCTTGATTAATAAACTGTAATAACAACCTGGAAGTCTAGGTTTCAACTTAGAATCTTTGGGACCCTTGAATTTTGATGCTGGAACTGGCAGAAGAGGGAAACCTAACCTCAGCCTCCCACCTGCCTCCGGTTTTTCCCATCCCTCCACTCTGAGGGTCCTCACATGCATGGATCTATTTTTCCACATCTCCATGGTCAGTTCGCACCAGGGTTCAGGGGAGCAGAGGCCATTGGTAAAGCCCCTTCCTAAGAAGATAGACCTACACTGGCCTTACAGTGGGTTTGGGGCCATATATGTGGGGAATTTGGGGATCTATTACATTTAGAGCATGACCTAGAAGTGGGCAAGTGTCCAGGATTCAGGTGAGAAAGTCTGTGGGTTCTTTGGACACCTGATTCCTTAAGGAGGACTGAAAAAGGCCAGAAAAGAAAAAACAAAAAATGGGCCCAGCAAAGCAAGGGCTCAAGGCAGGGACAGGTTTTGCCTAACTGTGAAACAATATTGCACAGAGTAGTATAAAAAACATGCCTTTCTGGGTTGGGCGCGGTGACTCACGCCTGTATTCCCAGCACTTTGCAAGGCCAAGGCGGGTGGATCATGAAGTCAGAAGTTCAAGACCAGCCTGACCAACATGGTGAAACCCCGTCTCTACTGAAAATACAAAAATTAGCAAGGTGTGGTGGCACGTGCCTGTAATCCCAGCTACTCAGGAGGCTGAGGCAGGAGATCGCTTGAACCTGGGAGACAAAGGTTGCAGTGAGTCAAGATTGCTCCATTGCACTCCAGCATGGGCAACAGAGTAAGACTCTGTCTCAAATAAATAAATAAATAAATAAAATAAATAAATAAATAAATAAACGCCTTCATACAATCCATAGATCCTGTTTGACACCAAAGCTCCTCTTTGGGGCTCCACTTGGCCATACATAGCATTACATAGCCTCCTTAGGTGGCCCCATCCACACTGAGGCACATGGAAGCCTTGCGCTAGGTAGGTGAGGTTGCTAATAAGAGTCCCTAAAGAGGGGCTGGATTTTGAATGTTCATCTTTTACATTTTTGAGCAGCTAAAAGTTTATTTTAAACTCTCATTCAGTCCACTGTCTCCACATAGATTCAAATTGCCATAAAGCAAAGGAAAAATTTTGAAACCCCCTTCACCTGATTTCTCCACTGCCTGCACAAATACATACACACATGCACACACACGCACACACACACAGAATTTAACTAGTTATTTAATATTGTCTTAAATAAAAATTAAATGCATCAGCAAACTGAACCCTAGTAGCTAGTTAGTTCTCTGCCTCAGTCTACTTACCCAGCTATAGAGCTCACTTAATCAGAAAACTCTCTCTCTGTTCAAAACAGAGAGCTTCCCTCTGCAAACTCACTCTACAAAGTGCATTAGGCTCCACATCACATCTACGCTTCTTCAGTCCTAGTGGATAGAACAAGTTTCTCTGAGAGGATCATTTCTGTTGACCAAACTTTAAGTTCTTTTCCCAGATCCCTGACATGATTTGACTGAATTTCTTGAAGCTTTTGTGTGTAAAGGTTGCAGAATGTCAATTCTCTAGTGATGGGATTTGGAAAAGGGAATGAAACCCAGAGACTTTACTCAGAATGTGTGAGAAACTACCTTTATCACTAAGTATTTCATACAATGGTATTATAGCTATTTGCCGTGTTTTTTTTAATCCAAGGATTTGACACAATTTCTTATTGTGCAGATAGCTGCTCCTAAAATTAAACCAATAAAAATCAGTAGCATTTTATTGAAAGCTTATGATGTTCCAGACACTGGGCTTGGTACTTTTCATGAGTTCTCTTCTAACCTTCTACCAATCTTATGAAATGAGTATTGTTATTACTCTTGCTGCTGTTGTCAAAGTCATTATAAAGATGAGAAGACCGAGGCTTGGTGAAATTCAGTAACTTCTCCAGTATTTTATTGCTAATAAGTAGCAGAATCCTAAGTCAAAACCAGGCATTGTGATATTGTGACTTCAGAAGCCTTCTACTTAATGACACTAATGTCCATTTGCAATTGTAAAACATATTTCTGGAAGACACAAAGAGGAGGCAAATATTCTTCTGCCCCTTAATAAGACCTTAACCTACAGGGAATTAAAAAATGAGAAAATACCAAGGTGGAGTAATAGGGACTATATTTACCCTCCCACATGAACAACTAAAAGGGAGAGAGAATATATGAATGTATGCATTCATATTCATATATCCAATATACATACATACATGTACATTATATGAATACATACTCACACAGACCTACAGTTTTCAGACCACTGGACATTAAGTGACAAAAGAGAGTGATATCTTAGTGGGAAACAAGTCAGGTAAGCC
Organism: Ateles fusciceps; assembly: GCA_036589455.1. Classification (NCBI taxonomy): domain Eukaryota; kingdom Metazoa; phylum Chordata; class Mammalia; order Primates; family Atelidae; genus Ateles; species Ateles fusciceps. The sequence goes on along the minus strand of JAZHEH010003205.1, from coordinate 27,813,893 downwards.
CTAAGATTGTCTCACTTTACTTCCTTGAGAGAAATTTTGGGCTACAGTGCAGAGGGGGAAGCAATTCTTCTCCTAGGTATTTACTCAAGAAAAACAAAAGTGCATGTTCATATAAAGATTTGTATATGGTGTACACAGCAGCAGTTACATCTGTGATAGCTAAAAATTTGAAACAATTCAAATGGGTAAATAAAATGTGGTATATCTATACAATGGAAAAGTGCTCAGTCATAAAAAGGAATAACTATTGATATCTGCAACAAACACATGAATCTCAAAATAATCATGCCAAGTAAAAAAAAAAAAACGAATGAGTACATACCACATGATTTCAAATCATACAAAATTCTAGAAAATGCAAATGACTTCAGAGTGACAGGAAGCAGCACTGCAGCTGCCTGGGTGCAGCGAAGGATTGCAAAGGGATGGGGGAGTCTCTTTGGATAACGAATATGTTCATTTTCATGACTGTGGTAATGGCTTCACAGGTGTGTAAATATGTAAAACTTTATCAAATTGTATACTTTAAATATGTGTAGTTTATTGTATGTCAATTATACCTCCATAAAGCCATTTTAAAAATAGAACAGTTTTAATTAAAAAGGTGAAAGCTTTCTATCTTACTTTTTTTTGTTTATAGCATAGACTATAAGCTGCATAAGAGCAGATATATTGTTTATCTTGCTTATTTTGGGTCTCTAGTGACTAAAGCTGGGTGTACCGATTACTACCTCTGAGTAACTAGTTAACGCAAAATGTAGTGACATAAAATGGTCACCTGTCGTGTTCACGGATTCTGTGCATTAACAATTAGGGGCAGAGTTGGGATGGCTTCGCTCCATGATGTTTGGGGTCTTAACCAAATTGCTGCGTACTAAAATCACTGGAGCTCCCTTATCACTTTGTGTGGTCTCTCCAGCAAGGAGGCTCCAAGGTAGCAGGACTTGTTACATGTCAGTTCTGGGCTCTAAAGGTCTGACCCTCAAGGGAGAAATGTAGGAGAAGGCTGTGTTGTTGGTTTTGTAATCTAGCCCCTGAAGTCACTAAGGGGCACTTCCTCCACATGATTTTTGGTTGAGGCAGTTATAAAAAGTGGCTCAGGTTTACAGTGAAAGAAATAAACACCACTCTCAATGGAGGATTCTCAACACTTTTGCCAACATTTTAAGAACATGTGGGATAGAATATACATCAGTGTCACCATCTTTGGAAAATTCAGCCTGCCACACTGTGTCAATGTCACGCAAGGGATGAAGATATGAACATGAGTTGGTCATTTTAACTTCATATGCAGTCTTACATGCTACAGAAGATGAAATTCAGGCATTCATTACACAGATGCATAGAGTGCATCTTTTTACACAATGTGGTTTCAAGACAGAACGTTTTAACATGTACCCTGAAGGAGCTTACATTTATAGATAAATATGTGAGAAAGAGAAAGAAAATATAAAAAATGGCACCTTAGGATAGAAGGTTTAAGTCTTAGGGAAGGTATTTAGTACTAACAGGGTTTTGAGAAGGCAGAGGCTACTACTGGCTGAAGAAATCAGTAAATGCTGATGTTGCATGGGGTGTGGGGTATTAGAACTAAGACTGGAAAGGTTAATAAAGCTTCTAAAGATACTGAGAGACAAGCACTGAAAGTAAGGAAATAAAAGTTTGATTCAAGAAATGGATCAATCCTAGTACAGTATCTGAAACTCCAAGGCCCCTTTAGAGCTACAGATTCTACACCCTACTTCTAGAGTATTCTAATTTATTAAATTCCCCTCCCCCAGGACATTTTGATGATCAATCAGATTTTGAAACCTCAGAGGTGTAGGATGTACACAGATGGAAATAAAGATGTCTGTAAGAAAAGGTTAGAACCAAATCATAGGGGTCTTAGAATATGAATCAAATGGTCTGGAATAGAATCTGATTATTATTTCACTTATATTAATTAACTTATCACAGCACCACACTTTTCAGCTAAACGCTGTACATTGTGGTAAGTCAGATTATAAATCAGTAAACAATAAATAATAGCAGCATTAAGTACTTGAAGATGCATAGGCAAGCCTACAGCATAAATTTAAATTATAATTTTTTAAAATGCGGAATTTAGAGTTAGCAGAAAGCTTAGCAGTCCTTCAGTTTATTTCCCTAAGTTCACAACCTTATTTAATTTTTCCCCAAAAGTATATATGATGTTCCTGATAGGCACCTTCCTATTTTGTGTGGAGGAAACTTCAGAAGCTCTTTTCACAGGAACAGTTTCAGGGGAGAAACATTATGTGATATGGCTTGAAAGGTGCCTTATGCACACAAGATGTTATACCTATAATATTGCTGTCACATTATTTATAAACCATAGGCTTTTTGTATCACTTTTATGCACTGGTAGATTTTGGCAGTTCTATGGTTTCCTTTGATATATAATTTATTGTGTCAACTGATCCTGAAAAAAACTCCACAATAAATAAATTGATGTTCATCCAACAGAACTATACAGTATGAAATGTACGTTCATTTGAAGAAAAGGAAAGCTATGTAAGAAGCATAATTATTGTTTGCCAGTTTTGAATTGCTAAATTTGTTCTTTGCCAAAATTTCTAATTTCTAATTAGGATTGTATGTACTATTTCTCTCTCTCTCTCTCTCGCATTTCTCTCTCAGAATGGCATCTGTGAGTCTCTTTTGATAATGAATACGCCAAGGGGGCCCAGAGTTAAGTCTAGGCTTCAGAACTAGGAACATTTCCATCAAAGATGGTTTGTTAATAATAAAGTAAGGAGGGAAAAAAGCTATTTGCTTCTTTTGTGGCTCTGACCCTCCCTTGGTCCTGCCAGGCCTGCCTGAGCATCAGCAGAGTTCAGTGGTAATTAAAGCAACAGTGTTGTGAAAAAAGTGTGAATTACTTTTACGGGAAGACTTGGATGTTGCTACTGACTGACAAAGCACAGCGGGGGACTCTGCTGGATATTAAAGAGTGATGGTAGTCCCTGTATTGTAAGGTGGCTTTTCAGCACAATGCAAAATTGTGACTTTTCACAAGTTGATATCTCTGGAACCATTCGAGTTATCAGCTTAAAATTTAGATATATATTTTTTCCCCTTGGCAAGCCTGGGGGAGCAAAACTATGTCACATTTCATGAAATGCGATATGGTAGTTGGAATTATGGAGAGCTAAAGTATATTTTCTTCCTTTTCTTCCCCTGGATTTTGACTCTATCATGGAATTATTTCAACCTTGAAGATTGCAGAAAATAGTGAGGAAAAAGCTATAAAGGGATCATATGTTCAACCCTCTCTTGGCAAGTTATTTCAATGTCAACTATCTAGGCTTTCTCTTTCTGTCATTTTTTAAAAAAGAAAGAAGTGCAGACCAGCACTCTGTTGACAATGCCAAGAAATGCCAACTCTGGGCTCTCAGCACTGGTGTATAAATACCCAGAAGGATGGTGGGTTCCTCCCACCACGCCCAGCCAGGAAAAGTTCTGATCTTACTCCTGTCACTGCCAATCTTGTTAAGCCAACTCCCACACAGGTGTGATATAATGTTGATTATGCTCCCTATCCAGTGAGAAAAAAAATGTCCTTAACCAAATCCAATAAACCACCTTTTGTGGATGTGAATCAAGAGGATAAAATAGGATAAAATAGCCCAACAGACTGTTAATCACTTTTCATTTTATAAGCTAACAGACACTATCAGTATTTCTGAATCAGGTTCACAGAGAATATGTAGAATTCTGTGTGAAGACATCACCAACAGACCAGGGAAGACTGCAACTGATAAGATGCAACTGAAAAGTGATGGGAAATATGTATGTTATATGAGCCTGTATTAGTGATATATTAATGATGTAACCAATGAATAATACATCATGTAATATGCAAATGCTCTTTAATGTTCATCACTTTCTCTCTGAAGTAAATGAGTTGAGATAGTAAGTAAAATTTCTAAGCTTTGTATATTTTGGGTAACCCTATTGACATCTGACCACAGTGGGACACTCTGTGGATGAATGGACACAGCAAAGGAGAAGGCAACAAAGTAAGGTGAATAAGAGCTCACCCACACCCTGTGCAACCCCAATTTCTCCATGTGCAAAAAGGTTGTAATAAGCATTCCCACCTTACTTTAAAAATTAAGTGAATTAAGATGCTAAAAATAGTTTAGCAAAATGCCTGACATTTAGGAGTAATTAATAAAAGCTAACTGTTACTATCATCATCATCAAACTAGGTGCTACAATGATGCAAGGTGATTCAAGGAATCCCTTTTGCTTTTAGATCTACTGACTCTGTGTCATTTGTCAAGCAGTGGGGTAATAGTTTTTAAGTAGTGTGAGGTTATGAAATGGCATTTAGGGGGATGAGGCTGTGACATGCCAAACAATAGATGGTTTAAATAGACAACAATGATATAAACAGAATAAATGGGGTGCTCAAAATGACATTCTTTCACCCCACTAGTGCAAAGTTTAATTAGTATGTAAATGGCATACTCATTTAAAATTGACATAATGCCACCTCTTTTCATGCCAAGCTGTCAGGGCCTATGAAACTGTAAAATTCCTGACACTAAACATTTGTTGTAAACTGATCCTTCCAAAAGTAACTTAACTAAAGCTGAAAAGGCAGGAAAGGTGATAATCACTTAAAAAAAAAATCAAGCCATTTCTTCATTCTTTCTTTCAGAGAAAAGGACCCAAACTGCTTTTGGGGGAGAGATTCACCACATTATATTGGGCTGAGGGCATATTCTGTAAAAGAAAAATAAAATACATGAACCACCAACCCCACAGTGATGAAAAGCAAAACGGGTGAGGAAAAAAATACCCTCAATTGACATAGCTATTTTCATCACATCAAATCAGCCATCTGTTCTTGACATAGTTTATTATCATTAGGAAGATTTTCTCAATTCAGACATGGTGATGAGGAAAGATGAAGAATTAACCAGATAAATAGCCAATTTGGAAAATTCAGGCTGAGACCCTTTTCCTCAATTTTCCATCCCCTCCTTTCTCCCAGCTCCATCATCACACTCCAATTATTCCAAGAAAAGCTTCAATGACATGATTAGACATGTTTATGGTGGTGTTTTCTCTCACTTGCACAGGCATAACAAACTAAACACACTAGGTATCAAATGACACAAAGGTGATCGACATTGTACAAAAAAATAGTAATTTTCCATTGTTAAAAATGACTGCATACACTTAGAATGACAGGTGGCTACAGTTAAAGGTGAGGGAATTAAATACTCTGAATCGAAGTATAAAAATGCTGATTTTTTTTCCCCAGAATTTATTCATTAGAAATCCATCAATTTACCCTGGGATAAGAGTGTTTAGAGAAGAAAATTTTCTTTGAAATCATCACGAAGTAATTCCAACAGCTCTGTGTGAGATAATCTGGAAGGAAAAAGTAAATGTTGGAAACCAATAATAAAAAGAAAATATTTAAATCCAATGCTTGCTATCAACTTCATAAACTGAAGTTGGAAATTCACAAAAGTTAAGCTCATAAATTTTGGGGAAAAAGTTAAAATAATACTTGACAAATATCAACACAACTATTTAAAAATTACTCAAGCTGGTTATTTTATTTACATAATGTCAAAAACAAGTGTGATTCTCCCTCAAATAATTTACAAATTCATGATGTTAGATTTATAAGAATCTAATTCACAGATTTTGAATTATACTTGAAATCATATTTTTTTATTAAAAACTTAAAAATGTTAAGGAAGTAACTGTTAAATCATGCAGACTCCACAAAACAACTTCTGTCCTAACCCCTAGGTTATTTTGTGTATATATATCTGTCTTTGATAACATTCCTGTGGTCTCTTATTCTGATCTTTTATACCTAAATATGTGACTTACAACTCATTGTCAAAAAAGTAACTTTTTATAACTCTTCATTCCTCATTATCTCTTTGAGTCATCATTGTTGCCAGACCTTTTTTTCTTTGTTGAAGCACTCTTTTCTTAATTTTATCTATGTCATAGGATCTTAACTATCTTCATAACTCTTAATATGCTCTTGGTTTTCCTTGTTGATCCAACAAAGCTAAATATGGACATAGTCTTCCACCACAGTATTCATCAATTCAACAAATGTCTATTGAGACCCTACTGAAAACCATGTGTTGTGCTAGGTGCTAGGGGTACTGCAGAGAAAGAGGCACACATGATCCTTGCCCTCATGGAGCTTCAGTTTCTAGACTAGAAGTCAACAAACTAGAGTCTCCAGGCCAAATCCAGCTGGACACCTATTTTTGTAAACATATTTTTCTTGGAACGCAGCCATGCCAATTCATTTAAATATTGTCTACAGCTGCTTTCGGGATACAATGGCATAGTTGATTAGTTGCAGCAGAGACCTTTAGAACACAAAGCCTGAAATGTTTATTCCCTGGCTCTTTACAGAAAATGTTGGCTAATTCTGGTTGACTCTAGATCCATCTTCAACTGTGGTAGCTCTTCAATCTTTATCTTGGAGAGTGCATTCCTGATTTCTTACTGTTTCAATCACTTCTACAGAAATAATTTCAAAACCTCTAGTCATAGTCATGATCTCTCTTTTGAACTTCAGTCACATATTTCTAATTGCCTATTTAACATTCTCCTCCCCTGCACACACACACTAGCAAGTAAACCACCATTATTTCAAGATAGCTAAGACTGAGTTTATCTTTTTCCCAAAGCCAACTGTTTTCTACCGTCAATATCCCAATCACTAGAACTTAAGATTTTGGAGTCTCATTTTCTACTAGCATCCAGGTTTAACAAAGTTTAAAAACTTTAAATATTCTCTATATCTATCAACTAATGTTTGTTTCTACAGCCACTACCTAGGTTTGGACCTCAAAATCTTATACTTTGAATATGGTAATCATCAATCTTCTTACAGTTAATCCCTTATGTCGTCAATGATCTGTCAGTCAGTCTCCCTGAGACATCACCTTGTATATGTCATCAACATCCTTCTCTTTACCAAGAGTATAGCTTCTCATTACAAAGATTAGGGATTCTCAATCTGTGGCTAGGGCTTTCTTTGGTAGAGATGCTACAAAACGACTTCAAGGGGCCCATAAATCCCATTAAATAAACCAAGAATTGCCTGGAGGCTGAATAAACAAGTATCTGAGAAGATGTATCACTATCTATTTTTCAAATATATGCAGATGCTCTTCCAATAATTAAAAAGTTCAGCCTGGGCAACATGGCGAAACCCCATCTCTACAAAAAAATACAAAAACCAGCCAGGTGTGGTGGGAAGCGCCCATAGTCCCAGCTACTCAGGTGGCTGAGGTGGGAGGATCACTTGAGCCTGGGAGGTTAAGTCTTGCAGTGAGCCGAGATTGCATTACTGCCCTCCAGCCTGGGTAACAGAGAGAGACCTTGTCTCAAAAACAAACAAACAAAAAAGCAGAAAACATAAAATACAAAGTTGCTTGTGTAAGTTATTGATATGATTTGGCTGTGTCCCTACCCATATCTCATCTTGAATTGTAGTTCCCATAATTCCCACGTGTTAAGGGAGGGACTCAGTGGAAGATAATTGAATCATGGGTCAGTTTCTCCTGTACTGTTCTCATGGTAGTGAGTAAGTCTCACCAGCTCTGATGAGTTTATAATGGGTTTCCCCTTTCACTTGGTTCTGATTCTTTCTTGCCTGCCACCATGTAAGATGTGACTTTGCTCCTCCTTGCCTTCTGCTGTGGTTGTGAGGCCTCCCCACACATGTGGAACTGTGAGTCCATTAAACCTCTTTTTCTTTATAAATTACCCAGTCTCTGGCATGTCTTTAACAGCAGTATGAGAACAGATTAATTCAGTTACCACTTTAATTGTAACTTTTTTCTCATTCTCTATTTTCCCCAGCAATTGATTCTAAAAGTGCAACTTTTTTTGTCTGTATTTTGTAATTAAATGGTCCTTATTGGCCATTAAATGTCTACTCTACCACGAGGGAAGGGTCTGTTAACAATTCACAAGAAAACTATGGAAGCCTAAAACCTCAGCATTTGGAGGGGAACGTAAAAGGCTTAAAAATCTTTAAATGTAACTATATCCTTTCCTCTCTCCTTGGATGAAAGCTATGGATTTGGAGGATATTGTGAGGTACAGGAAGACTTTGAGAAAAGAGATGGCTGTTTAAGCCTAATTCAGTTCTAGACTTCAAAGAAAAGGAATTTGAGGGCTCCTGGTGGTTTCTACACTATCTGCCTCTGCTGGTCAGAGACCATGAGCATATTAGGGTCCTGGACAGAAGCTTTAATAAATGATGTCCATTTGGCAGCCATGTCCTCCTGGTCATATTTCCTGGAAACCCAAAAGAGGTTGTGGAAAAGTGAACATAAATACAGATGCACAGCAGGGGAAGAAAATTACTAAAAACCATATCCACATTCTTGGCCTTGCAGTATCTGTGTCATTCAGTTTAGCCCTTTTTCCTGGGTGTAGTTTTTTCTCCCACCACCATCTCCCTATGGACTATTTGATAAGTGATGTAGCTTCTCCTATTTCCTAGCATATTATGTCATGGCATTCCTGGCACCTAGTGCAGTGCCATCAACCAGCAAGCAGGGACCAACTCAAAATTGTGGGTGTTGCCATTATCCACTGGCTGCAGAATAATCATAAAACTCTTATTTTTGCTCATGTGTTGAGTCATTTGTCATGGTGAGTACTCAGAACAATTTATGGAAACCGTATCTCAGAAACCTCTCTGACATCACAGAACTCAGAGGGAGGTACACTGGGGGAGTGGGAAAAGATATAGATACAGAATTGTCAACTAGTAGCTGATTAACTCTGAGCTACACAATTTCTCAGAATTTTAGCCCCCCTCTGTGATAACTTGGAATAATATCTACCACCCCATTGCAGTTATAATAACTAAAGTAAATGAAATATATAAGGATTCAGCATGGTTCCTGATACATAGTAGGCAACCGAAGAGTTGTTCTTAGATGAGGGAAGAAGAGGAGGGGTTATGGATCTAAAATGATGCCTGTTATATATATTCCACCTGGTTTAGTATATATCTGAATTACAGTTGGCCTGGGATTACATTCCAAGGATATCCATAGTAGGGAAGGTTGCTCTGACACAGTCAAAGAGAGTTATAGGGTCTGGGAGTGATTAATCAGGAGTGAAGTAACATTTATGGAGTTCCTATTACATAGCCAATTTAGTGGGCATCTTATATATATTTTTATTTCATGCTCACATCTGTTCTGACATAAATGTTATTTTTGTGTGTGTGTTTCTGACTATAAGAAGAATATGGCCAGAAAAGGTTTGAAACACTGCTTGCATCCATACTGTTACTTAACAGCAAGGAAAGACTTGAAGCCAGTTCTAGGTGACTCTAGAGCTTTTCCACTCTTTCTCAATCACTAGATGTCTCTTCTAATCATTTTTTATGTCTTGTCAAGTCACTCTTACCAATTTTCATGCAAACCATTGCCCAACTAGTGTGTGTATTATTACCTTTTCTTCATTCCAACAAATTTCAATTTATTAATAAAAAAGGTAGCAAATGTTTACAAAAGTTAAGTCCACATATCTGGAATGATAATTCTAGGAATGTCTGAAAAAACAAGGACTATCCTAAGAATAAGTGTTGCACTTATTCTCAGACACTTTAGTAGTCACCCAACGACCTAGCATAAATACAGCTTAGCCCATGATGGGAGTCAGGACTGCTATGGCTGGCTTTGTGCCTTTGGTCTCATTATTTGAGTCTGAACGAAATATAACTTTGATTTCTAGACAGTCCAATTTCTTCTCCTCATTTGTTGTAGCAGAGAATTGGAAGAAACTGTTTACAGCCAGGACTTGCAGGGTGTAGCTCTCAAAAACTGGCTTATATATAAGTAAACAGCAAGTTAAATAATGATAAAATGAAGACATTCTTCAAGAAACAGCTCTAGGTTCTTGAAAATGATTATTTCTGTTTGCCTGCAACTGTAAAAGTGAGCTTCAGGTGATAGCCTTTCTTTTATGTGGTAAATGATGAATGACCATTTAAACATTGTCTCATCTACTGACCAAGATATAAAAAAATTAAAGCTTACTGTGCTAAAAGGGAATTTGAAGACTAGAGTCACCTGATTTTTTCACTCAGTGATTATATCATGGAGAAATTCATTTGTCTTTACTTCAACTCTGGAATTGCATAAAATATATTTTCCCAACCAAGAAAATCAAGCCCTTTAGCTTCTACACATTATATTTTTTCTGAATCCTGTAAATATGTTTTTCATGCAAGTTAGTATCCCTTTTAGATTTTGGAAAGTGTGATGTCAAACCTAACTACCTGGATTAGTTTGTTCTCACACTGCTATGAAGAAATAGCCAACACTGGGTAATTTATAAAGGAAAGAGGTTTAATTGACTCACAGCGCCTCATGGCTAGGGAGGCCTCAGGAAACTTACAATCATGGCAGATGGCACCGCTTCACAGGACAGCAGGATAGAATGAGTGCCCAGCAAAGGGGGAAGCCCCTTATAAAATCATCAGATCTTATGAGAACTAACTCACTATCACAAGAACAGGATGGGGGAAATTGCCCCTATGATTCAATATCTCCACCTGGTCTCTCCCACAACATGTGGGGATTATAGGAACTACAATTTAAGATGAGATTTGGATGGGGACACAACCAAACCATAACACTACCTATTAAAAGCACCTACAAAAAGTAGGAATATTCTTCTTTGAATATGTATTTTGCCAAAAGAACATATAAGAATTATATTTGCTTGCAAGAGTTGAGGATGGGATGAGCATGAGAAGAGTCAAAGCAAAGAATAAAGACATAATAGGACTCAGCAAGGAAAAAAACTATTTTTGTAAGCATTTATCATTATTTTTACTCTTTACAAAAATAGAAGTATCCCATGTTCAGTTTTTACTTAACTTCAACAACTCTAGCAATATACCACCTTACCACTAAAATGTTTAAAGAGAGAAAAGAAAGAAGAGTGGAAATGAAGGAAGGAGAGAAAGTAAATAATCTTCCTGGCATCACAAGAAAAAGGGAACTTGACTTAAAATTTTTCAGTAAATACTTATTTGCAATAAGTTTAAAAAAAAAAACTTCTAAATTCAGCCAATTCAGTATCTTTCTTCCTTAGGTTAAAGTGCTATGAGATAAATATTTTAGTTTTAGAGTAGTGTTACTAGCCACCACCCCTCTCCTTTCCAGAGGAGCAAAAATTCTGCCAGATTAATTATTTTCCCCCAGTAGCCTATGGTCCTTAAATGAATTTCCAAAGAGTTAGGTAAATACTATTGGGTAATTAATTACAACTTTTACTACCTGTTAACTTCTTTTATTTTTATTTTTGAGAAAAGGTCTAACTTTGTCATTGAGTCTGGAGTGCAGTGGAGCAATCTCGGCTCACTGAAGCCTCGACCTCCCTGGGCTCTGTGATTCTTCCACCTCAGCCTCCCATGTAGCTAGGACTACAGGCATGTGTTACACCACCCAGCTCATTTTTGTATTTTTTGTAGAAATGGGGTTTCACCACATTGCGCAAGCTGGTCTCGAACATTTGGACTCGAGCAATCCTCCCACCTTGGCTTCCCAAAATACTGGCATTATAGGCATGAGCCATCACTCGTGGCCTGACTTTATTTCTTAAATAAGAATGCAAATCATATCCCTATCTAGGTGTTAAAAGATGGTAGAGCTAAAACTTAATGCCACACCCAAAGAAAACTGATTTGTCTTCATTTGCAGATACATGCATTTATCAGACTATAATCACCTGTGTTTATTTCTACAACAGCATGAATTCTAAAAGACAGCTATCGTGTTGAAAAGGCAATTAAAGGACCTATGGAAACTCTCTCCAGTATAGATAGATTATCTTTTGGGTTTTTAGGTAACATTCTATCTAATACTGGGTGGAATTTACCTAATATCCACAGCTTCAAATAAAAATTGACAAATTCACTTGTTAGTCCCATTTACACAATTGCTATAAAAACTGACCATTAGCTAGGTGCCATAAAATCTTTCTCCTTTCTTATTGATAACTGGGGGAATAAATTACTTAAGCTTAGAACTCTCTGTCTCTCTCTGTCTCTGTCTCTGTCTCTCTCTCTCTCTCTCACACACACACACCTACATACCTTTGTGTTATATGATCTTTCTACCAAACAGTGAGTGTATCCGACTCTGATAATTAAGTGTACCTCACATCTATCACATCTAAACTTTTGAGTAATCAGCATGAATAAAATACTTATTACTTGGAGAGTACTGGATACAAATTATTCAATGTAGACATGTTTCTTGAAATTCTATCTTCTAATAAGATGTAAAGAATTTGGCCTGACTCTTTTAAATTACATTTGAATGTATTTGGAAAACTCTAAATGAAGTAAAGCAAGTGTCTTTTCTACTAAGCTTCTCAGAGAAATGTATATATTTTGTGTAAATTCCCAATAGAAATATGTTAATTTATTTTTAAAAGCATGCAGAAAAGCACAGGAATCATGTTTAAAATTGTCTAAATCCTGCCACTCTAAAGTAGCTATCCTTACCTTTAATGGACATCATTCTTATATGTCTATTTCCATATAAAAATACTGAAATACCTACTAGTTTCCTATTGCTGCTGTAACAAATCACCACAAACTAAATGGCTTAAAACAACACACATGTGTTATTTTATAGTTCTATAGGCTACAAATCCCAGGAGGCTAAAACCAAGATGTCAGCTTCCTTCCTGGAAGCTTTAGGGGAGAATTCAGTACTTCCAAAGGCACACCTTCCTCAGTTTGTGGCCATTTTCCTGACCTTAAAGCCAACAAGGGTAGTTCAAACCTTCTCAGGTTGCATTACTCTAACCTTCTGCTTCCCTCTTCCATTTTTAAGGACTGTCATGATTATATTGGGCCTGACCAGAGAGTCCAAAATATCTAACTTAAAGTTAGCTGATTAGCACCAACTATAATTCTATCTGCAACCTTAATTCCCCTTTGCCGTGTAATATAATTTATTTATAGATTCTGGAGATAAAGATGTGACATCTTTGGGGGTACATTAGTCTGTTTACAACAAAAGATATATTTATATGTATATATACATATGCATGTACACACTTTTGCACCAATCTTCATAATTAAATTGTGCAAACTGAAGAATTTTCTGAATACTAAATATTTTTAATACTGTATTACAATTTTAGAAATATACATCTAAGTCTAAAAACAAAATATCATCAAAATAATAGATATTTGAAGTTATATTTTTAGAACGAGATCCAAATTTAGGAAAGTTTGACTTCCCCTTAGAAATAGACAAAAAAAAAAAATTCCCACTGTCGTCATATTATTTTTACATCATCAAGATATATGGCATTTAAACTCAGCCTTCAAAACTGAATTTCCAATATTAGCCGAGCATTGTATTTATCTAAACAGTCACTACCAATTATTTCTGTGTTCTTGAGATATTTATTTTGATTCTTCTCTTTGTTGCCTGGTACTCACTTTCATAAATTTCTTTGTTTCAAGATGGGCTCATAGATGTACTTCCCAAGTTCTTATGTAGTTAAGAATACCTAGTTTTAGTTTTTATACCTGGATTATGAGCATCTTGGGTGACTTTTTTTAATAGCAGGACTTTGTAGACATTTTTCTACAGTCTTCAGAAACTAACTGTTGCTTGGTGAGATCTTAGGTTAGCCTCACTTTTAAATGCAATAGTTTACTTGCTTTTATTGTGTGCAGAAATGATTAAAATAAAAAGTTTCTTAAAAATTACTAGAAGTTTAATATTTTAAACAGGCTACATTTTTATCATTTTTTTTTCCTGGAATGTCTATCTTTAAACTTACTTAATCAGCTCTTTTTCTTAATTACAGGGAAATTTTCCACTTTTACATTGTGAAATATTTCTGGATTCTCCTAGAAGTTTTTCTATCATAGGATGCCCACTATAAATTATATTACATCATCTTTATTCCTGTATAGTACCTTATTTCTAATTGCTTTTATTGCTGTCTTTTCTTTCTGCACTTATTGTGAGTATCGTAAGACTTCTGTATGTCAGAAGTTATAAACAGCTGTGTTTATAGTTCTGCAGGTTGAGTTTCTGGAAATGGGAAGGCTAAATTGAAGTGATATAAGGGAGTGATTGCATAGTACCTTTGAATCTGTGTTCCCACATCAACACTGACAATCTAAATTATTTTCAGTTCTTAATAGTTTATAGAGCAATTTTATGTATATCATCTCATTTAACCTTCACACGGTTCTGAGAGGTAGACAGGGAAAGAGTATTCTCACTTTCTGATGTGTGTAACTGATCAACTGAATCACTCTTTTAGAATTAGAATAATTAGATAATATCAATATAAAACAAATTGTTCTTCAACTAATCCAATATTTTTCTCCCTTGCCCATCTTCATGATAAAGAAAAAACAAATTCTAATTTTCACTTCTACCCTTGCAACTAGAGGTGGCCAGGTGAACATCTTTCTGACTGAAATGATGAAAAGAAATTCTGCTGCAGAGGTAGATTTGGAGGAAGTTTTTGCTTCTCTTATTAAAAGCAACGGGCAATGCCGGCATCTCAGTCTCCTTCCTTCTTCCTCACCTTGACATGTACACAATTTCAAGAGATGAGGCAGTAATTGTGGACTCATCAGGAAAAGGCCAAGAACAATTCAACCGACATTAGCTCCAACATGATTGAGTCATGGAACCAGTGTCATCAAGCTGCCTGCCTATTTCTGAGCTCCTTATTACATAAGGAAAAGAAGTGTCTCTTTGCCTAAGTCATATAAATTGTATTTTACGTTACTTGCTGCAGAAGCATTCTTAATACTATCAACTGATAATAATGTCAATGCAAGGAGATGATAATTTAGGCTCCAAATCATTATAAATTTGTGTTAAATTTATATAATACAGAAATAGTCTAAGTGTGGGGACTAACACCTAAAATCCCGGTACTTTGGGAGGATCTCTTGAGGCCAGGAGTTCAAGTTTAGCTGGGGCAACATAGCAAGACCCTGTGTCTGTGAAAAAATTATATTAAAAAATTAACTGTGCATGGTGTCATGTGCCTGTAGTCCTAACTTCTCAGAAGGCTGAAGAGGGACAGGGGGTTGAGGGTGAAGTGAGCTTTGATGGTGCCACCATACTCCAGCCTGATCAACAGAGTGAGACCGTATTACTAAAAAAAAAAAAAAGAAAAAGGAAAAGAAATTGTTGAAATATAATAACAATCCTTTTTTCCCTGATAATTGGAAAGATTAAGTTCTTTTCTTCTCCCTACCATAGGGGACTAGGATGTCACCTAGGAAGAAAAAATATTTAGTATTTTAACTCATTGGGCAAGTATTCAAAATAAATTATTCCAAGAAGCAAAGTTAATTTATGCCAGTTGAATAGAAAATACCATTAGTTTAATTCATTGTGTTTCCAAGTAACCTAGAAGAATAACAATGACTAAAAATTTTCTGTGTATGAATCTAAATATTTTTCCTGATTTGAAAGACTGTGCTAGACACTGAATGATTATTTTCATTTACATGGTATAAGCAATTCACTTTCTCATACATCTTAAAAGTCTACTTACACAAGAGATAAGAATTATGCTGTTTTATATTAAAATTGATATAATTTCATGAATCATTTTTTATTGACTGATGATTTATAAACTATTCTCCTTCCGGAAAACCTCATTATTTTTTGAAGTCTCTACTACTTTCCAAAAAAACTTCCAACTTAATATGTATCCTACCATGTTGTGCCAATTTACAAGTTATGGGTGATCTGGGCAAATATTTTAATTGATTTCGAATTGTGCAGTTTGTCTCAGAACCACATAAACATTAAATAATTCAGAGACTAAATGAAACCTTATAATGCAGCACACCAAAGTTGTTTGGGCAAGTTTTTCCCCCAATAATCAGATAATTATACATAACTAGTCATCATTACTTGAAACAAATTATGTTCTGTTGAAGCATGAAAGAGGTTTCCTGGCATTATTCTGAGATCAACTAATCTTACAGACAATAGGTGTCTGTCTGCAAAACCTGTTTACTGGTGTTATGGTTTGGTTGTATAGCATTGTGTAGTTGCTGCTCTATAGTGAGCCCCTCTTAATTATATCATTTTTTCAAGTAAATATTGTATTTTTTATTTTGAAAAATCACAGGTTCAGTGAACTTGGCAAATGTGTGTGTATTTTGAATACAGAATGCTTTGTCTTTTATTCATTGTAGATTATCTGTGATAAAACACTGCTCCATGAGACAGCAGACTAGTGAAGAAAAAAGGCGAGCAGTTATTTGCTATGCCTTTAAGTGCTTAAACAGAGGAGTTACTCTGCTTTCAGACATTCTTGCTTGATGAATTCACTGGAGGCAAATGGTTTAGAGTGCTGTGTCATGCCAATCAAGGGCATTAGCATCATTTGTGCAGTGGGAAAGCTTGTGTTTGGAGGAGGAGGGATTCTTTGGCTCTGTCTACACAGATTAAGTAAAATGGAAAACTAAGGCATTTATCCAACTAATTCTGGCAAACAGGAAAAAAAGTAAGGTCAATTATTCAAAGTAGCTATAGATGGTAATATTCCATTTTCTGCAACTGGAATTGTTTTTATGTTTGTGTTGAATGGAAGACCACACTAGGAATTCCCTTATGGAGCATCACGTAGTGAGTGGCCAAAATTAAAGGCGCAACAAACTCTTCATTCCCTCATTGCTTAAAGGACTTATATATAGGCAGGATAATAATAAATCTCCTACTTCCGTGTAAGAGTGTACACCGAAAAGATTAACATCATTTGACCACTTAGCTTTTTAAAAATGGTACTCTGAATTTACAAGCTAAATTACTATGAGTTTGGGCATAAGTTATTAGACAATAGTATTATTAACTCTAACAAAACGAAGATATACTGTGTTCAAACCACAGGGACAATTAGATTTGTGTGTGTGTGTGTGTGTGTGTGTGTGTGTGTGAGGAAGTTCCTACTTCCAAGTTTAAAATATTGTGATAATTCTATACTTTCAAAAATTAAACCATATGTTAGAGGTGTTTGAACCAGAGCAACTCCCATCTTGAGTAGGATCTAGGTAAAATAAAGCTGAAACCTAGTGGGCTGCATTCCCAGACAGATAGGCATTCTAAATCACAGGATGAGATACTTGGTCACAAGATACAGGTCATAAAGACCTTGCTGACAAAACAGTTTGCAGTAAAGAAGGCAACTAAAACCTATCAACATCAAGATGGCCACAAGAGTGACCTCTGGTCGTCTTCACTGCTACAGTCCCACCAGCACCATGACACTTTACAGATGCCATGACAACATCAGGAAGTTACCCTATATAGTCTAAAAAGGGGAGGCATGAATAATCCACCCCTTGTTTAGCATATTATCAAGAAATAGCCATAAATATGGGCAACCAGGAGCCCTCGGGGCTGCTCTGTCTATGGAGTAGTCATTATTTTATAACTTTACTTTCTTAATAAACTTGCTTTCACTTTACTGTATGGACTTGTCCTGAATTCTTTCTGCATGAGATACAAGAACCCTCTCTTGGGGTCTGGATTTGGACACCTTTCTGGTAACAATTATGCCACAAGAAAAACTGGGCAGATAAAATACAATAAATTTAAATAAAACTTCATAAGGGAATCTTATAGTAACTTTAATCATTCAACATATATTCATTAAACAGCTTTAGGTAAATATTTTTCTTTTATATCATCTTCTAAATGTTATAAAGCACTCTTATTGGATAACTGCTTTCTTTCCCCAGCACCAGTCATTAAAGTCTGTTTTTTCCTTCTAATTTTCATACCAATAAATTATCTTATATATGTAAATCTTGTTTATTAATTCTTTCCTCTGGAAAAAATTCCACATTATTATGCTAGATTTCAGTGTAAACTTTTTCTTCTGTTCCATTAATCTGTCTATTCCTATGGCAATATCACCTATCTTAATTTTTAGTTTATTATAAATTTTGGTGTCTGAAAAGGAAAGACCCCTTATTTTGTTTTTTATTTTAGGTGTATCTCTCATTTTAGAATTAGCCTACAAGTTAAAAACAAATGTAGGAATTTTAAGTAGAGTAATTTGACTCATTCTAGGTGTCTATTGTTTTGTTATAAATCACTTTAAAATTAATGATGTAAAATAATAATTTTTTATTTATTGTATTTCACATTTCTGGGGGTTAAGTGAGATCAGTTAGGCAGTTCTTTCTTGAGGATCTCTCATGTGGCTCTTGTCTAATGATAGCCATTTGTTCATATATCTGGAGGTGAAAGCTGATGTCATCTGGAATGTTACTGAGGGTTGTTGTTCAAAACTACTCCACATATACTATCCATGTGATTTCACTACTTCCTCATGACGTGGAGATCAGATTTCCAGATCAAATAAGAGTCCCAAGAGGACCAGGCAGAAGTCACATCAATAGTTATGACCCAGCCTTAGTATCAAATATTATTGTTTCTACCATAGTTCATCAAATTCAAGGGGATGAACATAGACACACACACACACCCCTTTCTATGATAGGAACATCAACAATACATTGTAGAAAGAATATATGAGAAAAAGAAAATCTGGCTATGGCCTTATTGGCAAAAAAAATTATCTGTCACAATTCTGTAGATTAATTTAGGAAAAATTAACATCTTTACACTATTGAATTTTCCTATCCATGAACATGGTATAATTCTCTTTATTTAGATTTTTTATTTTCTTTCAATAAAGCTTTATTCTTTCATAAATAGCATATACACATTTTGTTAAAATTATTACTACATACCTTATTTTTTATGTCATAGTAAAGGTTATCTGTTTTGAAATATGTTTTTCAACATTATTTGCACATAGCAAATTACTAATTTTATGTGTTGATTTTGCATTCAACACACGTGCTTTACCATCTAATTTATTCTAATAAATTATATTGCTATTGAATGAAGTTTTCTACATAGTCTTATCTAATCTGTGACAAACAATTCTTTTTTCCTTTCTACTTTACTTATTTAATATGCACATATAATACCTATCATGTCTCAGACACTATTCCGTTTTTGTTTTTAGTGATTCCACTTTTATTTTTATTGGTATATTTGCTGGTTTGTTTGTTTTCTTCAACTTTTATCTAAAGTTCCAGGGTACACGTGCCATATGTGCCAGTTTGTTACATAGATAAATGTGTGCCTTGGAGGTTTGCTATGCAGATCAACCCCTCATCCAGGTATTAAACCCAGCCATCTGTTAGCTATTATTTCTGATGCTCTCCCCTCTCCCTGCACTCCCTAACAGGTTCCAGTGTGTGTTTCCCCCCTCACCATGTCAGACACTATTTTGAGCACTAATAAATATTAACTAATTTAACATTAATAACCTCCCTTCAGGTAGGTATTATTATCTCCATTTTGAAAAATAATGGAAAATAATGGGGCTCACATTATTCTTGCTCATGTTTTTCACTGCTTTGTTTGCATGTTTTGTGATTAAACTTGAATTCATATTCTTGAGAACTTTGTTTTTGCAAATTTATTGAGGCTTACATTGAAAAGAGGTTCCTTTAAATAGGATTTGCATTTGCTTCTGATACATGCCTGGAGAGCCTAGTGATTCAGCAACACTTTAATTAAATGGTTGCTTTTAGTTTTATTTGAACACACCCAAGTGCTGTGGACTCTATCCCCAAACCCAGCCAGTGAAGACTGGTTTGTGGTGTGAATTTCCAGAGAAGAGTTTTTTCTTCTAGTCAAGGTTGGATAAGAGCAATTTGTCTTGCTGATCCCTTAGGAGAAGGTGACATTTCTATTTACACTGAGGGGATGGCTGTTTGGGGCCCCAGATCTATGAAGAGGGTTACCTATTAGATGTCATCTTCTTCCCTTATGGGCACTAGTCCTCCATCTCCTGTGACCTGTGAAGGTGTGAAAAGGAAACTCAGGTTCATCTTGATTTGATCAGTGCCCTAAGAACAAAAATCATACTCACCGGTTTTACTTGGCTCTCTGGGTTTGTACTTTCACTTAGTTTTTGACCTGGGCAAACTCCTAACTTTCTTACCATGTCACTGATATACCTAAAAATATGTATTTTTATATTTAAACCAGTATTTTAGTTGCTTCTCATAAGAGAGATAATTTCTGTTAAATTAATAGAAAAAACAGTCTCAAGAAACCTATGCCACCTCTGTCTGACTGAATAAAAGAAATAACTGGAGGAAGTATTTTAAAAGAGAGATTATGTACCTGGGTTTGTGCTAACCACATTACTCACAACTGGCAGAGTGCAATGCAGCCACAAGTGGTTTTAGTGGTAAGAGATAGTAAGCGTAAATACCATAATGTTTTCAGAAGGTTCATACAAACTTAACGTATACCACATTAACCTAAAAGGAGACACTTGAATTCACCAGGTAGTTCTAAGAATGCTAGTCGGGAGAGCAGCAGTGGTGACTACAACTATGAGGTTGTTTACTGGTCTCAGTGAAAGAAACCGAAGGTGGGAGGTTGATGTGGAGTCAGACTTAGTGGTCATGGCTCTGGATTGGCTATTCACAGGTCTAGCTTCTAAACTCACCTCTGCCATTAGCGATTTGTGGAAAGTTGAGCAAGTTGCCTTTCCTCTCTGGGTTTAGTTTTACTTATCTGTAAACCGACTATGCAGATAACAAATGAAGCAAAAACCTGTGGCCTCTCAGTTCTCAATTACTCCTTTACAGCTCCTCTAAGGCCAACACAGTTCTTCTGGTAATATGCTCCTATCTCCTCGTGTTTAAAGGGTCACTACTTAGTGATTCTAAAATGTTTTATAAGCTTATAAGAGTCAGCTATTATTATCTTATTATTTTACTATTATTACTGGAACAGTGGAAGAAAGCCCAGTTGACCCTATATAAGTGTTATTTATGAATGATGGGTACTCATAAGATTTTTAAACATAAAATATCATAAATCATATCTTTGTGACAAGTTGTGTTTGTGCCTCAAACTCCAGATATATTTTATTGTTGTTCTGTTATTTCATCATTAGCTGTATTGCAAAACTAATGAAATTCAAGTTTTAGGGTCCCTGATTTATGCATTCCCCTTCCAAAGATCCTTTTCCTCTCATTTTAAAATAAACATTCACTTTTGTGTTTAATGTCTTAATTATAATGTTTTGTATTATTAAAAAGTATGTTCCCCACATTGTATACATTTCAGGGTCTACAAAACCTAAATCTGCCCACTCCAATACTTTATTGAATAAAAATTACATATTTCTTCCTCATTTTCTTTGATTTATCACTTCTCCAACTTTTATTAAACAACAAAAAAAGACAAAAACAAGATGCTATTGATTCAGGTGTACTTATAGAGAAACATGTTTCAACACAGTTTTGGCCTAATAAAATCAGTGGGCAGTTTGACGGTTACACAAAAGCTCTTTCATCTTTCACTGCCTTCCAAAGCTCAAACTTTCACTCTTTTTTAAGCCTAGATCCTTGGAAAAAATAACAGGTCGCAGTAGTTATTGTAAGAGACTGCAAGTTGTGATAGTGCTAGTGAAAAAAAAATGTGTAAATTTTAATTTATTTCCCAATTTTGAGTGAACAATCCTACCAGCCTCACATAGTATCTTATAGTTGCAAAAGCATTTATGAACAGTTGAATTCAGAAAAGGAAGATTTATTCAATTGCTTCGTGTAGTTTGAGAACTAAGATAACATGAGCAATTGTTAACTTCAAAATATTCTATCCTGTTTGTATTGTTTTTACATTAAAATTATACTCTCATATATATACACATATTGACTATGGCTGGCCATTTCTAGGAATTTGGGTATTTTTGTCAAAGGAAAGCAGCCTATTTTAAGATTTTATTTTACATATTTTATTTTTATTTTGAGGGGAATCCAAATATCTACATCATGAACTTAAATTCCTATAGCTGCCAGAACTGACAGAGAATTAGCAAGGCAGAGCCAAGTTCACGCAAGACTGTCTACGGCGCTCTTATAGCTAAAGACAAACCAAAATATTGACTAGTTCTTCTCAAAACAGCATGTATAAGTTGTGGCTGAAATAAGCCTGATGTAAGAAAGAATACAGATGGCAGTATAATCATAGGCTGGGTCTACAAGATGCCAAACAACCCATTCAAAAGTGAAAAACTCAGTCGATCAGTTGGTGGTTTTGTCTACATGCCACCAAGCAACAGGCTTGACTGATTTCTTCACAAAATTGACTGAGCTTTTGACTATACTTGAGCAGATGTTTTACTGCTATGTATATTCAGTCTTAGTTGTCAAATCTATAACTCAAGTAAGCTCTTCTATGAATGATGAATTCCTTTCCTACATCAAAACAACCTGAAAGTGTTAAACAAAGCTCATCTGCAGTTTTTAATTCATCTTAGAACCTAGTTCAATGTATGTGCTTCACACAGTATAGCGTATACCAAACAAGAAATAGAATCTCTCAACTTATATGCCTCGCTTTAATATTTTATTAATTCATTTGGTATCCTGGCTACTCAAATATACATTGAAAAGTAATTAAAATCCATTTTACATTCTTTCTGTTTTTAAGCAACAAGTTCCTTGGTATATACAATCTATTTGCCATCAATGTATCAAATTACTATCAACATTTACAATTTCTTTTGACATTTTGTTCCAAATCTTTTAGAAAAGCTCCTTTCTCTAAAAGATAAGTCACAAAATCCTTCAAATATTTCCTAATTAAAAATGAAAGCAATAAAAAAAGATATTGTTTTAAAACAAGTTCTTTGGGAACAGAGATCTCATGCCTTTGGCCTCTGTTGTGTCCTCCTCACCTGATATGGTATGGGCCTCAACAAATGTTGATTTAATGAATGATGAGATGGACTGCAGTATACTATTCTCCTAGCCACTGACAAATTGTGGCCTATTAAGGAGTGACTAGGGGAATAAACACTCCAATTCACTCCTCTTCTGTCCTGTCCTACAAATGTACTGCCCAAGCTTCTGTTGCCTAAACCCAACTGGAAACCAGAAGGCAAGGGAACCTGTTAAGAGCTCACAGGTAGGTAGAGAGGGGTGGCAAGTAGCTCTGGAGTTGCAAAGTGTCCACTATCTACACACTGCTGTCCTCCATGCAGTCACTGCAGATAAGAAGCAGTGATTCTTATAATTTTCACACACACACTAATTACATATATACATATATACACATGTATGTTTATTATATAATAGACAGATGATAGATCAAAATGCTCTCAAAACCTAAAGATTGTTGATTTTTTCCCAAATCCCTTGAAAGTGTGCTGCCAAATAATCTTTAAATTTCTCTCCGATTATATTATTCTTTGATATGGATTAATGTGAATGCCTTGAAACACCATTTACTTTTAAACGAAACATAAAACTTCTATTTAATTAAAAAAGTAAAATATGTTTTTTAAGAAGCTAGAAAATATAAGAAAGGGTAGATGAGAAGCATACTCATTCATACATGATGCTTCCAGGAGCCAATAGATGAATTTTTTTCTTAGTTCACAAGGCAGTCGTCAGGAAAGAAGATGGTTTTCTGGGTCTGTCTCTAATCATTTTCCTTCTTTCTGATTTCTGTCCATCTTCTATTCACCATTCTTTATATGCTGTCAGTTTTCTTCTTTTCAAACACAAAGAACAGGCAAGAGCATGAATGGGGAACAAGCGAAGGACTCCACTCTGAGAAAGTGGCTCCAAAAATGTTTACTGCATCGGCATTAATATCTTCCAAAGAAAAGAGCACTTGCCCATCTTTTGAGACCATAGCAGCAATTGCCTTTATTCAAAGTTACCTGTGACATGCTCTAGGGGACAATCTCTATATGCTTAATACACAGGTTTTTTTTTTTTTTTTTTTTTTACAATTTTAACGGTGGTCTGACGGGGGAAATGTAACATTTATCTTTATGACTTTCTAGATTACACTATGTTTTCAGCTAAGCAGTGGATGGAGTCTGACTTAGCCCAAGGACCTCTTTCCAGTTTATGGGGATGTCTTTTTTTTTTTTTAACCTTCACTTTAAAACCAGAAAAAAAACTTTCTTAACTTACTCAAAGGATGTGCAAACTATTTCTTCAAAGCTCTGAATTTCCTGAGCCTGACTTTTAAATAAAACCCACCAAAACAAGAGAAATTGAAAGGATTAGGAAAAGAAAAATCATAAAGCATTTATTTTCAGGTTGAATAAGAAATTCTGTTTGGTTAAACAGAAGCAAGTTTCCTGAAGCCATTCCCCACCACTCACACCCACAGTCCTTTCTTTAGAAGCATGAATGTTTACTCTAATCATTAAAGAAGACAGACGCAGACCCTCTTTCTATAACAGCTAATTTTTTATACATTATGTTAATAATAAGCACAAGCTGCAACTATAGAGAAAACTCTTACAAATTTCCTGAAATCACTCATCTGAATACTACGCTACAGCTAAAACTATGCTATATTAAAGGTCTCGAGGAAGAAAATGTTAGGTACCATTACAAGCATCTTATTTACCTAATTTGTAAAAACACATTGATTTTTAAAAAGAAGCTTTTAAAGCAGTGATCCTGCAATATATCTTCTTTGCACAATGTGATGAGAAGCCAATAGAGTTGTTTTAAAATCAAAGGGGGCAATTCTTTCTTTTACTTTTTCCCAGGACTTTACACCACTAGAATAAATTGTCAATAGATGCGGAATATTTGTATTGATTAATTCAGGATGCCAACTACTATATGATTCACAGAAGGCAAAAGAAATGCCAATGCTTTCATAACACAAAATGACACTTTACGAGAATACTATGGCTCCCTCACGACAGCTAGGCAATTTTTGCAGAAAAAAAGAAAAACCTTTACACCTGAAGTCGAGCAAACGGACAGCTTAAGAGAGCTGTAATTGACTCATTTATAGCTCTTCTTCTGCTAATATTAGGCTAGAATTTACTTAGTAATCCTTTACTATTTGAAGAATTCGGTAAAGATTTTGTTTCAACCAAAAATAAACTGAGGTACAAATGATTTTAAGTCTTGACAAGTAAAAACATCTCTTAGGTGTATCAGGTATGATGAATATTTTGGCTATGTTGGGATACATCAACAAATGGAGAAGTGAAGTAAAGTAGTCTTAAAAGTCAAGAAAATAAAAAGCAAAATGTTTTAATATTCATTATCGGAATGTAGATGCTTTGTTTGATTTTGTTAGAACATTTGTTTTGCATTTTATGGGGCTCCTTTATTTGGATAATTGTTTTAATTCACCACTTTGCATGCCCAGACAGATAATTAGTTAATAAGCTTATGTTAAGCACCTACTCTGTGTCAGATTTGGAATTATGAGTACGGATCCCATTTAACTTCAAGATTTGCAAAGGTGTTAACCAATGACATTTCGACAGAAAGAGAGCAAGTATTACTAAAAAGATTGGACAGCCACAGCACTTACCAAGTTTTTTAAATTTTAAAAATAAAGCTCTTATCTCCTAGTACAAATATCCTCATTCCAAATGCAAATGTATTGAAGAGGGTGGGTGAACAGGTCAGGTTGCGTCCACAAGGAAACTCTCTGAACTATTTAAAACTGCGGGCATACTCCTGGAGAGCTGCTTTGTCCTGAGTGTCCACAGACTTACGATGTAGACTCTTTGGGGAGTCTGTGAGGAGAGAATGCCTTATGGTAATCTCTCCACTGGGCAGCCTAACCTGGCACAGAGAGTACCCTGAGGCTCTTTCTCACCTTCTGAGACCTTGGGGAACCCTGTTGGCTCTTTCTTGGCCTCCAAGAAGAGTCAGCGTCAAGGGAAGAAACTAGAAAGATATAGCAGAATACAACTGGTTCAGGAGAGACGCATACTTGGCCCAGTATATTATTCAATGAGCCTTCCTCCAGATAAGACAAATGCTGTATGAGAAACAGCAAAGATACATCAACCTCTGGTCTTGAATGATAGGAATCACTGAAACTGAAATTGTCTAAACCTTAAATTTTCTCCATCACTAGCCTATGTTTTCCTCAATTTTTACTACTTGGAGATCATCTGTACCAAAGTATAATAAAAAGCAATTCAGGAGAACTATCAATTTAAAAGGGGAAAAAAGCAAAATAAAAAAAAAAAAAACAGGCCTAGAGAGGGGACACAGCTCTGCATCAGGTCACTGAGTGTATTCATTATTTGTCCCTATTACCATGTTATGTCTTAATTACTCTGGTCTGGCTTCCTACCCGGGGTCACTATGTTACAGCTGGTTTTCTGCCCAACCCTAATTAATAAAGCCTCATTTAGTATCCAAGTTTATTGTAATAAACCTCTGCTGAGAGATACAGCAGAAATAAAGAGAGGAAAAAAAACCCTAGAAA